>JBBDGP010001277.1:6890000-8091019 GCA_037952835.1 Lithobates septentrionalis | reverse complement strand
AAATTCCACAGACACCATATGTGGATGAACAGGTGGATATTAAAACTGAACTGGTCATCATCAATGGCCTGCCTGTCTGGTGACCAGCTGAGACAGTCATTCCCCTTGACCTGTTAATCAAGCTTATGAGCCTTAAAACCAGAATTTAGGACTGAATATCAACACATAGTTTAACACAGACTCATCAGGCAGGAGGCCTTTGAAGACTCCCCAAGCCCAAAAGGCAAAAGGTGGGTAACCGATATTCACCTCTGTCATGGCCAGTAACAGCCATAGTCAGCAAAGACCCCATTGCAAATTTTGGGCCCCAATAAATTAGGGAAAAATGGTTAGGGCTTAATGAAAAGTGACCCTTGTTTCTCACCTGACCTAGAGAGTAAGCAGTGTCCAAATGATGGTAGAGGGTATTCCAGCAGCAACCAAATCTCATGTAAATGGGCCCCTAAAACCCAGAGAGCCCCTGAGCAGTTGTACTGCACAAAATGGTAGGTCCCCTGGTGCCAGCACAATTGAAAAAAGAAACAAAAAAAAAAAAAAAAAAAAAACAAAAACCACCACCATCAAATGGGGAAAAATATATTTTCCAGGCCAATTTATATACACCGCAAGGTGTTTAGCAAACTCCACTGCAGATTTGTACCCATTTCTTGGGACAGGGCATTGCACAAACTTCTATAGAAAACTGTTGAGAGGATGGGCCTGCCAGTACTAAATCTATATAAACACACACCCAAAAGGTGAAAATAGATGCACACAGTTCCCAGGGGTTCAAAGGATTAGGCAGAGTAGTATACACTGTTCATTTTAAGCTCGGCTCTAAAAACCAGCAAACAAAAGATCATATTGAATCGAACTAGGCAAACAGCAAAATTATACCCCATTGAAATCCATGCGTCCGGCACCCTGCGACTCGTATGGAGCGGCCGCCACTGGTGTACAGTATATTTGCCTTTAGTAAATCAACCCCATAGTGTCTTCAGTTTAGCGGTGTCTAGACAACAAATAATTCTCTGCATCCTGGGGACTATCCAATAGCAAAAGGGTGACTTATTTATTTTTTTCTACAACCTGAGGTGGTGTAGTCAGTTGGTATTCATTGTGGGCTGATCTAAACACGAAGGGAGTTCATTTGAAATTAAATTACATCTAAAAAAGGCAAAGTGTAAATTTTACCAATAAAAATTATATGCCTTCAGAACGTCCTGTAGTAACTGTGCTTAGAACAGGGGCGTCAAATTAATCACAGGCCGCATCAGCATTATGGTTGAACTCAAAAGACGGATCTGTAATACTAGATGTCCAGAGCATCTCCTCCTTATATATCACATGCCAAGAGCCACCCCACCATCAGAAGTCAAGAATCCCCCGCCCCCCTTACATCACAGTTCACCCCCCCTTGCCTTTTGCTGCTGCCAGGAAGAAGCGAGGGGCAGAACCAAGAAGCAGGAGTAGGGGGAGTAGAGGAGACAAGAGGGTGCTGTGGCTGCACAGAGGAGCAGGATCTGTAGGAAGAGTTTGGTCCTCCTCTCTGCTGTCTACTGCTGGGACAAGGTGGGGACAGAGATGAGGGGCTGCTGCAGGAGAGGTGCGAGGGCCACAAGAAATGGCCTGGCAGGCCAGATTTGGCCCCCTCGGGACTTGCGTTTGACACATGCGGCTTAGAAATACATATGAATGCAGACTTGTCAATTTTTTTTTTTTTTTAGTTATTTTCAAAAAAGTCTAAACTATTTTTTTTGCATATTTATTTCCTATGAGATTTGTTTTTGGGGGGGCATGGCGGGGGGTGTCTTTTGCCTACATACAAAAAATAAAATAAAAAATATGTATCCCTCTTTCCGATCTCAGAATGTTAGTAGGAATACACAACAGAGCCTGTGTTAACTATAGGCAAGACATGCAAACCATTTATAGTTTGTAGAAACCGATTCAAACAAGACCCAGGTTGTCTATTCGTGCAAACCCAGAGATTAGGGGTTTACAGGTGGGACCTCCAACAGAAAAAAAAAAAAAAAAAAAAAAAAAAAAATGTATGCAGACGATACATTGCTATATCTCGCTGATCCGGGTTCTTCCCTCCAGGCTGCACTCCAGTTGATTGAACGGTTCGGAACGTTTTCCGGACTGAAGATCAATTGGGGGGGGTCCCAAATCCTCCCGATCAACAGTTTCCCACCACCAGAGTCCCAGGCAGGAATGCCACTCCAAAGAGCAAATACTTAGGAATTCACATATCCAGGAGTCCGGCTGATTACATATCTTTCAACATAGAACCCCTGTTCTCCCTAAGTAGAGCCAAGATACGCGTTTGGGCCCACCTGCCTCTGGGGATATGGGGCCGCATAAACCTGATAAAAATGGTCCTCCTCCCTAAAATCCTATACGTTTTATGGCACACCCCAATTTACTTACCCCTAAAATATTTTAAAATCACTTGAAGCCCTCCTTAAGCCCTTGCCCTTTGTCTAGGGAACTAGCAGGCATAAACTCACCTGGCAGGCGCTCAAAAACCCAACTGATATGGGAGGCACGGCCCTACCAGATCTCAATCTCCATTATATTGCATCCCAACTGTTCCAATTGTTTCACATCGACAAGACAGATAACACGATTCCGAACCTTACTTTGCCCGCAGGGGGGCACAACTCACTGGAGACTCACTATATGTGATATTAGCGGGTTCCAAGAGCACTGAATCAGGAGGGGATGTGAAATCCCTTGTATATCATTACAGACGTATCTGGGACCTCGCCTCAACCAAATTAAAGATACCTCAACACAACGATTTTACACCAATATGGCACAATAAAGACCTGGCAAAATTCCTACACATTCAAGATCCCGAGCTGTGGGAAACAAAGGGTATACACTATTTGCATCACTTATTCTCAGATGGAAATCTCAAAACCTACAATATGCTCAAAGAGGAGTTCTCACGCCACAATCGCATGTTCTTTAGGTTTCTGCAGGTAAGACATGCGGCCCAAGCACAACTTTTACACACCCCTCCACTACCCATCCCCCGCCCTATCATGACTATAGCCAAGAATACAGACCCGCGCGGATTGATATCCACATTTTACAACATGCTCTCTGTCCCCACCTCTACTAAGATAGCATTTGACCTGAAGCCTCGTTTGGAGGAGAGGGAGGTGGGACCCATGGAGAATGAGGAATGGAAGGAGACTTTGGAGTCCTGCAAAGCAGTGCCCCCAGACTCTCAGACAGACTATCCCAGATATACATAACACACAGGACATATCTCACCCCCATTCGTGTAGCTAGATAGCCAGTCTACGTAACCAGTCTACCCTGTGTTTGCTGTGTGGACAAGAGACGGGCACATTTTTCCATCTACTATGGACCTGTGAAAAAATTCAAGGGCTCTGGAAACAAGTTGTGACCTTTTTGCATGATACCATGGGTTCTCCCATAGCGCTAGACCCAAAAAATGTATACTTGGGATCATGTGCGGACTGATAACTCATGGGGCCCCCGGGCAATAGGAGATTATGGGGCCCCCAGGCAATCAGAAATTATGGGGCCACACAGTACACACACACACACACACACACACACACACACAGATGGGGAAAAAAAAAAAAAAAAAAAAAAAAAAAAACACAACACCACACAGATTTATACATACTGTCCCTTGTTTTCCTGAGGCTGGCAAAACTGATGGGGCCCCCTAGTGGCCCAGGGCCCTCGGGCAGTGCCCGAGTGGCTCAATGGTCAGTCCTCCCCTGCTTGGGATACTCCCCGTTACTGTAGACAAATTCACTAAGATATTCCTTCACGAAACTATTTTCAGCCGGGAAAATAAATTGCCAGGAAATGGATGAGGCCACCCCCCCTAATTTTTCAGAATGCAAGGCGGAAGTTAACATATCCTTGCCCTATAAAAAATGCATATCCACCAATAGAGGCTGCCCAGCCAAATATAATAAGATCCGGGACCGTTGTATACAGGAATCAGAGACATGCAGTTAAATACAAACCTGACCAATGACACAAAGGCTCAGACACATAAAGGGATAATCAATCTTTATTTTACAGTATTTTGTGCATGCATTTACATAGATATACATTAGCATATACTACTGTACAATATTTGCTATACCTGTCTTGAATGTACTATTTGTTTTATAGAACTTATTATGCGTTTTATGTATACAAATACTACATTAAATATGTGTGCATCTTTTTTACTCAATAAAAAAACCTTTGTTCAACGAAAAACAAAACAAAAAAAACCCCCAAGACCCAGGTATCAGCAATGTTAACTACAGGACCCCACTACTGAGATAGCCATATGAAAAGTATGTCACAATATATTTCAATTAGGACTTGACAAATGACCTACATCCATGGAAATTTAATTAAGATGATTACAAACAAAACCAGTTTTACTTGCCTTTAATTAATTTTGGTGCCCTCAGAAAACAAATCATTGATTCGTTTTGCCTAGAGTTTTTCCAGATGTATTTTTAGCATTGTCAATAAATTTACATATATTAAATAACATGCAAATTAAGGAGACATTGTGCCAAGTCGTTAATGAAATCTGTACTGGGAGACAAAAGTAGGGTGCTGCTGACTTCTGAAAAGCGTAGCTGCCACGTTGTCATGCCATTCAGAGTAAAGAATCAGATTTACTTTAAACTTCCCATCCCCAGCAGCACATTCACCTTCCTATCGCCTTTCCCCTTGCTTTGGTCAGCTGCAGGCTGCAGGATAAGCTGCTCAAATCATGGTAATTACATAGTTGGCTAGGTTGAAAAAAAAAAGACACAAGTCCAAACTATGTGTGTGATTTTATGTTAGTATTACATTGTATATCCCTGTATGTTGCGGTCGTTCAGGTGCTTTTCTAATAGTTTTTTAAAATTATTGATGCTCCCCACTGAAACCTCCGCTTTGTGGAAGAGAATTCCACATCCTTGCCGCTCTTACAGTAAAGAACCCTCTATGCAGTTTAACCACTTGCCGACTGCTGTACACACATACGTCGGCAGAATGGCACAGGCAGGCAAATGAGCGTACCTGTACGTCCCTTTGAATTCGCCGCCTATCGGGCGAGCGCGCACCCACCGTGGGATCGTGCCATCGTGGGGTCCCGCAAACTTGATGTTCGCCGGCAGCCCGCGATTGCGGAGAGGAGAGGCACAGCGGGAAGATGCCTATGTAAACAAGGCATTTCCCTGTTTTGCCTAGCAACATAACAGGGATCTACTGCTCCCTGTCATCGGGAGCAGTGATCTGTCATGCTGTAGTGAGCCCATCCCCCCACAGTTAGAATCACTGCCTAGGACACACTTAACCCCTTGATCGCCCCCTAGTGTTTAACCCCTTCCCTGCAAGTGTCATTTATACAGTAATCAGTGGCTATTTGTAGCTCTGATCGCTGTATAACAATGGTCCCAAAATAGTGTCAAAAGTGTCTGATGTGTCCGCCATGTTGCAGTCCCGATAAAAAAAAATAAAAATAAAATAAAAATTAAATAATAAAAATGCCATAAATCTATCCCCTAACTTTTGCGCAAACCAATCAATATACACTTATTGCGATTTTTTTTTTACCAAAAATATGTAGAATACATAAATCGGCCTAAACTGTGGAAGAAATTTTTTTTGGGGGGGGGGGGGGGGGGGGAGATATTAATTATAGCAAAAAGTAAAAAAACATTGCTTTTCAAAATTGTCACTCTTTTTTTGTTTATAGCGCAAAAAATAAAACCCGCAGAGGTGATCAAATACCACCATAAGAAAGCTCTATTTGTGAGAAAAAAAAAAAAAAAAAAAAAAAGGAAGGACGTAAATTTTGTTTGGGTACAATGTTGCAATTGTCAGCTAAAGCGACGCAGTACAGAACCGCAAAAAATGCTCTGCTCAGGAAGGGGGTAAATCCTTCCAGGGCTGAAGTGGTTAAGGTTAAATCGCTTTTCTTCTAAATTTTAGGGAATGGCCATGTGTCTTATTGAATTCCCTTTTGCGGAAAAGTTTTATCCCTATTGTGGGGTCATCAGTACGGTATTTGTACATTGAAATCAGTGCTCGTAACCTTTCCTCATAACCAAGGTCCTCCAGTCCCTTTATTATTTTGGTTGCTGTTCTTTGGACTCTCTCCAGTTCCAGTACCTGGTGCCCAGAACTTGACGCTCCAGGTGCGGCCGGACCAGAGTCTTGTAGAGTGGGAGAATTATCGTTTTTATATCTCTGGAATTAATACCCTTTTTAATGCATGCCAATATTCTGTTTGCTTTGGTTGTAGCAGCTTGGAATTGCATGACATTGCTGAGCCTGTCATCTACTAGGACCCCCAGGTCCTTTTCCATCCTAGATTTCCCCAGGAGGTTCACCACCCAGCGAGTAGATTGCATTTCTATTTTTGCCACCCAAATGCATTATTGTACATTAAAACCTCATTTGCCATGTAGTTGCCCACCCCATTAATTTGTTCAGATTTTCTTGCAAGGTTTCCACATTCTGCGCTGAAGTTATTGCCCTGCTTAGCATCGTCCGCAAATATAGAGATGGCGACGGTTAATCCCATCCTCCAGGTGTTTATGAATAAATTAAATAGGATTGGTCCCAGGACAGAACCCTGGGGGACCCCACTTCCCACTGCTGACCATTCTGGGTACTCCCCATTTATGAATCACCACACTCTGAACTCGCCCTTGTAGCCAGTTTTGAATCCATGTACTCACCCTATGGTCCATGCCAACGGACCTTACTTTGTACAGTAAACGTTTATGGGGAATTGTGTCAAATGCTTTTGCAAAATCCAGATATACCACGGCTATGGGCCTTGCATACAATTGATGTTAGGCTAACTGGTCTGTAATTCCCAGGGATGTATCTTGGCCCTTTTTTAAATATTGGTGCTACATTGGCTTTTCTCCAATCAGCTGGTACCATTCCAGTCAGTAGACTGTTCGTAAAAATTAAGAACAATGGCCTGGCAATAACTTGACAGAGTTCCTTCAGGACCCTCGGGTGCAAGTCATCTGGTCCCAGGGACTTATTAAATGTTTAAGTCTATTTCTAATTCTGTCCTATGTTAGCCATGAGGGTGCTTCCTGTGAAGTATCATGAGGATAAACATTGCAGTTTTGGTTACTAAAGCCCCCCCGATTCCCTTGTGAAGACTGAAGAGAAAAATAAAATTCAATACCTTCGCCATCTCACCATCCTTAGTAACCAGATTTCCTTCATCATGGGACAAATATGATCTGACCCCCCTTTCTTACTATTTATGTACTTAAAAAATTTCTTGGATTTTTTTTACTCTCCTCCGCTATGTGCCTTTCCTGTTCTATCCTAGCTGCCCTGATTGCACCCTTACATTTCTTGTTGCATTCTTTGTAAAGTTGGAATGCTGATGATGATGATGATCCCTCAGCCTTCTATTTTTTGAAAGCCTTCTCCTTTGCTTTTATATGCATTCTTACGTTGGAGTTAAGCCACCCAGGACTTTTATTAGCTCTTTTAAATTTATTTCCCATTTGGATGCACTGGCTAATATCCATTTTTCCTCTGTGTTCTTTGTTCCAAAGATTTTATCCCTTTTAGTATCTATCAAGGATCGTAGTTTAGGGAAGTTGGCTCTTTTGAAATTCAATGTCTTTCTATTCCCCTTATATTTCCTATTTGTGTAATTTATACTGAAACAAATTGACCTGTGAGCGCCGTTTTCTAAATTGCCCCGCATTTCCACATCCGTGATCAAGTCTGTATTGTTGGTAATCAGGTCTAGTAACGCTTTATTTCTAGTTGGTGCATTTACCCATGAAATTGTCCTGCAAGACATTTAGGAACTGGCGAGCCTTACATGAATGCGTGGTTCATTCTACCCAGTCTATGTCTGGATAATTAAAATCCCCCATTATAATGACACTTCTCCTCCTTGCCGCTAATGTAAATTGTGATAGGAGGTCCGCCTCCACCTCCTCCCTCTGATTAGGTGGCCTATAGCATACTCTCGGTATTACTTTCTACTTAGTTTCCTCCCTTTGTAGCTCTACCCGTAAGGATTCCACCTCCTCCATTAGTGATGTTGTCTCTCACATCCACTTGTACATACATTTTTGATACACAGGCATACCCCTCCCTTTTTTGCCATCTGTATCCCTGCGATATAGAGAATACCCTTGAATGGTTGCCAGCCAATCATGAAAGCTGTTGAACCAAGTCTCTGAAATTCCTACAAAAATCTAAATCCTCCTTGTACAACAGTAGCTCTAGTTTTCCCATCTTGTCTGCCAGACTCCTGGCATTGGTGAACATGCCACGTAGTTTAGACCAGTCGCATACTATCTCCTTATTGGGTGTTCTGAGGTTGCAAATAGGACTTGTTACTGTACTTACCTCAGGTTGAGGTGCTTTAGTCAACCTACCACTAATGTCCCCAAAACTCTGGAATTAGTTCCGCGCTGACTGACTGTCAGTCAGTCCCTCTGCACACCCCCCGGTCGCCTAGTTTAAAAGCCCCTCTAAATTTTCATCCATCTTCACTCCCAGCAGATCTATATCCTCCTCATTTAAGTGCAGTCCATCCCTTCTATAGAGCTGGTAACCGACTGAAAAGTCAGGCCAGTTCTCCAAGAACCCAAACCCCTCCTTTTTACACTAGCTCCTCAGCCACTTGTTTACTCCTGTAATCTCACTCTGTGGCTCAAAGTACTGGTAGTATTTGAGAAAATTACCTTGGAGGTCCTTTTCCTCAATTTAAGCCCTGAAATAGTTTTTTTAGGACACTCCATCTATCTGACTTTGTCATTGGTGCCAACGTGCACCATGACAGCCGAGTCTCTCCCAGCCCCTCCCAGTAATCTGTCCACCAGATCCGTGATGTGCTGAACCCGAATGCCCGGTAGACAACATACACTTCCGCTCTTTAGGTCTTAGTGACAGATTGCCCTCTCTCTCCTAAGGATTGAGTCCTCTACCACCAGAATCTGTCTTTCCTTTCCTGGTAATTCAGTTTTTCACTGGGCACAACTGGTATTCCATATTTCTTGCTGTGTAAAATACCTGCTTACCTGTAGCAAACAATGGTTCCTCCCACCAGCTTGTACACTACAGGACATCAGGAGTAACCACTGCATGTGGCAAGGGAGCAGGTATTGACTCAAAGTGGCCAGGGAGAAGCAGTGATGTTTCAACATACACAATCCCTCTTCATTCTGTGCAAGTGAACCTGTGGAGATTTCATTAAATGAATAGCTGATAATCCTACCATGAAGGTCCTTTTTCAGGCACTTATTATTATTGGATGACAACACCCATGCACTGCCTTCCAATTGTGCTTCTGTGTTGTCACCCCTTATAGAAAATACGATTACCTCCAACCAGAGCCAGATTTATACCTTGGGGGGGCCCGGGGTACTTCCAGTTTGGGGGCCTCTTATACACTGACTTGGTTTAAATTCTCATTGACAGTTACACATTTTTAAAATGCATGACACTCCGTCATTCTCAAGTCACAGTGCTCCATGTGTTTGCTTGAGCCACCAAAATTTTATTTTTTAAAAACAAATACAATATACCAGTCCAGATGTTGACCAACAAAATATTACTTCCCACGATACATTTAATATAAACATTTTATATCTATTTTTTTTTTTTTCTTTTTTAATATTGGCTTATGATTTTTGTAAAGAGGGGGGCCCTGGGCAATTTCCCCTTTTGCCCCCTTATAAATCCCCTCCTGCCTCCAACCCCACTTAAGCAGCTGAGCACAGTGACAGGGTTTACAATTACTTTGGCATACCCAATACCCTTTTTGACCCCAACATCTTACCAAGTGCACCCCAAGTGCCCTAAACTCCAACACACACACACACACACACGATAGGCAGATAGTGGTCTTAGTTCAAAAGCAGAAGCTCTGGTACATCTCGCCTTAGCAAAAAGCAGGCCCTTATATACACTGTAGGTTTATAAAGAGCACATTATGGGAAGTGTTGTGGGGATGGGGTGCCAATTTGCTGACTTGGAACTGAGGACAGCCTTTGCCAGTTCAGAACAGCTACGGTATATTCATCGTCTTCTGGGGATTTTCGGACAGGAGGAGAAGACGGAAAAACAAAGTGGTACTTGCTTAAAGTAGAAGGAAAGGCAAAGTAATAAACCTACATTTTAGCATTCCTCCTCTTTTCCCCTAATGGGCCCGCATACAGTTTATAACAAACTTGCAATACAAATACTTTAGCTTTTTTAAATTTTATATATTTTTTTTAATGCAATTTTGTGCAAAAGTTTTAGGCAGGTCTGAAGAAATGCTGTAAAATAAGAATGCTTTCAAAATATATAATTTTAATTGTATATTTTTATCAATTTAAAAAATGCTAACAGAAGAAAAATCTATATCAAATCTATATTTGGTGCGACAACTCTTTGGCTTCAAACCAGCACCAATTCCTACACTTGCACACAAGTCAGGGATCTTGTAGAATTAGAGCCAGATGTATGAATAACCAATTATACCAAGTAGGTGCTAATGATCATCAATTTCATATGTAGGTTGAAACCATCATTAACGGAAACAGCTGTGTAGGAGACTTAAAACTGGGGGAGGAACATCCAAACTCTGCTACTAAGGCGACGTTGTGGAAGACAGTTTCATGTCGCAGGTCATACACCATGGCAAGACTGATCAAAGCAACAAGACACAGGGTAGTTATACTGCATCAGCCAGCTCTCTCTCAGGCAAAGATTTCAAAGCAAACTGAGACACAGTGGTCAGCCAAGGAAACCTAATGCAGCAGATGAAAGGCACATCAAGTTTACTTCTCTTTGACATTTGAAGATGTCCAGCAGTGCCATCAGTACAGAACTGGTGGAAACTAGTGGGATCCAGGTACAGGTATCTACTGTCCAGAAAAGTCTGGTCAGAAGTGGTCTCTTTGGAAGAATTGCGGCCAAAAAGCCACATTGATGTGGAAACAAGGCCAAGTGACTCAACTATGCATGAAAAATAGGAACTGGGGGTACATAAAAATGACAGCAAGTGCTCTGGACTGTCCAAATTTGAAATATTTGGATGTAGCAGGAGGCAGTTTGGACTAGAGAGCGGTACAATAATGAGTGTCTGCAGGCAACATTGAAGCATGGTGGAGGTTCCTTGCAAGTTTGGGGCTGCATTTTTGCAAATGGAGTTGGAGATTTGACCAGGAACAATGATGTCCTCAATACTTAAAAATACAGGCAGATACTTATCCATCATGTCATACCATCAGAGAGGCGTGTAATTGGCCCCACATTTATTCTGTAGCAGGACAATGACCCCAAACATACATCTAATGTCATTAAGAACTATCTTCAGTGTAAAGAAGAACAAGGAGCCCTGGAAGTGATGGTTTGGCCCCAGAGAACACAGATCTTAATATCTTTGAGTCTGTCTGAGAATATATGTGTGAAAACATTTATGAATACACCCCTTTAGCTGATTGCTAGCTCAAAAGATTTTTCTTGATTTCAAGTTTAGTATTAGTAACTATGGCAGATGGTTGTGGTTCCATAATTCTTCTCCTCTTTAGGACCTCATTGAAGTTCTCATCAATAACCAAGTTGTAGTAGACAATTCCAGGAATCATAAAAAGTTAAAGTCATATGTTCTACAAATTTAAAGCTTTCCTATCAACAGGGAGACTTTTTTCCATCCTTGGCTCAGTTTGCTTTTACTTACTGTTCTTAGAGAGAGGGAGGACGTACTGGGAATGTGCAAAGGAATGCGATCCAAGGAAACCAAGTACAACACTTTACAAAATACACACCGCCACCAACAACCTCTTATGAAACTCATATGTGAAATGTTACACGTATCTGCCAAAAGTGGCCACTTCACAGAAAAAAAATACTTTAGTTAAAAAGAGAAGTGTGGCCAAAGTTCTTTTGGCCATACTTCTCTTATGGATCACAGGACACTTATTTCTGCACTCTGGTGACCCAGTGTCAGAGGTTTATTATTTTAACATCCCACAAATCTCCTTTAAAGTGGTTGAAAACTTCTGAAAAAAAAAAAATATATATAAAATGAACAAAACATATTCTTCTATAGTGCAGTGTGTGACATCAGATCCCTGTCCTCTGCTTTCTGTAGCTCATTAAATACTGTGTCAATTCTGAAACAAGTACAACATATGTAGGCAAATTGCTTAATCTCTGTGCATCACCCGAGGCCAGTCACTTCATTGGGTATATAAGGGTATACAACAGCTGAACTCCAGGTAAACAGTTAAACACACTGACGGAATACAGTACACATAAAAAGAGCCATTTTACTTATCAAAAGGATTTGTATTTTTTTTCCATGCAGGTCAGAGATTTACAAAGTTCTGATACACAGCAAAGCCCTGTCTGGCAAGCCAGGGGACTCCATTTTTCTACTACAGTTTAGCAACACTTACATATCCCCACCACCCAATGACTGGACAGTGAACTGAGAAGAGGCAGACCGATTTGCTCATTTGTTCTCCCCTTCTATCAGCATGCTCACTGCATCCTAACCGATTGGCTCCTTCTGCCCCCGCCCCTTCTGACCTCTGCTGTACTGGAACAGCAATGAGGTTATACAAATTCTTACACTCTTGGAATCTCCACTTTTTCACAGAGCAAAGCCACCTAAAGAATCTTCACAGCTGACATACTTATGTGTCGGGTGCTTCTTTAATCCCTTGCCATGCCCTGTGGCTCCAGCCCCTATGTCACTACTGTGTGCTGTAGCAATGTAGAGGCCGGCATATGGAACCACAGCACATGCAGCAGGCATCCCATACACCTAAAGTGTGTCAGTCATAAAGTTTACAGGAATGGGGGGTGGGATAGGCAAGTATAAAGTCTTTCTTTTGGCAGGATATTAAAAAAAAACCAAAAAAAAAAAAAAAAAACCCCAAACACACCACACAACCCAACATTTCTTACACCCCCCCTCCCTTAACATTTAATAATGGTGTACACTGCCTATTGAACATGCAGTGTACTATGCAGTCCCAGCTTCATCATCATCAGTGTCCACCCAATGGCCAAATAGGAGGTGCACACCACCCGAAAAGTGCTGGAGCAGATGTGGATAAGGTGGTGAGGGACGGCTCTATCAATGTTTGAGGAAGACAAAAGGCAAATGTGTCATCAAGGGCAAAGCTTTATGTATTGTTGAAAAGAGAAGTGTGCTCAGTGCTTCAATTCTGCTTTAAAGTCTAATTGGGAGTGTTGAAAGATAAGGGATGAAGGCGAAGCTGTCAGACTAACATCTGAGGTCCCAGTCTGTGTGTAGGAGATGCTAACGGTATACAGGAAAGATTCCAAGTGGACTTCAGCTGCTTAATGAGTAACACCATGCTGCACGATCAGCTTTCCATGATTTATTGATTGCTTCAATGAACACACTGGGCTCAGGAATTAAAGCAATGAGCACAGCCTTAACATGTCAGACCAATATTAGACAGGCACACTGAGCACGAATTTCTGGCAAAAAAAAAAAAAAAATTCAAAGAATACATTTTTTTTGATTATATATACACACTATTGTCAAAAATATTGTGACGCCTGCCTTTACACACATGAACTTTACGGACTAAGACTGGGATGCCATTAAGGTCCAATATTTAGTTGGCCCACCCTTTGCAGCTATAGCAGCTTCAACTCTTCTGGGAAGGCTGTCCACAAGGTTTAGGAGTGCGTCTATGGGAATGTTGGATCATTCTTCCAGAAGCGTATTAGTAAGGTCAGGCACTGATCTTGGACAAAAGGCCTCTCTCACAGTCTCGACTCCAATTCATCCCAAAGGTGTTCTATCGGGTTGAGGTCAGGACTCTGCGCAGGCCAGTCAAGTTCCTCCACCCCAAATTGGCTCATCCACACTATATTGCCAAAAGTATTGGGCCACCCCTCAAAATTATTTGGTGGAAAGCATTGTGGAGTGGGATTATCTTTCAGGGGTTGGGCTTGGCCCCTTAGTTCCAGGGAAGAGAACTCCTAAGGGGTCAACATACCAAGACATATTGGACAATTTCATGCTCCCAACTTTGTGGGAACAGTTTTGGGATGGCCCCTTCCTGTTCCAACATGACTGCGCACCAGTGCACAAGGCAAGGTCCATAAAAGACATATATGAGCAAGTTTTGGGTGGAGGAACTTGACCTGCCTGCACAGAGTCCTGACCTGAAACCCAATAGAACACCTTTGGGATGAAATAGAGTGAAGACTGAGCCAGGCCTTCTTGTCCACATCAGTGCCTGACCTCACAAATGCGCTTCTGGAAGAATTGTCAAACATTCCCATAGACACATGCAGGGCCGGATTTCCCACAAGGCCACCGAGGCCAGGCCTCGGGGCGGCAGTGGTACAGGGGCGGCGCCGCTCCTGCAACGACTTCTCGGCCGCCCCCCACACTAACATAGCAGCATGCAGTGCACCCGGGCGCCAGAGAGGTGGGGGCGCTGAAGCGCTAGAGTGCTCCTCTTCCTCTCTGTGTCCAGACTGAGGCGGCTCCCTCCGTAGGTTGCCACCGCTGTTTTTTTTCGAGGCTCAAGCCTGTCAAGGCGTCCCATATAATTATATATATAATATAATAATAATAAATATATATAATAATATATCATTTAAAATGGCCAACAGGCTTAAAAGTAGTGTGAATAGATAACATATATTTAAATGTTTTTCCCCCCCAATGTTAATCGTGTATATAATAAAGGTCAGCAATAGCTCCGTATGTCTACCATTACAGGTTCAGCAAAAACAAAAAAACAAAAAAAAAAGCAGTTTCGTTCCTTTCAGAGACAATACCGGTTTCAATATTTAAAATTGCATGTAAAAAAGTTCTTCACTTAAACTAAACCAAGAAAGAAATATTTGGGGCTTCCACTGCTGACCAACATCTTCAAATGCCAATCACCTGGTTGCTATTCTCAACCACTGGCTTTGAGAACTTAGATTCTTGATCTGGAACAAGTTGGAATATGCAAAAAGTCAAATAATATTTTAAGCTTTTTATCTGGATACTTGTACTACTTCAGAGACTCAGGATAATGAAGCTACATGGTTGTATGACAGCCAGGAAGCTAGCGTTTCCAGAAGGCTAGGTCCGCAATGTCAGCCCTTGTGTTTTTCTTATGGCAGGTTCCCTTTAGAGTGGTGCTTGTCAACTTATGAGTTAAAGGGGACCTAAAATGCGGCCCCTCACATCACCAAAGGGCCACACATAATGGTCAACACATGTAATGCTTGAGGAGGACTTTCAGAAATTGCAGACCCAATAGAGGAATGAAGGTCAGTGAAGACAGGATACATTGTTGGCTGGGGATATGCTGCAGGAGACAATACGAAATGGGGAACACGTTACATGAGGCTAGTAGAAATCAATGCTATCACCCTAAGCAATGTTCCCAATACAGATTGCTGAGGGCCACACATCATACACCAATAGGGCTGCATGTGGCCCTTGGGCCACAGGTTGGACACCAGGGATTTAGAGGTTTTGTCCATTCAATAGGGATACTATGGAATCTGTCATTCTGCACAAGCTTCTCATATGTTTTGATGACTATTAAGATTACTGTATTAACGAGATCACTATAGTACTGACGTCAGCTCTGCGTTTGCAGCCATCAAATCTGAATCATCTTATTGCATCATGTAGAGTTTTAAAATGGTGAGACGGTAGTTTGTCCACGCTTATGGTGTCTTGATTTGCCTATATGTGTGTCTTGATCTAGTATGCAAATAGTCATAATCTCCCTTCCAGGCTCGATTAAATCAGAATCAATCTGCCAGGGCTGAAAATTATTGATCGGTTTGCATTAATCGGCAACGCTTTCATTTGCTTTCTGGATGACGAGTTGCCGGCTATACATCTTTGACTTCAAAAATCGGCAACACCGAGTTACTTTGCTCATGAACATGATTGCATTTTGGGTCATCAGATTATGAGATTACCTGGTGGAGACATGATCAATAATGACTAAGTTACGATGGCATCCTAACCATTGACCAAAAC
Organism: Lithobates septentrionalis; assembly: GCA_037952835.1. Lineage (NCBI taxonomy): Eukaryota > Metazoa > Chordata > Amphibia > Anura > Ranidae > Lithobates > Lithobates septentrionalis. Next base: position 8,075,016 of record JBBDGP010001277.1, on the reverse strand, counting down.
CCACTTCCCTTTATGTGGCGTATCAAACGAATGGGTTGCCAGTATAGATCAATAATCATATCAGGAGAAACTGGTTGGAAAAGAGAATTGCCGCTTATTAGAATGTGTATAACCACCATTAGATTTGATGATGGGCGAGGGGTTTTGGCCTCCCAACATCATCTCTTCTTTTAGAGTAGTTCCTGCCAAGGAGACCCAGGGGAACTCCACTCAAGAGGTGAGTTGTCAATGCCCTGTGTGTCTAGGTCAAATGCTAGTGGCTCCTATACAGGACTGTCAGATGCTAGCTTCCCTGGAACAGAAGGAGGACCTATATACAGGACTGAAGACTTCCATGATTAGACAGCTGGGTGTGGGGTAGTAGGAACATCACACTATGTTTATGTATAAACTGACTGGTACTGTAGTACCATGCCATGCAATTCAATTTGGTGTCCGCAATTGCACTGTGTTTGCAACATAAGCATGTGCATGGTGTGTGCCGGGTGTGCCCAGGCACACCCTAATTGCTCTGTGCGGTGCAGACTCCCTCTACTGCCCAGGCTTCCCTCCATGTTACCCCCCCCCCCCCCGCATTGCTGCTGGCTTCCCTTCTCTTGGCTGCTGCAGGGGATGTTTCAGGATGGATCACGGAGGGGGAGGGCGACTCAGTATTTATCATTTACCGGCCCCTTCCTTTTCTAAATGAACACGCTCACTCACTGTGTTCATTCCCAAACTAAAAGCGCAGTAAACACAGTTTACTATATTTCAGTATGTCTGAGCTTTGGAGTGCACACCCTAATGCAATAGACTGTGCACACCTATGGTTTGCAATCTGTTTGGGGCAACCTTAAAAATGCACCTGCAGCAGATCACAAAAGGTAGGACGTTTCCGGCACGGTGCGAGAAACACACATGGAATGCGCTTTTCCTGCACCCCATTCTACTGTGAACAGGCTCTTAGGCTGGCCATACACCAAAAAAAAAAAAAAAAAAAAAAAAAAAAAAAAAAAAAAAGGGCTTGCTTTGGTCTCTGAAGAGCAATCTGTGTTCAGATTGCTCTTCAGAGAGCATTTGACAGGTGGTGTGGAGGAGTTCTATTGCCTCCTCACTCCCTGCTTGAACCCCACAGTTGCGGGGTGCTAGCAGCGTCCCATTCCCTTAAATGGGTTGGGCTCAATGGGTGCTAGACCTGCCAAAAGCAATCAGGGTAGAATTTCCGCCACGACATGTGTACACCTAGGGCTTGGATTTAGACCTTGGGCGGCCCAGGGCACTTCAGGTTCTGGGGACCTCTCATACTCAGAGTTGGTTTACATTTTCAATGACATTCATACATTACTAAAATGCATGACACATCATCATATTGAGGTCATGGACACACGCACAGTGCTCTATGTGTGGCTCACTTGACGTGCCAAAATTGGTTTTTAAAAACCCAATACAGCATACCAGTCCAGAGTAAAAAATATTTACAGATAATGGATGGCAAAAATTTTCTAAGATAAATTTTATAAAAAAAAAGAAAAAAAAAGAAAAAAAAAAAAAAAAAAAAAAAGTGATTTCTATACTTTATATTATTTTATTAATATGTTTTTTTTATTACTTTATATAATTTATTTTGTTTTTATTATTGTTCTTTAGAGGGGGACCCTTCTGTTAGGGGGCCCAGGGCAGCTTCCCCTTTTGCCCCCTTATAAATTCAGCACGGTGTCGACCCTGACTGCTGAGGAAATAGCAGTTGGAGGGCACCAAAAATGCAGCTCAACCGTGTAGTTTGACCACCCCTTAACTGTTATGGTTAACAAGCTCTAATTCATTTCTTTTAAGCTGACAGTCAGAAATCAAACGGGTTCCTCCATCCACATGGAAGCATGGATAGATGAATCCGCCTATACCGAGCTATTATATTCTAACAGCCACTAGTGCTGACCATGAGAATACCCGACCAGCACCTGAAGTTTATTACTTGCGGTTGCTGATTGATTATTTTTGGCTTGCCACCTTTGACAAAAGTCAATCGAGCACCTGACCTATGTTGAGCCAGAAGGGCCAACCACTGTGTATGGGAAGCTTTACACTTCAAGAATGAGGAGGGGAGGGGGGGAATCCAGAGCTGGATAGAAACATCTACCAGGATCCCATACAGATGACAGCAATAAGGCCAACATGGACCTGACCCCATCACAATGGCCCTGGCAAAGATAGGATAGGATTGAATAGGATAGAATAGAATAGATAAGAATCAAATCGATAAAGATAGAATAGAATAGATAAGGATAGATAAAAAAAAAAAAAAAAAAAAAAAAAAAAAAGTCAAAATTTTCCAGCATTTAAAATGGAAAAAGCAAAACACTGGACTGACCCTCAGCAAACGGATTAAACACTCCTAATTCTTTATCAGTGACAAACACTCCTAGGGCTCATTCATACATGCGGAAGTCCTTGACGCCCCTCTGAAAAGCGCTCCACCTGGTAGTTTGTCAGGTGATGACGAAACGATAAGCCGCCACCTGTTTTAAAGCGCTATTAAACCTAAAGCCAAAACTGTAATATATTGCAGCTTACCAATCCTTAAATGTGGTGGCTGCATTAGTTTTATTATTTTTTTAGGCCTTTTTTCATCTGGTGATCTGACCAGTGATATACCTCTTGTATTAGTGTGCCCCCCACTCTGGGGGAAGGAGAACAGGGGGCACAGTAGACTTGTCAGTCTGGAAAGGAGGAGCGTGTTAACGTATTAGCAGATTGAAATACACTAACAAAAATTGAAGCCAAACCCCAGCTCACACTTTATTAGTTACAGCTGTTTTTTTATGGGACTAAACAGCTGATCATTGTAAGCACCCCTGCCAGTGGTAAATGGTTTGTCTCAGCCCTGTAAACTGATACACCTGGAAGAGTGCTTGTCTTTTTGAATAGAAAAAAAAACAAACAAACAGACTTAATGGCCAGATCGCCAGGTGAAAATAGAAGAAAAAAAAACTTAAAAGCGAAGTTCCGCTGAATTTTTTTTTTCTTTTTTTTTAAAGTCAGCTGCTACAAATACTGCAGCTGCTGACTTTTAAAATATGGACACTTACCTGTCCAGGGTGCCCGCGATGTCGGCACCCGAAGCCGATCTGTCCCTCAGCTCTCGGGTGGAGGCGCCGCCACCTTCGGTAAGGGAATCAGGAAGTGAAGCCTTGCAGCTTCACAGCCTGGTTCCCTACTGCGCATGCACAAGTCGCGCTGCGCGATTCCACAGGTCCCTGCTCTCTCCTGGGACCTGTGGGTCGGCGCCGGATATGGTATAGATATCCACAGATACTGCGGCTATCTATACCTGGAAGTGGGAGCAAATACTTGGATTATACAGGTATCTGCTCCCCCCTCTCCCCTGAAAGGTGCCAAATGTGACACCGGGGGGGGAGATCCAAAAAGTGGAAGTTCCATTTTTGGGTGAAGCTCCACTTTAGGCTAGGTTCACACTGCTGAAGTGCGAATTTAGCGCGATTTTGATCCGATTGCGTTGCGAATTTGCATTGCGAATTCTATATGTGTTCTTGCGATTCTACAGCAAATTTTGCAGTCTATAGAGCTGAATTCGCATCGCACACGGATCAAACTCGCACAGGACCTTTTTTTCACGCAGGTTATATTCGCAACGCGTCGATGTGAACGGCACTAATGTTAATCTATGTAATTTAAATGACTTGCGAATTTGAGCGATCGCAACGGCTCAAATTCGCAATAGAATTCGCAGCAGTGTGAACCTAGTTTAGAATATAACCTGCGTGAAAAAAAGGTCCTGTGCGAGTTTGATCCGTGTGCGATGCGAATTCAGCTCTATAGACTGCAAAATTTGCTGTAGAATCGCAAGAACACATATAGAATTCGCAATGCAAATTCGCAACGCAATCGGATCAAAATCGCGCTAAATTCGCACTTCAGCAGTGTGAACCTAGCCTAAAGTGGAGCTTCACCCAAAAATGGAACTTCCTAGTTCGCAATGCAAATTCGCAACGCAATCGGATCAAAATCGCGCTAAATTCGCACTTCAGCAGTGTGAACCTAGCCTAAAGTGGAGCTTCACCCAAAAATGGAACTTTCCTAGTTCAGCTCTATAGACTGCAAAATTTGCTGTAGAATCGCAAGAAAACATATAGAATTCGCAATGCAAATTCGCAACGCAATCGGATCAAAATCGCGCTAAATTCGCACTTCAGCAGTGTGAACCTAGCCTAAAGAAGAAAATGAATGCAGCCATCACATCTAAGAATTGGTGATGCAAATAGCACAGTGGCTAAGGGGTTAGCACTTCTGCCTAACAGCACTGGGGTCCTTGGGCCGAATCCCAACCATGGCTCTATTTGCATGTTCTCCTTGTACAGGTACTCCGATTTCCTCCCACAGGTAATTGGCTCCTGTCTAAATTGGCCCTAGTATGTATAATTGTGAGATAAGTAACTTAGATTGTAAGCTCCTTGAGGGCAGGGACTGATGTGAATGTACAATATATGTGTAAATTGACAGCGCTATATAAGTACCTGTAATAAAATGAATATAATAAAAATGTTTGCTTTTGGGTTCAATGCTGCTTTAACCTTAAAAAAGCTGACCCCCCACACGGCAACATAGGTTGTGATCAGTGGGGGTACCGCATGTCAAATGGGGGTTCATTATTGCTGGCATTGCAGACATGACACGTGTACAGCAGCTGTTTGCCCTTGTTTAGATGAGTGGTAAAACCACGGCTTGACAGCCTACTTACCTCCTGTATGAACTAGCCCTTAGACTAAGTTTACACTTGTGGTTGGGGGATGGCAAAAAAAAAAAAAAAAAAAAAAAAAAAAAAGAAAGAAGAAGAAGAAGAAGAAGAAGTGGTTGAGTCACATTTTTATTGCCCCCTTAGAATTATACCCCCATGTCACATCCAGTAGGCAGTACCACCCGCCGAATGTGACCCATTCAAGTGAAATGCAGTTGCAGCGTGGTGGTGCAGACTTTTTAAGGGTTGAAGTAGGAGATGAGGGGCAACATCATGGCTTCCAGCTGCCTATTACCTGCGCTCTGAAAAGAAATCCACTGTGGATGGCTCTTCAGAGCTCTAGCGCTAGTGTATGTGAGCCCTAAAGCTTTCATCTGAGCTGGAACAATGGAACTGAAGCCAACACCCAAAGCACACAGGTGGCAGAACACGCCATCTCCTGATTGCATAGACAATGGATGCCAGTATATTACAGACATATTGTCAACCCATTTTTAAAAACCCAAATATCATATATTCATAGAAGAACAGCAAGGAAAGATACACATCCAATACACACACACACTACAAACAGTTAAAGGTAAAATCAGCACAGCCTGCAATTGCAAAAAGGGTGATGCAATAAACTGCAAATCCACACAAACAGCTCTGTCCACACTGCATAGGCTCAGCCAGTGTGTGATGTGGAGGAACCTCAAGGCTGGGACTTGTAGTTCCTCAGCATCTGTAAAAGGTGTGGATCACTCATTACCTGAACAAAAAAGGAAAACAAAAAAAAAAAAAGTCTCACCTTGCTGTCCTGAAGAGGTCCCATGATTTACACAGCAAAGAAGCAGAGCTCCCAATCTGCTCCCTTATGCCCTAAAAATAGGAAGGAACAAGGATTAGGTAATCATCGGTTGAATAGAACCTTCTCCACCATCAGTGATCAATCATCTCCCTGTTACCTGTGTGATCTGGGCGTTCACCTATCCCACACTACCACCTACTCCCTATATCCCTGATCTGATCGGCTGATCAGTCCCCAATAATCATATCACTGACAGATGGCTGTGTGCAGTGTGACGTCATAGCAGAGCCCCGACCTCCCCAGGTGATCAGTTACCTGACTGTCATCATCAGAGATCTTACCTGCGCTGCTGCCTCTCCCCGCCTGAGCTCCGCTCTGCTCTGCGGACGTTCTGCACTGCAGCCGACACAAAGCTCCGCTCTCCTCTCCTCTCCACTCCTCTCCCCCCCTCCCCGGTCACGTTGCTGCAGCTGCTCATATGATGTACACGATGCCGCCTGTCACTGGGGAGAGCACAGCACCGAGCACTGAGGACACACAGGTACTGCTGGATGAGCACAACTATCCATCACAGTGATTGGCCATTCCCACTGATCGATTTCCAGGGAGCTGATTGTCCTCAGCTCAGCCTTTCCTTTTTCATCAGAGCCTTGGAAATTCTACAAAATCTACAGGCAACCCAGTCTATAATGGGGTCCCCCATCACATCAGAACCACCCCTTCTAATATACTCTTATGTAAGAGTCCTCAATCCACCCCCCCTTTTACATCATCATAAGCATTAGTGCCCCCCCTTTTACATCATAGTCATTAGTCCCCCCCCCCTTTTACATCATAGTCATTAGTGCCCCCCCTTTTACATCATAGTCATTAGTGCCCCCCCCCCCTTCACATCAGAGTCCTTAGTCCCCCTCTTTCACATCAGAGCTCATTTAGCTCACATTCTCCTCCCTGTTTTACATCAGAGTCCCCAGTCCTCCCTCTTTCACATCAGAGTCCTCAGATCCCCTTCTTCCTTCTTTTTCACATCAGAGCCCTCAGCCCCCATTCTTTTTTCCTTTTCACATCAGAGCCCTCAGCCCCCATTCTTTTTTTCCTTTTCACATCAGAGTCCTCATCCTAGATTGTAAGCTCTAATGAGCAGGGCCCTCTGATTCCTGCTGTATTGAATTGTATTGTAATTGTATTATAGGGCGTACACACGGTCGGACTTTGTTCGGACATTCCGACAACAAAATCCTAGGATTTTTTCCGACGGATGTTGGCTCAAACTTGCTTTGTCTACACACAGTCGCACAAAGTTGTCGGAAAATCCGATCGTTCTAAACGCGGTGATGTAAAACACGTACATCGGGACTATAAACGGGGCAGTGGCCAATAGCTTTCATCTCTTTATTTATTCTGAGCATGCGTGGCACTTTGTCCGTCGGATTTGTGTACACACGATCGGAATTTCCGATAACAGATTTTGTTGTCGGCAAATTTTATCTCCTGCTCTCAAACTTTGTGTGTCGGAAAATCCGATGGAAAATGTCCGATGGAGCCCACACACGGTCGGAATTTCCGATTGGACATTTTCCATCGGAAAATCCGACCGTGTGTACGGGGCATTAGAATTAACATTTGTGACGCGGCAAATTATGAAATCTCCAAATGCAGCGCACAATTCTCTTCTTCTTTAATGGGATAATAATGAAGCTGCTTTGCTGGTGATACTGATGGAGTTATTGCAAACAAATTTTTAAAGGCTTTTTTTTCTAGTGATATCAAGAATAATATTATTATGGTTTTTTTTTTTTTTTATTTGGGCAAGTTACCACAACACCATTATCCCGTAGTTTTTAAGATCAAAGATACAACTATGTTGGTGTCCCTTGTCAATTTTACATTGTATTTTTTTAAATGTAACTGCCTACTCCCAAACTGTCATTTGAAGTAAAACACATAGCCAAGTATTATTCTCCACAATTTTTTTTTATTGTGCATTAAAAAAAGGAAACAAATAAAGTTAGACATGCTATCTGCCAATAGAACTTAACCAAAAAGTGCATTCTATGCATCCAAAAATATAGAAAATATACCAAATCAAATCATTATTTAACCAAAAAAATAATGTCAAAGCAATAACTCCAAGGCCAATAATAAATAACATGTTATCTCCTCTGATTCCGCAACATGGCTGGTTGACGAACGGCCGTTCAGAAACAAAATGAAAAGAGCAAAATGAAAAGAGCGAAATGAAAAGCGCGAATCAACACTCACCAAACTTCTACTAACACAAAATTAACAGAAGAAGCCCAAAGGGTGGTGCTAAAGAGCTGAAAAACAACGTAGTACGTCACTATGTTCATAATTGTTGGCCAACAATTGTGTGGCCGTGTGTATGCAAGACAAGTTTGGGCCAACGCCCTTTGGACAAAATTCAATGGTTTTGTTGGCCAACAATACGATTGTGTGTACGAGGCTTTAGAGATGTGAACCAAGTCTGCATGGATCAGCAGAGCAGTGACTACTATTTATGTTTTGCAACATTGTTTCTATCTGCCAAATGCAACCATCAAGCCCAGTTTATGGGATTATTTATTCATAACACTTCTGTGGCTAATGTATCTACTTTCAGAACAATAACCGGTGTTATCAGAATTGGCATGACTATTCATAATACACAGTGCTTGTTTCATCTGCCTGTGAGAGCAAGAGCCAGACAATTTATGTCATTTAAATTCCTAAAGTATATTTAAAGGTAAACTTTTTTTTGTACAGTTTTGGATAGAGTGGAGAGGGATTAGAACAGCTGACAGTTTTTACTTTCAATAGGTTTCTCTTATTATAAACAAGTGACAAAATATCACATGAAGAATGTTGTACATACATGTCAAGGATGGTACAATGGTGTAACTGATTTCAGAGGCAGTTATCACTTGCATAAGGGTCAACTGTGGGAGAGAAACGGATAATCCTACCACTCCTAAAAGAACGTATCTTTCTGAAGAGTGTAATGTAGAGATATTATTCTGCATATAATATATGAGATAGGTCACCGGACTCATTGACAGAATAGCAGAGTGTATAGCATCTTTTATCAATGGCCCCATCCGCAGTTGGGCCTCTGGACAACTAATCCTTGACAGCAACGTTAAAAGTGGAGAACGAAGCGCACTAGGAGATCAAAAATGCATAATAAGAAAGAAAAGTCTGAAAGAAGAAATAAAGAGAAAAGAAACACTAAGGTTAGCCAGCCCCACAACACTCCCCCCACTCCCAAAGCAATTCACAATATTATCAGGGAATACCTATATAGGATGCCCAGGGATCCCATGTTGACTCAAACTTCGCAACTAATGCTGGCCATACACTATACGAAAAATCGGCCGAACCCATTTTTGAAAAACGAACGTGACCGCAAACGATTGTGCCATCATGTAATGACCGATAAATCGTTCAGTGGACATAAATAAATACATTTTTGTTCGTATTTTTTTACATATACCTTGCGCAGACAGTTCGGACGGGAAACACATTAACCTTTCAATTTATCGTTTGTTCAGCATAAAATTTCCAACCTTGTCCTTAGTTTTTTCGGCTCAAAAATGTCCTAACGATTATCGATTTTGTGCCCATTAACTGGCCGAAAAAACGAACAAATGGTCTAAATGACCGATTTTCAGCCGATTTTTCGTATAGTGTATGGCCAGCATGAGTCCAACAGGGAGCTAACCATTTTCTCTTGTGCCATCATCCCAGGAAATTTTCCGTTTGGCTTCGGCAACGGAGACGTTCGGTTGTTTCCAAGCCCGTGCTATGGTCAGTTTTGCTCCCATAAGAATAAAAAAAATTAAATTCTGGGTGGCTTTATTGGATTTAGGAACCAGGACATTGAGTAACGCTATTGAGGGGTCTTTGGGGATCTGACAATCTGTAACTTTGAGTAGTATGTGAAATATTCTATTCCAGAATCCCCTAATTCTCGGGCACTCCCACCAGATATGAATCATGGACCCTGAGATATCACATCCTCTGAAGCAATGGGGAGAGAAGGAAGGGAACATTTTTGCTAGCCTAGTTGGAACTAGGTACCACCTGGTTAACACTTTTAGGTTTGCCTCAATCAGGGCAGTGTTGTGCATACCTCTGAAGGATCGAAAGAAGTTTCTGTTGCAGACCTCCACCTCCCAGCTGTCCTGAAGCTTGCCCTCCCACGCCAGAATGTATGGTAACTTAGAGCTGTCCGAGGCCAGTGACAGGTATATAGTGGATATGCCCCCTCTCCGCTGTGGCTTGACCACACCATTGTTCATAGGCTGTCAACCTTGGGGGTTCTGGTCTGCTCTTCCATTGAAGGTGTAAGAAATGGGATATTTGCATGAATCTAAACCTCTCAGAGGCAGGCATCTCCAATTTGCTTTTACAGTAGCTGAGCGAGAGTGGGCCCAGGGGGGTAAGGTAGTGTGGGTGATCCTTAGGAGGGCACCAGAGTAGGAAGTCCAACGTGTGTTTGGGGTATAGCTTGCCGTTCTATATGCACTCAATCAGGTTTTTCCAGGCGTGTAAATGATCGATAATTGTGCCAAGCGTGCCGCTTGGTAGTACCACGATAAATTGGGGACCCCTAGCCCTCCCTGTGGCCTTGGTCTGTGTAGAATTCGCCTTGAGAGTCGGTGTCCTGAGGAAACCCAGATGAATTTTATTATTTTGCTTTGAAAGATTCGCAGATGGTCTTTTTTGAAGGGAATCGGAAGGGCATGAAATAGATTTATTTTGGGAAGCAGCGTCATCTTAACTGTGTTTATCCTCCCTAACCAGGATATTTCATGGAGCTCCCGGCCCTTAAGATCCGCTTCGAGTTTTTTATAAAGAGGGGGGGAAGTTGAACAAATTGAAAGGAGTTTTTAACCACTTCTGGACCGCCCACCGTCATTATACGTTGGCTGTTTGAAGAGGAATATCGTTGTTATGGCAGCAGCTAGGTATCCTCTTCTTCAGTGAGAGGTCCGGTTTAAGATAAAAGTGGTCTCTGCGGTGGGATTGCAGCGAGATCACTTTTATTGGCGGCGGGAGAGGGCCCCCCCTCCCGCCACTTACCGTGGCCATCGGCAGCGGCAATCATATCTTCACCCTTGCTTGACATGGGGACGAGTGAGGGGAAGATGGCCCCCACCCGTCTCCATAACAATGCAGGGCGGAAGCAAAGTCAAAACTTCACTTCCGCCCACAGCTCTTAAAGAGCCTTTTTTTTTTTAATTGACAATTTTTTTTTTTTTTATTGCATTTTAGTGTAATTATGAGATCTGAGGTCTTTTTGACCCCAGATCTCATATTTAAGAGGTCCTGTCATGCTTTTTTTCTATTACAAGGGATGTTTACATTCCTTGTAATAGGAATAAAAGTGACAATTTTTTTTATAAAAAAAAAAAACAGTGTAAAAATAAAAGGTAAAATAAATAAGAAGAAAAAAAAATTTAAACGTGCCCCGTCCCGACGAACTTGGGTGCAGAAGCGAACGTATACATGAGTATTGCCTGCATATAAAAACAGTGTTCAAACCACACATGTGAGGTATCACTGTGATCGGTGGAGCAAGAGCAATAATTCTAACCCTAGACCTCCTCTGTAACTCAAAACATGCAACCTGTAGAATTTTTTAAACGTCGCCTATGGAGATTTTTAAGGGTAAAAGTTTGTCGCCATTCCACGAGTGGGTGCAATTTTGAAGCGTGACATGTTGGGTATCAATTTACTCAGCGTAACATTATCTTTCACAATATAAAAATTGGGCTACTTTACTGTTGTCTTATTTTTTCATTTTAAAAAAGTGTATTTTTTTTTCCAAAAAAAGTGTGCTTGTAAGACCGCTGTGCAATAACGGTGTGACAGAAAGTATTGCAACGACCGCCATTTTATTCTCTAGGGTGTTAGAAAAAAAAAGTATAATGTTTGGGGGTTCTAAGTACTTTTCTAGCAAAAAAAAAACCTGTTTTTAATTTGTAAACAACAAATCTCAGGCTTGGTCCTTAGGTGGGTAAGGTTCATAGCAATCAGATGCGGAACTGTCACATTTAAAATTTGTGATTTAGCAAGGTTGACCTGTAATCCCGAAGCCTTAGCAAAGTCCTCCAACAGCTTACAAATGTTTGGGAGAGAGGTCATCGCAAATAGGGCACATTTATGTGTCTGCGGACCACAGTTAACCCCTTGAATGTCAGGGTGGGTGTGTATGGCTATCGCCAGGGTTTCTATTGCTATTGCAAATATTAAAGGGGATAAGAGGCAGCCCTGTCTAGTCCCTCTGGCTATTTTAATATGCTCTGAATAATAACCCTGGAGGCATACTCGGGCTTCCAGAAAGGAGTAAAGCACTGCTAACAGACCCATGAAATTTTGACCAAAACCCCATCGGCTCATGATGTTGAGCAGGTAGGGCCAGGAGACTGAATCTAAGGCTTTTTGGAGAGCAATTGAAAGGAGCAAACCTTCCTGACATCTCCCTTTGTCTCATCCTGTCTGTATAAGAGATATGTTTATCGATCGCTCTCCTTATCTGGACCCTGTCTGCCTGGAATAAAACCCACTTGGTTCTTATGGACATACAGACCAATAAAAGATGTTATGCGGTTTGCTGGGATCTTGGTCAGGATCTTTATGTCGTTATTGATCAGAGAAATGGGCCTATATTTTCTTACCTCTCCTTGGACTTTATTCGGTTTGGGTATTACAGAGATAAAAGCTGAATTAGGCTGTCTATCCAAAGCGTCCCCTTTAGTTTTGGAGTTAAAGAAGCGTGTGAGGTGTGGAGCCAAAATTTGCGCAAACGTTTTATAACATGGAGTGGAGAAGACATCTGGGCTGGGGCAGACCCCCTTTTAAGATTCTTAATGACTAGAAGCACTTCTTCCGCTGATACTGGGTCTAAATTTTATCCTGGTGTCGGGTTTCCAGAGACAAAATTGGGAGAAAATACAAAAATTAATTCATGTGGGCCATGTTACAAATATTCCCTGCGCTGTATAATTTCTCAAAGAAAGCATGGAACATTCCCATGATGCGTTGTGGATAAAAAAGGGTGAGTCCCTCCCGGTACTCAAATTTTATGTAAAGCTTGCATGCGTTGTTGGGGAGATAGTTTAGTGGCTAACATAGGGCCAATTTTATCCCTTTGGTGATAGAATATAGACCCACTCCATCTAATGCCTTGGCTGTGAGAGTGTCAGGTCACCTTGAGGCTAGGTGACAGATGCACTCTGTAGGAGTCAGAAGTGCACCGCTAAGGTAGTGGACCCTAGGACTGACTGCTGCGGATTGAACCCTGGGAGGTCTACTGGATCACTGACACAGATCCCACTGGGAGCTAGAGCATAGATTCCCCAGGGCGTGGAGTCTAAGAGCCAGCAGGTGTTCACCAGAGCCTTTAATGGTAAGGATGGACTGCGCTGCAGTCTGGCTCCAGGTCTCGGCCCCCAGGGTCTCACAGCTCACGCTCACGGGAGACTACAGGAGAAGAGGAAGGAGGCAGCAGGCTGGAACAACAAGGAAAGTAAGGCACAAGCCAAGGTCGGGCCACAAACAGACAAGGACAACAGCGTTCACGCCGAGGTTCAGGGTCACAGGCAAACAGGGATGGTTGGGGACACGGCCAAGGTCAGGGTCACGAGCAGACAGGAATAGTTAAGAGCAGGCCAAAGTCGGTAACTGGAATCAGACGTAGGAAACACAGCAAGTACACACGGAGGCTAACACACAATTGTTGATCAGCACTGCTGGCTTGCAGTGCACAGGTTAATATAGGGTTCCCTGATAGGGCCTGGGGTGGGGCCATGCTTAGAGAGGTTATAAAACCAGTCAGGTGAGAGTCAGCTGGTCTTTAGAGATGAACACATGGAGACAGGTAAGCTGACAGAAACTCTATTGCATAACCATGACAGAGAGCCAGGTTGAAGGAGAGATGAGCTGCGTCCAGTTTATCCACGGGGACATTTTTGGGGTCTCGTTTATGGAGACCTCGCATTTGTGTAAATTCCTTCTCCAGTCTGTCAATGTGGACTATTCTCTCCATTTTGATCTGTGTGGACATCTGAATTAATTTGCCCCGTATAGTAGCCTTGTGAGCAGCCCAGAGAATCTCTGCTGACACCTCCCCTAAGTTATTAAGGAGGAAATATTCTTTGATAGCTTTCTCAATTTCCAAGACCCTAACCGCGTCACTGAGAATAGATTCATTATTTCTCCAGTGAAGGAGTTTTGGGCAATTAAAACTTCTGTTTAGCGTAAGAAGAACAATGGAATGGTCTGACCAAACACTGTCTCTAATGGACGACTTAACTATGGATAGAAGTTTAGATGTAGAAATAAAAATGTGGTCGATCCTAGTGTAGGACTGGTGTGGGCACGAAAAGTGGGTCCCTACAACCATGGGATCTAGAGTTTTAAGCATAGCCTGGAAGAATTCAGCTTGGCCTTGATTGGGTGCATAATACGAGATAACGGAATATAATTGATCATCTACAATCCCCTTCACAAGTAGAAATCTGCCCTCGGGGTTCTTGGTATGAATTTGCAATTGTTAGAAAATAGAATAGCTACCCCCTTGGTTTTGTCTTTGGCGTTTGCAAGGAAAAACAGGGAATTTGGCATGTAGGAAGGAAGGGTTATACCGCTTTGGAAAATGTGTCTCCTGAAGGAGTACAATGTCAATTTTTTGGGAGTGAAGAGAATGCAGGATTTTCCTACGTTTCATCGGGGAATTCATTCCCTGCGTATTGTATAAAGCAACACTCAGTGGAGGAGAGGGAGTAGTGTCATTAGCCATTGAGCAGAGGGGTAAGGTCCTCACCTGATGCGCTGTCACTTACCCCTGAGGTGAACGCGGACTTTGTTTGCGGACCTTTCCAGGAAGATGCGAGGACCCATTATAGGGCGGAAGGAATATGGGGATCCAGGAGGCTGACCAAAAGGTAAGTGCTAGCAAAGAAAAAATTAAGAAAAAAGGTTAGAGAAGAGCCCACTGGGAGCTCCAGTAGGCAGAAGAAGAAAATGTTCTCTCTGCCCACACAACCAACAATCTTTACAACCTCATCATATGAGGCTGAAGTCCCACCAAGTGGGCATGGAGATTCCATAACCATCGGGTAGGGGGAGGCACAAAAGCAAACCACCCCGGCCACGACACACCAAAAAATATAGACAATTGAAATAAAAGAAAAAGGGGGGGTGATGAGGAAGGGTGAGGTAGGGAGAGGGTGATGGGCATGGCGGTAGTAAAGGCATCATCACAAAACAGGTTGAAGAAATGTTCACTGAGAGGCATGATATGGCCACTAGAAGTGGAATTTCTTCTAATGCACTACAGTTCCGCAACATTTGAATCAGCAACTCTCTTGGATCAAAGGAGCATACCATATTATTATTATTATAAATATACAGGATTTATATAGCGCCAACAGTTTAGGCAGCGCTTTACAATATAAAAAGGAGACAATAGAGTTATAATACAATAAAATACAAGAGGATTAAGAGGGCTCTGCTCAGAAGAGCTTACAATCTAATAGGGTGGGGCAGGTGGTACAAAAGGTTGTAAATGTGGGGAATGAGCTGATGCAAGTGGTAGAAGATTAGTTGGAGATGTGATAGGCTTTCCTGAAGAAATTAGTTTTAAGGGATCTCCTGAAGGTAGCCAGAGTAGGGGATAGCCAGACAAGTTGAGGTAGTGAGTTCCAGAGGATGGGTGAAGCTCTGGAGAAATCCTGGAGATGAGCATGGGAGGAGGAGATGAGAGAGCTTGATAGTAGGAGGTCTTGAGAAGAGCGGAGAGGACGGTTTGGGTGATATTTGGAGACAAGATTGGTGATGTAGCTCGGGGCAGAGTTGTGAATGGCTTTGTATGTTGTGGTTAGTATTTTGAATTTATTTTGCTGGGTGATTGGGAGCCAGTGTAGGGATTGGAGGAGAGGGTTGGCAGACACTGAGCGGTTGGTAAGGTGTAAAAGTCTGTCAGCAGCATTCATGATAGACTGAAGAGAGGATAGCCTATGGAGAGGCAGGCCAATGAGAAGGGAGTTGCAATAGTCAAGGCGAGAGATAACAAGGGAGTAAATGAGAAGCTTGGTGGTTTCATTTGTTAAAAAGGGGAGAATTTTAGAGTTCTGCTACTAGAGCTGAGAGAAAAGGGTCCTGTTATTAAAATCAACTGGAGACAGCTGTCAGTTTTATAGCTGTCTGTGCCCCTGTTAGGGAGATTCACCCTATTTGTCCTGTTTACTGTTATCAATCACAGTCAAAGTGAATCCCAAATTTTGAGCTGTCCCCAGAACAGGACCAAAGGATAAATCTTCCAATGGCGGTGCGCTCTGTGATCACCGAGTCAATGAGATTCGGCTGACCACAGATCGGAGTAAGGGGCCGATCCCGGCCCCTTACCACGTGATCAGCTTTCAGCCAAAAAAGATCAAGTAAACAAAAGATCGATCACCGGCTTCTGACAGAGGGACATCGGTCCCCAACAGGGAGAGGCACTGCTGCTATTCAGTGCCCTCCAGTACCACCTACAGGTCCATATGAGTTCCACCAACCAGTACCCATCAGTGCCACCTACCACTGCCCACCAGTGACACCTGTCAATGCCCAGCAGTGCCACCTATCAGTGCCCATCAGTGCTGCCAACCAGTGCCCATCAGTGCCACCTATCAGTGATGCCTATCAGTGTCAACTACCAGTGCCTATCAGTGCCCTAAAGTGCTACCCATCAGTGCCACCTCTCAGTGCCAACTATCAGTGCCCATCAGTACCACCTCGTCAGTGACCACCAGTGCCACCTATCAATGCCCATCAGTGTTGCCTTATCGGTGCTTATCAGTGCAGCCTATCAGTGCCCATCAGTGCAGTCTATCAGTGCCCATCAGTGTTGCCTCATCAGCGCACATCAATGAAAGAAAAAAAATTACCTGTTTTCAAAATTTTGTAACAAACTATGAAACTGTTTTGTTTTTTCAAAATTTTCGGTCTTTAGCAAAAAATAAAAAACCCAGCAGTGATTAAATACCACAAAAAGAAAACTCTATTTGTGTGAAAAAAATGATAAAAGTTTCATTTGGGTACAGTGTTGTATGTTCACGCAATTGTCATTCAAAGTGCGACAGCGCTGAAAGCTGAAAATTGGCCTGGGCAGAAAGGGGGTTTAAGTGCCCAGTAAACAAGTGGTTAAGAGCAGAAGAAAAAATAACCTATGAAAATTTGTCCCATTCTCCCAAAAGCTGCCTAACAGAATGAATATATGTGCAGTTATACTGGACGAATAGTTATGGAAATTTTTATAAATCCCACAGTGTGTGGACATGGTCTTGAAAGTAAAGGCAATCTTTTCCTGGGAAAGAAATCAGCGTATGTATGTGGAGTACAGCAGAGAGGGGCAGAATTCTGTAGTCCAGCAGGCAGGGCTGACAACACTGCTTGGGACTGTAGGTCAGCTGTCTTGTGAACCATGGGTGGACCGGGCCGGGGGGCAATTGCCTCCCCGAGCCACCCTAATGCCCCATAAAAAGGCCACACCTCTTCTGCTGCATACATGCCTAAAGGCTTCTTGGTGAAGAGAAGTAAAAAGTCCCCACTGGTGTCCCTGGAATGGATGGTCTATACCGTGTCCGAGCAGAGGCCGGCTCCTTGCCCCACTGGAGGCTATCTTTCCCTGGCCAGCCCCGACTGAGCCGCGCTGGCCCCCCCTGCAGCCCCTGGCCGACCAGTTTGGGAACCCGGAGTCGGTGCAGCAGGTGCTGTCCAGCCCAACCCGCCCGGTGAGCAGAGAGTACCTGGAGCAGACCTTCAGCCTGGGATGGAGGTTAGGAGGAAGCAGGGAAGAGGGAGAGCGGGAGGGGGGTCAAGTCACTGCACCATGGGCCTCTGGGTTGTACTGCCCCCTGGGCCAAAAGTTGCCATCAGCCCCTGTTGTGAACCCAAACAGGACGCTGAGGGCTCACTGGATTTCTGTCAGATCAGCAGGTATTTTTCATTCACAGTGTTTATAAAGGGATGAAACATGAGGAACTTTGCATGAATTGCTAAGGTGTACTGAAAAATCAATTCTTTTTTTTCATTTTGGAGTATTGGGAACTTTATAACATTATCATACTGTCTTTTCTCAGTTATACATACTGTGTTGTTTAACAGTTTACACGTGTGTACCTCTCTGATTATCCTATACTTGTACAGGCTGCGTCCCTGCCATTGTATTGCATCATTGTGCACCCTGTTTTGGCCCCCTTCTTTCGGGGATAATTCTTGTTTGTCCTCTACCCTTGTATGTTTACTCTAATCTCTAATAAAATGTTTGAACAAGAAAAACATTATCATGCTTTCTGTAATTACCGTCTTCCATCTGCCTTATGTCCCTATCCATTGTTCCAAAATTTTGTAAAAATTCCTAATTTTAGCCAAAAAACAAATAAATAAAATCAGCAGAAGGGACATAACCTACTATCAATGTGACATGTCCCTTGTACTGATGGCTGATGCTGAAACCTTTCACTCTCCAATGCTTACCCCGGCCCCTGTAATCTTCTGGTGCAACGGGGTGTTAATAGAGCCCAGGGACCTGTCATACAGTGGCAGCCGGTAATGCAGGACGCAGGGGCGCCGCCCCCCTAATCCATATGTCCAGCCCCCTAATATACATGCGTTGTGCCGGACGCATGGATTTTAATGGATTCCAATGGTTTTTTTTTAGAAGCACGTGATTAGAGCCAGAGGCTCTAGTGGGCTTCAAAAAAGGGCGGTCTTGGGGCACAGAGCAATGCACCCTGAGCCCACCCAGTTATGTGACAATAGCAAATTAATATTCATTATTGTCTTCCTGATTCTCCTCCTGGCCAATCATGAAGCGGATCTTGAGACCTGTCACCCAAGAGGCTGAGAGGAGAAACGATCCTATTGGCCGCTGAGGAGGAGGAGGGAGGAGATGCAGGTGAAGCCGCCGTGAAACACCAGGAGGAGGAGACGCTGCCCGTCGTTTGGATGAAGTGCTGCCCGCGGCCTAGATGAGGTAAGTGCAGGGCTGGTGACCGACCAGTGGCCTGTGACCCACCCGACTGACCCCAAAAAATATACCACCAGTGGCCACTGCTGTCATATGCACTCATCAAGAGTGCCGACCATGTTCACCCTTTCCAGCCCCCCCCCGTCCATCTCTCCATTCATAGAAGTTGTTATAGCTTCTATGAATAAAAAACTATCTTTGAATGGAGGATGGGTGGATGAATGCAACACTGATATAATAATTACCATTATGAGGAATGTTGATAAAGGAAGGAGATTTTTTTTTTTTAATATCAGTATTCTTGTTTTATCCTTATTCTTTTATCAATGTTTCTCATATATTGTAATGTTGGTATTCTTCTTTCTAACCTTGATGAAGGGGGACCTCAAAAAGTGACATACTTTGCTTTCCTGCTGTCACTGTTTGACAATAGACAATAGACTCTCAAGATGTTAGTTTGGCATCTGACTTGATTATGCATTGATTTCTCAAAATGGGTGACCCCAATTTTCTTTTCTTTTTTTTTTTTAAATAATCTTTATTCAATTTTCATAAAAATATATAAAATATGTTTTGTTTCCTCTTTACAGCAATCATTAAATACACCTTATACAAAACCTTTTATATATATAATAATCACAAAGAAGAGAAAAAAAAAAACAATTTATTCCAATTTCCCCCTATTTGCCCCCCCTCCCACCCCACTCTAAACCCCATCTTACCCTCCCCCCCATTACCCCCCTATTCCTACCTCGCCTTCCTCGCTCTTCCTACATACACTTTACATGGGATAACCCACTTCTTCTAACCAAGGCATCCAGATTTTTTTTAAATTCATTTAAATTTCCTCTCCTTGCATATACTACCTTTTCGTTCCATATTGTTTCCGTTACCGTTTGAAACCAATCGTTTTTGGAGGGGGGTTTCTCTGCCTGCCACCTCTGTGCTATTAATTTCTTTGCCTGAAATAGGCACCTTAGTACTACTTTATTTTTAATGTTTCCCAGCCTTTCCCCCACTCCCAGGATACACAATTTCGGGTCCATTTTTAATGATAACTTGAAGATCTTATTTATGGTATCTAATATTTCCGTCCAATATCGGTAAAGTTTCGGGCATTTCCAGATCATATGGATCAGGTCCCCGGTGTTTTGGCACCTAGGGCATTTAGCATCCCCCCTCCGCCCCCATTCAAACAGCTTTTTAGGTGTATAGTATGTTCTATGTAGAAGCATTAGGTATGACATCCTCTGGGCAGGCGAAACTGAAACTTGGTTCCCCCCCTCCAAAATCTTCCATTGATCATCCGCAATTCTACCCAAATCTTTTTCCAACTTACTTCTGCACTTAAGATCTTCTGAACTTATAATACTATTTCTGCATATCTGTGGGTAGAATTACGCTATGGATCCCTTAGGACCTCCGGTCCTACTTAATCCTTCATATATGGGGGAGGTTCTCCACACCGGGCCTTGTTCCCCAAACTGAGCTTTTAGAGCGTGTTTGATTTGCAAATAGCTATAGTATAGTAATAGCTATAGTATGAGCTATCTGGTATATCATAAGCCTCTTTTAATTCCATAAACGTTTTTAGGGAACTACCATTGTATAATTGATCCAGGCTGATTATCCCCTTCCTTTCCCATTTCTTTATTTTCCCTATTGATCTTACTTCTTGTAGGTTCTTGTTGTCCCAGAGCGGGGCGCCTTTAACCATACCCCCCATTCCCATCAGATCTTTTATAGATTTCCACACTCTAATTATTAGCTTCATCGTAGGGGGTCTAAAGGCAAAAGAGTTCGCCTCCAAGACCTCCACTATGTGGTGCTTCTGCCATCGCCAATCTCCCAATTTTTCTAGAGGCCCCCTGTTTTGTGGGGAGCAACCAAACCCAAGAAACCAGGCTCATTAATGAATTACTTTTTTCACATTTTCAAGACTTGTGGACAATGCCTCATGTCTACCTTCTCTTGGGTATTAAAACCCTGATAAGGTTCTCTATCCAAAAATAATAATACATTTTTTTTTAAAGTAGAACTGGGGGCAAGGCTTTTATTTCATTTTGGGTAGAGTAAAGGGGGGGGGGGGTTCTAACCCCTGCCATTTTTTTGTATTTTTTTCTCACACTTGTGGGGAGATTTCCTTTCCCGTCCTGCCCCATAACTAAAACAGGAAGTGAGTGGAAATCCCCCCAAAGAGAGTGAATCTTGGGGTGTCACTAGAACTACTGTCACCATTGGAAGTTTCCCCCTCTATATTACTTTTCTGGGGACAACCCAAAATTTGGAACTTTCTTTTACCTTTACTTTTAATGATAACAGTAAGGTCCGGTTCACACTGGTGCAACATGAAAGTTGTGACTGTTGATCCCACTTTGCCCTGCAACTTCATTCTGACATCGATTCCACTTCCATGTGACTTATTGAGTGGGATCCGATTTTGAGAAAAAAAAAACGGAGTGGGGTTCCCCCAAAATCCATGCCCATCCATTATCTGAGTATGCAGCCCGGTAGGTCAGGAAGGGGGGGGCTAACGAGCCATACCAGGCCACATGCCCTCAACATAGGGGGGTTGGGTGCTTTGGGGCAGAGGGGGCACTGCCCCCCACCCCAAAGTACCTTGTCCACTTGTTGATGGGGACAAGGGCCTCTTCCCCACAACCCTGGGCTTATCGGAATCGAAACCCAGGGCAGGGGGCTTATCGGAATCTGAAAGCCTCCTTTAAGAAAGGGGGCCTCCGAATCCAGCCCCCCCATGTGAATGAGTATGGGGTACATTGTACTCCTACCTATTCACCCCCCAAAAAAGCAGTGTAGTGTAAAAGTCTCATGTGTCAAAAACCATCTCATCTCATGTTTTTTTTTCACACTACACTGCTTTTTTTGGGGTGAATGGGTAGGGGTACAAGATACCTCATACTCATTCACATGGGAGGGGGGCAGGTTCCAGGGGGTTTCCAGATTCCGATATGCCCCCTGCCTGCCCACCCACACAACCACAGCCCAGGGTTGTGGGGAAGAGGCCCATGTCCCCATCGAGATGGGGACAAGGTGCTTTGGGGTAGGGGGGCCGAGCCCCACCTGCCCCAAAGCACCCATCCCCCCCATATTGAGGGCATGTGGCCTGGTATGGTTCAGGAGAAGGGGGTTGCTCGCTTGCCTCCCCTTTCCTGACCTGCCGGACTGCATGCTTGGATAAGGGTCTGGTATGGATTTTGGGGGGACCCCATGACGTATTTTTTTGTTTGTTTTTTTGATTTTGCATTGATAACATTGCACACCTCGGACAACATTTTGCATGCCACAGGTCAGATCAGTTAATATGGTGAACTGACTTGGATGCAACTTCTATTCAATTCTATGGGCAGAAGTTGCACCCAAGTCGGACTAAAGTAGTGCAGGAACCTTTTCCAAAGTCGGACTGACACAAGTCGGACCAGTTAAGACGGCTCTCATAGGGAATCATTTTTTTTTACATGTCATGCGACATGTTCTCAAAGTCAGAGTGCATGTCGCACCAGTGTGAACCGGACCTAAACAGGACAAATAGAGAGGACAAGTCTCTCTAGCAAGGACAAAAGGACAGCAGTAAAAACCTGACAGCTGTTCTAACCTCTCTCCACTCTATCCAAAACTAAAAAAAAGTGTTTTGCCTTTAGTTATACTTGAACTATACATATAGTATAGTTAGCAGTCACATTGCACCAAAATGTTTTAAGGTTTAAAAATAAAAGAAGTCTTCTGATGTTGATGATTTCATTTGCGTTCCTTCATGTTTTCTAGGGTGGACCTAGAATCCTCTACCAGCTCTAGCAAGGCTCTCAGTGGTTGAAGTACACGTGTAAAACATGAGGGATCCACCAACAGCGAAAGAAAATGGACACAGTAGCGCTAATATTTGTTATAAATTAGGGAAATTCCAATTTCTGTATAATATATAGACTATTTTCATTACAAATTTTTATAAGAATGTAGTGTAAAGTGTGTTACGTGTACTCTGCTGCCATCTGCTGGAAGAATAATGTTGGTTGCAGACTTACTTTACTTTAGTGTGAGGTTTCGTATAGCATGTTGAAGTAATCCTCCATTTATTTGAAACATCCAGTAACCAGCTAAGCTGAACTCCAGGCAAAGAGCTGCAAATGTAATTAAAATACCAATGGACAATCTGTCTTCTCTGCCACAGGATTTAAAACTCTGTTCAGACAATCTTGTGATCTATGTGTATAAAAATATGCGTCGCTAATTCATATACCAAAAAAAAATAAAATACCAAATGAAATAAATCAGAATTGTGCTAATTACATTATATAGACATGTGTGTAATTGTATTTCAAAATCACCGCTTAACAGTCCTTCATAAAAATGTCCGGTGATAAAACTGTGATACAATCCACCAATTGTCAGGAACCGTGTCATTACTGGTTTCACCTGCTGGTGGCACTGTTACGCTCAGCACCAAAGGGTGTAATTCTGGTGGCCACCAGCGGATGTCTCCCTGCCAGGACTACTGACCAGCTATGTAGCACACCTGTTGTGGGTCTGCTGGTCTATATAAACCCGCCCTGAACCCAAGCTCAAATGCTTCAGAATTCCTTCTGCTAGCCTTGTCCCTGCCTGAACCTGTTCTTGTTCCTGCCTTGTCCTGGACCCCGTTCCGTGTATCCTGTGTTTGAGACCTGTTCCTTGCTACATGCTCCCTTTACGGTCTGCTTCCTTATACCTGGCTTCTGTTCCCCTTGTGCTTTTGTCCCTTCCTTGTTTATTTCATGTTTGTTTCCTTTGCTTATGTATATATATTAGTTAGTCAGTTAGGCTCGGTTCACACTGGGACGACTTGGGATCCGACTTGTCGCCCCTCAAGTCGCCCCAAGTCACCCCAGAAAGATATTCACATGACAGTGAATGGGAGCGTCTTAATAGACACTACTGAAGTCGCTCCGACTTCAGAGCGTACTCCCTGTACTACTTGGATCCGACTTGGTAGGCGACCTGTACCATAGAAATCAATGGAAGTCGCCTCCAAGTCGGATCTCTCTCTACAGTCAAGCGACTTTGCAGACAAAAAATTTCGTTTGCCCAGGCAAACCCCTCCCTCCCAGAGAGCTGATTGTCCTGTGATTGGCCACAGCCAAAGTCGCCTGTCCTGGAGGCGACTTGAAGTCGCGTTGTAATTTGCTAAAGTCGCGCTGAAGTCGCGTTGAAGTCGCCGTACAAAGTCGCGCTGAAATCGTGTTGCCCCTGTGTGAACCGAGCCTTAGGTGTTTTTGGGGTTTACTGTGTCTTGCACTTATTTACTTGTTTATGGTTTGCTGTTTGGTTTGCATGTGTGTCCTTATCTTAAATAAACATACTTTTTTCATTTACTCGTTTGTTCCTGATTCCTTGGTGCAGCCCAATGATCTGATCACCTGTATTGGATGTCTGTGTATAGCATCCCTGACACCAATCGTGATCAATCTATATGAAACAGTTCAATTTGTTGAGAGCAGATTTTGTAATAGCAGACACCTCCAAAAAAAACCCTTTGAGCACACACTCACTTTATGGAATGACCCTTATTACAAAGGTCTTACCCTGTTTCCCCGAAAATAAGACCTAGCGTGATTGTCGGTGATGGCTGCAATATAAGCCCTACCCCCAAATAAGCCCTAGTTAAAGTCCTTGTAGGTCTTATTTTCAGGGTAGGGCTTATTTTTGGGGAAACAGGGTAGGATTTATTTGGGGGGTAGGGCTTATATTGCAGCCATCACTGCCAATAACGCTAGGTCTTATTTTCGGGGAAACAGGGTATTGTGCCTTTAATCAAATCAATCGGGCTCAATAAACCCAGCTGGACTCTCCCAGGGCTCAAGCAATCCTCCCCAAAACTCTTACTCGGTTAATCCAGCAATCCTCTCAGCTCAGGTGATGAAGCACGGATCAGTGCTCTGGCTGCATGGAAACCTCTGTATCTCACAGAGTGATAATAAGCCACACCCATGCGTTTCGTCATTCTGACGTCATCAGGGGCACTAAGAAGAGCAAGAGATGCAGTTTAGTTCACTACTGGTGCTGAAGTCACAATTTTCACTCACTCTTGTGATCTAGCCTCACTGCCACATAGCAGACAACATTGCATGTAAAAGAAACTGGCACCAAGAAGGCATGGAATCTGCTACTGATGGACATTATGACTGAAAATGCTAGTTTCCTGGCAGTCCTTATTTAGCGGATTCTGTGCTCAGCTTTACCTGATATAAGTATGTACATTAAGAGTTCTGACTTCACTTTGGCTTTCCTGATCTGCATACTTACCTCTGGTCAATGACTTCACAGTATTTGAAGGACAAAATTGCAAGTGGCTATTTTATAAGATGGTCAGCTATGGCAGCCTTCATATTTCTCTTATTAAAGGATTCCCTTAAGCAATACAGCCAGGGCCTCCCCCGGTCTGTATCTGTGCATTAAAGGGGCAGCCATACACTGGCGCTTTGCTCTGCACTGCTGCAAGCATGTTTGCATCGTTAGACTGACAGCACTGGACACAGTAAAAGAGTCCTGCTGGTACTGTTAAGTAAAAGTGTATTTCCCCATTGGAGACACAGAGAGGAACAAAACGCTGACAGGGGTTCTTACCATTTCCTACTCTTTCCATAACTAAAACATTTTTTAAATATACTTTAGCAGCCTTATTCAGTGGTCAGTTCATCTATATGTAAAGTGGAGCTGGCAGTAAAATGCACAGTCCTCTTATTCGATCCAGGATCTCTCCTTCTTTAAACATGGCTGAATGTACCTGTAAGGAAAAAAGTTTGAATATATACTTATCTTACCTCTGTCTTCTGTCTGCTGTGCCTAGACAAGGGTTAAGTCACATCCCTTCTGGCGAGATTAACCACTTTAATACCGGGCACTTATACACCTTCCTGCCCAGACCAACTTTCAGCTTTCAGCGCTGTCACACTGAATGACAATTGCGCGGTCATCCATCACTGTACCCAAACTAAATTTTTATCATTTTGTTCCCACAAATAGAGCTTTCTTTTGGTGGTATTTGATCACCTCTGGGGTTTTTATTTTCTGCTAAACAAATAAAAAAAAAAGACCAAAAATTTTTTTAAAAAAAAGTTTTTTTTGTTTCTGTTACAAAACTTTGTAAATAAGTAAGTTTTCTCCTTCACTGATGGGCACTGATAAGGCAGCACTGATGGGCAGCAATGAGGTGGCACTGATGGCCACTGATGATGGGCACTAATATGCGGCACTGATGGGGCACTGATAGGTGGCACTGATAGGTACACATAGGCGGCACAGATGGGCACTGATAGGTGGCACGGATGGGCACTGATAGGTGGTACTGATGGATGCCAATCAGTGCCAAACGATAATGCCTGCCAATCAGTGATGCCCATTGTGGGCACTGATTGGCATCCATTGTGGGCACTGATTGGCATCCCTGGTGGTCTAGGGTGGCATACCTGGTGGTGACATCCCTGGTGGTCCTGGTGGCGTCCCTGGTGGTCCAGTGTGGGCATGCTCGAGGGGGGGGGGGGCTGCGCTGATAATCAATCAGCACAGACCCCCTGTCAGAGGAGCAGCCGATCGGCTCTCCTTTATTAGTGTCTGACAGACGCGAGTGAAGAAAAGCCGATCACCGGCTCTTCCTGTTTACATCGTGATCAGCCGTGATTGGACACGGTTGATCACATGGTAAAGAGTCTTTGTCAGAGACTCTTTACCTAGATCGGAGTTGTGGTGTGTCAAACTGACACACTGCAACAACAATTGCCACAATGCAGGCTTGATATCCTGGCAACGTCATATGACATCCGGTCAGAGTATCAAAACCACTTTGCTGCCATCATTTTGCTATATGGCAGGCAGCAAGTGGTTAATGAGGATCCCAAATCTCACAGGAAAATGCTTGTGCACTGGACCGGAGTGTTCACCAAATGCATTTGCAAACCCAGATACTTTGTGAAAGTAACGGTGACATCATCACTAGGATGTACAGTGCCTGTGCAGGCAGCAGAGCTGTGGGAGGGGCCCAGCAGGCTCCACCCACTACAAACTGCCTGCAGAAAATTACAGGAGTGGGCGGAGACCAGACCAGTCACCCTGTACAAGGGGAGAGAGCAGCAATGACCAGTCTTTATTACAGGAAGCTCTAGCAAAGTTTTTATGTTGGATTGCTGCACAGATCTGGAAGAAATACACAAACTATAACAGGATTCAAGAAAGAATTACCCTAACTCTTGTATTTGGATAATATTTGCGTATCCTGGAGTTTAGCTTTACATCTGTACAACAGTCAGAGTTTTATGTTTCAATAAGTTTATTATGAAAAGAGTTTTAGGCATACACAGCAACAAGCACAATTCCGGGCAAATAGGGTACATACACAAGATCAGAGCACGAAACAATGATAATCCTGAATGACATTGTGTTCAATTACACCTATCAGCCACAGCATTATGACCAACAACCATAGGTGTGCGCAGCCTATTGCATTAGGGTGTGCACCCCAAAACAAAAACACACACGCTTTTCTCTGCAGCCCCAGCTGCACTGGACAGTGAATGAATGGGAAGTGCTCTGTGCTGAGTGGCTTCCTGTTCATTCACAAACTGACACGTAGAAAACAGTTTAGTATGCTTCCATTGTGATTGAACACAGTGTGTGAGTGTGTTCACTGTGTTCATTTAGAAAAGGAAGAGGCCAGTAAATTACATTTATTTATTTATTAGAGGTACTTATATAGTGTCATCAATTTATGCAGCACTTTACACAATATTGTACGTTCACATCAGTCCCTGCCCTCAAGGACCTTACAATCTAAGGTCCCTAACTCACATTCATACACTTACTAGGGCCCATTTAGACAGGAGCCAATTAACCTACAAGCATGTCTATTGACCAGGCCATTCCCCCGCTCTCCATTGTGAAACATTCCCTGCTGCAGCACCACTGGGGATGAGGGCTGGGGGTAGTGGCGCAACACGGGGAGGCCTGGGCAGTAGGGGGGCAACACAAAGAGTGAGTAGGGTGTGTCCAGGCACACCTTGCACATCCCCTGCGCACACCTATGCCAACAACCATAGCATTATGACTACTCACCTAATAGGAGTAGGTCCCTCCTTTGCTGCCCAAAACAGCCCTGC
The DNA here is from genome assembly GCA_037952835.1 of Lithobates septentrionalis. Classification (NCBI taxonomy): domain Eukaryota; kingdom Metazoa; phylum Chordata; class Amphibia; order Anura; family Ranidae; genus Lithobates; species Lithobates septentrionalis. Next base: position 8,047,333 of record JBBDGP010001277.1, on the reverse strand, counting down.
CCCATTGAGGCATGGACTAGGCAAAGCATCACGCTGCCTCTGCCAGCTTGCCTTCTTCCTATACTGCATCCTGGTGGCATCTCTTCCCCAGGTAAGCGACGCGCACATCCCCAGGCCACCATGATGTAAAAGAATACATCATTAATCAGACCAGGCCACCTTTTTCCATTGCTCAGTGGTCCAGTTCTGATGCTCACATGTCCATTGTAGGTGCTTTTGGCTGCGGACACGGGTCAGCATGGGCCCCCTGACTGGCCTACAGCTATGCAGCCCCATACACATCACACTGTTATGCATTGTGTGTTCTGACACCTTTCTATAGGAAACCAATATCAACTTTTACAGCAATATGAGCCACAGTAGTTCTTCTATGGGGTCGGAATACATGGGCCAGCCTTCACTCCCTACATGTATCAGTGAGCCTCTGACATCCATGATCCTGTCGCTGATTCACTGGTTTTTGTTCCTTGGACCACTTCTGGTAGGTTCTGACCACCGCAGACTGGGAACATCCCAAGAGAGCTGCTTCAGGGTCAACATGTTCACTTGCTGCCTAATATGCACTGAAGACTTTCAGGTGCCATTTTCACAAGATAATCAATGTTCTTTACCTGTCAGCGATCATAATTTGCCACTCACACAGAAACTACAGACTTCATCCACTGTAATTGTTGGGAGCTATTTGTATTTTTTTATTTAAAAAATTAAAATAAAAAAAATTAAGTAAATATATATATATATATATATATATATATATATATGTATACACATATATATATATATATATATATATATATGTGTGTGTGTATATATCAATAAAAGATTTTTAGAATATGCCAGAAGAGTGTGGTCATAAATTAATAAATGAGTTGATGGTATTTTTTCACAGTACTCTGCAGGCCTAAGCAGAGTCCACTGCTGATCACAGTAATCAGCTGACCCCCTACCAGCACACAGGCTACACGAACAGCAATTGACTGATTGCATGCCAGATACCTACAGCTTGTGTCATGTTCACTCCTCCAGGGAAGACACAGAACAATTTCCCGGTCATCCATACGTGGAAGAATTCCTGCAGAATGTCATGTCAAGGGATGCTGGTGACACTTCCTCAGGGTGTAGTCCATCAAAGGGAGAAACATACATTATTGATCTATATGTCAGCAGTTATTACAAGGTCAGTAGCTTCCATCACATTTAGACCCTCAGGTCAAAGTATTGATGGCACAGAGTGGAAACATGGGACAGCTGCTCCATTGCGTAATTTATGTTGTAAAGAGCATGTGGCTACAGTAAAATGAAACAGCAATTGGATGGATGTTATATCTTCCTCACATATATCAAACCCTAACTGAATGGCATTTAGCTGCCTAAAACACTGTGTATTATAAACATTTGGTATTTATTCTATATAAAATACTGTTAACTTTTTTCATTTTTTGCATCTCAGTGCTGCTTGTTCCCTGAGTCTTTTTGCAGCCACTTCCTCTCTACAAGGACTACAGCAATGACAACAGTGGACTGTGCCTTCGTAAAATGTGAGTTTGGACACCCACTTTGATCAGAAGCCTGTGTGTAGGCAGGTGCAGTTTATTTTCTCCACTGCAGGTGGCGCTCCCTGCAGTAACACTGTTGGAGAGGAAGTCAAGAGGAACAGGGTTTCCCTATGGTTTCCTGAGTCACTGGGGAAGCTATCCTATTGAATACTGCCACCCCATGTGGCAGTGTTAGCGGAAGGGAAAGGCTCCTGATGAGGAGAGAAAGTGTAGGGTTTGAAACTCCTCTGGACATCTTCCCGATTGAGCTTAAAATGGCCAGGACACATTCTGTTGTCTTTAAAGGTGCTGTCAGTCTAGCTGACTATCGCTTCATGCACTATGCTAAAAAACGTGAGTGCACCAGGTTGGACGGTCTTCCCTCCGGGTTCTGCTGTGAACTCTTTCTGTATACTTCATTACAAGTTCTTTATTGCACCCGTCTGTGTGAATTATTGCAGCCACATCACACTGCACACACCTAGATGTGTGACAGGGTGACAAAGAAGCACAAGTGAGAGACAGGGCAGAATGCTGTCACAGGGACAAAATGTTGCTTGAACAAGGACATTTGTGGTGGGATCACCCACTATTATTTTAGAACTACAAACCTTTCCTCGCTTAGAATACAGCGAGGAAGGTTTATAACCTCGTTCATGCTTTTAGGCCCCTTTCACACAGTTGTCCTCTGTTCCGCATCAGCAGGGAATCTATTTACAGATCCTTTTTTCCTGATAGAAGCCTCCTACCAAGCCATATGATTAGGTGAGAGTCACTATTGTGATGACTCGGTGGAGTTCTGTAAACAACCTGCATCTTCCAGCACAGCTGAAAACTGCAGTAGCAGAAAATGTGAAAGAAAGATTACAACTCCATCTGCTGGCTGGTTAGAAGACTACAACATATTATGCTATATACCATATTTAACAAAAAATAAATAACTAAACCCACAGTTTACTTTGAGGGGACTAAGGCTGTAGGACTGTGAAATATGGTAAACATTGCTCTCCATTAAAGACCCTTAGAACAGGCAACCTAAGGCATGCGTATGCATGCAAAGCCATCTTCAGCTCCTGGATGAGGCAGCCCAACACCCTGATGACATATGCCAGGGCCACCCTCTTCCAGCGTCTGTAAATGAAGTGTGAAGCATGCTGGGATATGTGACGTACCTATCGCATGAGGCTTCAGAGCCCTGCAGATGTCATTCTTGATTAAGTGAGAATGGTGGCTGGAGGCAAGGTGGCCAAAAAATAAATAAAATGGAAACAAAGGGAAAAAAAGGCCATTATAGCTTGTGGGAGGGATCGAGGAGCCAACTTACCACTGAAAATTCAGGTGCAGCTGAAATAAACATCCTACAGCCCATACATCTCAACCGGAAAATTGAAAAAAAATTCCTATTATTCATGTCAATTGTCTTATGTTTGTAAATGGACACTTTATGATGAAAAGGTTGCCTACCCCTGTCCCAGACTAAGAAAGCATTATATTCATAACGAAAATCACTGGAGGCTCATACGTATATAGAAATGGCAAAAAAGGTGGCTTGAAATCTCCAGCAGGAAAGAAGACCAAGTTGGACTTCTTGTTGCCATTAGTACCAGTATTTCTTGTTTTGTTGCCAGCAGTGGATTCTACAAAAAAACCCAGGTGAGCACTGAGATCCCAATTGGAGCTCCCCTAGTTGGACTGCCCACTAGGAAAAGAGGCCTACAAGACTCCTGGGGATAGGTTTTACCACTGAGCAGGAAGAACATTGCACATGGAGATCTCTCCTGAACACTCAACACCCGCTTCTGAGTATCCCATCTTTCCCTCTCACACACTCCCCATTTAGGGACATCTAGGTGTGTGCAGCGTGGTGTTGCTGCAATAATTCACACAGACGGGTGCAATAAAGAACTTGTAATGAAGTATGCAGAAAGAGTTCACAACAGAACCTGGAGGGAAGACTGCCCAACCTGGTGCACTCATGGTTTTTAGCTTAATGCATGGAGCGATAGTCAGATTAACTGACAGCACCTGTAAAGACAACAGAATGTGTCTTGGCCATCTTGAGCCCAATCGGGAAGCCCAATCTGCTTCTCCCTTATACCTCCACCAATCAGAGACAGAATGTCTGCAGAAGACTCTGGAAACACCAGGATCTTAGCTTGGCATAGTTAAAGCATATGTCAATTAAAAATATATACTGTATATAGTACATCTCTGGAATACATGCATATTTCCTCATGATTATCCCTTTAGACAAATGGTAAGTACAGAAAAACTTTTAACGTGCCAAAAATATTGTGCCCTCCTTTCTTTTTGACATGACAACACAGTTATGAATTTCTAAGCTCATGTGGTGTCAGCCCTGCCTTTTTAATTTCTGATGGATTACAAAGAACACAGACTTCTCCATATATCCTTCACCGCCTCATCTCCTTAACCCCTACTACCCATCTCTACTCCCTCCTCATCTTCATAACCCCTCATCATCATCACCTCCTTCCTCCTCATTTTCTCAACCCCTCCCCTCATCGCCTTGCCCCTCCTCATCTTCATAACCCCTCCCCTTCATCTTCTCCTTCCTCCTCTTCTCCATAACCCCTCTGCCTCATCTTCTCTCCCTCCTCATATCTATAACCTTTCCCCTCATCTCCTCTCTACTCATCTCCATAACTCCTACCGCTCATCCCATCCCCTCCTCATCTCCATAACCCTGAACCCTCATCTCCTACCCCCTTCCTCATTTCTATAACCTATCTTCTCATCTCCTCCCAAATCATCTCCATACCCCTCAACCTCTTCTCCTCCTTCCTCCTCATATCCATAACCCCTACCATTCATCTTCATCCCCCTCCTTATTTCCATAACCTCTCCCCTTATCTCCTCCCCCCTCCTCATCTCAATAACCTCTCATCTCCATAACCCCTACCCTTCATCTCCTCTCCTCTCCCCTGCTCATTTCCATAACCCCTCACCTCATTTTCTTCCCCCTTCTCATCTGCATAACTCCTCCCCTCATCTCCATAACCCCTTACTTTATCTCTTCTCCTCCCCTTTCCTCCATAACCCCTCCTCATCCCCATAACTCCGGCTCTCATGTGCTCTCCCCTTCTCACCTCCATAGCCCCTACCCCCATCTCCTCCCCCTCCTCATCTCTGTAACCTCTCCCTTCATCTTCTCCTTCCTCCATATCTCCGTAACCCTTACTCTTCATTTCCTTGACCCCTGCTCATCTCCATAACCCCTCCCTCTCATATTCTCATCCCTCCTCATCTCCTTATCCCCTCACCTCATCTCCCCACCTCCTCATCTCCATAACCCCATCCCCTCCTCCCCTTCCTCATCTCCATAACCCCTCATCTCCCCACCTCCTCATCTCCATAACCCCATCCTCTCGTTTCCTCCCCTTCCTCATCTCCATAACCCCTCCCCTTATCTCCTCCCCCTGCTCATATCCATAACCCCTTTCCCTCATCTCTTCCCCCCTTCTGATCTCCATAACCTCTACCTCTGTTCCCTTTCCCTGCCTCATCTCCATAACCCTGAACCCTTATCTTCTCCCCCCTCCTCATCTCCATAACCCCACCTTGTGCACGGGGTGAAGAACACAGCTTATCAGTTCACAAGATTTCTGGCAAAATCCAAAGACATTTGTTGCACTTTTTGAATGGATATAACCGAACACATCTATTGGAATCTTTAACAGACCTGAAGGGAGTAAGTAAAAAAAGTCAATTGTTAATTGTAGGGTTTACATACACTTTAACTTCTCCTTGCTCTTTATTATACAGTATCTCACATAAGTGAGTACATCCCTCACATTTTTGTAAATATTTTATTATATCTTTTCATGTGACAACACTGAAGAAATGACACTTTGCTACAATGTAAAGTAGTGAGTGTACAGCTGGTATAACAGTGTAAATTTGCTGTCCCCTCAAAATAACTCAACACACCATTAATGTCTAAACCACTGGCAACAAAAGCGAGTACACCTCTAAGTGAAAATGTCCAAATTGGGCCCAAAGTGTCAATATTTTGTGTGGCCACCATTATTTTCCAGCACTGCCTTAACTCCCTTGGGCATGGAGTTCACCAGAGCTTCACAGGTTGCCACTGGAGTCCTCTTCCACTCCTCCATAACGACATCACAGAACTGGTGGATGTTAGAGGCCTTGCGCTCCTCCACCTTCCGTTTGAGGGTGCCCCACAGATGCTCAATATGGTTTAGGTCTGGAGACATGCTTGCCCAGTCCATCACCTTCACCCTTAGCTTCTTTAGCAAGGCAATGGTGGTCTTGGAGATGTGTTTGGGTTTGTTATCATGTTGGAATACTGCCCTGCGACCCAGTCTCCGAAGGGAGAGGATCATTCTCTGATTTAGTATGTCACAGTACAAATTGGAATTCATGGTTCCCTCAATGATGTGTATCTCCTCAGTGCCGGCAGCACTCATGCAGCCCCAGACCATGACACTCCCACCACCATGCCTGACTGTAGGCAAGACACACTTGTCTTTGTACTCCTCACCAGGTTGCAGCCACACATGCTTGACACCAAATAAGTTTATCTTGGTCTCATCAGACCACAGGACATGGTTCCAGTAATCCATGTCCTTAGTCTGCTTGTTTTCAGCAAGCTGTTTGTGGGCTTTCTTGTGCATCATCTTTAGAAGAGGCTTCCTTCTGGGACGACAGCCATGCAGACCAATTTGATGCAGTGTTATCTGAGCACTGACAGGCTGACCCCCCACCCCTTCAACCTCTGCAGCAATGCTGGCAGCACTCATATGTCTATTTCAAAAAGACAGCCTATGGATATGACGCTGACCACGTGCACTCATCTTCTTTGGTTGACCATGGCGAGACCTGTTCTGAGTGGAACCTGTCCTGTTAACCGCTGTATGGTCTTAGCCACCACGCTGCAGCTCATTTTTCAGGGTCTTGGCAATCTTCTTATAGCCTAGGGCATCTTTATGTAGAGCAACAATTATTTTTTTCAGATCCTCAGAGAGTTATTTGCCATGAGGTGCTATGTTGAACTTCCAGTGGCCAGTATGAGAGAGTGAGAGCGATAACACCAAATTTAACACACCTGCTCCCCATTCACACCTGAAACCTTGTAACACTAACGAGTCACATGACATTGGGGAGGGAAAATGGCTAATTGGGTCTAATTTGGACATTTTCACTTAGGGGTGTACTCACTTTTGTTGCCAGCGGTTTAGACATTAATGGCTGTGTGTTGAGTTATTTTGAGGGGACAGCAAATTTACACTGTTATACAAGCTGTACACTCACTACTTTACATTGTAGCAAAGTGTAATTTTTTCAGTGTCGCCACATGAAAAGATATAATAAAATATTTAAAAAAATGTGAGGGGTGTACTCACTTTTGTGAGATACTGTAGTTAGGTTAAGAGAACAAAAAATGTTTTCTACTATACTAAGTTGAGCTAGTCATTTTGTTCATGCAGTACACCCTTACAGAGAATTCATTCAGTGAGAGAGAATTCCTATAGCTTCCAGTTCTGGAATGTATCTGCCAGAATAGTACAAGTCATTAGCTGGAATGGAAACTATATAATTTATCATAAATACGACAAGTCTACTACTACTGGCAGTTGCGCAAATTACAGTGCTGTGAAAAAGTATTCAAGTAGGAAAAAGTTGGCGCTTAGCATCAAATAGGAAGAGATCCACCTGATTGATAGCACACCTTAATATAGAAGGAAAAGGAACAACATTATGATGTTATGACAATACAGTCCATGCAGTCTGTAAATGAGCACTTGAAGGCAGCTTTAGTGGAGTAATAGAAGCGGAACTCTGTGTGATAGGAGAAAAAGCACAAAAAGCACCACTCTAAGTGCAGTATAAAACAATTTATTCTGACACAGGATTCAGGAAGAAGAAGGAGCGCATGCTCCGCAAACTCGTCACCTGCTATCAGGGGCGGACTGACAACTCATGGGGCCCCCGGGCAATAGGAGAAGATTATGGGGCCCCCGGGCAATAGGAGATTATGGGGCCCCCAGGCAATAGGAGATTATGGGGCCCCCAGGCAATAGATTATGGGGCCACACAGTATACACACACACACATATACTGTATACACACACAGAAACACAATATACACACACAGTATACACACAGAATACACATACACACACTGAAAAAGTACTGGAGAGGCGGGGCAGCTATAATCTTGGGATTTTTAAAAAAAACCACAGATTTTTACATACTGTACCTGGTTTTATTGAGGCTGGCAACCCTAAGTGCCATGGGGCCCTCGGGCAGTGCCCGAGAGCCCGAATGGTCAGTACACCCCCACCTGCTATTGTCCTACTCGTCCGACTGGAAGTAAGTTATCGATCGGAAACCCGGGCTTCTGAGGACCAGGAAACGCTGGTATCCACCGGCGCAACCTGCTCCACGGCTCCCACGTCTCTGCCGCTTACGGACTCCCGGCCGGACACCCTGTTGGACTCCTTGATGGATTCCCCCTGGACAGCTTACTTTGTTGTAATGCCTACCTGTCACATACCTTTGTGAGTACAACACATCCTGTGTCCGAATAAATTGTTTCATACTGCACTTAGAGTAGTGCTTTTTGTGCTTTTTCTCCTGTGAAAAAGTATTTGCCACCTTCCTGATTTTTAATTTTTTTGCATATTTCTCACACTTAAATGATTCAGATGATCAAACTAATTTTAATATTACACAAAGATAACCCGAGTAAATCCAAGATGCAGTTTTTAAATTATTATTTCATCTATTAAGGGAAAAAAGCTGTTCAAACCTGCCAGGCCCTATGTGAAAAAGTAATTGCCCCTTCCCATTCTGAATCATGAATGAACTGTGATTAACCACAATATTTTGGAAAGCTGAGTTAAATTTCACTTGCCACACCCAGGTCTGACAATGTAAAGCACGCCAACGGATCACAAAAAGCCACACATCATGGCACATTCTAAAAAAAATCAAGAACAGATTAAAAACAAAGTAATGTACATGTGTTGGTCTAGGAAGGGTTTTTCAAAGCCATTTCTAAGGCTTTGGAATGCCAGTGAACCACGGGGAGAGCCATTATCCACCTAGGAATCTTGAGGAGTTGATCACGTTTGCCATTCTCATTGATTTCAGACTCTGAGAGAGACCTTCCTTTAAGGAGCGCTTGCAGAAGCCTCCTGTACATTTGGCTCCAAGCTATGCATTCCCACCCTTGCCTCCCTCACCTCCCATACCTCCTGATACCGAGTCCGCCAGTGAAGTAGAACCCATGCAGTTGGGTTTCACACGTCTCTCTGCCACAGAGAGAGCCTTTAGGAGAAGGGAGAGATTGTGCCTTTACTGTGGCCAAGCAGGTCACTTATTAAAGTCTTGTCCTACCCATCCAGGAGGACGCCTGCACCTGAGGTCCTGTATGGGGCAGACCTTAGGTGGTGTTTTTTCATCCCCAGCTATCCTGAAGTTTTAACTACCCTTTCTTGGTCTGAGTTGTCCATCAATAGATAGGCTCTAATTGATTCTGGGGCTGCAGTCCTGTTCATAGATAGTGGCTTTGTGTCAAAGCACTCGATTTCGCTGCAGCTTCGTGACACTCCACTTTCCATTGAGGCTATTGATGGGAGACCTTTACAACCTTATATTAAATGCTAATGTGCTGGTGTCCCTTTAAATCTGTTTGCATAGCAATTTTCAAAATCAGCATATCATATCTGTCAGGAAAGGCTCACCTGCTGGTGGCACTGTGGCTCCCAGATCCATAGGCTGCAGTTCCAGCATCCACCAGCGGGTGTCTCTCAGCAGCCAGAAGCTCATATCATCTAATGCAATCAGTCATCACCTGATGCTGGTTGAAGGAAGTGTATTTAAACCCTGTCCATGCTTTTCATTCCTGCCTTGGTGTTTTGTCTTCAGGTGCCCCTGACCTGTGTTGCTGTGTTGATGTGTTCCTGAGTTCCCGGTCCCATTCCTGGACCCTGATCCCGACCCTGCAGCCTGATCCCTTCCCACCTGCTCTCTCTGTCTCCTGTTACCCTCTCCCTGTACTGTCTGGCTCCCAGCTCCCTCTGCTTGATCTTCCGTGTATGAACCTGGCTCTGTTACGACTTTGCTTAGAATTCCCTGCTTGCTGTATATATCTGGTTTGGGCAGTTGCTTATTGTGTGTCACTGTTTGTTTGGTTTTCTGGTTTATTTTACACAGTTTGGTATATTGGAGGTGCGTTTACATTTATGTTGTTCACTTATTTTTAAAAAAAATTATATTATCTTACACTGTACTTGTGCCTGATATTGGGAGCGCGGCACCACCTTGAATATAATTTTGCACATTGATACACGTTTAGAGTGTGTGTATAGGTGTGAGCGATCTGCTTAGTACGTTTTGTAGTCTTATAGCACGCAATAGCACAACAGCAGCGCTCAAGTACACCCATTTTTAATTAAGACCTTACAACCTGCTCATGTGACTCATGAGACTGCTCCGTTGACCATGGCCATAGGAGCTCTTCACCATAAGATAATCCAAATTTAAGTAATTTCCTCAACCTCATTGCCCGGTGGTCAGTGGTTATCCTTGGTTACAGAGGCACAATCCCTCTTTTGATTGGCATCATGCTGAGGTTCTTTCCTGGTCACAACAATGCAGTAAAACATGTTTTCAGAAAGTGATTAGGGTCATATGCACATATTCACTCTCCTCATTGCCAGAGGAATACCGTGAATTTAGTGATGTCTGTGACAAAGGTCAGTCCGGTATTTTGCCTCCACACCAGTATTATGATTGCGCAATTGACCTTCAACCTGGTGCCATTCCTCTTTATGGCCGGGTCAACCCTTTGTCTGTCTTGGAGAATAATGGAGGTCTATGTTGCCGATTCACTTTCCCAGGGGATTCATCTGAAAATCCTTGTCTCCTGCAGGTGCTGGCTTCTTCTTTGTGAAAAAGAACAGTGGTGAACTGAGACCAAGTATCGGTTATAGGGGTCTCAAACGCCTTATGATTAGGAATGCTTATCCGATCCCATTGCTTAAGGAATTATTTGACTGCCTCAAGGGAGCAACAGACTTCACTAAGTCTCCGCACTGATGTAACCACCTTCGTAACCGCTTGTTTCATGTGTGTGCTCAGAGTAAAACACCACAACACCTTCCAGTGAGCCTACTACAACCAATACCAAGTGGTGAGAGGCCCTGAACCCACTTGTCTATTGATTTTTTTGTGGAGTTACCCAACTCCCAGGGCAACACAGTTGTTCCTATGTTGGTTAATCAGTTTTCGAAAATGTCTCATTATATTCCGCTAAAGAAGTTGCCTACATCCAAAGAACTGACATAAATTTTCACTAAGGAGGTCTTTCGGTTACATGGGTTACCAAAGGTTATCATCTCGGACAGGGGCATCCAGTTTGTGTCCAGGTTTTTGGCGAGCCTTTTGTGCACAGTTGGGAATCCAGCTTTCCTTCTCCTCAGCGATTCACCCGCAGTCCAATTGGGCCGCAGAACAAGCCAACCAAGCCTTAGAGCAGTTCCTATGTTGCTAGATTTCTGACCACCATAACAGCTGGTCAGACTTCTTACCTTGGGCTGAGTTTGCTCACAATAGTGCCATCAATGCCGCTTCCTGATTATCTCTGTTTATGGTGAATTATGGGTTCCAGCCATTCATGTTGCCTAACACATTTGTTCCACAAGGAATTCCTGTGTTAGAGGAGCATCTCCGTGATCCTCGTTCCACTTGGGTGCAGGTCCAAGAGTCCTTGCGATGTGCCAGTTATAGGTACAGACTCCTTGCTGACCATTAACGAATACATGTGCCTTCCTACCAAGTTGAGGAGAAGGTCTGGCTGTCATCCCATAACCTCTGACTCCGTATTCCCTCACTGAAACTTGCACGCAATATATTGGGCTTACCTCATTCCCTGTAAGATCAACCCAGTGGCCTACTCATTAGACCTTCCTTCCGACATGCGTATCCCTAATGTATTCCATGTTTCCTTATTAAAACCTTTGGTGTGCAACCGCTTTACCACCTCGGTACCACATCCTCACCCGGTTCAGGTTGACAACCATGAGGCCTATGAGATACAATCTATCATTGACTCCCATAGGTTTCATGGGCGCATACAGTACCTTATTCAATGGAGAGGTTATGGTGCGGAGAAATGCTCTTGGGTCTCATCCTCAGACGTACATGTTCTTGCCCTCCTCCGCTGCTTTCCATAGATGTTTCCCTCTCAAACCTGGTGCCCCTCCGAGGAGGAGGGGTTATTGAGGAGCAGCTTAGCAGCTCTCTTCTCAGTGCTCAGGCTGCTCAGCTGTCGGATGATTGTCAGCCCTCATTGGTTCCACAAGTGACCCATCTGGTTATCATTACCTGCTCATCAGTCCAGCCTACAGCCATCCCTTTCTGGCTATTTAAACTGCTTTGTTCATTTATTTCATGCCTTCGCCATAGTCATCATATCCTGAGTGTCTCTGCTGAGTTCCTGTTAAAAACTTTGCCCGGCTGACGTCCCTTCTGGTTCCTGATCCTGACCTTTGGCTTACGACTATGCTGATCTCTGGCTTCCTGTTTACCGGCTCATCTGATTACCCGTTTTGGCTTCCGAACCCTGGCTTATGTTTTGACTACATTCCTGATCTGTACTATTTTTACTATTACATTAAAGATGTGATTTTTACTGCATTTTCTGTCTTAGTCTGATTCATGGTTCCTGACACACACAAAGGTGGAGGGAGCACAGGTTTTTAGGGTTTCAAGCTATGGATGAGGGGGGAGCAGTGTGGGGAGCCAGAGTGTGCAGACCTGTTGCTGTGTGTGGGCACTCCCACCAAGAGAGAGAACTTGTGAGAGCTTTGTGAATGCCAGAGCTCTAGGACAGAGCCACTGAGAACTTGCATGAGGACCAGATTCCTGAGTGCTGAGACTAAGCCATGTGAGGACCGGAGCTGGAACTGAGCCCGCGGCTCAGGATTTTCAAGGACAGAGACAAAGGGACTACCAAACAGACTAGTGTCCACATCAAGATCCGCTGCACTGCTGGGATTGGTGAGCCACTGCTGTGTGTAATCTTTAGTGCTGCTGGCCAAACAGTAAGCAGAGTGCCCTATTTGTCTAGCATCCCCTAAGTTGCTCACTGCATTCAGTTTAAAGAGACTCTAAAACGTGCACCATCATGGAGATCAGGCCCAACCGTTGGCCGGCTGAAGATTACCAATAAGGGAACAGTTACTTTGCAGCCACCTCCAGGAGTACTTCTTTTAGGGACATGTACACCCAACCACACTTAAGGTAGTATATGCAGAGTGCACTGTGGGATGTTTTATTTGGTCAGTTTGTAGGTGGGGTGCAGCATTGTGCGGTGGCAATAACACATAAAGTCCAGGTGTGATGTAACAGTAAACCTGGTGGAAGACAGCCCAACTCACGGGTCCCATACCGTGTAGAGAGCAGGTTTCTGCCAAACTCACAGCACCTGTCAGGAGGGGCAGAATACAGCCTGGCTGTCTCGTGCCCAAGTGGGAGGATGTCCAGGGAAGCTGCAAACCCTACGCTTCCCTCCTCGTCAGGAACCTTTCCCTGCCGCTAGTTCTAATGTTCACAGATGGGGTACCTATCCCTATTCTACAGTTGCAAATGCACGCCAAACCTAGTAGTCAGGGTTTTAAATAGGCATTTCCTGACCCAAGATGGCTGCTAGAGTCATATGTGTTGGCAGCATTCAATTGAATAGCTTCCCCAGTGAGTCGGGAAACCATAGAGGAACCATGTTCCTCTTGACTTCCATGGCAACTGCAATGCCACTGCGGAACGAGTGCCACCTACAGTAGAGAAGGTATACTGCACCTGCCTACAAGTTATTGCAGAGGGTTATTGCGAGACTTTTCATTGCCATTTCCTGTATACTTTTCAAAGTTTATGCTGTTGTTTAGCAATGCTGTACTGTATATATCAGGTAACTTAGTTTAGTCTTATGGTGGTCTAGGTGAATTGCCATATCATACCGTGTTACTTTACTGCAATTTAACAGAGTCTTTACATGTTTATTATTGTTGGTGAATTGATGTTTACTTTGCTCTTTCTACAATATATTTAATTAGTAATTGCCATTAAATAGCCTGGTGTTTATTTTCCATGTGCCAATATAGTTGGGTAGTAATCTAAAACCTGAACTAATTTAGGTCATTGCAGTAAGCTATCAGGTAACCAGGTTGGTCAGAGGGACAAAGTGGTTCATAGAGTCGCGGCAGAAAGCAGAGCACCCATCATACCAAGTGGCTTCTTCAGGGGGGCACTACATACAGATATAGAATACCACCCCTTTGACATAATTTAACCTCTGGATATAATCATTAAGGTTATCTTATTACACTCTACGTGGCTATATAGTTCTGCTTCTTCAACGTGATCTGACTTCTGCACACAATCACAATAATGCTCTACTACAAGATACACAGACATAGAACACCGCTCCTTTAACATAATCTGACCTATGGACATAAACATAATTATTATTATTATACAGGATTTATATAGCGCCAACAGGTTATGCAGCACTTTACAATATAAAAGGGAGACAATACAGTTACAATACAATAAAATACAAGAGGGATAAGAGGGCCCTGCTTATAGTAGCTTACAATCTAACAGGGTGGGGCAGGTGTTACAGAAGGTTGAAAGGTTAAATGATTAGTTGGAGGTTTGATAGGCCTCCCTGAAGAGATGAGTATTCAGGGATCGCCTAAAGGCAGCCAGAGTAGGAGATAGCCGAACAGCTTGAGGTAAAGAGTTCCAGAGGGTGGGAGAGGCTCTAGAAAAGTCTGGGAATAATATAATAATATCCTATTACACTCTAAACTGACTTAGAACCCCCCCCCCCCATCATGATCTGACCTCTGCACATAATAATACCCTATTACATTCTATACAGACTTAGAACACCACCCCTCCATCATGATCTGACCTCAGGACATAATCATAAAATTCTATTTCAGTTTTTATATACTGTACATACGAATCTTCACTTCAGACATTACTATAATATTCAGTCATATGCCAGCCAATGGTGATTAGAGTTTTTGAAAGGGCATAAAAAGTTACTTGGCATGTTATTTTCCTAGATATTTTAGAAGCAGGGCACTAAGCAGCGACACGGAGCCACAAGAAGCTATGTGATGATAACATGGCCAGACAGCTTGCTTCTATCTCTTGGGCACAGTGACCTTGTTATGTCAGGCCCATCATTAAGCCTCGGCTCTATAGCAGAGGGAGCAGACAATGCAATTTTCAAAGAAAAAAAATAAAATTCAGATGAAGAACAAAGTACTCTGTGAACATTATGACCAACATTGGGTGCAGGGTTTTCATACTTGGTGTTATTAACCCCTTAGTAGAAAATAAATCAGTTACCAGCTGGTGATCACTGTAAAAAAAAAGCTTAAAGCAGTTGTATATCGATGGACATTTTTTTTCTTCTTCCTGCAAGTTTAAATCATAATGTGCTAGTATGCATCGCATACTAGCACATTATGTGAAACTTACCTGTTCCAGCGCCGTGATGTCAGCGGTGCAGCCATGATGTCAGTGGTGCAGCCTCTTCCATTTTCACCTGTCTTGCTTCCGGGTTCGCAGGCTCCAGCTCTGTGACTGACCGGAGCCGCGATGACGTCACAGGGTTTGGAAGGAACGGCATTGGTGGCAGTGATGTCACTGGCTGCATGTAATGTAAATATCTACTAAATGTTAAACGTTTAAGAGATATTTACACTACCTATAGGTAAGTCTTATTATAGGCTTACCTATAGGTAAATGTCAGCAGAGGAAGTTTACTTTTTCTTTAAAATGATTCCTCTGGGTTCAGCAAATATGGTCAAAATACAGGAGGCATGTTCATTGTTCCTTGAATCTCGGTGTGTTTTATGTATTTCTTCCAGATCTGTGAAGTAATCCAGTGTGCATGAGCTGGCTCTAATAAAGACCGTTCATTGCTGATCTCCTGCTTTTGCAGGGTGACTGGTCTGGTCTCCGCCCCTTCTGTAGTTTTCTACAGGCAGCCAGTAATGGGTGGAGCCTGATGGGTCCCTCCCACAGCTCTTCTTTCTGCACATTGAGAATATCACCACTCCTTTCACAAGGTAATAAATAGGGCTGTAAAGGCATTTGCTGCACATAAAGACGATTTGTATTCTTTAATGAGAAATATATTTAAATACCTGGAGTTCAGATAAAAAATGATTTGAGCAATTCTTTCTTCTTCTGTCTCTGACTACAAAGAGGCAGTTGAGCAATGCTGTCGCTCAAAACTCAGAGCAAAGTACAGGAGCTTCCGTGAGGCTTAATTATGCATTTTTAGCCCCAGTAGACTTCCATGGAAGTGCGTGAACAAATCCTGAGAAACACATGTAACATGTTTTTCCTCCGCTTTCCTACATGACAACCATCTATTTCTCCTAGTAACTAACTTTCTATTGGCTAAAACAAAAATGCTCAAACTCAAAAAGGCATTAGAAAAAAATAAAATAAAAAAATGCATCAAAAAGGAACACAGATGCCATAACTCCAGTGTTAATGTAGCCTTAAAGGATAAATTCACTTTTCTGAACATGTTACAAGTTACACCCATATTTAGGATTTAACACATAGATCCCAACTGTCCCTGATTTTGAGGGACTGTGCCTTATTTGGAACACAGTCCCTCTGTCCCTCTTTCCTTCTCATTTGTCCCTCATTTTGGTATGATCTATATGGTTTATAATTTCTAAATTGCTGCATTTGTAAATTTCAAAAGCTAATATAGAGGAATATTAGTGGTAAAAAAAGCATTTGTAGGTTTAACCAATCTTTTTTTTTTGTACAATTCTCCTTTAGGAGGGCCGTGGCAGGTGGTGTGTCCTATGCCTACATACTTTTGCTCATAGGTGTCCCTTATTTCCATCTCATAAAGTTGGGAGGTATGGTTAACATTGTTAGCATTAGAATCCCCTCCTGAGATCCCCTCGTCATTGTGACAGCGAGGTGAGGATCTTCTCCCTGCACTCGCTGTCACAATTCAAAGAGGGCGGGGTGGTGCGGGGATAGCCGCTTTATTGATTGACAGATCAACAGCCTCTGTGGCTGACGGCTTGTAGTTATCAATGAACTACCAGGGCACTGATGAGTGCCCAGGACAGTCCCACATTTTGCAGGTCTGGTCCAGGTCCCGGGCACCTTCATCCAGGGACATTACAGTGTGGTGCGCCTGGGGTGCGCCTGGGCACACCAGAATCACCTGTGCGGCATGCGGAGGAGAGGCACAGGCGCAATGTTGGGGGGAGGGGCGTGCTGGGAGCTTCAGGGTTCGGGCTTCTCTGCTGCTGCCGAAGCTGCAGACTTCTTATCTTTGCCCACAGGGTTTTGGAGCACTTCCTTTGGCGAATTTGTCCCTGAATGGCAGTTTGGAAATGTGGTCACCCTAGCTGTAGGTAGTTCATTGAGCGTCTTGTCATTCAGTAACTGCCTGCCCGTATCGGAGGTATCGGAGGTATCGGAGGTACAACTGCACACACAGTCTGCAGGAGCCTGAGATTGCACCCACAATCTGCTGATCGCGGGTGCATTGCTGTACAGGCTTCTAACAAAAAATAATAATAGAGTAGATATAGTAGACCTGTAAAAAAATATACATTTTTTATTTGTTTTGTAAAGGTGAACTTATCCTTTAACCGCTTGCGGACCAGCTGCCGCAGTTTTACTTCGGCAGGTTGGCTCCGCAGCGCGAAATCACGTCATTGTACGTGATCTCGCAAAGAAAGGATAGCAGGCGCGCGCGGGCCGCCGCAAGCTCCATGAGTCTGACCGCAGATCCCGCGGATTCGATGTCCACGGGGATACCTGCAATCGTCTCACAGAGAGGAAGAACTGGGAAACGCTAATGTAAACAAGCATTTCCCCGTTCTGCCTAGTGACACTGTCACTGATCACCGCTCCCTGTAATCGGGAGCGGTGATCAGTGTCGTGTCACATGTAGCCCCTCCCCCCTACAGTTAGAATCACTCCCTAGGACACACTTAACCCCTGCAGCGCCCCCTCCTGGTTAACCCCTTCACTGCCAGTCACATTTACACAGTAATTAATGCATTTTTAATCGCACTGAGCGCTGTATAAATCTGAATGGTCCCAAAATAGCGGCAAAAGTATCCGATGTGTCCGCCATAATGTTGCAGTCATGATAAAAATTGCTGATCGCCACCATTACTAGTAAAAAAAAAAAAAAATTATTAAAAATGCCATAAATCTATCCCCTATTTTGTAAATGCTATCAATCAATATATGCTTATTGTGATTTTTTTTTTTTTTACCAAAAATATGTAGAAGAATATGTATCGGCCTAAACTGAGGAAAAAAAATGTTTTTATATATTTTTGGGGGATATTTATTATAGCAACAAAGTAAAAAATAATGTGTTTTTTTCAAAATTGTCGCTCTGTTTTTGTTTATAGCGTAAAAAATAAAAAACGCAGGGGTGATTAAATACCACCAAAAGAAAGCTCTATTTGTGGGAAAAAAGGACGTCAATTTTGTTTGGGAGCCACGTCACACGACCGCGCAATTGTCAGTTAAAGCGACGCAGTGCTGAATCGCAAAAAGTGCTCCGGTCTTTGGCCAGCCAAATGCTCTGGGGCTGAAGTGGTTAACACGTATTTCCACTTTTTGAATTTTTTTGAAAATCTTACTCTACAGTACATGTTTGTTATGTGTTCCCATTTACGCAGCATACTTAAAGTAGAACTATAGGCAAAACTTTTTTTTAAATTTTTGATAGAGCAAGGGAGGGTTATAACCCCTTCCGTGTTCCATTGCAGAGATTGCCCTTCACTTCCTGTCCCATAGCCAAACAGGAAGTGAGAGGAAATCCCTGGAAATTAATGGAATTCCCTGGGACCCCCAGGTCACCAGAACTAGTGTCCCCATTGGAAGATTTCCCTCTATTACTTTTCTGGGGACAACCCATTTTTTTTTTTTTTTTTTACTTTCACTTTTTTGATGATATTGTTAAACAGGACAAATATAGAGGGTGAATTTCGTTAACGGGGGCACAGGCAGCAATAAACCTGACAGGTGTTGTAAACCATCTTCACTCTGTCCAAAACGAAAAAAAAAGTTTTGCCTTTAGTTAAACTTAAAAAAAAAAAAAAGAATATATATATATATATATATATATATATATATATATATATATATTATAAAGCCACCTTTTCTTCAAGCCAAACCCGAACACTTTAGCGGGGCACAGCCATATTTTTTTTTATAGTATAAACTATACATGTATTTGCTATTAAATAACATTTCTAATCATATGACGTTAATAACAAGAGTCCCCCTTTACATCGGAGTCCACAGAGTTCCCCTTTTACATCTGAACTCGCAGATTTCCCTTACACTGTTAGGGGAGAACTCTGGGGACCCTGATTAAGGGGGAACACTGAGAACTCTGATGAATGGAGAGGACTCTGATGTAAGGGGGAACTCTAATGTAAGGGGTGTTCTGAGAACCCTAATTTACCTTAGCTTTCTCACTCAGAAGCAGGAGAAAGAGAAAGGGGGGGGGGACTTCAGTCACAGACAGGGATGGATGGTGAGCTCACTCACCCCTTGGCAGTCAGCACCCCTCATCCAGATGTATCTGAGGCTGCTGGAATTCAAATTTCCGGGCCCCCACTTTCCTTTTCTGAGGCACAGCACCAAGGATTGAAGTGTGGGCAGACACAGAGGGGTGGGGGCAGGAGGAAGAGGAGAAGATCAAGCCCTCTCTCCCATCTGTGTGTGTTTGTGGGGGGGGGGGTTGTTAGGACTGGCTTTGGGCAGTGTGAGAGAGAATGTAACAGACAACTGCAGCCAGCAACCCTGCTGGGAAGCCATAGTCAGGTCTAAATAATGTGTCCGGGTTTCAGGCAGTCCCGCATGAATCCCGGACAGGTGGCAACCCTAAGTATATTGCATGTCACTTCTGCAATCAGAAACCTGCCTACTCACAGTGAACAGCAAACTTTAGTGCTGCTTTAGGGGCCCATTGAGATTGTTTTGATGTGTTTATGGTGTGTTTATGGTGTGTTTATGGTGTGTTTATGGTGTGTTACCACACTTGCAGCATTTGGAATGGTAACATGAACTGCAATAATGCAATGTATGCTAACAGCCAGTACTGCAGGTTAGAAATCACAATACCAAATGTTAAATGTACTGCAGCCTATATTTTAATGGACATGCACCATTTTTTTAACAACATAATGCACCCACAATATACCCAGACGAGTATTTGTACCTTGGTGTTGGCTAAAACACCCATACATTGTGCATTGAGTGCCATTCAAAACGAATCGCAATGTAATACACAGCATTTTTTTGGCGTATTGCTGTGGCGTTTGGAAAAATGTCAGTTTTATTATGTGTTAACGTAACACAATATTCTGAATTAGCCCTCATATTATACAGGATCTTCATGTGCATCAGTAAAATGTTATTAGAAGATATCAGCACTGAACATGGCCCATGACTGCCCTCTGCTGGTAGTGAACTACATTGCATTTTGGAGACCCATTAACTTTGATTGCCCTTAGAGCAGGGGTCTCAAACTGGCGGCCCTCCAGCTGTTGCTAAACTACAAGTCCCATGAGGCATTGCAAGGCTGACAGTTACAAGCATGACTCCCACAGGCAGAGGCATGATGATCCCCATTCATCACATTCAGTATCTGTTAATGCTGAGCAGATACAGCTCAGTGAGAGAAGGTAGATATGTAGTTGATATTTGCCAGTCTGAGCTGGCTCTAAATACACAGACAGAAATATATGGATCCTGCCAAACAAAATACACCATATTACCAAAAGTATTGAGACCAGAGCCGGTGCTACCACTAGGCAACTAGGCAGCTGCCTAGGGCGCACTGCTGCCTAGTTGCACCCGGCCACTGGTTTCCCTCTGCGTCTGCATGCTCTGCAGGTTGTAACATGTAACTAACTCAGTCTCAGGCAGCTGCTCCGTCCAACCAGTAGTGTAATTAGAGGCGCAGGGCTGCACTGGAGCCAGCGCTAGAGGAAGCAGAGCTGATGCTTCCTGTATAGCGGCGCCTTCTGTCACATGGGCAGGGCAAAGGGAGTGGAGCCGATGGGGATGGCAAAATGAGGTTTCGCCTAGGATGTCAAAAATCCTTGCACCAGCCCTGATTGGGACACCTGCCTTTACACACACATGAAATTTAATAGCATCCCAGTCTTGGTCCGTAGGGTTCAATATTAGGTTGGCCCACCCTTTGCAGCTATAACAGCTTCAACTCTTCTGGAAAGGCTGTCCACAAGGTTTAGGAGTGTGTCCAGGGCCGGTCCCAGGCGGGTGCACGGGGTGCAGTGCACCCAGGCGCCAGAGAGGTGGGGGCGCTGAAGCGCCAGAGTGCTCCCCTCCCTCCTCCTCCTCCCCTCCGTGTCCAGAAGTAGCTCTGTCCGCAGCAGCTCACCGCTGTGGAGCGGCCGCGCCGCTGTGCTTTACATTGCTAGAGCCTGTTCCCCCTCCCTCCTCCTCCTGTCAGAGGAGAGCAGCCGCCGGAGATCGAAGCGGCTGGTCTCTGTGTTGAGAGAGACCAGCCGTGCAGTGACTTCGCTGGGGGGAGGGGGGGCGGCCCGTGCCTGCAGCCTGACACAGGTTCTCTCTCTCCTCCTCTGTCTCTCACTCCCGCCTAAGCTGCTGCCTGTCTCGATCTGTTCTTCACCTGGGCGGTGCGGCTGCACACTGTCCTCTCTAGCTGCCGCCCGGGTGTTAATGTGTCTGTCTGTACTGATAGAGGGAGTTTTGTCCCTGGGGCGGTCTGTACTAATGGGGGGTTGTCCTGGGGGGTCTGTACTAATGGGGGGGTTGTCCTGGGGGGTCTGTACTAATGGGGGGTTGTCCTGGGGGGTCTGTACTAATGGGGGGGGTTGTCCTGGGGGGTCTGTACTAATGGGGGGTTGTCCTGGGGGTCTGTACTAATGGGGGGTTGTCCTGGGGGTCTGTACTAATGGGGGGTTGTCCTGGGGGTCTGTACTAATGGGGGGGGTTGTCCTGGGGGGTCTGTACTAATGGAGGGGGAGTTGTTTTGGGGGGTCTGTACTAATGGAGGGGGGTTTGTCCTGGGGGGTCTGTACTAATGGAGGGGGGTTGTCCTGGGGGGTCTGTACTAATGGAGGGGGGTTGTTCTGGGGGGTCTGTACTAATGGAGGGGGGGTGTTTGTCCAGGGGGTCTGTACTAATGGAGGGGGGTGTCCTGGGAGGGTCTGTACTAATGGAGGGTGGTTTGTCCTAGTGGGGGGTCTGTACTAATGGAGGGGGGTTTGTCCTGGTGGGGGGTCTGTACTAATGGAGGGGGGTTTGTCCTGGGGGGTCTGTACTAATGAAGGGGGAATTTGTCCTGTGGGGGTCTGTAATAGTGGAGGGGGGGGTTCTCCTGGGGGCTCTGTAGTAATGGAGGGGGTTTGTCCTGGGGGGGTCTGTACTAATGGAGGGGGGTTTGTCCTGGGGGGGTCTGTACTAATGGAGGGGGGTTTGTCCTGGGGGGTCTGTACTAATGAAGGGGGGATTTGTCCTGTTGGGGTCTGTACTAGTGGAGGGGGGGTTCTCCTGGGGGGTCTGTACTAATGGAGGGGGTTTGTCCTGGGGGTCTGTACTAATAGAGGGGGGTTTGTCCTGGGGGTCTGTACTAATGGAGGGGGGTTGTCCTGGGGGGGTCTGTACTAATGAAGGGGGGCTTTGTCCTGGGGGGATCTGTACTAATGGAGGGGGGGTTGTCCTGGTGGGGGTCTACTAATTGAGGGGGGGTGGTTTGTCCTGGGGGGTCTATACTGATGAAGGGGGGTCTGTACTGAGAGAGGGGTTTATACTTAGTGGGGGTCTGCACTGACGAAGGGGGGTCTATACTTAGTGGAGGGAGGTCTGTACTGAGGGGCGACTAAAGTTGGTGGAAGGAGGGTGACACCATGTTATACCGCACCTGGTGACACCAACCCTAGTGACGTCACTGCAGCTGCGGGCTCTTCTTTTGCCCCTTCCCCTCCCTCTCCCTCTCCTCCGCACGTGCACTGCTATACTAGTGAGCGGCGCTGGCCAGCACAGCCTCCCACTATGTTTCTTCCCCCGCCTTCATATCAGCCAGGGAAAAATAGAATAGAAAAAGGAGAAGAGGATTGTGGGACATGTAGTCCCGAGGACTGGCAGCCCCACTGTAACACGGAAACTGCAGCCCACACAGCAGGCTCAGCTGAATGGGAGAGAGAGAGATACAGGAGCCTGGGAAAGCTTTCAGGGAAGTACACCCAGGACTCCAGAGGGAGAGGGCAGTGCTGAGGGAACACCATCAGAGAGGAAACCCCGCTGCCCTGCGCCACCAGAGGGAAAGCCACACAGCCTGGTGCCATCCCTGGCGGAGAAAGGAATGGAGTCATTGCCAGAATACAGATCTGGGTGCTACCCAGCGGAGTCACCACGGGCAATTCAGAGTGAGCTTACTCCTGATCAGAGAAACCATCGCTGGGTCAGGTGAGAGGGCCAATCGGCCATTATCTACTAATGTCCATAGGAACTGCAGTCTCTGACCATCTCCTGTATTATATCTGCAGTCTCTGACCTTCTCTTGTATCATGTCTGCAGTCTCTGACTATCTCCTGTATCATGTCTGCAGTCTCTGACCATCTCCTGTATCATGTCTGCAGTCTCTGATCATCTCCTGTACTATGTCTGCAGTCTCTGATCATCTCCTGTACTATGTCTGCAGTCTCTGATCATCTCCTGTACTATGTCTGCAGTCTCTGATCATCTCCTGTAATATGTCTGCAGTCTCTGACCATCTCCTGTATTATATCTGCAGTCTCTGACCTTCTCTTGTATCATGTCTTCAGTCTCTGACCATCTCCTGTATCATGTCTGCAGTCTCTGACCTTCTCTTGTATCATATCTGCAGTCTCTGATCATCTCCTGTACCATGTCTGCAGTCTCTGACCACCTCCTGTACTATGTCTGCAGTCTCTGACTGTCTCTTGTATCATGTCTACAGTCTCTGACCATCTCCTGTACCATGTCTGCAGTCTCTGATCATCTCCTGTACTATGTCTACAGTCTCTGATCATCTCCTGTACCATGTCTGCAGTCTCTGATCATCTCCTGTACTATGTCTGCAGTCTCTGATCATCTCCTGTACTATGTCTGCAGTCTCTGATCATCTCCTGTACCATGTCTGCA
This sequence comes from Lithobates septentrionalis, assembly GCA_037952835.1. Taxonomy (NCBI): domain Eukaryota; kingdom Metazoa; phylum Chordata; class Amphibia; order Anura; family Ranidae; genus Lithobates; species Lithobates septentrionalis. Next base: position 8,023,556 of record JBBDGP010001277.1, on the reverse strand, counting down.
GTCTCTGATCATCTCCTGTACCATGTCTGCAGTCTCTGATCATCTCCTGTACTATGTCTACAGTCTCTGATCATCTCCTGTACCATGTCTGCAGTCTCTGATCATCTCCTGTACTATGTCTGCAGTCTCTGATCATCTCCTGTACCATGTCTGCAGTCTCTGATCATCTCCTGTACCATGTCTGCAGTCTCTGATCATCTCCTGTACCATGTCTGCAGTCTCTGACCAACTCCTGTACCATGTCTGCAGTCTCTGACTGTCTCTTGTATCATGTCTGCAGTCTCTGATCATCTCCTGTACTATGTCTGCAGTCTCTGACCATCTCTTGTATCATGTCTGCAATCTCTGACCAGCTTCTGTACTATGTCTGCAGTCTCTGATCATCTCCTGTACCATGTCTGCAGTCTCTGACTGTCTCTTGTATCATGTCTACAGTCTCTGACCATCTCCTGTACTATGTATGCAGTCTCTGACCATCTCCTGTACTATGTCTGCAGTCTCTGATCATCTCCTGTACCATGTCTGCAGTCTCTGATCATCTCCTGTACTATGTCTACAGTCTCTGATCATCTCCTGTACCACGTCTGCAGTCTCTGATCATCTCCTTTATTATGTCTGCAGTCTCTGATCATCTCCTGTACCATGTCTGCAGTCTCTGATCATCTCCTGTACCATGTCTGCAGTCTCTGATCATCTCCTGTACTATGTCTGCAGTCTCTGATCATCTCCTGTATTATGTCTGCAGTCTCTGATCATCTCCTGTACCATGTCTGCAGTCTCTGATCATCTCCTGTACCATGTCTGCAGTCTCTGATCATCTCCTGTACCATGTCTGCAGTCTCTGACCAACTCCTGTACCATGTCTGCAGTCTCTGACCATCTCCTGTACTATGTGTGCAGTCTCTGACTGTCTCTTGTATCATGTCTGCAGTCTCTGATCATCTCCTGCACTATGTCTGCAGTCTCTGACCATCTCTTGTATCATGTCTGCAATCTCTGACCAGCTTCTGTACTATGTCTGCAGTCTCTGATCATCTCCTGTACCATGTCTGCAGTCTCTGACTGTCTCTTGTATCATGTCTACAGTCTCTGACCATCTCCTGTACTATGTATGCAGTCTCTGACCATCTCCTGTACCATGTCTGCAGTCTCTGATCATCTCCTGTACTATGTCTAAAGTCTCTGATCATCTCATGTACCACGTCTGCAGTCTCTGATCATCTCCTTTATTATGTCTGCAGTCTCTGATCATCTCCTTTATTATGTCTGCAGTCTCTGATCATCTCCTGTACCATGTCTGCAGTCTCTGATCATCTCCTGTACCATGTCTGCAGTCTCTGATCATCTCCTGTACTATGTCTGCAGTCTCTGATCATCTCCTGTATTATGTCTGCAGTCTCTGATCATCTCCTGTACCATGTCTGCAGTCTCTGATCATCTCCTGTATTATGTCTGCAGTCTCTGATCATCTCCTGTACCATGTCTGCAGTCTCTGATCATCTCCTGTACCATGTCTGCAGTCTCTGATCATCTCCTGTACTATGTCTGCAGTCTGATCATCTCCTGCACCATGTCTGCAGTCTCTGATCATCTCCTGTACTATGTCTGCAGTCTCTGATCATCTCCTGTACCATGTCTGCAGTCTCTGATCATCTCCTGTACCATGTCTGCAGTCTCTGACCAGCTCTTGTATCATGTCTGCAGTCTTTGACCGTATCCTGTATTATGTCTGGGGACTCTTTCTAACAGAAGCCCTCTCTGTGTGGATCAGAGAGACTCCCCTCCAGGTCTCATTAGTGTTCTCTCTTCCTGTATTTTCTTTATTGTTAAGAGATCATGGGAGGATTTCAGGGTAACAAAGACTTCTTAGGGGAGCAGCTCTGTATTTGATTCGTTGCCATAGAATCATTTGTAAAGGGGAGGGGTTGGTAAGATGACCACGCCCATGTGGGGGCGCCAGAAATATTTCTGCACCCAGGCGCGGTGACCCTAGGATCGGCCCTGAGTGTGTCTATGGGAATGTTTGACCATTCTTCCAGAAGCGCATTTGTGAGGTAAGACACTGATGTGGACGAGAAGGCCTGGCTCACAGACACCACTCTAATTCATCCCAAAGGTGTTCTATCGGGTTGAATTCAGGACTCTGTGCAGGCCAGTCAAGTTCCTCCACCCCAAACTCGCTCATCCATGTCTTTATGGCCCTTGCTTTGTGCACTGGTGTGCAGTCATGTTGGAACAGGAAGGGGCCATCCCCAAACTGTTCCCACAAAGTTGGGAGCATGAAATTGTCCAACATGTCTTGGTATGCTGATGCCTTAAGAGTTCCCTTCACTGGAACTAAGGGGCCAAATCCAACCCCTGAAAAACAATCCCACTCCATAATGTCCCCGCCACCAAATGATTTGGACCAGTGCACAAAGCAAGGTCCATAAAGCCATACCTGCCAACATTTTGAGATGGGAATAAGGGACACCTACTAGCAAATGTATGTAGGCATAGGACACGCCCCCTGCCACACCCCCTTAAAGAAGAAATAACCCCCCAAAAAAGTTAATTAAATCCACAAGGGCTTTTTTTTACCACCACTGTTCCTTTATATTGGCTTTTAAAATGTACAAATGCAGCAGTTTAGAAATTGGATGAAAGGTTTAGCACTAGGAAACACTTTTTGAAAGATAAAAAGTGCATTTTTTATACATCTATATAGATCAGACCAAAATGAGGGACAAATGAGGAGGAATGAGGGACAGAGGGACATTGCTCCAAATCAGGGACAGTCCCTCAAAATCTGGGACAGTTGGGCGGTATGGATAAAGACATGGATGAGCGAGTTTGTTGTAATAAGAAAATGAGCACCATTTGCATCCCTTTAACCGTAAGTGTCATATATTGATCAATTAAGAGTCACTAAGCTTCTAATAAAAATAAAATAAAACTTCCATAGCAAATAGGAAATTGGATTCAAGGAAGTATTTGTATAACCTCACAGTGTATAGAACGCCTCCCTCCAGGTTGAAATATTACAAGGAAGGAAGGAAAATTTGACTTTTTTTCAGATTTAAAAAATCACATTGGCAGCAGGTTGAAATAGAAAATTCATTTATTCTTGTTAAATTACAAAATTGCTCTGTAATGATTATTATGAAAATTGAGAGCATTTTTTCCCAAAGTGAAGCAAAATTCAAGAGATTTCAGGAACTTTTTCAATTTATGTCAAATCAATGCAGAAGGAAAAATTAAGGTTTTAAAGTGCACAATGAGTTTAGATGGTTCCTGAGGATTACAGAAGCTCCTTATACAGACAAAAAAATAAATGGAGAATAAAACTTTTAAAGTGACAGTGCACTTTTTAAAAAAAAAATTCCCTCTGATGGAAAGTACAATAATATAGCACCTGAAGGCAGACGGGAATAAAAATGACAGATTTGGTATGCAAAAATTGTTTAAATGAATACAGTTTAACATAATATATACAGTTCTTCTTGCAAATAAAGCAAATAGGACAACTATTATTGTGTATAAAACTTGACACTGATTAGCCTTTGATTACATGTGTATATATCTTTACTAAATATAATTGTATACTATCATTCAGCTATATGGTTGCCTATACTGTTACTGTATTTTACATTTTTGTATACTTTAAAATCGTACTGCATATCCAACAAAAAGTGACAGTACACAAATATCAATCAAATACACACAGAAAAATACACAAAATTAAATGACCTACACTACCCTAAAGACAATCTGACACTAACTGACACTGAGCCCCACTAACTGCAATTGACATCTCCAGTGACACTAATACAGTGAACAATGCTAATACACTGTCACTGTACTGTGCACCTCAAACCCGAAAACAGGCAGCAACGTACCAGTACGCCGCTTTGCCTGTGCGGGCCACCTATCCGCAGTACATTGCGTGCAGCAGGTGTGTACATAGAGCATTTGGCACCTGGGGAGGATCCTATATCTGGACTCCTTTACATTACACAACCCCCTGCCCCTCTGGACCCCTTTATATTACACAACCCCCTGCACCTCTGGACTCCTTTACATTACACAACCCCCTGCACCTCTGGACCCCTTTACATTACACAACCCCCTGCACCTCTGGACCCCTTTACATTACACAACCCCCTGCCCCTCTGGGCCCCTTTATATTACACAACCCCCTGCACCTCTGGACTCCTTTACATTACACAAACCCCCTGCACCTCTGGACCCCTTTACATTACACAACCCCCTGCACCTCTGGACACCTTTATATTACACAACCCCCTGCACCTCTGGACCCCTTAACATTACACAACCCCCTGCACCTCTGGACCCCTTAACATTACACAACCCCCCTGCACCTCTGGACCCCTTAACATTACACAACCCCCTGCACCTCTGGAACCTTTTGTAAACACCGCTCCTAAAGTTTCCCTGCTTAAAATCAATGGGCAGCGCTGGCAAAGCGCCACTGCAGTGGCACTTTGCTGGCGCTTTGCGGGCGCTTTCAACCCTTTTTCGGCTGCTAGCAGGGGTTAAAAGGGCCCAACTAGTGGCCGAAAAAGCGCAGCTAAAGTGATGGTAAATCGCTGCTAAAAGTACCGGCGCTGTGAAAGTGCCCTAATACAGTGATCAGTGCTAAAAAAAATATGCACTGTCACTGTACTAATGACACTGGCAGGAAAGGGGTTAACAGCAGGGGCAATCAAAGGGTTAAATGTGTTTTTAGCCAGTGCTTACTCACTGTGTCGGAGGTGCTTCTACTAAGGGAAGGCAGAGATACGTGTTCCTGCTTAGCAGGAACACAGGATCAATGTCTTCCCTACTGACAGAATGGCGGTCTGCCTGTGTACTAAACAATTGGCGGGTGCCGGTGGACACCGAGTCCGTGGTGCCTGCCACTGGGCTGCCGCTGTGTGTGATCATAGCAGGAGCGGGTTACCGGAAGTGCGCGCACACGCCCCAGACCCCGAAGTGTCAGATGTATTGGTACGTGATCTGGCGCAGAGCGGCCGCCCTGCTGTGTATATGTGCGGTGGGCAGTCGTGAAGCGGTTAAAAGGCATGTCATCAGTTTCATATTTTTGCTTGTTTGCCAAGATTTTACTTGACAGAGTAGCACAAATGTCATCAGAGCATTGTTGTAAATTATAATGTTTTTATACTTAAGGGAGACACGAACCTGTGTTAGAATGTCAGTCCTGGAGGCTAATAACCTGAATGACTGTACAGCTGCATCTCAAGATCATTTCACACAAAATTCCTTGTTAGGAAGAGGAAACAATATAGGAAAAATATCATACATTGTGTAAAGATGAAAGACAGGACTTCAAAAGGTTTTAATAACACCCCGGGTAGGTAAAAATATACTAGCCAGAGATGTTGGGAAAGTAGGGAAATAAGCAAATACAGAATGGCTGAAATGTGCTGATTCAAAAATCAATAATAAAGCATAAGCTATTGCTCCTCAACTAACACAGGCATTCATACGCCCCATCAGAGTCCCCTTTACATCCTGGTCCCCATCAGAGCCCCTACCCTACAATAGGGTCCCCATCAGAATTCCCCTAACGACCGAGTGCCCATTAAAGTCCACCCTTACACCAGAGTCCATCCTTAAATCAGAGTTCTTGTCAGAGTTCATCCTTACATCAGGGTACACATCAGAGCCACCCTTATATCAAGGTCCCCATCAAAGTCCCCCTTACATCAGAGTTCTCATCAGAGTTCCCCCTTACATCAGAGACTTCATCAGATTCCTTCCTTACATCAGAATCCTCATCAGAGCCCCACTTAAAATATAGTGCCCATCAGTGTTCTCCCCTTACATCAGAGATCCAATCAGATTCTCCCTTACATTAAAGTCCCATCAAAGTCCCCCCTTACATCAGAGTCCTCATCAGAGTTCCCCCTTACATCAGAGACTTCATCAGATTCCTTCCTTACATCAGAATCCCATCAGAGCCCCACTTAAATTATAGTGCCCATCAGTGTTCTCCCCTTACATCAGAGACCCAATCAGATTCTCCCTTACATAAAAGTTTAATCAAAGTCCACCTGTACCAAAGCCCCACCCACAGCAAAGTTCATCCTTAAATCACAGTTCCTATCAAAGTCTGCTTTTGTATCAGGGTCCCCATCAAAATCCACCCTTACATCAAGGTCCCTATTAAAATCCCTCCTTACAGCAAGGTCCCCATCAAAGTTTCCCCGTTACATCAGAGTCTACCTTAATTTGTAGTGCCCATCAGAGTCCTCCCTTACATCAGAGTCACAATCAGATTCCCCCTTACATCGGCATGCTCATCAAAGCCCACCCTTACATCGGAATCCATCCTTAAATCAATGTTCCTATCAGAGTCCACTCTTACATCAGGGTCCCTATCAAAACCCCCTCTTACATCAAGGTACCCATCAAAATCCCCCCTTACATTAAGTTCCCCCTCAAAGTCCCCCCTTACATCAGAGTCCCCATTACATCAGAGTCCAACCTTCCTCACACATTTACAGTGTGGCTTGGAGCCTGAGGAGGCTGGAAACGTGGCTGTAGCAGTAGGTGGAGGCAGAGCAGGTCTGGATGAAGGGATCGCAAACAACCAATGACAGTATAAAGATAGCGCACCTGGAGGAACCTGCATTGGACATCAGGGGGGGGGGGGGGGTTGAAGATGTTGAGAAGAAATGCAAACCATAGACCTGTATGAGAAACCTATGACCCTAGCTGAAGGGTGGTAAATCTTGCAACAGGCTGGATTTGGCTATTGTTTGGAGACTTCTGGTGTGAAGAACAACATACCTTAAATTAGATATGAGAACTGGGAAGGTAAAATGGAGATTCCATTAGATGTGTAACTTTCTTTCCACAATTGGCTGTCTGGAATCACATGAGATAAAACAATGGGCAGGCCATTGCTAAACCTGTGCAGAAGGCTCCCAGCTTCCAACACTTTAGTGGACTGTTCTGCCAATAATCATGTGATTGCCATGCAGAAATAAAATCATCATTGGTGGCTTTTGGCACTGCTCCGTGCACTATTGTTAGTGCAGACTGCAGACAAGATGAACTATCCCGAGCATGTGAAGACAGCTTTTAAAACACAGGGAAAGAAATAGTAGGGGTGAGAGGTTTTTACTACAAAGCTAATTGGTGTCCCTGGATACATCTAGAGAACGAATCTGTTTTAAAAGTACAAAAAGTGTATGTACAAGGAAGGAATTTTTAAGATGCCATAATTAACATGACATAATACTTATAAAAATATCATATCTTACAAATATTAAAAACCATTATTTCATAAAACCATCACAGAACATCCATGTGGCAATAGTGTATGTACAGTATCTTCAGCTCGACATGCTTCACCAATCACTGACTTCTTCAGGAGACTTGTGAAGTACAACATCATTACAAATAATAAAAGCATAACACAAAAATTAACACTATGAAAAAATATCTTGTAAAGAATTATCAGTGTAATACTGATTACATACTGTATTAGCAGACACAGATATCACATGGATATATCATTGAGCCATAAGAGGGATATCTCCATGTGCAATCCTATTGATGTGTGTCCATCTATCTATTGATTTACCAATACTTCTAAGCCCCCTGGGTAGGATAGCCTCAGCCTCAGTTTATTCAATTTATTGTTATGCTCTGATATCTGTATCTGCTTCATTATTTGTAGTGATATTGTATGCAGTACTTCACAAAACTCCTGAAGAAGTCAGTGATTGGTGAAACATGTCGAGCTGAAGTTACTGTATATATGTTATGGCAGCATGGATTTTCTGTGATGGCTTTATGAAATTATGGTTTTTAATACTTGTATATTACAATACAATTTGATATTTTTTATAAGTGTAGCGCTGGTAGATTTGCAATCTACCGCATGATAGGTAAATTTAGTAACTTGTTCGTTAGTAAGGTTAGGTTTGCCTCTGTTCCAGCTTGGCTGACATTGTGTGTGTTTCCGTGCTGACTGGTGGGTGTCGCTGTTATCACTGGTTAGTGTTGGAAAGGCAACGTGTTGAAGCGTATGGATGCTCTTCTGTCCCGGAGACAACTCGGTGGAGGTGGTCCTCCGAGTTGCATTCTGGGCGAGGGTATTTATGGGACAGACGCCATATTTTGGGGTTCATTTTACAGCCACCTGCTGGCCCTCCTGGCCGACAGGTATGCATTAAGCAGCAACCTCGTGGTCCTCCGTTCCGGAGGCCCACGATACTGCGGCGCAGGGGTGGGTCCAGAGGCTTGTCTGGGGCCTACCACCGCGGCCGAGGAATGGTCCTGAGCTGTCGGTCCTGTGTGACGAAGCTGGACAACCGAGGAGATCCCAGGGGAGGACCCGTCTTGGAGGGATCACGCAGCGTGCTGGTCTGGAGAGGGGCCTGGTGACTCGGTTGGTGGACATATCCAAAAGTAACTATACAGCATAGTGTTGCCGGGTTGGCTTAAAGGTTCAGGCACTGTGACTGACATTCATTACAGAAAATCTGATACATCCTGTGGCAGAGGATCGTACTGATTTTGTTCCCAAGCAAGTCTGTGGCAGAGACTTTGATTCGTGCTGCGTACTGGCTGCTAGGCTGGTGAGAGAGGCCTATCCAGACGAGCAAGAAGTGTGTCCCACAAGGGGAGCGCATTCCATATAGTATCTGAATTCTACCCGAACATTTGTTAAAAGAACCCTACAAGAAGATGTTTGAGTTTCTTCTGCAGTTTCCTTTCTGCCTCTTTCCTGCTATTTCCTAAGTCAAGTGTTTAATAAAGCATTGAAAACGTACTCCAGTGTTGGTGCGTGTGTCGTCCAGAGGTAAACTCAACGGAACCCCTAGACCCGGTGCCGGTGAAACAGAGGGAAGCAGAGTGAAGGTAACAGACCCGCTTAAACCAGCAACTCCACCGAGAGTTATTGCTACATAAGTATTTTGTCATGTTAATTATGACACCTTAAACATCCCTTTCTTGTACATACACTTTTTGCATTAAATAAGTGGGATGTGGTGCCTTGATCCTTGGATACCTGGCTAATTATCTTAGTACTTCTGTTTTAAAAGTACCTTTACACATCTCATTTGTAGTAAAGCCTTTAGTGTTTCTGATATATGGTGTCTTGTATTATTTAAACAAAATCCACGTCTCTTTTACACAATACCATTGCTGTACTTTCACCTTCAGGTAGTCCAGAAAGATTCTCAATGTCACAAAGAGATATTTAACATGTATTAGCTGTAGGCAGTGTATGCTAAGCACTGCTGCGTACTTACCATTCCACTAATCTGATGAGCAAATATGACATACATATGAGATTTGGAGCTTTAATAAAAGACTTCAGGCAGAATATGATTTCTGGATTAAACATTTTTTGAAGTTCAGGTAAAGAATATTATTATGGATTGTGTTTGCGGTGTCAAATCTGAAGGGTGGCAGTGCAAACACGATTTGCATTAATCTCCCAAATTCAGTTAAAGTAAGATCCTGCATGCAGACATGTTTGCCCTTTCCGCTCTAGTTACTTTTGTTTTTATTGTAATATTGTTATAAACTTCATCAGCTCTTCAGAGTCCCAGCTCAAAATTCCTTGATCTGAATACTGTCAGATCAAGCAAAAAAAAGTGAAAAAAGTTTGCTCTCAAAGTGATGATTTTTTTTCAAAGACGTTTTTGTTGCATTAAATGCTTGGTTAGGTCTAGGGCACTTTTTAAAATAGATTTACTTACATGATCCTCCACTCCTTTGGAATGCTAAACTGGACCCTGCAAACATTTTCTCTCCTACGCTCCTGCAGTCTAAGGTCCTGACACCATCAAGACCCGCAATGGACATGATGACACCAAGGGACAGCCAAAGCATAGGGGAGCACCATCTGATGGGGAAGTGGGGGGATCAAGTAAGGTAACGTGCTTCTCCTCTTTTCCCTAGACTAAACCAGCAGGAAGCCCTGGAGGAAGGTGACTTTTTAGAGCCTGAAATTTAGAAGGCAATGTGCCCTCGCCCACCTGTTCTACCCACCCAGGGCCATCAGATTATACACTGCCAATATAAGTTGAATTCACTGTTTTAGCTTGGTGCGTTAACTCATTTTAAAAACAGTTTTCAGAACATTACATCAGTTTGTAGCAGGGTGTCAGGGCTGATCTGGTGGGATTTCCTTTGTTTTTTATTTAGGCACCCCTAGATTTCAATACATACTCTGGTTTTGCCTATGTTTCACTTATGTAGGGCCCTATTGTGTTTTCATGGTGTTTGTGGGTGGTTTTCATGGGCACCAGAAAATGTCACCATATTTATTAGAATTGTTTGTGGATTGTCCCTGTTAGGGCGAGTCCCACCCAAGAGGTAGCTAGACAGCCCTTCCTGCCAATCTAATGGTGGCATGTAATGGTGGCCATACACGCTTCGATAAATTATCAACTTTTTTTAAATTAATCTCTGCTGATAGGAATGTTAGTTGACAACATAACCAATTGATACAGTATGCCATACATGGAAAAGTAGAACTCGATTCATAGTTAGAAGATATGACCGTAAGTTATCTCTGTTTCCACCAGGCAGCCTCATAATCAAATTGATTGAAATTTGTGAAGAATGATTTCCATGCTGCAAAAAGACTGATCATTTTTTGCCCTGGCCAATCGACTCAGTTTGATAGAATCTGATCTAAATAGAGCCTATCTTAATCAAAGTACACATTGATTGCATAACAAAATCAACGCATGTATGGCCACTATAAGTTGTTTACTGAGCAGTAAAAATAGAGGGATGGAGCCCAAGTGGTAGAATAAATTAGACCTTGTGAAATGAAGGTCCTGTTTATCTCGTGGATGAGTCTTCATGTAAGCTATAAGACAGAGAGTGCTTTCCCCTTTTGGAGAAATGGAGGGGCTTCTCCTTTGTGAAGATGGGCAGAGACACTGGAATATTTGTGGCATTTGAAATATGGGCACTAATGCACTCCTCCTGGTTAACTACAACTGGCACCATAAAGAATTCAATGTTGTATATACTGTGAAGGAAGGGTGTGCTGTATCACCGGCTCTGTTGTTAAAGATAGGTACATCATTGCTAGATTGGTACCAAAATCTCCACAAGAAAAGAAGAACATTGTTTAAGGATCTTCTGGTTTTGACATTTCTGTTTGATAGGAACATTTTCCTGATTCAAGATCCTGTGAAATGTGGAGATTAAGGTAGTTAGTGGGCTCAAAGTGGTGATGTAGACTAGTTTGACTTTGTCAGTCTGGCAGTTTTTCATATCCCCGTAGGGTAAGGGCATCAGACACTATGTCAGTGCCTGCTGGGGTGGCCCTGAGTCTTTGAGATGTGTTACCCCTTGTTTGAGGTGCGGAGAGCTCCAACTAGGCTGGTCGGAAGGCCATGAGATCCTCCTGTGAGAGCCAGTAATGCAAGAATAATGGAGGCAGAGGGTAGCAGAGATTGTTAATGCAACAGGGCCCCTGCTTCTGCAGGGCTTGTAGTCTTTGTTTAACCATACCCAAACCCCCTCTTGCCATCTTGAGCAAGTGTGTGGCTTAACCATTTCTCATGGAAGAGAGGGTGTACACTGTATAATGTGGAGGGAGCTATAAGAGTTGTTTTTTGGGGGGTTTAGTTGTCAGGATGGGTTATGCAGAGTGAGAGTCTTAGGTACCAGGAGGTAAGAAGATGTTGGTAACTACTGACAATTGAGGGGGTCCAAATTGACTCTGATGGGCATATTAGCTGTAAAGGAATCTGTAGGGTTGGGGATGGTAATTTTAGAGCAGGGTTTACTTTAAGGCAATGAAGTTGGGGCCCTGATTGAAATCTTGCAACTTGTTACGCTAAAGAATACTAGTACAATCTCTAAAACTTTAAAAACTGGTTTATCATTTGTAAAAGATTCTTTTGCTCATAATATTTCCCTACATTTATGTAATATTTATTATACGCTATACACTATACTTATTTACTATCATATAGTATAGAAAACTGTACTACAGCTGCTTTGGAAATAAACGGGGGACATAGATACCATTAAGAATAGAGCTGACAAAAAAAAGATGTAAATTTTAGTTTATGAAAGTATTAAACAAGAATTCCAATTGGCCACTGCTAGAAACAATTCCAGTCATAATTTATTTTCTTGGTTTTAATGAATCAACCTAACTGACTAAAAAACTTTCACTCTATATTGTTTGTTAATATGCATGTACATGAAGGCAGCCACATTTATTACATTTTTAATGCTCTGCTTTCCTCCTATCTCAACACATGAATTATATTCCCAAACATACAGATGGCCACTAGAGGGAGCATTTAGAAATCTTTATATAGAATACATTAATCAAAATACTAAAAAACTTGCAGGTCAAAATAAGAAAGCCTAATCAAAATTGGAATAATTGCTTAGAATGTGCGAATATGGAATATAAAATTATAATTTCACTTTAAAACTTCCATCAAAACAATCAAAACTACATACACACTTGAAAAAATAAAGCTACAGGCAAACAGCAAAATGCACAGCGGAAATGCATATATGAAAGTTGTTTTCCCAATAAAAAGATGTGTAACTCTGGCCAGCAATTCCGGATATTCAGACAGCCCTGCCAGAAAGCAGAGCCAGGCTAATGACCTGATATTCTGTATGGCAGTTAAAGCCAAACTACAGGCACAAAAAAACCCTCTCATTTAAATATATCTCTCAACAACAACAGAGGATATAAATCTACTCTGTGTGCCTTAGCAGACCCAGATATTACCTTGTAGCACTGATATCATTACTGTGCTGTAGAAAGCCTGTGCAGAAAGCAGAGCCGTGGGAGGGACCGAGCAGGCCACACCCATTATAGGCTGAGTGCAGAAAACTACAGGAAGGGGCAGAGACAAGACCAGTCACCCTTCATAAGGGGGGGGGGGGGGCAGCAGTAACTGGTCTGTATTACAGGAAGCTCCTGCACAGAGGCAAAGTGTCACATTGAATTACTGCATAGATTTGGAAGAAGTACACAAAACACACCAGAGCAGCAATGCATCATGCTCAACTTCCCTGCCCTCAGCCTGTGATTGGACAGCAGAGAAGTAGCCTCAGGCTGGTGTACCAAACCCTCTGCTAACTCTGCTCTCTAGGAGTTGGCTCCTAGTTGCCCCTCTGTCAGGGCTGGGTTTAGCCCTTCCTTCTCAAAGCTGGCCGCTCAGCTGTCGGCTAATTGCCAGCTCCTATCTCTCCACAGTGACTCACCTGTTGATGATATCCTGCTCATCAGTCCTGCCTACTTAAGCCATCCAGTCCAGATGATCTCTGCCTTCACCTTGGTCACATCTCTAGAGACGCTTTCCTGTGTTCCTGTTAAAGACTTGCTTGGCTGACATTCCTTCTGGGTCCAGATCCTGCTTGCTGTTCTACTACGCTCATCTCTGGCTCCCTGACATTTTGGCTTGTCTGACTATCCCTTCCGGTTCCTGAACTCTGGCTATGTTTTGACTATGTTTACTCTGTTTACCTTTTTTTTTAATTATTATTAAACAAGTGTGATTTAACTGTATTTCTGTCTCAGTCTGATTCATGATTTCTGACAGTAGGCGAAGGCCATGAATTCAGAAGATGCATTCAATCCACTTGCTGGTAATATTTTTTCCAGATTGGATGAGCAAGATCACCACATGGATCAGTTTGCCATGGCCTTACAAACGCACCTGAGTCGCACGGCTCACCTGGAATCTCCCACTGTGGCTGCTCCGGTACAACCTGTGTTGCAGGCCATCCCTGCTGTTGCTCCAGTCTCTGTGCAGGCACCCGCCTCGAGTATTACCTCTATAAGACAGCACATTCAATGTCCAAAATAATTAATTAGTTACAACCACGGCATTCAGATGACACATTTTGGACATAAAGTGACTCTGCCACTTGGTTTCAAAGATGTAACAAAGCAGGACCTGCAAAAGAGGAGAATTTGTATTCACCTGTCCCACCACACGTTCCTTCGACTTGCACTCTCTCTTTACACTGGGCCGGTTTCAGTGACAGCCAGTGGCATTGCTAGGGGGTGGCTTTTGGGGCTATAGCCCCGAATCTGGGGCCCACTACTTGGCCATGGCCCCTCTGCTGCTGTGCAACAGGTAGCACGGGAGAGCCGGAGAGCGGACATCATCTCTCACCGCCCGCCCCTCATCACCGATGTCCCGCCCTCAGCCGCGGGCAGCAGAGAGATTACATCAGCTCTCACTCCCCGCCCTCTCTCTGGTGACCCTGATGTAAGGAGTGGCTCTCTGGGGACTCTGAGGTCAGGTGGGGCTCTCTGGGGACCCTGATGTAAGTGGGGGGTGCTCTCTGGGGACCCTGATGTAAGGGGGGCTCTCTGGGGACCCTGATGTAAGTGGTGGACTCTCTGGGGACCCTGATGCAAGGCTGAGGCTCTCTGGGGACCCTGATGTAAGGAGGGACTTTCTGGGAACCTTGATGTAAGGGGGAGGCTCTCTGTGGACCCTGATGTAAGTGTGGGGCTCTCTGGGGACTCTGATGTAAGGGGGGCTCTCTGGGGTTCCTGATGCAAGGGGGAGCCTCTCTGAGGACCCTGATGTAAGGGGGAGGCTCTCTGGGGACCCTGATGTAAGGAGGAGGCTCTCTGGGGAATCTGATGCAAGGGGGGGCTCTCTGGGGAGCCTGATGTAAGGGAGAGGCTCTCTGAGGACTCTGATGTAAGGGGGAGGCTTTCTGGGGACCCTGATGTAAGGAGGAAGCTCTCTGGGGACCCTGATGCAAGACTGAGGCTCTTTGATGACTCTGATGTAAGGGGGGCTCTCTGGGGACTCTGATGCAAGAGGGGACTCTCTGAGGACTCTGATGTAAGGGTCTCTCTCTGGGGACCCTGATGTAAGGAGGGGCTCTCTGGGGACCCTGATGTAAGGGGGCTCTCTGGGGACCCTGATGTAAGGAGCTGCTCTCTGGGGACCCTGATGTAAGGAGCGGCTCTCTGGGGACCCTGATGTAAGGGTGGCTCTCTGGGGAGCCTGATGTAAGGGAGAGGCTCTCTGAGGACTCTGATGTAAGGGGGAGGCTTTCTGGGGACCCTGATGTAAGGAGGAAGCTCTCTGGGGACCCTGATGCAAGACTGAGGCTCTTTGATGACTCTGATGTAAGGGGGGCTCTCTGGGGACTCTGATGCAAGAGGGGACTCTCTGAGGACTCTGATGTAAGGGTCTCTCTCTGGGGACCCTGATGTAAGGAGGGGCTCTCTGGGGACCCTGATGTAAGGGGGCTCTCTGGGGACCCTGATGTAAGGAGCGGCTCTCTGGGGACCCTGATGTAAGGAGCGGCTCTCTGGGGACCCTGATGTAAGGGTGGCTCTCTGGGGACTCTGATGGAGGGGGAGGCTTTTTTTGCGCAATTGTGTATAGTTTATATACTGTTTTTGCAAAATTAAAGTCAACCAGTCTGGATGAAGTCCAGGGCCAAATTTTTGTCCCAGACAAGCCCTGATTGGAAAGATACAAGGATGGAGAGGTGAGTATGAAGTCTTTTCTTTTGCAGGTCCTGCTTTGGTCCTGAGTCACTAGAGCATAATAACTTAACTAGTTCAGGTCCATCCCATAGCAGTTTTACTGCTACAGGGCAGCACCTGTGCGCCCGAGCATGTATATATACGTAATCCGGCTCTTCTGCGTAGGGGCCCGGATCACACACAGCGGGAGCCCAGCAGCGGGTACCACGGACTCGATGTCTACCGGCACCCACTGATGATCCAGCAAAGAGGCAGAACGATGGTCTGCCTATGTAAACAAGGCAGATCACTGTTCTGACAGGAGGGTAAGTATGAATCCTGTGTCTCTGTAAAGCAGGGAATAGGATCCATGTCTTCCCTTCATAAAAGCACCATTCACACTGTAATAAAACACAGGCTAGGCACATATTTAACCCCTTGATTGCCTTTGATGTTAACACCTTCCCACTCAGTTTCATTAGTACAGTGACAGTGTATATTTTTAACACTGATCACTGTATTAGTGTAACTGGTTCCCAAAAAGTGTCAAAAGTGACAATAGTAAGGAATTTCAACAAATCCAAAATAAATTATAATGAAATTAATTATCCGAATTCGAATTTGAAATTGAAAATTTTGCAATAAATACTGTAGGGTATAAAGGTGATATAAGATGATGATGCCTACTTAGGCTGCTTTATAGAATAGAATAGAATAAAGCAGAATAGAATATAAACAAATATATTAAAATAGAAAATAATAGAATAGAATAGAATAAAATAAAACAGAATCACATATCACAGAATATACAGTGCATCCGGAAAGTATTCGCTTCGCTTAATTTGTTCCACATTTTGTTATGTTACAGCCTTATTCCAAAATTGATTAAAATTCATTATTTTCCTTAAAATTCTACAAACGATACCCCATAATGACAACGTGAAAGAAGTTTGTTTGAAATCTTTGCAAATTTAAAAAAAATGAAAAAAATCACATGTACATAAGTATTCACAGTCTTTGTTCAATATGTTGTTGACAGAGCCGGTACAAGGGGTGGGCAGAAGGGGCGGATGCCCTGGGCGAGACAATTTATTGGGGTGGGGGGGGGGGCGCAGTGAAGTGTCCTAAAATGGGCATCACTAAATGGCGGACCTCGGGCCAAATGTGGACCGTCTCACTGTCCTATGCGGCCCGCCGCGGTACCGCCATTTAGCAGTCTTTTCTTCCCAATGCCGTCTCTGTAATCCTCACACAGAGCCGACAGCAGGAGGCGGGACAGTTCTGGATGGAGGACGGAGCTGGCGGAGGTTAACAAGCAGGTGATTGGCTGCTAGGATGAAGGGCGGTCTCAGCAACCAATCACCATCTTGCAACACCCGCCCTCCATCTGAGACATGCCGTGCCTCCCTCCGATCTTCGGTCTGTGCAAGGTAAGTGAGGGAGGGGGTGAAGTTACAGGGAGTGAGGACACTGATAAGGGGGAAAGTGTGTGCTGACTCACTGAGGACATTAAAATGAAGTTGTTGAGGGCTGTGATGTGGTGGGCTGACAGGTGGGGAGGGTGGGCTGAGCGGACTGTGATGTATTGATGTATGGGGAGATGTAAATATTAAAGTGGGGAGATGTGAATATTACAGTGGGGAGATGTGAATATTAAAGTAGGGAGATGTGAATATTACAGTAGGGAGATGTGAATATTACAGTGGGGAGATGTGAATATTACAGTGGGGGAGATGTGAATATTACAGTGGGGAGATGTGAATATTAAAGTGGGGAGATGTGAATATTACAGTGGGGGAGATGTGGATATTACAGTGGGGAAGATATGAATATTAAAGTGGGGAGATGTGAATATTACAGTGGGGGAGATGTGAATATTAAAGCGGGTAGATGTGAATATTACAGTGGGGGAGATGTGAATATTACAGTGGGGAGATGTGAATATTACAGTGGGGGAGATGTGAATATTACAGTGGGGGAGATGTGAATATTACAGTGGGGAGATGTGAATATTACAGTGGGGGAGATGTGAATATTACAGTGGGGGAGATGTGAATATTACAGTGGGGAGATGTGAATATTACAGTGGGGGAGATGTGAATATTACAGTGGGGAGATGTGAATATTACAGTGGGGGAGATGTGAATATTACAGTGGGGAGATGTGAATATTACAGTGGGGGAGATGTGAATATTAAAGTGGGGAGATGTGGATATTACAGTGAGGGAGATGTGAATATTACAGTGTGGGGGGGGGGTGAATATTAAAGTGGGGAGATGTGAATATTACAGTGGGGGAGATGTGAATATTACACTGGGGAGATGTGGATATTACAGTGGGGGAGATGTGAATATTACAGTGGGGAGATGTGAATAATAAAGTGGGGAGATGTGAATATTACAGTGGGGGAGATGTGAATATTAAAGTGGGGAGATGTGAATATTACAGTGGGGGAGATGTGAATATTGAAGTGGGGAGATGAGAATATTACAGTGGGGGAGATGAGAATATTACAGTGGGGGGAGATGTGAATATTAAAGTGGGGAGATGTGAATATTAAAGTGGGGAGATGTGAATATTACAGTGGGGGAGATGTGAATATTAAAGTGGGGAGATGTGAATATTACAGTGGGGGAGATGTGAATATTGAAGTGGGGAGATGAGAATATTACAGTGGGGGAGATGTGAATATTACAGTGGGGAGATGTGGATATTACAGTGGGGGAGATAGGGGGGGGGCGCAGTTTGCCATCTTTGCCCTGGGCACCAAATGGCCTTGTCCCAGTACTGGTTGTTGAAGCACCTTTGGCACCAATTACAGCCTAAAGTCTTTTTGAGTATGATGCTACAAGCTTGGCACACCTATTTTAGGTCAGTTTCTCCTATTCTTCTTTGCAGAACCTCTCAAGCTCCATCAGGTTGGATGAAGAGCATCGGTGCACAGCCATTTTCAGATCTCTCCAGAGATATTCAATCAGGTTCAAGTTTGAGCCACTCTAGGACATTCACAGAGTTGTCCCGTAGCCACTCCTTTGTTATCTTGGCTGTGTACTTAGGGTCATTGTCCTGTTGGAAGAGGAACTTTCACCCCAGCCTGAGGTCCAAAGTGCTCTGGAGCATGTTTTTATCAAGCATGTCTCTGTACATTGCTGCATTCATTTTTCAATCGATCCTGACCAGTCTCCCACTTCCTGCCGCTGAAAAACATCCCCACAGCATGATGCTGCCACCACCATGCTTCACTGTATGCATGTATTGGCCAGGTGATGAGTGGTACCTGGTTTCCTCCAGACATGATGCTTGTCATTCAGACCAAAGAGTTCAATCTTTGTTTTATCAGACCAGAGAATTTTGTTTCTCATGGTCTGAGAGACCTTCAGGTGCTTTATGGCAAACTCCAGGCGGGCTGTCATGTGCCTTTTACTGAGCAGTGGCTTCCATCTGGCCAATTCATCATACTGGTGGAGTGCTGCAGAGATGGTTGTTCTTCTAGAAGGTTCTCCTTTCTCCACAGAGACACGCTGGAGCTCTGTCAGAGTGACCATCGGGTTCTTGGGCTAAGGTTCTTGGACTAAGTTCTTGGACTAAGTTCTTGGGTTCTTGGACTAAGGCCCTTCTCCCCCGATTGCTCAGTTTGGCCGGGCGGCCCGTTCTAGGATAAGTCCTGGTGGTTCCAAACTTCTTTCAATTATGGATGATGGAGGCCACTGTGCGCATTGGGACCTTCAATGCTGCAGAAATTTTTCTGTACCCTTCCCCAGATCTGTGTCTCAATACAATCCTCCCTCGGAGGTCTACAGACAATTCCTTGGCCTATATGGCTTGGTTTGTGCTCTGACATGCACTGTTAACTGTGGGACCTTATATAGACAGTTGTGTGCCTTTCCAAATCATGTCCAATCAACCGAATTTACCCCCGGTTAATCAATTTTTCCACAAATTTATCAAGTTGTAGAAACATTTCAAGGATGTTCAGTGGAAACAGGATGCACCTGAGCTCAATTTTGAGTGTCATGGCAAAGGCTGTGAATAATTATGTACATGTGATTTTTTTAATTTTTTTAATTTTTAATACATTTGCAAAGATTTCAAACAAACTTCTTTCACATTGTCATTGTGGGGTATTGTTTGTAGAATTTAATTTTGAGGAAAATAATGAATGTAATCTATTTTGGAATAAGAATGTAACGTAATAAAATATGGAAAAAAGTGAAGCGCTGTAAATACTTTCCTTCTTTTCCTCTATTCCTTTCCATTCTATTCTATTCTTTTTTGTTCTTTTCTATTCTGTTCTATTCTATTCTATTCTGTCTTATTCTATTCTATTCTTTCTATTATATCTTATCTTATAATAGTCTGTTATGCAGCCACATTGCTGCGAGTCCATGTTTATGCAGCTTTTATAACCAGTTTTGTATTATACTGCAGTGTATACATGTTTTTTTGCATCCTAAACATGTTTTGCATTATTGATTCTAACTTTGCTCCTTTATAGTAAACTTCCAGTAACAATTACTCCCTCATCATCCATTTGATTACCAATCCCTCTACAGTTCTACATTGAAAGCAGCATGGTGCTCTTTTATCCGCTGTTTGGTATGTCATATAACAGAAACTTCTCATTTGACACATTGACGCCAGTGTTGCTTGTTAGTGTGATGAAAAAAAAAACACTTTATCATGGATAATGAATGTCTAGGTTCTGTAAGCTGCTTCCGTTACCTAGTTCGTGATGTATGGTTCTGACTGCAATACAAAGAATGTCCTTTACGCTGACATAATGTAGCCAATACAAAGAGGAAGTCATTCATCCTGCTGTAATGTTGCCATTGTCATGACCTATAAAAATTGCATGATTGTGGCCTATGTGAATAAGAGTCTTTTTATATCCACAATTCTTGGGAGATTTCAAGTGTGTTCAAGTTCATACCTAAGCAGCTGTTGTATCGCTGGGATGTCTAGTAGTGTTCCAGTACACAATTCCAGAACTGTCTGTTCTCTGCTGCTGAGCAAGGACGTGATATGTGAGCGTGAACAAGAGCGGAATCTTAATACAGTATTGTACGGTTATCGAGAAACATATTTCTTTGAAGTCACAGTGTGACTCGTAATTATCACTGAAATATTTGTTTTTCTGGTGTAGTGCTCTTCTCAGCTCTTCTGCTCTTCTTTAGTCTTCTCTTTCGTTAGTTTTAGCTAAAACAGGAAGGGGGTAGAAGAGGGTAGATTCTGCTAGGTCCAAAGCAAAGTATACAGTATCAACAGCTGTATGCTGAGGGCACAAATGAAGATCTATTGTGGACATTGGATGTACTGATGACTTTGGTTGTCTGGTAATGTGGCTTGCACTGTCCTGAGGAGCTAGTGGAGAGATGGCTTGGGAGAACAACATTGTATAGGTGCACTATATTACCGAAAGTATTAGGACACCTGCCTTTACATGCACATGAAATTTAATGGCATCCCAGTCTTAGTCCGTAGGGTTCAATATTGAGTTGGCCCACCCTTTACAGCTATAACCGCTTCAACTCTTCTGGGAAGGCTGTCCACAAGGTTTAGGAGTGTGCCTATGGGAATGTTTGACTATTCTTCCAGAAGCGCATTTGTGAGGTCAGGCACTGATGTTGGATGAGGAGTTCATCCGCTATAATTCATCCTAAATGTGTTATGTTGGGTTGAGGTCAAGACTCTGTGCAGGCCAGTCAAGTTTCTCCACCCCAAACTCGCTCATCTATGTATTCATGGACCTTGCTTTGTGCACTGGTCCAAATCATTTGGTGGAGGGGGATTATGGTGTGGGGTTGTTTTTCAGGGGTTGGGCTTGGCCCGTAATTCCAGTGAAGGGAGCTCTTAAGGCGTCAGTATACCAAGACATTTTGGACAATTTCATGCTACCAAATTTGTGGGAACAGTTTGGGGATGGCCTCTTCCTGTTCCTACATGACTGCGCACCAGTGCACAAACAAGGTCCATAAAGACATGGATGAGGAGGATGGGGTGAAGGAACTTGACTGGCCTGCACAGAGTCCTGACCTCAACCCAGAACCCTTCCCAGAAGAGTTGAGGCTGTTATAGCTGCAAAGGGTGGGCTAAATCAATATTGAACCCTACGGACTAAGACTGGGATGCCATTAAAGTTCATGTGCGTGTAAAGGCCGGTGTCCCAATACTTTTGGTAATATATTGTATTTAGCAAAGTGCCCATTTACCCACCATTCTCAGATGCAGGTGCAGATCACTTTCACTCCTTTTCCCACAACTGCCTGGGTTCCTAGACATGCCCAGGGAAAATACGTTTCTCTGCTCCCCTTCGCTCAGGGAGGCCACACCTGATGAGGCAGTCAGGCAGGGGTAGTGAGGCAAGTCATCTACTGTCAGGTGTGAGGCCTTCTACTGTCAAAGCCAGCATGCGGACAGTCAGACAGGAGTCCCAGATACTGTGTGGAGCCCCCCCGATTGCTACTAAAATACTGCAGTCCCAGAGGGGTGGGCCTATGACCCTGCAGGACCTGGGGTCCCTCCAGCTGTTCTCCTGTGCTACCAGATCTACCCTGGACTTCACTGAGAGGGATGCTCTCTGTGAGGATAAGAGCAAGTAGTTGTTTGGGTTCTGCATTCGGGTTTATTTTTCTCCTCTCTTGGGCTTCCCTTTGATCGTCTCTTTTGATAGATGTGGATAGAACTGAAAAGAGGTAGAGCCTTTGTCAGTTTATACTGGTCTGTTACGCAGATATACCTTCACTTCTTCTGGTAATAACATTGTCTGAAAACAGAAAGAGTAGGGAAATCTTTAATAGGGATGCAGAAAGCAAATTAGGGAAAGGGTGGAACCACCATCAGTGTTCTAGATTTTCTCTCATTTTCTGTCACCAAAAAGTAGAAGTTGTAATTTCCATCACTAGTCCAGCCCTGTTATTTTTGGTTGGCCTTCACTGCAGAAGAACCACACACTGGCGAAGTGTTGGGTTAGTGTTAGTGGAGTTACAGGGATGATTGGTGTGAGTCTAATGCCGCGTACACACGAGCGGACTTTACGGCAGACTTTGCCCGGCGGATGGGATTTCGTCGGACAATTCGATTGTGTGTGGGCTCCAGCGGACTTTGTTTTCTCAAAAGTTGGACGGACTTAGATTTGAAACATGTTTTAAATCTATCCGTCGAACTCGAGTCCGGTCGAAAAGTCCGCTCGTCTGTATGCTAGTTCGACGGACAAAAAGCCACGCTAGGGCAGCTATTGGCTACTGGCTATAAACTTCCTTGTTTTAGTCCGGTCCTACGTCATCACGTACGAATTCGATGGACTTTGGTTGATCGTGTGTAGGCAAGTCCGTTCATTCAGAAAGTCTGTCGTAAAGTCCATCGAAAAGTCCGCCGGGCAAAGTCTGCCGTAAAGTCCGACCGCGTGTACGCGGCATTAGTATTAAGCTCATAGCAGAAGTTAGTGTGAGAAAAAGTTTCACAATTACAAAGATCATGGGTTACACCAATGGTTGGTATAAGGGTTAGTGTGATGCCGCGTACACACGAGCGGACTTTACAGCAGACTTGGTCCGGTGGACCAGAGTCCGCCGGACAATCTAATCGTGTGTAGGCTCCCGCGGACTTTTTTTTCCCAAAAGTCCGATGGACCTAGAAATGAAAGATCTTTCAAATCTCTCCGTCATAACTCCACCAGACTCAGTTCCTGACGGAAAGCCCGTTTGTCTGTAGGCTGGTCCGACGGACCGGATGCGACGCAAGGGCAGGGTACTGCATCTCGCGCTTGCTGCAATAGGAAAAAACAATTTTCCTATTGCGGCGAGTGCGGGGCATACCAATCCCTTAGGTCTGGTATGGATTTTAAGGGGAACCCCCTACGCCGAAAAATCGGCGTTGGGTCCCCCCAAAATCCATACCAGACCCCGATCTGAGCATGCAGCCCGGCCGGTCAGGAAAGGGGGTGGGGACGAGCGAGCGCCCCCCCTCTTGAACCATACCAGGCTGCATGCCCTCAACATAGGAGGGTGGGTGCTTTGGGGAGGGGGCGCCCTGCGGCCCCCCCACCCCAAAGCACCTTGTTCCCATGTTGATGAGGTCAAGGGCCTCTTCCCGACAACCCTGGCCATTGGTTGTCGGGGTCTGCGGGCGGGGGGCTTATCGGAATCCGGGAGCCCCCTTTAATAAGAGGGCTCCCAGATCCCGGCCCCCCACCCTATGTGAATGAGTATGGGGTACATGGTACCCCAACCCACTAACCTGGGGGAAAAAGCGTCAATAAAAAAAACACACTACACAGGTTTTTGAAAAAAAAAAAAATATATCAGACCTGAAGGGCACAAGGGAAAGACCTGCATGGAGGAGCAGGGAGGTATGGGGGAGGGAGGTAATGTATGACTGCATGGAGGGGGGAGGTAATGTATTACTGCATGGAGGAGGGAGGTAATGTATGACTGCATGGAGGAGGGAGGTAATGTATGACTGCATGGAGGGAGGAGGTAATGTATGACTGCATGGAGGGGGAGGGAGGTAATGTATGACTGCATGGAGGGGGAGGGAGGTAATGTATGACTGCATGGAGGAGCAAAGGGGTAATGTATGAATGCATGGAGGGGGAGGGAGGTAATGTATGACTGCATGGAGGGAGAGGTAATGAATGACTGCATGAAGGGGGGAGTGTATATGAGAGCCTCAAATATATATATGTGTGTGTGTGTGTGGGGGGGGGTTAGTGTATGGGGGAACCCTGACTACTTGGATAGCATGCTATGTATTGGGGAGGATGGATGTCCGTGTACCCGATCAGAGGGGGTATCCTGAGAGCCTTGTACTGCCTGCTGAGCTGTCTCTGGATCTCCTCCAAAGATTTATTTTAGCTTTGCTGAATTCACAAGCCACACCCAGCGCTGGGATCCTCCTCCATTCTGGGCCATCCCGGTGTTCTGCCGAGAAAGTTCCCCTCGGCGGATAAGGACCCCCCTCTACTGCGCAGGCACAGCGCTTGCGCAGTAGGAGCCAGCGGAAATAGCCAAAGCCGAATAGAATAGAAATCAGCTGTACACGGCGCCTGTAAGAGGGCCCCTCGCGGGCCCGCTTCGCTCGCCACGCTTCGCTCGCCACGCTTCGCTCGCCACGCTTCGGGCACGGCCTCACTTTGCTCGCCACTTTTTTATTCTCCCTCTAGGTCCACTTAGATGGTGGGGCTTGAACCTGGACCCAGGGCGCAGGCGCCGTGTACAGCTGATTGAAGCTTTTCCTCTTCGGCTATTTTCGGCGGCTCCTAGTCATTCGTACTGCGCAAGCGCTGCGCCTGCACAGTACAGGGGGGGTCCTTATCCGCCGGGGGAACTTTCTCAGCAAGACACTGGCCCTCCCATGGCTAATTAGGGAGTTGATGATAACGATATCCGCCGCCTCCTCCTCGATAGATCCCGCCTCCTCCTCGATAGACCCTGCCCAGGACTGGGGAGACGATGCTGTGTAGAAAGCTGCATGGAGGAGGGTAGGCGGAGCTTAGGGCTCCGCCTCCGGCAGTCAGATGGCGTCCCCCCCTCGGCCAAGCACGTCATACTGCCCACAAGTGCCCGGCTATAGCAAGCTGGCCGCTGTATTTGTGTGGGAGGCAGGCACGGGAGCCAGGACCCGGAAAGACGGGTCTGGGGGGGTAGCTTTAATGCGGGGGGGCGGCCCCCGCAAAGTGCCGACCTAGGCCTGGGCCTTGTCGGCCTAGGCCAAGAAACAGCACTGTATGTAATATCAAACTCCCTGACTCACTCATTGCATCTATTAAAGCAGATGAAGATGAAGTGGTGTACACTTTTACTCCCCTATCATGGAGTAAAAGTTACGTGGGATATTTTGTACCAGGAGAAACTATGTCCCTCTATATTCCTCTGTAGAAGCTGAACTTAAACTGTGGCAGACATATACTCTTTCCTGGATGGATAGGATAGCAGCCCTAAAAATTACCATGCTCCCCAAAATATTGTATTATGTCTAGTCTCTACCGATACTACCTTTACTGTCCCCATTCCTGAAGAGTCTTCAGTCGCTATTCTTTAAGTTTATTTGGAGTTCTGGCTGATGTAGAGCCGCTTTCTTGACCTTGTTTGTCCCCAAACCCAAAGGGGGCCTAGGGGTACCTCATCTTCAAAGACATTATAGAGCAGCCCAGTTAACCAGCTGACACAGATATTTTCTGAAACATTCAGGCCTGACTGGGTTATACTTGAGGCTCAGGCGAACGACCAAAATCCGGTCAACCTCTTGTTATGGCTTCCATTTAAGGATCGCAGAGCTATTTTAAGCCCCACGATATTGCAGCTCTGGGATGCAATCAGCAATACTCACCCTTTTCGGTCTCCACATATACCTGTTGCCTCACTTTTTATTAACCACCTTTTCCCCCCAGGGAGTCCCCCCAGCTGTTCTGTTGGTGGATAATGGCCTATATAGGATAGGACATTTTATAGGCCCTGGAGTAATCAAATCAGCTGATTTTCTAATGCCGCGTACACACGAGCGGACTTTACGGCGGACTTTGCCCGGCGGACTGGATTTCGTCGGACAATTCGATGTGTGTGGGCTCCAGCGGACTTTGTTTTCTCAAAAGTTGGACGGACTTAGATTTGAAACTTGTTTAAAATTTATCCGACGGACTCTTCTTTCTAGCGGACAAACCGATCGTCTGTGTGCTAGTCCGACGAACTCAAACTGACGCATGCTCTGAAGCAATTACAAGACGGAAGCGCTCGGTCTGGTAAAACTAGCCTTCGTATTGAAGCTAGCACATTCCTCTTCTGTCGTCTTTTAATACAGCCTTTTTTTAGGATTGATAATGCGAGAGGAATGAAGTTGTTTTTCTGCTTTATATTCACACAGAGTTCTCACAAACTACTTTCTTCATGATTTATCCTCCTGCCATGACTAATATAATATTTTGTAACAGCCAGATCTCCATAACTTTAAAATTTTAAATTTGATTTTGGTCTCTTTTTTTTTTTTTTTTTTATTTCAACACGCTATTTTACAATGTGTGTTAAATGATAACCACATTTTTTGTGTGTATTTTCAAGTTACCACAATTAACATTCATATTTTGTGTTGGTTTAAAGAACCTTAATGAGGTTGTTGTCCCTTGTTCATTAGACATAGGGGGGTGTATTTAACAAAGGCAAAATCATTTTTCACTCCAAGTGCTAATTATACATATAATTCCACATAAAGAGCATTTTGAAGTGCGTTCGCTGTGGATCCGAGGGGCACATGCAAGGAAGCCCAAACAAAAACAATTAATTTTTATTTG
The DNA here is from genome assembly GCA_037952835.1 of Lithobates septentrionalis. Taxonomy (NCBI): domain Eukaryota; kingdom Metazoa; phylum Chordata; class Amphibia; order Anura; family Ranidae; genus Lithobates; species Lithobates septentrionalis. The sequence continues at coordinate 7,996,809 of JBBDGP010001277.1, read as the reverse complement.
ACATGATTTTCGGAATAAATCAGCAGAGCTTCCCCGAATTTAAGCTCTTCCCCTCAGTTTTTCAGTGACTGCACTTCCAACAAGTGCACTTGCTGTGCAATTTCTCAAGTGAACGTTTCACTTGATATTCTAAATGATTTAAGCCTTTTGTCAAAAACACACATAGGGTTTGATTTCCTAAAGGGAAAAAGCCTGTGCACTTTGTAAATTGCATTTGCCCTCTGCAAGAGCAGTTGCTCCCAAGCTTTATTAAATGTGAAGCAACTCTGCTGACTTCCATCATCCAATCATGTGCAAGCAAAAATGTTTTTTTTTTTTCTTTTACTTGCACAGGATTGGGTACTCTTTGCAAAGTCCAGCTTTTAAATAATTTCTGATGCTCTGGAGCAATTGCACTTGCAGAGGGCAACTGCCCTCTGCAAAGTGCACAGACTATTTGCTTTTCTCAAATCAACCCCATAGTCTTTTCGACCTGTACCTGCCTACTCCCAAACAAAATGGCGTTTTTTAATCAAAAGACATAGGCAAGAATGTAAGGTAAACAAAAATGTATTTATTTTATTCTCAAAAAAATTAGGAAGGCAACACTGGAGACACTTTTAGAATCTGGGAAGCCTTTCGTCCCCCCAGGACACACATCAAGTTTGAGGACAAGAAAATAGGTATCTTGCGACTATAGGGAGCACAGGGAGCACAGTCAGACCAGACAGAAACCAGGCAATCACTTTCTACTCTTCCGTGGAGCCTTCCCTCCACGCTTCTCTGCAACCTTCCCTCCACGCTTTTCTGCAGCCTTCCTCGGAGGCTGGGCCTCTGGTGGTGTACTTGGGGCAGGAGGAGGAGAAGTGGCTTCATCTGCCAGATACGTGGTAGCAGTAAGCTCCCCTCTCAAGCCCTTCTGGTAAGCCTGAAAAATGAGACCCTCACAGAGGAGGCGTTGGCCCTTTTCCAACTCCAGCAATCTGCTGGCTATATAGGTGCCATACGCCTCCTCAGCATTGGGTGGTTTACTGAGGATGAGGCTTGCTTCCCGTATGAGGGCTAGGGATTCCTGCTCTGTTCGGGTCATCTTTCTGGGCCTTTTGGTGAGAATGCGGAGGGGAGGCACCTGACACTCCGTGCGGCTTCTACTTGGCCCAGCCACAGCCTCCTCCTCTCTCCCACTGGGCAAGGCCTCCTCCTCTCTCCCACTGGGCAAGGCCTCCTCCTGGCTGAGGTCATCCTGTGTAAAAAAAAAGGGACATAGTTGTAATTTTCTGTTATGCAATCACACACAATTTTCAGCTCATAACTTTCAAATATAATTACACAAAATAGTAAAGGCTATCTATTTGACAACACCATTATTTCAGATGATCAACAAGATCTGAAGTGAAGTATATATTTGGCCACTACTGTCTAGTGATATGTCTACATATTACTCTTTGTGCAGAAGTGATTTTTTATGAAGCACTTTCAAAATTAACACCTTAACATCATTAATAACATTTACACAATCACCAAAGAAAAAAAAAATGGATACCTGGCTGAAGCTGGGTGCATCCACTTCATCAATGGTGAAAAGGCCCAGTTCATCCTGGGACTCCTCAGCTGGGGTGGAGGTGGATGGAAGGCTGGAGGGAAGAGTGGAGGGAAGGCTGGAGGGAAGGGTGGGGGGAAGGGTGGGGGGAAGGGTGGAAAGTGATTGCCTGGCTTCGGTCTGCTCATCCAGGAATCGCAGTTTGTGGTAATACCACAACTTGGGTACATAAACTTGGTCAGCTGCTGCCCCGGATCTGAGCGACTCCTGGATTTTTCTGTGTTCCCGCTTATACATGTTACGCAAGATACCTATTTTCCTGTCCACAAACTTGAGGTCTGCCTGGGGGAGTCGAGTCTTCACAAACTCTAAAAGTGTGCCCAGTGTTGCCTTCCTAACATCCCGATTATAATATAGGGGGTGTTTGACCTCCCAAAGGTTTTTCTTGTCCTCATAGAGCTCAATAAATTGGCACAAAAATTCTTCCTCTTTAAAGGGATTCATTTTTTCTGCAAGACAAGACACAAGATCAAAACTTAAATGTCAGTCCCAAATCTCAGGATTAGTTTGTGTTGTAATCTAGGGGACACACACACACACACACACACACACACACACACACACACACACACACACACACACACACACACACACACACACACTCTTTAATCTTACCTTCGTTTGTGACGCTCGCTACTTCCGCACGGACATACGTAGGCCATCGTAATAGCTTTATATACACTGCGCATGTGTCATGCTCCGCCTGCGTCGCCCGCCCCTGACGTTCGTAAGTACGATTTGGCCCCGCCCCTTCACTCTTCGTTGCGCAGTGGGAGTAGATAGCAAAAGATGGCGGAGCGATTAAGTGGAAGTAGCCCGGAGCCCCAAACATCCACATCCCGGAGGAGATATAAGGCCACCAACATGGCTTTTGAAGAGATGGTGGAGATGGTGTCCATATTGAGAAGGGAGGACTACGATGGCAAAAAAGGACCGTACACACGACCCAATATGAGGAAGGACAAAATAATGTCCTCAGTTGTCACCGCTCTTGAAGAGAAATTTGGTACAAAACGTTCGAAAGAACAATTGTGGAAGCGGTGGTCTGACATCAAAAGTCGGGAGCCAGAACAATATTGGCGAATAAAGAAGCTGCTTAAAAAAAGTAAGTACTTGTGTTTTACTATTGAGATACAGAACTTGCATGCTGATCCTTATTTTTGGCGGTTTTTCAGCATCGTTCGTAAATACCGTTCTTTTGAATAGATATGATACTTTATAAAGTGACGTTATTTTTTCGCCAAATACGATGGGACAGGGTTGGACATACATTTATGGCTTGATAATTTGTCGAATTCCCACAATGAGTTGATGTGGTGTAGATGTGTTTGAAAATATAATGCTTCATCAAAAATGATTCAGTGTAATGTAGGGACAGGACACAGCAGCTGTTTCCACATCTGGACTCACGAGCACTATAGTTAGTGGGAATGATTTAGCAGTCCCACTATTGTTCTTCGATTTTATTTATTTTTAAATTTAATTTTAATTTTATTCCGTACGTTTTTTGGCTCTGCGTAACTTCTGCATACTTTCAGCTATTAAAACCATTCAACTCTTAAAATGTTCGTCTCTTTTAGCTGATGTGTGCTCTTTTTCAACTTTTTTTATACCATTTATACTTTTTAAAATATTAAGGTTTTTATCACTTTTTTAAACATTGAATTCAATGGGAGCATGCTTGAAATCCTTAAATTCTTCTTCCGCTCCCAAAAGTTTCAGCTCCTTCATACTTTCACCTAGAGACACCAAACAAACTTTAAAATGTTCACAAAATATTCAGCTATCTGGCTATATCCTTTCAGTTTGATATCTTTTTCATTTTTTTAGAAAAAGCTTTTTGTTTAGAGGTCATTTCCGGAAATTTTAGCCATTAATCAGAGTGTACTGTGTTTGTTTTGTTGCCATGGTTACCAAAGCTTCTGTTATACACAGGGGGGGAGGTGGCTGGAGCATCTCAGCTCTGATTACAGAGCCCGGGGGGAGGGGACAGACACACCATGTACTGATTTATAATAGAGGAATATGATGGGGCAGTTTTGATGGCGGTCATTTTAGCAATTTAGCTATTCAGCATTCCCACGCATTTTGCCCAGGAAATGCATTTTCTAGTGTACTAGGTGACCATAAATAAATTTTAGAGGGGTAATACACATAGGAGATCATTGAGGTGTCAGCATCTGTGAAACTTGCCCGAAAATAAGCATTATTTATAATTGTTGTTCAGAGGTAATGTTCATCCTGTCTTCAACATTTATTATGATGAAAAATTGGCCAAAAATCATAACCAACATTTTACTTTATTTAGTAAAACCTAAAAGATCAGTGTGTTTTAACTATACCTTTTGTTCAAATCTCATAGGGGAGAAAAGACTCAGACAACAGTCCAAGGATCTCAGGACCCCCCCAAGTCACCAGCCTGAGGCAGAAGATACCCCAAGCCCCAGCCCAAGACCACGCCCACCCGACGACCTTGAGGAAGGAGAGGTGGAGGAAGTGTGCGAGGTTTCAAGCCCACCAAGTGAGTGACTGACACCCCAGCTTGAGTTACTGTATTTTGGCGTGCATAGTGTAAACCTTGTTTTTATTCACTCGTTTTAGGTGAGTTTCTGGTTGTGGAAGGCCAAGCAGCAGAGCACTTCACCACAGACAGTGCGCAAAGACTAATTGGCCAGATAATGCTGTGGAATGGCCAGATCGATAAAATGCGTGACCAAATTCACAGCACGCAACTTCGCCTGGACTCCATGCAACAGGAAATGAAGAACATGATTGATGTTTTGGGCCGAATATAATCACGTTTGGCCTAAAAACATCAATCATGTTCTTCATTTCCTTGGGAAGTTGTTTTTTTTTTAAGATTTTTTTTTCAATTTTTGGGGTATACCCAAATTTACATTGTGTGATGCACACGGTGTGTCATCATGTGCTATCTTCCATCATGGGTTAGCAATGTACTTGTTTTGTGTTTGCAACCCCTTCATCCTGAAAAATCTTGGGTGGTGAGAGGAACCAAAAATGGGATTGCACACACAAAACACATACATTGCTCTCCCATGATAGGAGATAGCACATGTTGACTTGACCCTTTAGTAAAGCTCAATTTTGAGCAGCTTATAAATGACCAATTTCTGCAAGGGTGACATTACATGCACCGTTCTCGAAATATTGAACTTTGTAAGTTAATTTATTGTAAGTTTTGTTTATAAAAACACTGTTGTGTATGTAAATCTTTTTAGATAAAGGTCTATATATTTGTGAAAAAATGCCTTGAATAATTTAGTAAAAGATAATTTTTTTACACTACGTAAAATATTTTCTAAAAAAAAATGATAAAAAATGCACCTTTCAATGTGCACCAAGTAAAATTTTTTACCCTATACAATGTGTGTGGCTGATTCTTGAAGTCAAAATTTGGGGTTTGTTTTTGTGGGCCTGATTAACTAAAGCTAAATGCACTTGACACTACTACAAGTGCACTAGGAGACAGACATAACTTAAAGGTAAACAACAATAAAAACAAGATATTTAGATAAACCAATTTTCTTTTTTATTTTATTTTTGTAAGAAACTTACAGCTGTTGCCCCCCGACCATTAAAATAATTAACATAACGGTCACGCACTTGATGTGCGGTTCGGGGGGCCAAGCCAATACGGCCAATTTCTAGGCCTGGCAAAGTGCTAGCCTCTTCCAGTCTGGCCTCAGGCCCAACAGAGGATAGATATGTAGCTGAATGTCTCCTTAACCACTTCAGCCCCGGAAGGTTTTACCCCCTTCCTGACCAGAGCACTTTTTACAATTCGGCACTGCGTCGCTTTAACTGCTAATTGCGCGGTCATGCAATGCTGTACCCAAACGAAATTTGCGTCCTTTTCTTCCCACAAATAGAGCTTTCTTTTGATGGTATTTGATCACCTCTGCCGTTTTTATTTTTTGCGCTATACACGGAAAAAGGCCGAAAATTTTGAAAAAAAATGATATTTTCTACTTTTTGTTCTAAAAAAAATCCAATAAACTCAATTTTAGTCATACATTTAGGCCAAAATGTATTCGGCCACATGTCTTTGGTAAAAAAAAATGTCAATAAGTGTATATTTATTGGTTTGCACAAAAGTTATAGCGCCTACAAACTAGGGTACATTTTCTGGAATTTACACAGCCTTTAATTTATGACTGCCTATGTCGTTTCTTGAGGTGCTAAAATGGCAGGGCAGTACAAAACCCCCACAAATGACCCCATTTTGGAAAGTAGACACCCCAAGGAATTTGCTGAGAGGCATGTTGAGCCCATTGAATATTCATTTTTTTTGTCCCAAGTGATTGAATAATGACAAAAAAAAAAAAAAAATTACAAAAAGTTGTCACTAAATGATATATTGCTCACACAGGCCATGGGCATATGTGGAATTGCACCCCAAAATACATTTAGCTGCTTCTCCTGAGTATGGGGATACCACATGTGTGGGACTTTTTGGGAGCCTAGCCGCGTACGGGGCCCCGAAAACCAATCACTGCCTTCAGGATTTCTAAGGGCGTACATTTTTGATTTTACTCCTCACTACCTATCACAGTTTTGAAGGCCATAAAATGCCCAGATGGCATAAAACCCCCCCAAATGACCCCATTTTGGAAAGTAGACACCCCAAGCTATTTGCTGAGAGGCATATTGAGTCCATGGAATATTTTATATTTTGACACAAGTTGCGGGAAAGTGACAAATTTTTTATTTTTTTATTTTTTTTTGCACAAAGTTGTCACTAAATGATATATTGCTCACACAGGCCATGGGCATATGTGGAATTGCACCCCAAAATACATTCTGCTGCTTCTCCTGAGTACGGGGATACCACATGTGTGGGACTTTTTGGGAGCCTAGCCGCGTACGGGGCCCCGAAAACCAATCACTGCCTTCAGGATTTCTAAGGGCGCACATTTTTGATTTTACTCCTCACTGCCTATCACAGTTTCGGAGGCCATGGAATGCCCAGGTGGCACAAACCCCCCCCAAATGACCCCATTTTGGAAAGTAGACACCCCAAGCTATTTGCTGAGAGGCATGGTGAGTATTTTACAGCTCTCATTTGTTTTTGAAAATAAAGAAAGACGAGAAAAAAATTTTTTTTTTCTTTTTTCAATTTTCAAAACTTTGTGACAAAAAGTGAGGTCTGCAAAATACTCACTATACCTCTCATCAAATAGCTTGGGGTGTCTACTTTCCAAAATGGGGTCATTTGGGTTTTTTTTTTTGCCACCTGGGCATTCCATGGCCTCCGAAACTGTGATAGGCAGTGAAGAGTGAAATCAAAAATTTACGGCCTTAGAAAGCCTGAAGGCGGTGCTTGGTTTTCGGGGTCCCGTACACGGCTAGGCTCCCAAAAAGTCTCACACATGTGGTATCTCCGTACTCAGGAGAAGCAACAGAATGTATTTTGGGGTGTAATTTCACATATTCCCATGGCATTTTTGAGCAATATATCATTTAGTGACAACTTTGCGCAAAAAAAAAATAAAAAAAATAAAAAATTGTCTCTTTCCCGCAACTTGTGTCACAATATAAAATATTCCATGGACTCAACATGACTCTCAGCAAATAGCTTGGGGTGTCTACTTTCCAAAATGGGGTCATTTGGGGGGGTTTTGAACTGTCCTGGCATTTTATGCACAACATCTAGAAGCTTATGTCACACATCACCATCATTCATTTTTTTTTTTTCACACAGTATTTGCGCAGCGATTTTTCAAACGCATTTTTTGGGGAAAAAACACACTTTTTTACATTTTAATGCACTAAAACACACTATATTGCCCAAATGTTTGATGAAATAAAAAAGATGATCTTAGGCCGAGTACATGGATACCAAACATGACATGCTTTAAAATTGCGCACAAACGTGCAGTGGCGACAAACTAAATACATTTTTAAAAGCCTTTAAAAGCCTTTACAGGTTACCACTTTAGATTTACAGAGGAGGTCTACTGCTAAAATTACTGCCCTCAATCTGACGTTCGCGGTGATACCTCACATGCATGGTGCAATTGCTGTTTACATTTGACGCCAGACCGACGCTTGCGTTCGCCTTAGCGCGAGAGCAGGGGGGACAGGGGTGCTTTTTTTTTTTTTTTCTTTATTATTATTATTTTTTTATCTTATTTTTAAACTGTTCCTTTCATTTTTTTTTTAAATCATTTTTATTGTTATCTCAGGGAATGTAAATATCCCCTATCATAGCAATAGGTAGTGACAGGTACTCTTTTTTGAAAAAATTGGGGTCTATTAGACCCTAGATTTCTCCTCTGCCCTCAAAGCATCTGACCACACCAAGATCGGTGTGATAAAATGCTTTCCCAATTTCCCAATGGCGCTGTTTACATCCGGCGAAATCTAAGTCATAAAATGCTCGTAGCTTCCGGTTTCTTAGGCCATAGAGATGTTTGGAGCCACTCTGGTCTCTGATCAGCTCTATGGTCAGCTGGCTGAATCATCGGCTGCATTTTCAGGTTCCCTGTTGAGACAGGAGAGCCAGAGAAAAACACGGAAGACGTTGGGGGGGGGGGGGCATTCCCTCCCACTGCTTGTAAAAGCAGTCTAGAGGCTAATTAGCCGCTAGGATTGCTTTTACATGAAAGCCGACCGCTGGCTGAAAAGAATGATACCAAGATGATACCTAAACCTGCAGGCATCATTCTGGTATAACCACTCAAAGTCGTGAATGGCGTACCTGAAGACAAAAAAATGGTTAACAATAAAGCACAGTAAACCGTAAGGTATAAAAAATTGCATACCTGAAAAGCAAACATGATAAAACATAATAACAATAAAACATTGCAGAATAGAATACAGTAAAAAAGAGCAGAACAATAGAGAGAATAGAGAGAGAGAGAACAATAAAACGACAACTATTTTTTTTTTTTTTTATATTTTTGTATGTGTTTTTTTTTTTTTTACACTTTTTTTGTAACTAACTTTTATAACTGTAATCGGTTCCAGGTTCGGGTCTCTCAAAATGCGATGGCATCTTGGGAGACCCTGTGAAAGTGTGCCTAGTCTGTGGAATGCTGTACCCTATGCTAATACTCAACTAGTGAATGGTAGCGTTCAAAACATTCACCAATGCAAAGACCAGGATTGTCAGGACAGGAGGGACAATAATAGCGGGTGTCACGCCTATATCCGCGCTTGCTGCAGACACGACATCTTTTTTGGGGGGGTTCGCTGGGTAGGGGTCTCGGGAGGACATAAAGAAAATGCCTCTCATGCAGCCGACTGCATTTGGTTGGGGATGTGAATGGGGGAAGTACGGGCGCTGCAGAAGCGGTGGGTTCCCAATTAGGATTGGCGAATGCAGCAGGAAGGGCATTATGGGCACGACGGGCCTGTGTTTGTCTTTTTGGTGGCAGCGGGACACTACTTGAGCTTGCCACCTCGCCAGCTTGAACTGCACTTATGGGACTCGCCACATCACCAAGTGTTACTGCAGTGCTGGTTTGACTACGACCGGGGTGTACTAGGCCGCTGGCGCTTGCCAGTTCACCAAAACGCTACCAAAAAAACTGTTAGCGATCGCAGGGATCAGGCCTGACTCTGCAAACGCTGCAGTTATGCGTTTAGTGTTTTGTAAGTGTCAGTGATCGATCGATACTGCACTTGGGTGGGCTGGGCTGGGCCGGGCGGAGGGGCAAAACGCAGGTGCTAGTAGGTATCTGGGCTGATCCCGCTAACACTGCGTTTGTGGGAACCCTAAACTGCTGGGGACGCTAGTATAGATCGGATCAGATATTGATCCGATCAGATACTATACCACTAAGGGAGGTGTACGGTGCATGCGTGGGTGTTAGCGGTACTGGCGCTAATCTGACGCTGCCTGGGGCTGGTGCTTGCCAGTTCACCAAAACGCTACCAAAAAAACTGTTAGCGATTGCAGGGATCAGGCCTGACTCTGCGAACGCTGCAGTTATGCGTTTTAGTCTTTTGTAAGTGACAGTGATCGATTGATACTGCACTTGGGTGGGCTGGGCTGGGCCGGGCGGAGGGGAAAAACGCAGGTGCTAGCAGTTATCTGGGCTGATCCCGCTAACACTGCCTGTTTGGGAACCCTAAACTGCTGGGGACGCTAGTATAGATCTGATCGGATCAGATATTGATCCGTACAGATACTATACCACTAAGGGAGGTGTACGGTGCGTGCGTGGGTGTTAGCGCTACTGGCGCTAACCTGACGCTGCCTGGGGCTGGTGCTTGCCAGTTCACCAAAACGCTACCAAGAAAACTGTTAGCGATCGCAGGGATCAGGCCTGACTCTGCGAACGCTGCAGTTATGCGTTTAGAGTTTTGTAAGTGACAGCGATCGATCAATACTGCACTTGGGTGGGCTGGGCCGGGCCGGGCGGAGGGGCAAAACGCAGGTGCTAGTGGGTATCTGGGCTGATCCCGCTAACACTGCGTTTTCGGGAACCCTAAACTGCTGGGGACGCTAGTATAGATCTGATCGGATCAGATATTGATCCATTCAGATACTATACCACTAAGGGAGGCGTATGCTGCGTGCGTGGGTGTTAGCGGTACTGGCGCTAATCTGACGCTGCCTGGGGCGACGCATATCACCGCCGGGCGATCAGGGGGCTAAACCTTTATTTGGTAATAAACGGCGGGTGCCCTGACACTATAAAAAATAAACGAACTAACCAGCGTCACCCGTAACGGTTATACGGTGATCAGTGGTGAAAGGGTTAACTAGGGGGCAAGCAAGGGGTTAAAACATTTATTAGGTAGTATATGGGGGTCCCTGTCGCTATAAAACGCTGACGGCGAACCTATATATTTACCTCCCTAACTAGCGTCACCAGCGACACTAATACAGCGATCAGAAAAATGATCGCTTAGTGACACTGGTGACGGGGGGTGATCAAGGGGTTAAAACTTTATTAGGGGGGGTTAGGGGGGTACCCTAGACCTAAAGGGGGGTAATACTCACTGTCCTAACACTGTAACTGTCACAAACTGACACTATGCAGTAATCAGAAAAAAAAAAATACTGCTGGTGTCAGTTTGTGACAGGGGGGGGGGTGATTGGGGGGGGATCGGGGGGCGATCGGGGGGGGGGATCGGGGGTGTAAAGTATGCCTGGCATGTTCTACTGTGTGTGTTTGTGTTGTGTGCACTTACTTGTCTTCTCTCCTCGGCGCTGGGACGGAAACTGCCAGACCGAGGAGAGATGACATCACATCCTCTGCCTGTGTGAAACTACACACAGGCAGAGGAGGATTCCCATTGGCTGGGAGCGATCGCGAGGGGGGGGGCCACGATCGGATGGTCTCCCCCTCGCCTCCCAACGCTTCCAGTGCAAAGCCGACCGCCGCTGGCACCGGGGGGGTCCGATCGGACCCCCCACCCGCGGGAAGCAGGTCACGTATGGGAACGTGACTCTGCCTGCCCGTGCCATTCTGCGCAGTATATCTGCGTTAGGCGGTTGGCAAGGGGTTAAAAAGTTATGTAAGATGCAGCAAGCAAGGATGACGTTGTTGATTTTATAGTCCGCCAAATTAATAGAAGTCAGGAATAAACGGAACCGGCTGGCCAGAATCCCAAAGGCATTCTCCACAACCCTTCTTGCTCTGGCCAGCCGATAATTAAATACCCTCCTCTCAGGGGTGAGTGTCCTTTGGGGGAACGGCCTCATCAAGTTCTCACAGAGAGCAAATGCTTCATCAGCAATAAAAACTGAGGGGAGTCCATCCACATTATCGTCATCAGGTGGCAATTCCAGGCCACCAGTCTGGAGACGATGGCACAGCTCGGTCTGTGCAAAGACTCCTCCATCAGACATCCGGCCGTTCTTACCCACATCCACAAACATAAAGTCTAAATGTGCCGAGACCACCGCCATCAAAACTACACTATGGAACCCCTTGTAGTTATAGAAATAAGACCCCGAATGCGGTGGTGGCACAATCCGGACGTGCTTCCCGTCAATCGCCCCTACACAGTTGGGAAAGTCCCAACGGTCAGCGAACTGGGAGGCCACAGTCTGCCATTCCTGTGGACTTGAAGGAAACTGTGGAGTGCAAAAAAAATAAGATAAGGACTTTAATAAAAAAATTGTATATCAGATTACACCAAAACATTAGTAAACAACAGCAGTCAAATATTCTGAATATGTGTGTTTGTAATAGAAATGTTGAAAAACATAAGGCACACTTATAAGATTACTCACCCCCTCTGATGGCCCATTGATACATTTGAATGTGGGGGGAGGGGTTCTAATTAGGTTAACAAACACACCTGACTGGCTGAAACATTTGTGGGGTGGGGGAGGGGTTCTAATTAGGTTAACAAACACACCTGACTGGTTGAAACATTTGTGGGGTGGGGTTCTAATTAGGTTAACAAACACACCTGACTGGTTGAAACATTGGTGGGGTGGGGGAGGGGTTCTAATTAGGTTAACAAACACACCTGACTGGCTCAAACATTTGTGGGGCGGGGGAGGGGTTCTAATTAGGTTAACAAACACACCTGACTGGCTCAAACATTTGTGGTGCGGGGGAGGGGTTCTAATTAGGTTAACAAACACACCTGACTGGTTGAAACATTTGTGGGGTGGGGGAGGGGTTCTAATTAGGTTAACAAACACACCTGACTGGTTGAAACATTGGTGGGGTGGGGGAGGGGTTCTAATTAGGTTAACAAACACACCTGACTGGTTGAAACATTTGTGGGGTGGGGGAGGGGTTCTAATTAGGTTAACAAACACACCTGACTGGTTGAAACATTGGTGGGGTGGGGGAGGGACAAACAAGACAATGGAGCAGACAATATACATTGTTCAATGGACTATAGGCTAGAGATATAAATGGACCCAGCATTGCATGGTGGGGAGGTTAATGAAAGAAATTATGCATGTAGGGCAATAAATGATTAAAATAGGCATGCACGAAGATAAAGGGGACATTCACAGCAGATTGAAAGCATGGCAATTAGGTAAAGAGGACAGTTCTACAATACATCAAAAAACATTTAATACATATCATGTAATGTTAAAGGATAAAACTTACCTTCATATATTCCTTCTGCAGGACCTGAATAATAGCAGAACAGGTCTCTGGGATTATGATCCCCAGAGCCTGGGGGGAGATGCCTGTCGAGAACTTTAAGTCCTGAAGACTTCTCCTTGTCGCCAAGTAACGTAACGTGGCAACTAGCCTCTGCTCCGCACTGATGGCTTGCCTCATGCAGGTATCCTGCCTGCTGATATATGGGGTCAGCATAGCCAGCAGACGCTCAAAGACGGGGTCCGTCATCCTGAGAAAATTCCTGAAATCCTCAGGATTATTCTCACGGAGCTCACGGAGCAAAGGCATATGACAAAACTGGTCACGCTGGCGCAACCAATTCTTGGTCCATGAACTCCTCCTCACCCTGTTCATGGACTGGACTCGGGTCAAAGTATTAACCCCAACACCAAGTCCCCACACAGCACGAACTCGAGAACGAGAACGTCCACTCGACATGGCTTCACAACGGTCGGCTGCTCAAACAAACAAACTTATAACAAACGCACTGAAGAACAGCAAGGCCTATGAAGAACGACCTGAAAATCAGGAACGAGCGGACCAGAACGGCCTGCAAGGCAGGTTACGAACTGACCAACACGCACTGAAAAGCAGATACAAACCTCACAAGCACAAACTGAACCGCAGAAAACGAATGAAATAAGCTGAAGTGTGAAAAGCGCGAATCGTCTCTAACCAAACTTCTACTAACACGAGATAAACACGAGATTAGCAGAAGGAGCCCAAAGGGTGCCGGAGTGGGGCTTGAACTTCCTTTTTCTAGTCCCGTCGTACGTGCTATACGTCAGCGCTTTCCAAACCAGCGGACTTTTGCAGTGAGCGTGTGTGGCCAAGTCCGTCCGTTTTTAAGTCCGGCGCAAGGAGCAAACAAAGTCCGACGAAAAGTCCGCCGGGCAAAGTCCACCGTAAAGTCCGCTCGTGTGTACGCGGCATAAGACAGAATTCTAAGATGCCGAACTTGGAACAGTTTTGTAATTAAATAGCTCACTTCGTAAATTCTCTCAAATGACAGATGGAGGATATAACAACTAGGACCTTTTTTGAGAATAGATGTATGAACAGGCCGGGAAAGAGGGGTGGCATTTCAGAGCTGTACTCCTTCCTTTCTACTCCTATGGGCAAGCTTTCGTATCAGCACATGTGGGAAACAGAGATGGGAGAGGACATAGAGGATGAGACATGCTTAATGGTTGGACATGGTTCACAAGGGGATTATGAACACTGCACTGATAGGAGGCTAACTACAAAGTTATCTCCTGTTGGTACCTAGTTCCCGTCAAATTGCAAGGATTTATCCAGATACCTCTCCTTTCTGTTATAGTGGTTGTGGCCAAGGAAGTAATATGTACCATGTGTGGTGGGCTTGTCAGAGAGTACAATGATTACAGTCAATATACTGAAAAATGTTAATGTTTCAATGATCTTTTGGATGAGGCACGTAGGCATTTACATTCCTTATCCATTTTGTGGCTAAAATATCTATAGCAAAAGCATGGAAATCCCTGGTGATAAATTATGCTGCCACTAAAAATAAGATTTATTGGATTATTATCCATGAAAAATTGGCTAGCATTCTGAAGGAGAAACAAACTACATTTGAGAAAGTCTGGAATCCTTGAATCAAATATTTGCAGTAGCTGATATAGGCATGGAGTATAAAGGTCTCCTGCTGGTGAGGGCCCGAAAGGAACATTCTTCGCAATCTTTTCTTCTCCCCCCCCTTTTTTTTTCTCTTCTTTTTCTTCCTTCTTCTTTATGCTTTCTCCTTTTCTGTGCCTCTTCTTAAGCGCAGTGCGTGACTGGTAGGTTAATTGGGTCTCTATTGCTTTGACCTATGCTGAGAGCTCTAGGCTCTCTGGATAAACTAGATTTTATTATGAATGCTGGAGCCAAACCTGGCCCTCGGCCTTCCTCCAATGGTGGTTGGGCAATTCCTCCAATGGGAGTTTTTCATCAACCATTATTTGCTTTGGTGTTTGCATTACTGTAGTCATTTGGCACTTATTCTGAACTCTCTTCCATTAAAACATTTCCCCTCCCCCACCTTCATTTTCTACCCCTTTCCCTCTGCCTACCTAAACATATGTTTATATGCACAAAAGCTTTTACAATTTGAATTCACACACCTGTGAGATATTACGAGATGTTCTTTCCTTTGGAATTACAATCACTAATTGTTCATGTTTTTTGCCAGGTTTCTGGCTATTATCTAATAGTACAATCCTTGTGCAATAATCTGGACGGACATATGTTTATATGTAATGTTATCTGTAATTATATTCTGTTTTAAAACTCAATAAAAGCTATTGAAACAGAATTAGAGGGAGAGCTAATTTGAGGTTAAGATTGCTTCAAGGGTGATCGTTAATATTAGGGTTACCGGGAGGGTTAGTGCTAAAAGGGAGGGATAGTGTAAGGGCTACTGTCAGGATTATAAGGAGGGTTTGTTTGAGGTTAAAGAGGAGCTCCAGTCTGGGAAAAAAAAAAATCAGCAGTTACAAATACTGTAGCTGCTGACTTTTAATATAAGGACACTTACCTGTCCAGGGACCCCACGATGTCGGCTCCCCGAGCTTATTTGCCAGTTGGCTTCTGGTGCTGGAGCCGGCATTGTAAGTAAGGGAAACCAACACTGAAGCCTTCAGGCTTCACAGCCGGTTTCCTACTGTGCATGCGTGAGTTGCGCTGCACTTTCTGAATGGTCCCGCCATCTTCTGGGACCTATGTGTATCCCAGAAGGCAGTGTGGGGGGGGGGGCTGGAAATGCTCAGAGATTGCCAAGACAATCTTACCCGAAAGTGGAAGCGGGTACTGCCAAGCTCCCCCCCCCATAATGTGGCAGTGGAGGGGGGGTGCAGATGCAAACAAGCGGAGCTCCCCCCTTTGGGTGGAGCTCCGCTTTACCGCTTTATGTGTTAACCTTCACTCTCACATCCATGCAATCTTAACATTAGGATTACCGGGAAGGAAAATGTGAGGGTTAGTGTTAGGGACGCAGGAAAGGTTAATATGAGATTTAGTGTTAAGATTACCACAAAGATTTGCGTGGGGTTTAGTGTCATTTTGCTTCGGAAGACCTGTACCAAAAAACTATTATCTGGAATCTCCCTGAGCTAAAAGATGATATACTGTATATATAAAGCCACAGTCACAGCTATTTGGTCTTTCCATCTCCAATAGAGAAAATGTGACAGAATGTAGGGATTCTTTAAGAGTACGTATGGTATTTAATAGGTGGGCATGCTTAAACGCACACAAGGAATAGTCAGATATTTCTTAGGCATAAGGAACAAGCCACCGCATACTTGATTGTAAGAGTATTAGATCTGACATTCAATTAATTGAACAATTATAATTATTTTGCTCCAAGTATTAGCTAGCATGTCAAATTAAAGCATTTTACCAGTGAAGCATATGAAAAAGTTAATTTAACTTATATGTATATGGAGCAAGGGAATTGGTAACTGACATCATTTTATGTTTTTTTTTATTTTTTTATTTCTCTTCATGAAAGCTATTTTTTTTTATCTTAAGGGGTTATTGACTGTAACTGAAAAGTCTTCTAATTGTTAAGATAAAACATTACAGTTTGTGCCTGTACCACCGGCTTTGCATCATCACCTTTTAAATTCAAATATTGGTATATTTCATTAAAAAAAAAAAAACAATATTTCTATGTACCTTCCCTTAAAGTGTTACTAAACCCACAACTGTAAATTCTGTCTCTATATGCAGAACAGCATGCTTGTTATACTCACTGAGGAACTTAAGGGGTTGATCCTCTGTATTGTGTAAAAAGGCTCTTTGATCCTGTATGGACAGATCCTCCCCCTCCTGCAGGGTCTCTCTTGGCAAGGCCAGATAAGACACAGTGAGAGTAGTAAAGCTGTGCATTCTCAGTTTGGTCTCTATTGCTGGAGAGAACATTTCCTGGTTGATCTGAGCTTTTCAGGTCACATGATATTGAAATCACACATTTGGGCTTGTATACAGATCCTAAATGACAGCCCAGTGCCTCCCTCCTCCTCCATGCCCAGTAACTAAAAAACAACACTGTGGGTGGGATGTCACATCTTGATTGATTGATGATCCGCCTCCCATAACAGCATTGGGACACAGTTAAATCTCTTACCTGAACACTCAGCACTCAGGCAAACCCTGCAGTTTATCAAATGACCGCGGTATACAGATCAGCCAAAAAGGTATATAGTGGCAATATTTTGATGTAAAAAGAAGATTTATAAGCTGTGGGCACTGTGTTGGGAGTGATGGACTATTTTCATATAACTGGGTTTGGTACAATTTAAAGTAAACCTGAAACATGAGGAATATGATTTACCACTGTTATCCTTCTAAAAATGCAAGCTGACTAGCTGTTATCCTGGTCCACCTGGAACAAATATATTGATCAGAAAAGTTGGAGAAAAGTCATCAGTCTTCGTCTGAATACTTGTTCTAAGTCCATGGCTCAAAGTATTAAAGATCAATGATTAAAAGTTTTAAAGGTCCATAAGTCAAAGTATTATATTAGCAATATTAACAGTGCAAAGGACAAGCCTTTAATCTGCTCATAGAAGCTTTGACTAAATACGTTGTAAAAATGTTGTTGGATGACAATCTATCACTGGTAAACACAGAAGCCGCACTCCTGTGTTTACAAGTGATAGTGGTGAGCAGGGAGCAGAGGGCCTGAGTCAGAGGTGGTGGAACTGAGTTCCACCAAGTTCCAGCTGAAGAAAAGCCATATTATATATATATATATATATATATATATATATATATATATATATAGAGAGAGATATATATATATATCTCTATATATATATCTCTCTCTATATATATATATATATATAATGTATGTATATAGAATAAAACAAGCTTGCGCTCTTCATTTGCACTGAAGCTACAGTCATTGATTGTGTACCACCATCGGGTGTTGACACCTTGATTATCTTCAAGTCAAGTTTTCAAGTTTTCTGGGCACCCTGTGTGCCCAACAGTTTCATCTGGTTAAAGCAGGACTGGTGCAGGAAACAGCGACGCTTGCCTTAATGTGCAAGTGTGCACAGTATATTTGCACATTACAGCAGACTTAGCTTTTAGTTTGCACTTCTCCAGCACTGACAGGTCCACACAACCATCATCTTCTCCAGTGTTTCAGGCCAGTGGGCTCCTACTGAAAATGTAACTCTCGCATTTGTGCAGTGGAGTTATATTATTATATAAAATATCAGAGACACAAAAGTGACACTGATCCCAGCGCTCAATTAAAAATAGTGAACTGCTTATTAGCCGCTATTATAAAAAATACAAATATTAAGAAATTATGCTTCAATTTAAAATCAAAACAATAACAGTGCTTATTAAAAATATTCCTAAATATTCAATGGTAAATGTTTCATACCAAGCAGTATGTAATTGCTCACCCCCTTCCTGCTGGCATGAAAAAAAGGAATGAGTTCCTAGATAAACAATGAATCTATCAGAACAAGCAAGAACATGCAAGGAGTGTTATCTTGAAAAGACCATTCTTCCAAAGAAAATAATGAAATGATAAAACGTCCATGCAATAACAATAGGAAGATGTTTTGTGCCTTAAGTCCAAATCAATGTTGTGCCAAGAATGTTGAGCTTTTACACCATCACCGATCACCTTGTGAACCCCCTTTGTGTATCTACTCACCAGAGTAAGATACAACTAGAGCCTATAGATTCCTCTCATTAGGTGAAGCCTGTAGCACCTTTTTGGATATCCAGACACCCTTTACAGGAACAGTTCAGTTCGGTAGATCACAGCATGTAAAAATACAAGGGAATGCTCTCCATAGTGTAAAACCTTTTATTATGAGAACCATACCCCCCCGCATACAAATTATGCCTACTAGAATACAAGTTAAAAATAGCCTGGCTGAGCTCAGCACTGCATCAAGGTCACCACCTCCTGGAGATCAAAACCAAACGTCCGTGGCGGTGTGTCCTGGGATGACGCTAGCTGTGCCTGTCAGATGAGTTGTGTGGTCACGCCCTGACGTGTTTCATGAATATGTCTTCAGATGGCGTCATATTATATTATTGAGAAACCAGTGAGATTCTAAGAATGGACCAAGAATGTATACTGCACTGCACATGCCCTTCAGGCAATGTAAACACACAAAAAAAAAATTGCTAGAAGAAAGCACAAAGGAATTATTATGTACTGTGCATTACCATTCATTGTGGAGGTCCCAATGTGTTGTTTTCAGATGCATTCAGCCTGTATCCGAGTTCAGTTTGAGATGCTTCTAAATTCCATTAGAGGTCATTCACAAGTGCATAGGTGTATGCATGGGGAGAAAACCAAACGTGTAGCGCTAAAAGAAAGAATAAGGCACATACACACTGATAAGGTATGAAGCCAGTGCCCTACACACAGCTTAACTAAAACACAATGGAATGTCTCACATTATAAAATATGAATCCAAATACAATAAAGAGTCTATGGGTGAGAAACTAAATGGAATATCGCTTGTGAGTGATATGTGAACCACCTTCACCGGCGTAAGGCCCTATAGTCTCTAAATTGATGATAAACAGCAGATTATTATTAAAGTTCAGACATTTCCAGATTGGATGATGTATGGATGGATCAGCTCTAAAACATCGCACCACAGTGTCTTCACAAACGTGCAAATCACTCAAACGGAAAAGTTGGAGGCTTACCGGAGGGTTTGAACCCAAAACAGTGTATACTGTGAGGGTCAAAGCAGCTTTTATTGCATAATGGCAATGGTGGGAAGACCTTGACAGCGTGAAGGGATCACAAGGGGTTCATAAAGATGTATCTTCTCCAAACGTAACAGAGGATCTCCCCGTATATGGCTCATAGAGAATATTCTCTATGAGCCATATACGGGGAGATCCTCTGTTACGTTTGGAGAAGATACATCTTTATGAACCCCTTGTGATCCCTTCACGCTGTCAAGGTCTTCTCACCATTGCCATTATGCAATAAAAGCTGCTTTGACCCTCACAGTATACACTGTTTTGGGTTCAAACCCTCCGGTAAGCCTCCAACTTTTCCGTTTGAGTGATTTGCACGTTTGTGAAGACACTGTGGTGCGATGTTTTAGAGCTGATCCATCCATACATCATCCAATCTGGAAATGTCTGAACTTTAATAATAATCTGCTGTTTATCATCAATTTAGAGACTATAGGGCCTTACGCCGGTGAAGGTGGTTCACATATCACTCACAAGCGATATTCCATTTAGTTTCTCACCCATAGACTCTTTATTGTATTTGGATTCATATTTTATAATGTGAGACATTCCATTGTGTTTTAGTTAAGCTGTGTGTAGGGCACTGGCTTCATACCTTATCAGTGTGTCTGTGCCTTATTCTTTCTTTTAGCGCTACACGTTTGGTTTTCTATTTGATATATTGTGCAATTATTCTTGTGCTGTGTTAGCGGCTTAATATTATTTGTGAGTAAGCGCAAATTTGCCATTTGGGTTGTTTTGGTGTATGCATGGGGAGTGCTGGGGTCAGCAACCCGCCATTTTCGATCTACCCGTCGGCAGGTGATGTGTAGACTTCGATCCTTCCTTGCGGACCCCCCGAACCTGGACAGAAGGGGTAATGGCACATTTACTAGAACTGATCTGTATTTTCCTTCTGCAGCAGCTGAAAGCAGGCTTCTCCTCCTATTCCTTCCTTCCTGCCAACATCCAGCTGTCACAGCTGATCGGTACTAATAATGCTGCCCCTGCCGCCTCTCCTGTCCCTGTTCCTCTACTGTTTGCTGCCTGGCCCCCTCGTGTGCTATCCTAGTGCCTCCCACTCCTCTGAAGCTGCCTGCTTACCTCATCTCCTCTTCTTCTAGCAGCTGCAGGGCATAATTTAAGGTAGATATTGGGGAAGGGGCCGTTAAATATGTAATTGACTTCCCACATTCTTTTCTGAATGATCTCAGCGAGTGATCAGTATCAATCACTCACTATGTTCATTCATAACTGAAGCAAAGTAAACTGTGTTTACTATGCTTCCATTTGTAAATGAACAGCAGCTGAGGGCTGCAGAGAAAGGAAATCTCTGTCCTCAGTCCCAGTTTCTCTGTCCCAAAAGAGAGACATCATGGGTCTGTTTAGACCCCTAATATTTCTCCAAAGCACTCCAACGTGGCTCCTAAAAAATAGTAACAAAATATATAAGTAATATTATTAAAAAGAAAGAATAAAAAAATAAAAAAGTAAAGATACTTAAAAAACATATAAAAAAAGCTACTGACATCATCTGCTGCCCTTCTGACACTGTCCACTGCTCTACTGACACCATCCTCTACCCCAGGTATATACAATTAGCGGACCTCCAGCTGTTGCAGAACTTCAAGTCCCATGAGGCATAGCAAGACTCTGACAGCCACAAGCATGACACCCAGAGGCAGAGGCGTGATGGGACTTGTAGTTTTGCAACAGCTGGAGGTCCGCTAATTGCAAATCCCTGCTCTACCCTATCGACACTTTCCACTGATATACTGACTGACAACATCCGCTGTCCTGCTAACACTAACCTTTGCCTTACTGACACATCCACTGCTGTACTGACAATGTCCATGTTTTATTACAATTTAAAATGTTTGTATATATATATATATATATATATATATATATATATGTATATATATATATATATATATATATATATATATATATATATATATATATACAGTATCTCACAAAAGTGGGTACAACCCTGCCATTTTTGTAAATATTTTATTATATCTTTTCATGTGACAACACTGAAGAAATTACACTTTGCTACAATGTAAAGTAGTGAGTGTACAGCTTGTATAACAGTGTATATTTGCTGCCCCCCCAAAATAACGCAACAAACAGCCATTAATGTCTAAACCGCTGGCAACAAAAGTGAGTACACCCCTAAGTGACAATGTCCAAATTGGGCCAAAAGTGTCAATATTTTGTGTTTTCCAGCACTGCCTTAACCCTCTTGTGCATGGAGTTTACCAGAGCTTCACAGGTTGCCACCGGAGTCCTCTTCAGCTCCTCTATGACGACATCACAGAGCTGGTGGATTTTAGAGACCTTGCACTCCTCCACCTTCCATTTGAGGATGCCCCACAGATGCTTAATAGGGTTTTGGTCTGAAGATATTCTTGGCAGGTCCATCACCTTTACCCTCAGCTTCTTTGGCAAGGCAGTGGTCATCTTGGAGGTGTGTTTGGGGTCGTTATCATGTTGGAATGCTGCCCTGCAGCCCAGTCTCTGAAGGGAGGGGATCATGCTCTTCTTCAGTAAGTCACAGTACATGTTGGCATTCATGGTTCCCTCAATAAACTGTAGCTCTCCAGTGCCGGCAGCACTCATGCAGCCCCAGACCATGACACTCCCACCACCATGCTTGACTGTAGGCAAGACACACTTGTCTTTGTACTCCTCACCTGGTTGCCGCCACACACGCTTGACACCATCTGAACCAAATAAGTTTAACTTGGTCTCATCAGACCACAGCACATGGTTCCAGTAATCCATGGCCTTAGTCTGCTTGTCTTCAGCAAACTGTTTGTGGGCTTTCTTGTGCATCATCTTTAGAAGAGGCTTCCTTCTGGGATGACAGCCATGCAGACCAATTTGATACAGTGTGCGGCGTGTGGTGTGAGCACTGAAAGGCTGACCCCCTACCCCTTCAACCTCTGCAGCAATGGTTGCAGCACTAATACATCTATTTCCCAAAGACAACCTCTGGATGTGACGCTGAGCATGTGCACTCAACTTCTTTGGTCGATCATGGCAACGCCTGCTTTGAGTGGAACCTGTCCTGTTAAACCGCTGTATGGTCTTGGCCATCGTGCTGCAGCTCAGTTTCAGGGTCTTGGCAATCTTCTTATAGCCTAGGCCATCTTTATGTAGAGCAACAATTTTTTTTTCAGATCCTCAGAGAGTTCTTTGCCATGAGGTGCCATGTTGAATTTCCAGTGACCAGTATGAGAGAGTGAGAGCGATAACACCAAATTGAATACACATGCTCTCCATTCACACTTGAGACCTTGTAACACTAACGAGTCACATGACACCATGGAGGGAAAATGGCTAACTGGGCCCAATTTGGACATTTTCACTTAGGGATGTACTCACTTTTGTTGCCAGCAGTTTAGACATTAACCACTTCCCTACCCGCCTATAGTAATATGACGTCCACAGATGGGATCTCCCGTCCTGGGTGGACGTCATATGACGGCCTCGGGTTCCCGGCCGCCTAGGGGGCGCGCGAGGAACGCCGGGAGCGCGCGCGCCCACCGTGTTGCTCGGGACCCGGTGCGTGTGCCCGGCGGCCGCGATGTCCGCCGGGCACCCGCGATTGCCTGTTAACCGGGCCGGACCGTGGATCTCTGTGTGTAAACACAGAGATCCACGTCCTGTCAGCTCAGAGGAGAGCGATCTGTGTTCCCAGAACGGAGGAACACTGATCGGTCTCCTCCCCTTGTGCGTCCCCTCCCCCTACAGTTAGAAGCATTCCCTAAGAAACACATTTAACCCCTCCTCGCCCCCTAGTGGTTAACCCCTTCACTGCCTGTCACATTTACACAGTAATCAATGCAATTTTATAGCATTGATCGCTGTATAAATGTGAATGGTCCCAAAAATGTGTCAAAAGTGTCCAATGTGTCCGCCATAATGTCGCAGTTATGAAAAAAAATCGCGATCACCGCTATTATTAGTAAAAAAAATAAATAAATATTTTTTTTTTAAAAATGCCATAAATCTATCCCGTATTTTATAGACGCTATAATTTTTGCGCAAACCAATCAATATACGCTTATTGCGATTTTTTTTACCAAAAATATGTAGAAGAATACGTATCGGCCTAAACTGAGGAAAAAATTTGTATTTTTAAAAAAAAATTGGGATATATATTATAGCAAAAGTTAAAAATATTGTGTTTTTTTCAAAATTGTCGATCTTCTTTTTTTATAGCGCAAAAAATAAAAACCGCAGAGGTGATCAAATACCACCAAAAGAAAGCTCTATTTGTGGGGAAAAAAAATCATGTCAATTTTGTTTGGGTACAACGTCGCACGACCACGCAATTGTCGTTTAAAGTGCGACAGCGCTGAAAACTAAAAAATTGGTCTGGGAAGGAAGGGGGTGAAAAGGCCCGGTTAATGGCTGTGTGTTGAGTTATTTTGAGGGGACAGCAAATTTGCACTGTCATACAAGCTGTGCACTCACTACTTTACATTGTAGCAAAGTGTCATTTCTTCAGTGTTGTCACATGAAAAGATGGAATAAAATATTTACAAAAATGTGAGGGGTGTACTCACCTTTGTGAGATACTTTATATATACAGTGGGGACGGAAAGTATTTAGACCCCCTTAAATGTGTCACTCTTTGTTATATTGCAGCCATTTGCTAAAATCATTTTAGTTCATTTTTTTCCTCATTAATGTACACACAGCACCCCATATTGACAGAAAAACACAGAATTGTTGACATTTTTGCAGATTTATTAAAAAAGAAAAACTCAAATATCACATGGTCCTAAGTATTCAGACCCTTTGCTGTGACACTCATATATTTAACTCAGGTTCTGTCCATTTCTTCTGATCATCCTTGAGATGGTTCTACACCTTCATTTGAGTACAGCTGTGTCTGATTATGCCGATTGGACTTGATTAGGAAAGCCACACACCTGTCTATATAAGACATTACAGCTCACAGTGTCAGAGCAAATGAGAATCATGAGGTCAAAGGAACTGCCTGAAGAGCTCAGAGACAGAATTGTGGCAAGGCAGAGATCTGGCCAAGGTTACCAAAAAATTTCTGCTGCACTTAAGGTTCCTAAGAGCACAGTGGCCTTCATAATCCTTAAATGGAAGACATTTGGGATGACCAGAACCCTTCCTAGAGCTGGCCGTCCGGCCAAACTGAGATATCGGGGGAGAAGAGCCTTGGTGAGAGAGGTAAAGAAGAACCCAAAGATCACTGTGGCTGAGCTCCAGAGATGCAGACGGGAGATGGGAGAAAGTTGTAGAAAGTCAACCATCACTGCAGCCCTCCACCAGTCTTAGCTTTATGGCAGAGTGGCCCGATGGAAACCTCTCCTCAGTGCAAGACACATAAAAGCCCGCAAGGAGTTTGCTAAAAAAACACCTGAAGGACTCCAAGATGGTGAGAAATAAGATTCTCTGGTCTGATGAGACCAAGATAGAACTTTTTGGCCTTAATTCTAAGCGGTATGTGTGGAGAGAACCAGGCACTGCTCATCACCTGTCCAATACAGTCCCAACAGTGAAGCATGGTGGTGGCTTTTCAGCTGCAGGGACAGGACGACTGGTTGCAATCGAGGAATGAATGCAGCCAAGTACAGGGATATCCTGGACGAAAGCCTTCTCCAGAGTTCTCAGGACCTCAGACTGGGCCGAAGGTTTACCTTCCAACAAGACAATGACCCTAAGCACACAGCTAAAATAATGAAGGCGTGGCTTCACAACAACTCCGTGACTGTTCTTGAATGGCCCAGCCAGAGCCCTGACTTAAACCCAATTGAGCATCTCTGGAGAGACCTAAAATTGGCTGTCCACCAACGTTTACCATCCAACCTGACAGAACTGGAGAGGATCTGCAAGGAGGAATGGCAGAGGATCCCCAAATCCAGGTGTGAAAAACTTGTTGCATCTTTCCCAAAAAGACTCTTGGCTGTATTAGATCAGAAGGGTGCTTCTACTAAATACTGAGCAAAGGGTCTGAATACTTAAGACCATGTGATATTTCAGTTTTTCTTTTTTTATAAATCTGCAAAAATGTCAACAATTCTGTGTTTTTCTGTCAATATGGGGTGCTGTGTGTACAATAATGAGTAAAAAACTGAACTTAAATGATTTTAGCAAATGGCTGCAATATAACAAAGAGTGAAAAATTTAAGTCTGAATACTTTCTGTCCCCACTGTATATAGGACTCTGGTGGCGACCTGTGAAGCTCTGGTGAACTCTATGCCCAAGAGGGTTAAGGCAGTGCTGAAAAATAATGGTGGCCACACAAAATATTGACACTTTGGGCCCAATTTGGACATTTTCACTTAGGGGTGTACTCACTTTTGTTGCCAGCGGTTTCAACGTTAATGGCTGTGTGTTATTTTGAGGGGACAGCAAATTTACACTGTTATACAAGCTATACACGCACTACTTTACATTGTAGCAAAGTGTCATTTCTTCAGTGTTGTCACATGAAAAGGTATAATAAAATATTTTCAAAAATGTGAGGGTTGTACTCACTTTTGTGAGATACTGTGTATATACACGCATATGTGTTTGAATTTTGGGGTGTGCACACTCTAATGCAATAGGCCCATCGTTCGGGTGTTCAGCGAGCAGCCGAACAAATGGGTCGTTTGACCGTTTATTCGCACCCCCGAACCAACAACAATGCATTGCGGCGCTGAACAGTGCATTGCAAGCCCTGATTGGCTGAAGCAGTGAAAGCTTCAACCAATCAGGACACAGAGCACTGTCAGAGTCATGATTGGACACTGTCATCATAACTTTATCCAATCATGGCTCATTCCCGCCCTACAGTATAAAAGTATTCCTTCAATGGCAGCCATTTTCAGTGTGATTTCGGAGTGGAGAGAGATAGAACAGGGCTCTGTTCAGTGCTATTAGTTAGTTAGTGTGCTATACTGTACTATTTTGCTTCAATTGTCAGTGTAGAATATTAGTTTAGTGTCAGTCTAGGGATAGTGTGAGTGTAGTAAGGAGGACCATCATTCAGCTTTGCATAGTGTGCTGCTAGAGTAGGGACAGCTCAGATAGTTTCACTGTAGTGTAGTGAGACCGTGTCATTTATACATACATTAGTGTAGAGTAGGGACAGCTCAGATAGTTTCAGTGTAGTGTAGTAAGATCGTGTCAGTAATCTTGACATTAGTGTATAGCTAGAGTAGGGAAAGTTCAGATGGCGTGAGTGTAGTGACGGTTGAACACCATCTATTTGACTGCATTACTGCCAGTTTAACGCTATTTATTTCTGTGTGCATTACTGCCAGTTTAACGCCATT
The DNA here is from genome assembly GCA_037952835.1 of Lithobates septentrionalis. Classification (NCBI taxonomy): domain Eukaryota; kingdom Metazoa; phylum Chordata; class Amphibia; order Anura; family Ranidae; genus Lithobates; species Lithobates septentrionalis. Next base: position 7,970,106 of record JBBDGP010001277.1, on the reverse strand, counting down.
TACTTCTGTGAGCGTTACTGCCAGTTTAACGCCATATTGTTTTGTGTGCTTTACTGCCAGTTTAACGCCATATAGTTTTGCGCGTGTTACTGCCAGTTTAACGCCATAGAGTTCTGTGTGCGCTACTGCCAGTTTAACACCATATAGTTTTGCATGCGTTACTGCTAGTTTAACACCATATAGTTCTGTGTGCGTTACTGGCAGTTTAACGCAATATCGTTTTGTGCGTTACTGACAGTTTAACAACATTTACTTCTGTGTGCGTTACTGCCAGTTTAACGCCATATAGTTCTGTGCGTTACTGTACGTTTGGTGCATTATATTATAGTGTATCCGTGGAGTGTGTCTGTGTAGTGTGAGTACTCAAATTAAAGTGCACCAAACACCTCTTTACATTGATTAAAGTGCATCTACGTACAGATTTCAACTTCTTCTTTACATTTGCTTATAAGCACCGCCCCCTCCCTCCCAATAATGTCTGGGAGGACAACAACGAGAGGCAGACACTCCCTTGGCACTGTAAGGGGGCCAGCAATAAATGTGTCCACAGGCAAAGGTGGACGTGGTGGTCAGTCTTCAGGCAGGGCATCATTTCCTCTGTTTAGTGAGTTTGCCCATGCTATCCAGCCACAGCATGCAGAGGAGGTGGTGGACTGGCTTACTAAACCTTCCTCATTCTCCTCATCCTCTGTCACGCAAGCAGAGACAAGTGTGCAGTCCCCTGCAGAGTGGATAAACCTGCCTCTTTGTCCACATCTATTCCTGCCAAACCCCAACATCAGCCATTGAGGAGTCAGCTGAGTTATTTGACCACAGCATCAGCCACTTGCTATTTGATGATGCCCAGCCATTACTGGATTCAGATGTTGGTTCTGAGGTTGAGGATGACAGGAACATGAACCTAGAGAGAGGAAGGAACACTGGTAGACAAATTGGCATTCATGTTCCCCAAGCCACAGCGTATTGTCAAGTTGTCTCCAGTGGTAATGATGAAGATCGAGGAGATGGAGATGATGATGATGATGAGGTCACTGATGTGACTTGGGTGCCAGATAGAGCAGAGGAGGAAACTGAAGGTGAGGCGGCACAACCCCAAGGAGGCCATCATCAAGAAAGAGTAGAGAGCAGCCTCCCTATTCTATCGCATTCTGCAGCTGTTATCTCCCGGCCCACTTCCCAAAGCTCAGGTGTCTGGGCCTTTTTAAGCACATCTGCAGCAGATCGCACTGTTGCTATCTGCAAACTGTGTCTCAGGCACATCAAACGTGGCAAAAACACCAACCATTTGGGCACCACATGCTTAACAAGGCATTTAACATCCAGCCACTCAGCCCATGGGCAAGAGCACCTAAAAGTCACACAAAAGGGGCACAAGTCTGTCCCTCCTCCTTACCCACTTCAGTCTGCCCCTGCAATACCGAGTCATTACCTCTCAGCAGTCTCCACTGACAGGGATGATGGTATAGCACAGGGTGTCCCAGGTCCTAGCAGCACATCTGCTAGCAGCACACCACCAGCTATAGACTGTAGCCAGCAAATTTCTCTACAACATCTGCTGCAGCGGAAAAAAAAATACAGTCCCTGCCACACACATGCCTAGCGTCTGAATGCAAGCTTGTCAAAGTTGTTGGCTCTCCAACTTCTGCCTTTCAGCCTGGTGGATTCTACCCCCTTCCGTGAATTTGCACAATGTGCTGTACCACAATAGCAGGTTCCCAGTCGCTACTACTTTTCATGTAAGGCCGTTCCATCTCTCTACCATCACATGGAAGGGAATGTTCTGGCATCGTCAGACAAGGCAGTCAGCCGTAAAATCCAACTTATTGCTGACACGTGGTCCAGCAAGCACGGGCAGAGATGATATATTTAGTTCACAGCACACTGGGTAACGCTGCTTGCAACTCGAAAGGATGCAGGACAGGGCTTGGTTCTGCAGCTTGTTGTGCCCCCACTTCTCCATACAGCTGGTGGTGATGATGCCAGAACTGTGAGCTCTACCCCCTCCTCCTCCTCCTCCACCACCTCCATGCCCTCCTCTGCAGAATTGTCCTATGAACATCAGGTACTCCCTAAGTGCTCAAAGGGCTATTCCCAGAGTCAGGCTAAAAGGTGTCATGCTGTGCTTCAGCTTGTGTGTTTAGGGGACAGGAACCACACTGGAGCAGAGATTCTTGCAGCTCTGCAGGGTCAGGCCCAAAGGTGGTTCACACTACACCAGCTGGAACCAGCAATGGTGGTGTCCAATAATGGCTCAAACCTCCTGTCCGCCCTTAGACAGGGAAAGTTGACACATGTGCCATGCCTGGCACATGTCCTCATTTTGGTGGTGCAGCGTTTCCTAAGTACGTACCCAGGGTTGCAAGATGTACTAAAGCAGGCCAGAAGAGTCTGTAGCCATTTCAGGAGGTCATACACAGCCAGTGCTCGATTGGCTGAAATTCAGCGGGAATTCCACCTGCCCATACGCCGCCTGATTTGTGATATGCCCACCAGGTGGAACTCAACTTTGGGAATGCTGCAGCGGCTATACATGCAGCAGAGGGCCATCAACAAGTACCTGTGCCAGTATGGCACGACGACAGGCTCAGGCCGCCTCTGCTTTTTTTTCCCCACGCCAATGGCTGATCATTAAGGATGCATGCACTGTATTGTTACCATTTAAGGAGGCCACAAGGATGGTGAGCAGTGACAGTGCATGCATCAGTGACACAATCCCTGTTGTGTTCCTGCTGGAGCAGACTATGCATGGCATTATGGACAGGGCACTGGAGGCAGAGCAGCAGGAGGAAGAAGAGGACCTCCTTTCCTCTCAAGGCCCACTTTATCCAGACACCATCATTTCTATGTCACAGAACACACAGCAGGAGAGAGGGGAGGAGGATGAGGAGGAGGATTCTGGCACTTTCATAGGCTTCGAAGAAGAGGAAGACATGCATCTGTAAGCGATGGCTTTCCAACCCCAGGACCCTTGGGAGTAGTACATGACTGGGAGTAGGAAGTTCCAGATGTTGTCATCCTGAGTGACCCCGAGGAGTCTGCTTCTCAAGCCTCGGCAAATTTGAGGCGCGTGGGCAACCTCATGCTTCAAAGCCTGCGATAGGACCCAAGAATACGTGGCACAAAGGAGAAGGATGATTACTGGTTGGCAACCCTTCTTGACCGTTATAACGGGAAAGGTCTCAGAACTCATCCCGTCCCCACAGAGAGTGCAGTAGATAAAATCTCTTGAGGACACGTTAAAGAGGATTTTATTGAACATTTTTCCTGACTCCAGTAGGTTACAGTGTCGTGGAAAATGTAGTTTTGAGTCTTCCGTTGGTCAAGAGGAGCGTTGGAGAACGCGTCCACCTAAGTGAGGCATTTCAGGAATTTTTTTAGTCCTCGGCGCCCAGGGCTGTCAGCTTCCACATCCCATCGGCAACGTCAACATCACATGGTGGACGATTACCTCGGGCCAAAACAGAGATGGAGAGCTTTCCAGCTGACGATCCACTGACTTACTGGGTCATGAGAATAGACCACTGGCCAGAACTTGCCCAGTATGCTATTAAGTTGTTGAGCTGCCCTGCATCCAGTGTGCTTTCAGAACGGGCATTCAGTGCTGCAGTTACTGATTATAGAACGCGTCTGTCCACAGACTCCGTGGACTGTTTGACTTTTATAAAAATCAATCAGTCCTGGATTACCAGCTATGAAGCCCCCGATGCCGTTGTCACTGATTAAGTCTTTTTTGGGATGTGGAATCTCTGCAGGACTTCGAGGCTGCCTAGCTTTGAGGGTGTTCAATCATTCTATCTGGAAGAATGTTTTTAGTATAGGTTTCATGGGCACAATTAACAAAGAGACCATTTTTTCAGCACCTGCTTGACAGGTGCATATCATTGCAATTTTTTACAGCAAGGCCAATTATTGTTTTCATCAAGATTACCTCTATAGGGTTACTGACACCCAAAGAACAATTTTTACGCACCCGTTGCTTCTATCCAAAGTCAAAGTGACACCAGAATGTATCCAAAAAATCTCTAATCTTTTCTCCAGTGCACTACATTGTAACCTCATCAAAAACACTGGCTCCCCAGCTGTTACTGAGCAAAATAAAGTAAGCTTGCAGGGAAAATTTCATTTTTTTTTTGGGCTTTATAAATGCAATTATTGCTACAGCAGATTCTAGACATGGTACAGATCTGCCACTTTATAGGTAGACTAAGGGGACCCCCCAGGCACTATATTGGAAGGAATGTTTCATTTTTATGCTTTCACTTTAAAAATCAAAAAATCACTGCTCATTTACAAATGACGTTTTTCACAAACTTTTTTTTTATTGATACATATCCCCCAGGGCATGACCCAGACACCTATAACCATTGTATGCCCAATTACTTGCATATAAACCTTCAAAATGGGCACTTTTGATTTTTGACGTTCGGGTCCCATTGACTTTAATGGGGTTTGTTATTCGGGATTGAACTTTCGCAGTGTTCGAAAGTTCTGGTGCAAACCGAACAGGGGTCTGTTCAGCCCATCCCTATTTACAGGTACTTACAACTTGCAGCTGGCTACCTTCTGACTTGCACATGACCTTCTTTTAAGTCGCATTAAGCATTCCCATTGACTTGTATAAAGAAAAAAGCAGTTCTGATGTAAATAACAGTCTGTGCATATAGCCCCTACTCGTATAAATACAAGCACCCTTCACATGCACATTTTAATGCTTCTTCCAAAATCTTGGTAACGGTGATCACCCATCTAATAAGTGACTTGAGGAAAAAATGGCTGCCAATGCTTAGGCTCTTGGCCACCTCGTCTCCTCCAGCCAGTAAATGAGTGGCAGCTTATTGATGGAATCGTTCTCGTTCTTTACCCTCTTGTTAGTGAAGTGCCAGTATTAGATGGACATCATGGTGAAATGCAGTCCTCATTAGCTTATACTGTTGGCACTTTCATGTTCAGATTTCTGGTGTACATGGACATTTTGGGGCATTCATAACAAGACAGATATCAAGCACTTATACTAGCAGTGTTGAAAGATATTTAAAGGTGACATTTAATCTGCTTATATTTACCTTCCTTGGTTGTTTGTTTCTTTTCCCCTTCAGCGACATGCAAATTATATTTTTAAACAAAGTCTTTCCCTTTTCATTATTAACTTTGTTTTAGACCTAGTAATGGTCATCACTAGGTTTCTGTGCTTCTCTTTGCAATAAAGGCAGATCATGAATGGTGGGAGGGGCTGGCAGGGTGCTGTACTTAGCTTCCTAAAAACATAACAGCACTCTTCCTCAGTACTCATCTCAAGCACCTTTAGTTATGATACAAGTAGTGGGCTGGCGCTTGGGAGGTGTTATGTGTAGCGGGTGCTAGCTGCCGCCACTGCCCCACCCCATTCAGAGAGCAATGACAGTAGGGGAACAGGAGCCACTCACCAGAGGGAAACACATACAGAAGCTGCCGCCTCTGCTCCCCCTCCTCCTCGCGCCACTGTACTGGGGAGCAGCGCTTGTCAGAACAGCCGTCCGCTCTGTTCCCCTTCCCATTGGCTGCAGCAGAGGGGGACCAATCAGAAGAAGAGAAGAGGAGCATCTTGAAACATGTTGTCCTGATGAAAAGTGGCCCCACTGCCGAGCAGGAGAGGAGAGCCTGGAGCCCAAGAAGAAAGGGGAGTGAGACCAGAGGAGAGAGGAGGACCACGCGACCAGCTGCAGAAGAAGGAGCTCCACCACCTTGCCTGTTGTGTGGGGACATCACGGCCTAGACAGAGTGGTGGCCCTTCCCGCCAGCAAGCTGCACTACTGGGCACAGGTCAACCATCACAGACATCGATGGATCTAGGGTAATCAGGTTGCCAGCTGGGCATCCTTCATCTGACTCCAGATCCTTCAAGAGCCTGCTGTGCTTATGAGAATAATTTTTCTGCACGATAATTATGAATGAGTAATTTTTAAACGATAATATTTTTAAGATACAAAATGTCTGTACACAAACTGCAGGTAAGTAAGTGATCAACAGCGTGAATTAGAATAGATGTCTGCTATGTCAACAGAAAGAAAAGTTACAAAAATTGTGTAATGTAAAAATGAAGCTTAGAGAAACATCTACGAATTCGTTATTACCTCGAGGGAAATGGTTATCTGACTGCTTAAAAATAATCAATAAATCAATATATTTTCAAATAAAAACAAATGAATAAAAAGTAGAATCAATACCAGATAGTTACCATTCCCAAAATGGATGCTGGTTTAAAATGGTGGTTACCAGATCTTCCTAAAATGGCTGCTGTAATTTCCAAGATGGCATCTGCTTCGTATGTGACGTATAATGCGTCAATGAGTCTTCATGAGTGCGGGTGGGGTTCATGAATATGTTTGAGTTTATGGAATGTATAAAGGTGATGGATGAAGTGTGTGTGTCCGTGTGTCTGAGTGTGTGTCCTTTGGATAATGGTCAGTGGTCTTAAATACCACTTTGAACAATGGCCTAATAAACATTTGCATAACCCTAGCCCAAAAGGTGGAACTTCATTTTCATTAGTGGAGGTATATAATCATTTACCTTCCTGGAAATCCTTTTATTTGACTTGTCACTTCCTCTTTTAACCACCAAGGGTCATCGTAGAGCAGAAATATTTAACCTAAAATATTTTATAAGTGGTATTCTATAGAAATGTTCATATCCTCATACTGTGTATCTGACTGTATAACGTTGCTAGTATATCTATCATACTTAGGAGCTCTGGTAACCAGTACCATATGAGTGTACAATTTTACACATTGATATCACACAAAATTATTGAATATGAATATATGTTTTACCCCTGAAGATACTATGGTTACTTATGCATCTAGGTAAACACATGCTATATGAATATATATGGATCTATATATAAGCATATATAAAGCAAAATAATACATTTTTATTTCATAACAGAATTATTATTGCGCCAGTAGACACTGAAATCATAACTGTATCTATGACATCCACAATATTTATGGTAAGTTTTTACCATATACTTTTAAAAATAGACAGATATAAACTTCTTAGTGGAACAAGGTTGTTTTCTCTGATAGTTGCCTTAAAAGAGACAACCTTGCTAACTATTTAGACTATGTACGGCTGAATCAACAACTTGTAAAGCCTCCTTGATAGATCTTGTTTAGAGATGTGCGATTCCCTCAGGAAAGTCATTCCGGTTATTGTCTTCAGATCCTTTCATTTTTGTACAATGTCCCTTTTTTTCTTTTAAAGCGGAGTTCCAAGGATGTAAATTTTTTTTTTGTACAAATATATTATTTAAAATGCTATTATTTATTTAGCGGCACTGTAAAGTATACAGGTTGCCATAACAACGGGCGTCGGCGTCGGAAGTGCCCGCCCACTTGTTATGGCAACCTAGCCCTCGGCGCAGCCCACTGACTCCTGGGAAATGATGACACACATCTCCCAGGAGCAGTAGCGAGCGGAAGTGCCGAGGGAAGTGACGTCAGGAGCTGAGGTGATGAAGGAGGCAGATTTTGAGGGACCACATAGCAACAGGCATAAAAAGGTAAGTAAAAAAAAAAAGAATTCTCCAAATGTTTTTTTTTTATTTAATTCATGCACATTAATGACATTTTTTTTATTTTATTTTCAATCTTATTTTATTGGGTGATGAAAAAAGAACAATTTGAAAAAACACGTTACATTATGTTATAAACATGTATCATACATTGAGGAGAATCTTTATGAGGTATGAGTATTCTTAGGTAACATAGCTTTAGTATTCCTGGTGGACTATTTTTGCAAAACAATATAGTAACAAACAGCATAGTATAGCAAACAATGTAACGCGAGCGGGTTCTAACATATAATGCCATTCTAATCTTACGCTGAGCAAAGATATACTGTAGACCGTTCTAAGCGGGATGGTATGCTATAAGGATCCCTCATTGTCTCAGGGCATAAATCTAACACACAAATCTAAACTGAGCATGTGACCTCAGTTCAGGAGCTCGGGTGCTTGGTTCAAGGTGGGAGGGAGAGCATTTAGGAGAAGAAAAGAGAGGTTGCAGTGAAAAAGGGGGGAGGGGGATAGTAAGGTAAAAGATCGCTCCAGCATGGCTATCCGGTAGATGAGGTTGGGTCATCTTCAGCCCATATAGTGAAGTCTTCGGAGTGACGAAACATTGACCATGAGGTCCATGTGATGGGGAGCTGTTCCTGCTTCCCGTTTTCCTGGGTCAACAGACGTTCCAGGTCTCTATTCTGATCCACCTCCACAGCCCAAGCCCCCAGGGAAGGTACTTTCGCTGTTCTCCAATGACGAGGAATCACTGTCCTAGCTGCTGCAAGAAAGTGACGCAGTATATCTTTTTTAATCGTCTTAAGGGGTCCCGGAATCATGGATAAGAGGGCCACCTCTGGTGTGGGCTTAACTGAAGTCGCCATTAGCCTGCAGTACAAATCAAAGATCCTTTGCCAGAATCTCCGAATAGGAGGGCAAGTCCACCAAATGTGAAGCATGGTCCCTCTAGAGGACAAACATTGCCAGCAGGCATCTGACACAGAGGGGTTGAAGCGTTGTATAGTCGCAGGGCATCTGTACCATCTCGTCAACAGTTTAAATCCTTTTTCTTAAATCTTAGTTACTAAAGAAAGAAATTTTATGCGTCAGGGTGAAGCATTTTTGCCAATCAGCAAGTAAGAGTGTTGTAGGTCTGCTTCCCATTTCTGCGTGTATGGTGGGAGGTCAGGGGTAGACATGTTAAGTAATAGGGAGTAAAGTTGCGACACCACGTGAGTCAGCGGGTCGGGCTGTAAAAGCAGCTCGTCGAAATTCAACGGATCAGATAGAATCTCCGATATGGAAGAAAAGGTACGGATGTAGGATACAACTTGGCTTCTCTGTAGCCACGTTGTTGGTTGCCTCAGAGCTGTCTGGGGAGGTGTGTCTGTCCTTAAAGATGGGCCTGCACGGAGGACCTGAGCTAGGCGTCCATGATCCTCCTTATTCCAGTGTCCGAATCTCCACCCACTCGCAGCTGGGGGGAAGGCCGGAGTCCCAAAGAGAGGAGTCATAGGACCATGTAGTTTGGATATTTTATTAGTTAAGACCAAACTATCCCATACTTGAAGTGTCTGGCGAGTAAGAGCAGCAGAGAACCATATTGTGACCCAATCTGTGGAGACACAATGGGATATTGCGGGTGCAGGTATGATCAGTGAGGAGAAGTGTTTTTAGGGTGTTGTCTTGTGCCTCTCGTCCGCTGACAAACCGGACCTGATCCAGGTGTATCAGGCGGGGCAATAAAGGCTGCATTTTATTAGCCAGCACCTTAGCAAACACCTTCAGATCCACTACTATCAATGATATGGGCCGATAGTTCGCACACAGAGTTGGATCTTTGTCCGATTTTGGGATGAGAGAGATGTGCGCTTCTAGTGTTTGCGGAGGGAACACTGATCCTTCGGAGAGGGAGTTGAACACTTTTGTTAAGATAGGGGTGAAGAGGGGGGAAAATTGTTTGTAAAATTTTGGGGTAAAGCCGTCAGGGCCTGGACTTTTGCCAGATGGGGTAGCAGCGGTGACGCAACCACTTCCTCCTCCAAGATCAATTCTTCAAGGTCTTCTATCATTTTTTCGTCTAGAGTAGGTAATGCAGTTTGTGAGATATACGAGGCCTTGGCTTCCACCGTGGAGGAGGAAGAGTCGTTAGGGCTTGCATCAGATATGTTATACAGGGATTGATAAAAATCCCTGAATACCTGGGCTAGCTTAGAGGGCGAGGAAATCCAGACTTCTCCTGTATGTGGGATATGAAAGTGGTAGGTTGTTTAGTATGTAAAGTACGTGCCAATGATCTACCACATTTGTCCTGGAATTGGTATTGATGAAAGGCAAGTTTGTTCACAAACGTACGTGCTGATGCTTCATATATTTCCCTAAGCTGAGTGCTGGCGGAGGAGACTTCTGTCAGCGTCTCCACTGTTGGAGAGCGCTTATGTACAATCTCCAGTGCCCTTAGCTTACGTACTGCGGTATCTATCGCTGCCGAGCGTTCTTTCTTCAGGCGAGCTCCCCGTTGAATAAAGGTGCCCTGCAAAACCGCCTTTAGGGCCTCCCATTTACTGGGTGGTAAAGTATCATCAGAAGCGTGGTCCACCAGGAAATTTCATATGGTCTCCATGATCCGTGCAGCACACCCCAGATCCGTTAGTAGCGAATAGTTTAACTGCCATTTAAACATTTAACCAACTCTTTTATTGGGGTGGAGGGGACCGAGAGTGTCAGGTATACGGGGGAATGGTCGGACCAAACCATAGTGTCAATTTCACATTCCGGTGATCAATCTAGACAGTTATGGTCAATCAGAAAGTAATCAAGGCGGCTATATGATTGGTGTATGTGAGAAAAATGGGTATATCCTCCAGACGTCGATTAGATGCATATCATATATGGCACGTTTCAGGGCCCGCAGCTTTGGGTAAGATATAGAAGAACGGGAGGCCGAGGAATCTAGAAGTGGATCCAGGGGAGCATTGAAATCTCCTCAGAGTATGAGCTTGCCCTCCATGAAACCCGCCAAGATCTTCAAGTACTGCAAGGCTGATGGGACTTGGTGTGTATTAGGCAGGTATATGTTGGCTATCGTAAATTTCGTCCCCCAGAAGGAGATTTTCACAAACACATATCTTCCCTGGGGTTCTGCCAGATGATCAAGTAATTTGATAGGGAGTGCTTTATGGAAAGCAATAGAACTCCCTAAAACTCCCTTAGATTTTTGTGTCGGGTTGGTGCTGTGGATCCATCTATTGAAGTATCTGTTGGAGCAGGAAGGGGTGGAGTCAGAATGGAAATGAGTCTCCTGTAGTAAAAGCACGTTAACCTAACATTTATGCATTTTGTAAAGAATTTGCCCTCGTTTCGAGGCAACGTTGAGGCCGTTTGCATTATAGGAGCAGAGTGTTAGTCGGGGGCGAGAGATCACCGTATGAGCCATGCTGGAATGCGAGGAGGGGGGGTGTTAAATGTAGAAAGTTTGAGAGGGAGACACTAGGGGGAGTGTAGATCAGAGAGAGGGAAATGGGGGAGGGGGGGAGAGGAAAGCTTAGGAATAAAGGAGGGAGTAGAGTTTATATGCGAAGACACCCAAGGAGAAGTGTCTATGGATACTAATGCACTCGCGGAGGCGAGGCACTGCGTGGGCTTTCACACTTTAGGCACAAACTGTGCCAGTCCTACTGTGGGAGAGAGGTCGAGATGGATTGACCCGAGTCATGGTCCCGACAGCGTAGCAGGCATAGATATTGGTAAGCAGCACACCGATTGTTTGACCCGTGCATGAGGCATAGGGCGGTCTCTTCTGAGAGGAGTCTACTTAAGACATATATTGTAGGCTCCAGCTGTGTCAAACGGGGGGTGGGGATCCCTGCTGTCTTAAGATAGCAACAGGTTCCGAGTCTCACTAATGAAATTGACCCAGGGTTTTAGGAGTAGTATATATGCTCCTAAACAACTGTACCTAATACATACAAACACAGTTATAAGAACAACAAATGATAACATTCAACAGGGAACTTAAGTATTAAGACTGATTATTAAACCTGTGAAGAAATGCAATAAGTAGTAATATTGGCTCCAGCTGATATAGAAAAAATAAAGGGGATATAGGGGCATCAGAGGATCATCCCGGGGAGGCTTTCAAGATCATCATATGTTTGGCGTGTGCAATATCAGCTTAAACTGCAGCAGGAGGTGATCGAGTCTGGGGTCCATGTCTCTGCACATATTCGGATACCTTACTTCCGTGAGTGTCCACAATCAGGTGTTGGAAAGTGGGGACAACCAAAAACTGAGTGGGACAACATGTGAAAAACATTCAATGTGTTCTGGTTTGACCTGACACACATCACAGTGTGAAACAGAAACTGTTTATCACCTGTGTTCTCTCCAAGACCCCAGCCAGACAATTGTACCTGCAAAGGGCAGGAAAAGAACCAACAGTATCGTCCCCCTATCATCGGACAGTACCTGACCAAGTATGTTAGTGGGTACGGATCACACGGTGAGTGTCACATGCAGGGGAGCAGAGTGCAGAGCAAATCTGCCAGGAGTGTGTTTGAGCCGTTAGGATCCCCCGATGAGGTAAATGGTGTGGAGGAAATGGATAAGGCCGAGTTCTCCATGGTACTTCTGGGTCAATCTTTTGGGGAGGTAGGTTGTCTCATTCCAGGGCCGGGGGATACCTAGACCTAGGGCGTCTACGGCGTTGTGGGAATGGACCAAGTCTTAGCTGTCTAGATCTGTCGTCCGGAGGATCCAGCCAGTTCAAAACATCGACCGGTTCTTGATTGAGGAAGAGAAAGAAGTCAGGCAATTGGTCTGGGTCTGACAATACGAACCTGCCGTCCCCTCGAGTCACCTTGAGACTGAATGGGTGGCCCCAAGTATAGGAAGCCCCAGCTTGCCGAATGAGATCAAGTAGAGCGTGCACCACATGGCGCATATACAGCGTATTGTGAGACAGATCTGGGTACAGATGTATAGAGGCTCCGAAGAAGTCCAATGGGCCCATGTTCCAAGCCTTCCGCATTATTTCCTCTTTTAGGGAAGTGGACCCGGCAGAGTACATCTCGGGGGCGGCCATCTCGGGTACCACTCGGTCCTCCCACTCTGTGTACACGATCTAGCTCAATTGGTGATGAGGTCTCTCTTCCCAAGACTTTGTTGAGGATGGTTATAACAGTGGGCTTCAGTTCCGCACCAGATGTTGCTTCAGGTATGCCTTGCAGTCTGATGTTATTTCTGCGGCTGCGATTTTCACTGTCCTCAATGCGGAGTTGCTGCTGTCGCAAGCGACGGAGGTGTGTCACGGATGAGGATTCAAGTGCCACTATACGTGCCTCATGATCATCGGTGGTTAGAGCTGACACTGCCACTTCATTGGCTGTAACCTTTTGTTTCATAGCGTTTAGTTCTATATGCAGGGAATCCTCCATTTTAATTGCCCAAGATTCAAAGTCTGCTCTAAAGGCAGAGAGGAGTGCTGTGGCTTCTGACCTAGTGGGTTCCCCTTTCAGGGGACACGTGCCTGTCTGGGATGAACTGGGCTGAGGTCTCTCCTCTGGGATCCCGGAGTCCATCGGTGCTGTCCTCGCATAGGTGAACTGCTGCTGGAGTGGGAGGAGGAGGTTTGGTCTTCCCCGTGCTGCGGCCGGGTGCCATCTTCTCCTTAGGGGTCCGTGGATCGAGCGGCGCTGTTCTTAGCAGATAGTGCTGTATGGTGCCTTGTAATAGTTCAGGAGGCTCAGCGGGGTGAGAGCTTGCCGCTGCCATATAAATCGCGGGTGTGCGGTGTCTTGTTAATTGCCTGTTACTGTCGGGATGGCACGGAGCTCAGTGGTGCATGTCTTCAGCCATCCATGGTCGGCCACGCCCCCATTGACATTTTGTTTTTTGGGTAGAACTCCACTTTAAGTGGCAGAAAAATGTAATTAAATATCTAGGAATACTTACCCCTAGAGAATTGGGGAAAATTCAAGAATATAATTATCTTCCGATAATGCAAAAAATAATAAAGACACTTCAACAATATGATAAGGGGATATTTTCCTGGATGGGAAGGATAAACATTGTAAAAATGGATATACTGCAAAAGACATTATACATATTTCAGCCCATTCCATTATTTCGCTCAACAAATATTCTGAATCAACTTCATAAGGCCATAGGGAGTTTTATAAGGGCGGGTAAACCTGCCAGAATTACTAGAAAGGTATTAAGCAGGTTAAAAAAAAGATGGAGGATTAGCTCTCCCAGATCTTTCGGTATATCTTAGATCAGTCTTTATATCAAGGATTGTGGATTGGTTCCATAATGCAGATTGTAAGCAGTGGGTGAAGCTGGAGGAGGAGGTCACAGTCATAAAACTGAAAACATTACCATGGATAAGGAGGGAACAACGGCCTCCTAGAGGGGATATGCCTTTCTTGGTTGTTTCAACACTGAAAGTTTGGGACGGATTAATGAAGAGGGAGATAGGGTCTACATATATAGGTCCAATGACCCCTCTCTTTAGTAATCCCGAGTTCTCACCTGCAATATACAGTAAGCTATGACCTTCCTAAAGTGGCAGAGAAATGAGGATATTAGGTTGGTACAGACAACGGAAGGGAATAGACTCCTTCCGCTGGATTCCCTGGGTATAGAATATAAAACGAATTGGATGCAGAATCAGCAACTTCAAAGATATATTCAGTTTTTGACAAAAAAAAGATATATTGGATAGACCACTGGCAGAACTGGAAAAATTACTTTTACAAGTACAGAGACCAACCCACACCCACATCTAACATCTACAAATACTTGATCTCAAATAATAAGGAGCAGGAAGTAATCTATATAAAGAGATGGGAAGAGGAACTGGAGATTACTATCCCCAGAGCAAAATGGGAAAAAGCAATTATATTAACACACAAATTATCGATCTCTAATAGACATCAAGAAAGAAATTATAAAACACTAGCTAGATGGTACAGATGCCCAGTAGACATGCATAAAATAAATGCAGAAAATGAAGAACTATGCTGGAGATGTCGGGGGGCAAAAGGTACAATGTCACATATTTGGTATTTCTGCCCCGGAGTCCAGTCATTTTGGATAAAAATGTATAAAATATATCAAGCCATAACAGGAGTTAATTTACTACTGTATATATATATATATATATATATATATATATATATATATATATATATATATATATATATATATATATATATATATATATATATATCAGTTCTGTCAATGATCCCAGGATTATTGAAAAATATAAAAAAGGGTATCTTAAAAAATGTCCTAACTGCAGCATAGACTATCATAGCTAGAAAGTGGAGGAAAGGTGTAGAGCCCTCTATAGAGGAATGGGTGTGTGAGATGAGCGAGATGCAGTCCCTGGAGGAGAGGATGATGTTGGAAAAAGGATTAAAGGAGCAGACAATAACAACATGGCAAATGTGGGAAGAGTTCAGAACCTCAACATCTTTATTAAACCTAATATGAGTTAGAGGAGGGGTTCAAATAGAGATAAGGGAGAGTAGATAGGGAAAATAGGAGGGTGGTGGATTTGTTTTTTCTTTCTTTTATGGGTTTGCAGGGGGATATGTGTGTAAGAGGTGATTGTCATGGTTGTATGAGTGAATGGTGAAGATAGGTGTGCAAGTTAAAAGAAGAGGGTTTGGATTAAATATAAGAATATACATGATATAAGGAAACGTAGGTTAGAGAGGGTTATAGAATTTAATTATATTGTGAAAATAAAATGTAATCCAAATATATTAGAGGATATATTATGGATTTTGTAAATGTTGTTTAAATTGTAAAAAAAAAATTGTAAAATAAAGATTATAAAAAAAAAAAAAAGTCTAACAAGCCTTTTCCGGGACATCCTATTCCATTGAGCCTTGGTATGTTCAGGATTGGTGAGCGGGCGGAAGCCTCTTGTGTACATCCCACAAAAGACACTGCATGCAGACACCTTTATTCAATCTCTTTACATGAGAGCTTCCAAAGGAAACACTTTGCATATGTTATTCTTTATGGCTGGTCACCGTTGCACAGCAATTCTCCTGGGCCCTTGTTGAGCTAGCAGAAGACGCTGGACATCTACACTTCTCTTTCTTTCCCGAAAGTTAAAGGACTAAGTGTATAACATTAAGGGGAACACTGCTATACTGATTATTGGTTTTCTTACAAGTTGTCGTTTTATACTGTAATTGTATTACACACACATTCTGGGCCTGTGGCATTAGGATTTTAAGGGAGCAGTCTGACACGTAAAGGTCATTCTCTTCCCTTTTATACCTGGAGTCATAGGTTCTTCCAGGCCCCACAGGTTATTACCGTTTGATTTACTGTGATCTTCCTTTGCATAGAATATCTTCTGTGTATTTGCTAAGACCAAAGTTTGAGATCCAGTATATCTGCCTTAACATTCCTTTCTGTTGTTGACTTAAAAATCCTTAGTAAAATACTCATATGTTTTGCTACAGTTTGGTGTCTTTTGCACTTGTGTCTGCAGTGATTTTATTTAACCAGAGGGGCTGAGGTTGTACTTGTGGTTGAGGCGCAGAACAGAGAACCCAAAATTGGCAAATGGCTCCTTTGAGGGTGGCGCTACGTATGCAAATACCAAAAGCCTTCATGGATAGATGTCAGTAGGCAGGAGTAGCCATTCCTAGGCAGGCTGCAATTGCATTCAGGCCACCCTAGGTAACACCTACATGTGGTGCTTAGCTTCCATAATTGAAATCCAATGAAAGAAAGAGGCTTGCTGCAGCTGCACACTATGAGAAGCTCACAGTGTGCAGTGAAATCAGAGTAATCATTTTCATTACAAGAGAGGAGAAAATACAAGACTGGAGGGAAGGCTGGATTTCAGATCTCAATTTTTTAATTAAAACATAACTAGATTAAAGGTTTTCATATTTGCCTGCAGTTCAGCTTAAAATAACATTGGATACAAACTGCTTACTTTTCATGACCTAAATCATTAAATGATAACTTATTATAACACAGTAACTGCAGAAGTGTGGAAAGCTAAGTTCCAATTTCACAGATTCCAATTACATCTCGCAAAATAGCATTTCAGTAAACCCAGGTTAAAATGTATTGGGTGGACCATATCTGATGAGCCTTTCATATGCGTGGAACTGCATAATACATTATATGATGTGTCATGGAAATGAGAGAAACTTTCCTGCAGAATATTTCGCATACTGTAAACTGATGAATAAACATTAAATAAATTTTCCAAAAACTTGAAAACTTTTTTGAACAAGCTATTTCTCAAATAAGCAGAACTGGAATTTTTTTTGGTTAAAGGGTTTCTAAATCCAAGAACATAAATAAGATATATTGTAGGATTCTAGTCCTTAGATGTGGTGGCTTTTTCAGGCTTTTTCTCCTTTTTTGGCACATAAAACTTTCCATTGAGATGCATTAGAAGAGGCAGCTATAGGTTGTTGTGCAACGGTATTTGCTTAAAGCATGCATACTCACATAGGCGGTGAATGCACACTATCAAGCCTGGCAGACAATAATTCCTGCCATTCCTAATGAGTTGGGATGATCCTGTGTATTCAGTGTACAGTGTGCTGTACAAAGCCAATGAAGGAATATGATATATACACTATATTGTCAAAAGTATTGTGACACCTGCCTTTACACCCACATGGCTTCCCAGACTTATGCCGCGTACACACGACTGGCATTTCTGACGGGAAATGTTCAATGTGAGCTTGTTGGCTGTAAATCCGACCGTGTGTATGCTCCATCGGACATTTGTTGTCGGACTTTCTGCCAACAAATGTCTGTTGTCGGACTTTCCGATCGTGTGTACACAAGTCTGTCGGACAAAAGTCCAAAGTACAAACACGCATGTTCGGAAGCAGAAGCGGTCGGTCTTGTAAACTAGCGTTCATAATGGAGGATTAACATTTGTGACGTGGCAAATTATGAAATCTCGAAATACAGCGCACATTCTCTTCTTCTTTAATGGGATAATAATGAAGCTGCTTTGCTGGTGATACTGATGGAGTTATGGCAAACACATTTTCAAAGGCTTTTTTTTTCTAGTGATATAAAAAATAATATTATTATGTTTTTTTTTTTTTTATTTGTGCAAGTTACCACAACACCATTATCCCGTAGTTTTTAAGAACAAAGATACAACTATGTTGGTGTCCCTTGTCAATTTTACATTCTATTTTTTTAAATGTAACTGCCTACTCCCAAACTGTCATTTGAAGTAAAACACATAGCCAAGTATTATTCTCCACAATTTTTTTTATTGTGCATTAAAAAAAGAAAACAAATAAAATTAGACATGCTATCTGCCAATAGAACTTAACCAAAAAGTGCATTCTATGCATCCAAAAATATAGAAAATTTACCAAATCAAATCATTATTCAACCAAAAAAATAATGTGAAAGCAATAACTCCAAGGCCAATAATAAATAACACGTTATCTCCACCGATTCCGCAACATGTCTGGTTGACGAACGGCCGTTCAGAAATGAACTGAAAAGCACCAAATGAAAAGCGATAAATGAAAAAACACGAAAAGAAAAGCGTGAATCAACACTCACCAAACTTCTACTAACACGAAATTAGCAGAAGGAGCCCAAAGGGTGGTGCTAAAGAGCTGAAAAACCACGTAGTACGTTTAGTACGTCACTACGTTCGTAATTGTTGGCCAACATTTGTGTGACCGTGTGTATGCAAGACAAGTTTGAGCCAACACCCTTCGGACAAAATTCCACGGTTTTGTTGGCAGAAAGTCCGATCGTGTGTACAAGACTTTAGTACGTAGGGTTCAGTATTGAGTTGGCCCACCCTTTGCAACTATAACAGCTTCAACTCTTCTAGGAAGACTGTCCACAAGGTTTGGAGTGTGTCTATGAGAATGTTTGACCATTCTTCCAAACGCGCATTTGTAAGGTCAAGCACTGATCTTAGACGAGAAGGCCTGGCTCACAGTCTCTGCTCTGATTCATCCCAAAGGTGTTCTATTGGGTGAAGGTCAGGACTCTGTGCAGGCCAGTCAAATTACTCCACCCAAACTCCCTCATGCATGGCTTTATGGACCCTGCTCTGTGCATTGGTCTAAATCATTTGGTGGTTGTCCACAAGGTTCACAGTGTGCCTATGGGAATGTTTGACCATTCTTCCAGAAGCACATTTGTGAGGTTAGGCACTGATGTTGGATGAGAAGGCCTGGTTCACAGTCTCTACTCTAATTCATCCCAAAGATGTTCTATCAGGTTGAGGTCAGGACTCTGTGCAGGCCAGTCAAGTTCCTCCACCCCAAACTCTTTATGGACTTTTCTTTGTGCACTGGTCTAAATTATTTGGTGGAGGGGGGATTATGGTGTTAGGTTGTTTTTCAGGGGTTGGGCTTGGATCCTTATTTCCATTGAAGGGAACTCTTAAGGCATCAGCATACCAAGACATTTTGGACAATTTCATGCTCCCAACTTTGTGGGAACAGTTTGGGGATGGCCTCTTCCTGTTCCAACATGACTGCGCACCAGTGCACAAAGCAAGGTCCATAAAGACATGGATGAGCGAGTTTGGGGTGGAGGAACTTCACTGATCTGCGCGGAGTCCTGACCTCAACCAAACAGAACACCTTTGGGATGGGAACAGGAAGAGGCCATCCCCAAACTGTTCTTACAAAGTTGGGAGCATGAAATAGTCCAAAATGTCTTGGTATGCTGACGCTTTGAGAGTTCAATTCAGTGGAACTATGGGCCCAAGCTCAACCCCTGAAAAACAACCCCACACCATAATCCCTCCTCCACCAAATCATTTAGACCAGTGCACAAAGCAAGAGCCATGAAGACATGGATGAGCGAGTTTGGGGTGGGAGGAACTTGACTGGCCTGACCTCAACCCGATAGAACACCTTTGGGACGAACTAGAGCAAAAGACTGTGAGCTAGGTCTTTTTGTCCACATCAGTGCCTAACCTCACAAATGCGCTTCCAAAGGAATGGTCAAACATTCCCATAGACACACTCCTAAAGATTGTGGACAGCCTTCCCAGAAGAGTTAAAGCTGTTATAGCTGCAAAGGGTGGGCCAACTCAATATTGAACCCTACGGACTAAGACTGGTATGCCATTAAATTTCATGTGTGTGTAAAGGCATGTCACAATACTTTTGATAATATAGTGTATATGCGTATATATATATATATATGTATAGCTTTCTCTGTGTAGTTATACACCAGTATCTGGAGCTTCATAATACAGTGTCTGACAAGGCTACTTCACAATGTTCCCATTGTTTAACATCTATTCTGTTTAGATGTTAAGAGATACTAATACAATGTAGAAGAAGAAACACGAGATACAGTAGCCTAAATACAACCATATAGGATATCTAATTTCACTAAGCATCTGGAACTTCAGTATAAAATAAAACATGGATGGTACTTAGTTTCGGTGGATGTAACCAATTATGATCCAGAGACCTCCCCATTCTGTTGGTGGGGATATTAAAAACTTTGTGGAACTTTAATATATTTCTGACCTTCTTTAATTAACCACTTCACCTCTGGGAGGTTTACTACCCTTCCTGACCAGGCAATTTTTTTGCAATATGGCATTGCGTCACTTCAACTGAAATTGTGCAGAGCTTTCTTTTGGTGGTATTTGATCGCCTCTGCGTTTTTTATTTTTTGCGCTAGACACAAAGAACTCACATTTTTAAAATAAAAACAATATATTTTACTTTCAGCTCTAAAACATATCCAACAAAAAAATGTAAAAGATCTAATTTCTTTATCAATTCAGGCCAATATGTATTCTGCTACATATTTTTGATAAAATAAATCCCACTAAGGGTATATTCACTGGTTTACACAAAAGTTATAGTGTCTACAAACTATGGGACATTTATTTATTTATTTACTAGTAATAGCGACGATCAGCGACTTATAGCGGGACTGCGATATTGCAGCGGACAAATCGGGCACCTTACTGACACATTTTTGGGGACTAGTGACATTATTACAGTGATGAGTGCCTAAAATATGCACTGTTACTGTACTAATGACACTGGCTAGGAGGGGGTTAACATCAGGGGTGATCAAAGGGTTAACTGTGTGCCTAGCTGGTGTTTCACTGTAGTGGGGGAGGTGCATTTACTCCTGGAAGACATGAATCACTGTTTTTGCTTTACAGGAACGCAGGATCCATGTCTTTTGTACTGACAGAATGACAATCTGCCTTGTTTACATAGGTAGACTGGCATTCTGTCAGTGTACCGAATAATCAGCGGGTGCCAGCGGACATTGGGTCCCCGGGATCCACTGTTCAGCTTCCGCTGTGAAAAATTACAGTGGGAGCGAGCTGGCGGCGGCGTACACTTGGCCCAAAATATCGAAGTGCAGAATCACATATATATACTTGATTCTGCACAGCGCTGCCACCCTGTAGCAGTAAATCTGCTATGGGGCAGTTGGCAAATGGTTAAAATAAGTGCTTTTTATTGATCAAAACTTTTTCCCAGAAAATATTTTTTAATTCAGCTTTTATAGTGGCGAAGTCATTGACACCCAAACATTGGAGATCAGACAAGCTACCCACACTCAAAGAATGTAAACAGCATATGTCTGATTACATTGAACTGGAAAAAATTACACTACATCCAAAAGATATTGGTCTATTTCTAAAAATATATGGAATCAATGGCTTGAAAATGGTAATCATGTTTATTCATTTCCTCCCTAATATACTATTTTACCCTCTAAAAATCATTCTTTAGATTGTTGAGATAAGTGTCCTGCTGCTTTATATCTAACTTTCATCATGGTGATATTTAATATGATTTAAAGAGATATATTCAATGTGTTGGACAGCATGGGAGTAGTCTTCATGTATGGTAATTGGGAATGTTTAATTGATTTTGTGGGTTAGGCTTGCGCGTTGCAGTGGATATTTTTCCTTTACTAAGTTTCATATTTGAAAAAAGTGCATTATTATTCCAAAAAGATTTCATATACGCTTCAATACCTGAACCTGTCCTCAGTCTTTTATAATCTTTGTCTTTAGACATTCTTGTACTCCATTGTTGGCTCCCCTGGCTTTTTGCCAATTTGAGCAAGACTTTGGCTGCCAATTTTGTACCATGCCTTATTTTCTGCCTGCTCTCAGATCCAAATGTAACCATGGGCCACAAAGTAGAAGCCATTCATGACCATCTCTTCTAAAAAAACGATGTGCCTAGATGGCATGCTTATGCATTATTTTTCCATGCTTCCTAAGTCGAGGACCATGATAAAGTATAGAGATAAGAAATTCTGACTCTTTTCTGACACTAATCTAAAGGATGTTTGTTCAGGGTTTGTGCCTCAAAAGGAATTTTTGGCTAATGCCACGTACACATGATCAATTTTTCCGACAACAAATGTTGGAAGTGAGCTTGTTGGCGGAAACTCCGACCGTGTGTATGCTCCATCGTACATTTGTCGTCGGACTTTCCGCCAACAAATGTTGGCTAGCAGGTTCTCAAATTTGCCACCAACAAATTTTTGTTGTCGGACTTTCCGATCTTGTGTACACAAGTCCTTTGCACAAAAGTCCACGCATGCTCGGAATCAAGTACGGGCCAGAAGCGCTCGGTCTTGTAAAACTAGCATTCGTAATGGAGATATACCATACGTCTTGTATGTCACTACGTTCGTAATTGTTGGGCAACATTTGTGTGACCGTGTGTATGCAAGACAAGTTGAAGCCAACAACCTTCGAACAAAAATCTACGGTTTTGTTGTCGGAAAGTCCGTTTGTATGTACGGGGCATAACACAGCCGGGAAAGAAGGATTTTTTTAGAAAGAGGCCACCATGCTCCTCTCATGATAGGGTCACTTCAAGTATCCATGATTTAAATCAGCCCCACATGTTCCACTACCAAATCAGCCATAGCCCCCAGACTCCAATATATTGGTAATTTGGATCAACATGTTCATTGGCAGCCGCAAGGAACACAGCATGCACAATTGAGTCAGTCATTAAAAATGTAGATTACATTTTAATTACACTCAGCATCCATTTTATTTTCTAACTCTCGGGAAAAACACAATTTAATATTAAATACAAATTGATATTGGAAAATTGCTAAATGATTAACACTTAATGATGTAGGATAATTGATTTATCATTCCCCTTCATTTCCATAACATATTAGCATAACAAAGAAAGCTAATTGTAATGAAGCAAGACGGAATACCATAATCTTTTCTACAACAAGAGCAATACTTTCCAGCTGTATTTGTGAAAAGCTGTCATCCATTATCCCATCAGGACAATTAGTTAAATAATGGGGATGTTTAAAGCTCATCAACCAGGATATTCAAATCTTCCCAAAGTGATAAGTGATTTGGGAGAACCAGGGCATGGAAAGTGCATTAGATCTGAAACAAAACTATGACAAAAACAATTTTTTTTAAAAAGTAGGATCCTTGGGTTTTTTGTATGACACATCTGTTTAAACTGATATTTCTTGATATTTCTTGACAACAAGATTAATGTGTATTATTAAAATGGACCTGAACTCAATAAGTTAAGGTTTGCTATCTTCTAGGGAACATCTAAAGAGGTTAATTGTGCCTGAACACTACTGTGAACTTGTTACCGTTTCTCTTATTATGTTATTTTCTCATAATTTTTCTTATTATCTTGTCTTCCTCATGAAATATAGCACTGCACTTGCTGTGTCTTGAGTCTCATAGCTGTATATCTATAGTGTGAGTTCATTGAAGGCACTGTAAAAGCCTGTGATGACACTACTGTGTTCCTCACTGCTTTTCTTGCTGGAGAGGAAGTTGTACCTGAAGACCTGCAGTTCTAGGTTCTCCTTGCTTTTGCTTCATCCCTTCTGTGGATTTATGCTTCCCATACCTCTGCTGCTTCTTGATCATTCCTCCACCAGTCATCAGATCACCAGTCATCAAGAGGCTTTTTTAAAGCTCATCAACCAGGATATTTAAATCTTCCCAAAGTGACATGAGGAAGCAAAGCTGTGCCTCTATCAAGATGGTCATCTCCACACAGACACCGAGCAGTGCATTGTGGGTCATACACCAGGCAATGTTCTTCTGCTTCTTGATGAACCAGCCAAAATTCACTATGACGGTGGTCCTGTCAGCCCAATCTCACCCCACATCCTTCAAAAGAGCCAAATGAAAAATCCAATCAGATGCAGGCACAGGAGGGGTATTCTGACAGCTGCCAGTTGGGGATGCCAGAATACAATAACACATAGAGAGATTTATCCATCTGCTAAAGGATGTAGTCTGCTTCTGGAGCTCTTTGCCCTTCCTGGGAGCTCTACCGCCGCCTTTTGACCACTACTTCCCGTCTGTACAGTACTTCCAAGTTGAGCTAAGGAAGAGATTACTCTGAATAATTCCTCCCGCCTGATTGATTGGAATCCTGGGGCATTGTTGAACCCAAAGTCACAGGCCATCACCACCTGTCTCACTGACTTGCGTACCAACATCCCTCAGCCTCCGGTAGTAGCCTTCCCCTGGGCTTTCACTCACTTGATCAACAGTCCATGTGCCACTCACAAACGGTCAAATGCCCAATTGTCTTCCGCTTAGTTGCTACTTCTTCTGTAATGGTTTCTCCATCCCTTCTCTCCAGTCTGGCACGCTCCCTTCCCCTCAGGGGCGTCCAGTGACACCAGCGACTACATACTGTGCAGTGTCACTACCTCCTCTCCTCCGTGTGGCCTGGTCCCTACCTCCTTCCCCGTGGGGGGGCTCCACTTGGCTCCCCGCAGGGGGGCCTTCTTTCTGAACTCTCCCTCTCCGGAACTCTAATTCCAACATGTGACCCCAGCTTATATGGGAGTCCCACCTCCTGCCAAACAAATTAATGATTGGCCAGAACTCACACATGAGCTGCCTGTCACTCAGATCCCAAGTCCAACCTCTCTTCCAGAACCATTTCCACTGAAAGCAAGAGGAGGCATCTCTGGGTCCAAGCACAGGTGGCCACACCCTGAACTACACTGACACTCCCAGTTCCCAAAATAAACAACCAGGCCTGGAATCACAATGCAAGCCTGCCTAAACTTACCTGAAACCATACTTTGTAATTTAAACACAAAAAGCTCACCTACATGAAAGGTGACCGCTACATACACCCCCCCACTTAAATCACAACTGTCCCCAGTTGTGGGGAATTAATTTGGAGTACCTCCTTAAGGTTAACCACTTGACCACCCCCCTTCCTAACCAGACCAATTTTCAGCTTTCGGTGCTCTCACACTTTGAATGACAATTACTCAGTCATGCAACACTGTACCCATATGAAATGTTTGTCCTTTTTTTCACACAAATAGAGCTTTCTTTTGGTGGTATTTAATCACTGCTGTTTTTTTTATTTTTTGCACTATAAATCAAAAAAGACTGAAAATTCGATTTAAAAAATAAATAAAAAATATTTGTTTCTGTTAAAATTTATTGCAGAGTATTGGCAAGTATTGGCAGAGTATTGGCAGAGTATTGGCGAGTATTGGTAGAGTATTGGCAAGTATTGGCAGAGTTTTGCAGAGTATTGGCAGAGTATTGCAGTGTTGCAGAGTATTTCACAATGTTGCAGAGTATTGCACAGTGTTGCAGAGTATTGCACAATGTTGCAGAGTGTTGCAGAGTGTTGCAGAGTATTGCACAGTATTGGCAGAGTATTGGCAGAGTATTGCAGTGTTGCACAGTGTTGCAGAGTATTGCACAATGTTGCAGAGTATTGGCAGAGTATTGCACAGTGTTGCAGAGTATTGCACAGTGTTGCACAGTGTTGCAGAATATTGCACAGTGTTGCAGAGTATTGGCAGAGTATTGCACAGTGTTGCAGAGTATTGGCAGAGTATTGGCAGAGTGTTGCAGAGTATTGCACAGAGTTGCAGAGTATTGCACAGTGTTACAGAGTATTGGCAGAGTATTGCACAGTGTTGCAGATTATTGGCAGTGAGCAGCGCTGTGGGCACTAAACATCCAGCCCACAGCGCTGCTGCAATCTCTCCCCCTCTCCCCTCGCACTGTACCGAACGGTACACAGAGGGGAGGGAGGAACCGGCGTCATGACGTGACGCCGGTTTGTTTACAAGTGATCGCTTGACGGAACGATCACGTGGTAAATGGCCACGATTAGCGGCTATTTACCGTGTTCCACGATGCGCCGGGTCCTCCGAACCCAGCGGTCACGGATGTTCCCGAGTGCGCGCCCCAGGAGCAACATTCTGGAATGACGTCCCACAGAGTGTACCCAGAATAAGCCGACCGCGCTGTAGCCGTCTTTTGGCTATGCCCCGGTCGGCAAGTGGTTAAGGAGGAAAGAGCATCGCATTACATCAAATGGAATGGGGAAAAAGGAAATAAACTTGAAACAGGAATAACATCAATATCACAGTACACAACACTAACACAACATATTTTCTTATACAATTTACATGGCCTAACTGTAGGTCCCTACAGCTAACATTCCATACAAGCGGAACCAGAACATTGCTCCCAAAGGAGGAATACTCTGTTTACCGCAGGCCTTCATCTGTAAGATAGACAGCCATCACATCTTCAATTCACCTAAAAGAAGACACAAAAATATTTCTAACTACTACTACACATTACCAAACAGAGGGGGTTATCATCCTCTATTGGGTAATCAAACAAATATACAAATTTTTCCTTTTATGGCATGTATGTTTCTGTCAGGATCATCGCTCCCTCAAAAGGAGTCTAACAGACTTCCTGCAGAGCGCACCCTAAACAGACATGCTCAGCAAATGAATACATCTGCCCGTTGGCAAATAAACTTTCTGTTTGGCTCCTAAACAGGGGTCCTTTTTTTTAAAAAGTACTTGTGGCAAAGGGATATAGCAGAGACAGCACATTCTAGTGTCCATAACTTTGTCCTTGTTAGGCACCCTGAATGTGAGTCTCCTGCTGAACAGACAATTTTTGGGATAACCCACCCTAACCCATCTGCCGTCCTGCAGTTAATATGGGTATTAAAGCACACTTGTGACTACCTCTCCAGCAGTCCTGCTTACAAGTAATACCTTGGGTCAGGTAACCTTTTGCGATTCTCCCCTTGTCCTCTCACTGAGATGGAGTAACTGCGGGTGTTTTGTCCTGCCTTTACCACAAACACTTTGTCTTTGTGAATTGCTCTCCCAAGTCTCCATTCACGGTGAATGACTTTGAATTGGACCCAGACCTCACTATCAGGTGTCCGAATGGGTTTAGGAACATGAAGATAGTCCCAAACAAGATCATCTTCCCATGCTTCCCGGGAATTCTCAACAATCTCCATGATCCACTTAGGAACATAAGGGTAATCCAGGCCCCACTCATGAGCAACTTTCCTTTGGACTTCCCTCTGAAACCTCGAAAGTCTAGGTAAATCTTTAGCCTTTCCTCCGCCAGGCAAAACGCATGAGTCAGAAGCTCTACTGACCCACTGTTGGTATGTGGCTGCCCTGGTAGGAAGGACAGTAGCTGAAACATTAAAAGAGGGTACTGGGGTTTTAGATGTGCTGAGTGATTTTTCTGACACTCCCGTAGAAGCTTCCACTGAGGTAGAACTCTCCAAGAACCACATTTCCTCTTTACTAGATTCAGCCTCTTCAGGGGATGACCACTCAAATAAATTGTCCAAAGATCCATATTTCTTCAGGACTTGCAGTGACCCCCAATCTACAGCCCGGCCACTGTTCACCCTGTCTGGCTCACCCGAGGGATCCCCTTCCTGTAAACTAGGCTCCTTCCGGACAGGTATAACAAAGGACTTATTGCTAGCCGACTCTTTAGGGGTTTCCTCCAAAGACCGTCCACTGACTCCGGCAGTCCCTGGGTCCCCAGCCAGGCTACAGGCTCCCCCATTAGATCCTACCTGATCCTCCAGTGGCTCAGATTCAGCCGAATCAGACGGGAGCTCCTCCACTGCTGCAGCAGGCGACATACGACCCTCACCGGCCTCTCGAATCACCTGCATCTGCGGCATACAAAATCAAGGTGTAAGACTGGTGGAATAGTACCGGACTTCCTGTTGAACGGGTCCCAAGTGTGTTAGATGAGCACTGCAATGCCCACACTGAGCCCAGGCGGCGACTCCAACCGTAGGCCTCCGACATCCGGGACACAACATGCAAAGTCTCTCTACTCCATCAATCACTCCTAGTGCCAGTCCTCCGGTTGAGCTCCAAACGAACACCGGTATCGATCAGGACCCGGTCCTGCAACTCAGGTAACCGCTGCATGACGGGTGTACTCCGAACACCTCTACGCCATCTTCCTCCACCTTTTTGGTCTGGCGCGTGGCACGCTGAACGCTGCCAAACTTTTTCCTCTGGGGCGTGGCTCCACTCCCTACTTGTTGGTTCAGCGCGCGAGGAACTGTAGCTGCACATTTTCAAAGTCCTCCCCAGCGACACCTGGTGGCAGGCACTATTAAACTGCAGACTATCTTGGCAACAGTTACTGGAATGCAGACTCCGTTGCTATGGGAGATGGCTAGTGGTCAAATATGAAACAGATATCTCGGTGGGACCTCCATGTAGCACACTACCCCCGAAGGAGCTGCAATTTGTGTATTCTATCCGTAAATCATATTTGCCAACTAGCCCATCGCAGCTCACAGAAATAGAAACAGTCCATATTGTAGTTTTCTCTTGCTTTTATTAATGTAACATGAACTGGGATAGGAAAAGGGTTTTCTGAGATGCTCTTTTGCTGCTTTATAATCTTTCCTTTGCTTTCTCATGCAAAGACTAAGAACAATGCGGACTATGAAAAGTCACTCTGAATAACTTCTCTTTGGGAAGAAAGGAGTAGTCCGGTCCTTGAGAACAATGAAACGAATAGCAAAGAGCCACTCTGAATAACTCTTTGCATATAGACTTGGGTAGATTTACTAGAGAACAAATAGTAAAGAGTCACTCTGAATAACTTCTTCACCCATAGGCCTTGTTTTAGAACAACCTGTATCTCTGTTTGTGCTGGAAGCTCTACCGCCACCTTTTGACCACTACTTCCCGTCTGTACAGTACTTCCAAGTTGATCTAAGGAAGAGATTACTCTGAATAATTCCTCCCGCTTGACTGATTGGAACCCCGGGGCATTGTTGAACCCAAAGTCACAGGCCATCACCACCTGTATCACTGACTTGCATACCAACATTCCTCAGCCTCTGGTAGTACCCTTTCCCTGGGCTTTCATTCACTTGATCAACAGTCTATGTGCCACTCACAAACAATCGATCTCCCAGTTGTCTTCCGCTTAGTTGCTACTTCTTCTGTAATGGTTTCTCCATCCCTTCTCTCCAGTCTGGCTCGCTCCCTTCCCATCAGGGGCATCCAGTGACACCAGCGACTACATGCTGTGCGGTGTCACTACCTCCTCTCCTCCGTGTGGCCTGGTGCCCCCTCCTTCCCCGTGGGGGAGGGGCTCCGCTTGGCTCCTCGCAGGGGGGCCTTCTCTCTGAACTCTCCCTCTCCGGAACTCTAACTCCAACATGTGACTCCAGCTTATATGGGAGTCCCGCCTCCTGCCAAACAAATTAATGATTGGCCAGAACTCACACATGAGCTGCCTGTCACTCAGATCCCAAGTCCAACCTCTCTTCCAGAACCATTTCCACTGAAAGCAAGAGGAGGCATCTCTGGGTCCATGCACAGGTGGCCACACCCTGCACTACACTGACACTCCCAGTTCCCAAAATAAACAACCAGGCCTGGAATCACAATGCAAGCCTGCCTAAATTTACCTGAAACCATACTTTGTCATTTAAACACAAAAAGCTCACCTACATGAAAGTAGGTGACCGCTACATATAAAGGACTTTACCCAATGCTGATCCTGCCGAGCAATGGGAGAGCTACAAAAAATGGTATGACACCTCTACTGAACTTTTACCTGGCAGCCATGTACCTGGTGCAAAAAAGACAAGGGAGTCTCTGCCTGTTGTGCTGTACTTTAGCTTGCTGTGTACATGGGAAGTCAGGTTTACATCAGATTACAGTCAGCCTGAGAACTTTATTTTGTTATTATTATACAGGCTTTATATAGTGTCAACAGTTTGAATATAAAGTAAAACAGCCCAATTACAATACAAGACTAGAGAATTAAGAGCCCCATTAGAGCTTACAATCTAAATCAGAAGGGAAAGTTATATAAAAGTTAGTACCTGTATGGAATGAGCTAATGGAAAAGTAAAATGTAATTTTTTTGGGGCATTCCATCTATCCCTATTCCACTGTTTGCAAATAAAGCTTCAAAAGACATCCATGGATTGAACTAGCTTTTCTGCTAAGAAGTCAAATTAGTGTGTGCAAAGCCTGAAGACAAGGTGATCTCATTTGGGGGTCCCACTTGCACTATATAAGGCCAAATGGTGTCATGTACCTGGTCAAATGCCAAAGTGCAGAGAGGGCTTCCCTTGTGGCTGAGTGCGGGGCACCCTTGAAGGTGATAACAGGGAGTGCTATGCCCAAAGAAGCAGGGGTCTGCTGGGTAGCGGCTGGACAAGCATGATGCACTGCTAGGCAGGAGTCCCTCAGATGTACCAGATGAGACTGGGCAGAAAGGAGAGCCAAAATCAGGGTCAAGAGCCAGGCCAGTAGTCATACACGGAATATTAGCCAGGGGTAAAGCAGCAGGCAGGGTCAGGAGAAAGCCGGGGTCAATGGAACAAGCCTAGGGTCAAAACCAGGAATGGAGACAAGACAGATCAAAGGCAAGCCAGTTCGGTAACAGGAAATCTAATAACAACAGGAACAGGAACTTTGGAACACACAGTGGAGCTGAAGATCATCCAACAACTATTGGCTAATGCTTCTGGCTTTAAATAGGGCACTGGGCGCCAGAATCTGTCACGCATTGTGTGTGAACTTGCACTTTAATCTTTGCAGCCGTTCATGCCCATTCATGCATGCGCATTTGCATTGGCAAATTCTTGTGTGACAATGTGTGATGCCGTTGGGCATTAGCAGATGTGCCAGTTCTTTTGTGAGCCGCTCTCTGACAAATAGAGTGGAGGCACTAGCAAAGAAATTTTTTAAAAATGTGCCATTGCTTCACCTACTGGAGGCTCAGATTGATACACACACACACGCACACAATTAATTACGTATCCAGATCTCCTATCAGTGATAACAGCAGGGCTACATTTGTTACATTACTGTGTTAGTAGCCAGTTTCCACAGCTTAGTTAGAAGCATGTCCTCAGGAAATGAGGGCCTATTTATAAAGTGGGGACTGACTGTTTAACTGATTCATTGCTTTATAACTGCAAAAGGCCCATCATATTATTCACTATCTGAAAAAACTTTAGCTGTTTTTATTTGCCTGCATAGTCACCAATCCCTGTCTTGAATTGCTTGGGCAATTTCAGTCTTGAATTGCTTGTACATTCACCAAACAATCAGTACATATTTGTGCTGAAAATAATACTTTAGCCAAGAATTGTTGTTTGTAGTTCTGTAAAGGGTCTCATTTATCCAGGTCATGCTACAGCCAGAAGTAGTTAATCACATTCAACCTGACTTGCTCTGATATGTTATGTTAGACCTCTTGCTCTTCAGCCAAGTAGCTTCCTCAGTTCTAATGAATGTCAGAACATACGTATTCATACAGCTACCTCCGTCACCTTAGTCCAGTTACCATGTAACATGTCAAGGCAGATGTTGATGTCCAAGAACAGGTATGAACATTTGTGAAACCACCCTGTTCTTAATACATAATTTAGCTCCTAGGTGCCTTGTGTTAATCATTTGAGTTACATGGCTAAAGTTGTCAATTGTTTTCAAATCATGAAGGACGAGGTGCTAAAAAAGGAGTTATATACAGTATCTCACAAAAGTGAGTACACCCCTCACATTTTTGTAAATATTTTATTATATCTTTTCATTTGACAACACTGAAGAAATGACACTTTGCTACAAATGTAAAGTAGTGAGTGTACAGCTTGTATAACAGTGTAAATTTGCTGTCCTCTCAAAATAACTCAACACAGCCATTAATGTCTAAACCACTGGCAACAAAAGTGAGTACGTCCCTAAGTGAAAATGTCCAAATTGGGCCCAAAGTGTCAATATTTTAAAACCGTACCATCAAACACAGTCACTGTGCCATCAAACGCAGCCACTGTGCCCATCAATTACCGCCACTGTGCCAAACGCAGCCACTGTGCCCATCAAACGCATGCCCCTGACAGGGCCAAAGCTTGTCACCATTTCCCGCCTCAGTGGCGGGATCTCATGACGTTGGTGGAGACCCGCCCCATACCGGGCTGGGCGTCACTACTGGGCCGCATTGTAAGTTAAAGAACTTTCCGTTTAAAGGATATTCTATATTTATAGATATTACTGATTTAATTTCAGAGCATTTTACTCCTGATGATTGGCATAAGCCATGAAACGTGCGTCGAGTATACATCGAACTGATGCCCAGACAAGTTTGGCTCACCATGAGCAATTGCTTTTGTCTATTGTATCATTATGAATGGAAGAGTGTTTTTACGTAACTGTGTTGCCAATCATGTTGTATTTTATTTTGTATAATAACTGTATATTCATACAAGTGTACCATAGTATATTGTGTCCTTTATCACAGATTGACACTTTTTACAACGTGATCTGTAATTAATAAACAATTCAATGAATAATATGAACAAGGTATCTATTCAGTGACATGCTTTAGAGCCCATTCACACAGGGGCAACACGACTTCCAGCGCGACTTTGGGAGGCAGCTTGGACACGACTTGAGTATGAATCACAGCACGACTTGGGGCAACTTACAACACAACTTGAAGCCGCCTCCAGGACAGGGAACTTTACAAGTGGCCAATCAGAGCTTATCAGCTGTGTGTGAGAAGGAGGGGGCTGGCTGTTTAGTGGAGTAAATTACTTTCTGTTTCCTTTCTGCTTCCTGTAAAGTTGCCTCAGTATGAACAGTGATCAGACTTGGAGGCAACTTCCATTGAAATCAATGGGTACAAGTTGCCTTCAAGTCGGATTGAAGTAGTACAGGAACCTTTTCTGAAGTCGGAGCGACTGCAGTAGTGTGCTTTAAGACGGATCCATTCATTTACATTGATTTTTTCATGTAGCACGACTTGAGGCGACTAGGGGCGACTTGAAGTCGGATCCAAAGTCTCCCCTGTGTGAATGGGCTCTCACACAATGCCCCATTGCTTTTTCTCTTCTGTTGTTCAACAATAATCATGGGATGTTCTCAGATAAACCTGCTAAGAATAGAAAGCCCAGCAGATAGTATCAAAAAGTAGTAAACGTATACTTTATCTAACAAACGACAGTTCTACTCAATAGTCAGAATTGTAACCATGTGTAGTAAAGTGCAGGAACCTGAGTATGGTACGGAGAGACAAGTGAGGAGGGGGGTCGAGGGTGAATAGTGGATAAGAGGTAATAGCAGTGGTGGTGCGTCTATATGGGCGCACGGGCGCCACCCCCTCTCTCCTGCCACCCCCTGCATTGCATGAATCTATCTATGGCCATCGCTGCCACCCCCTATTCAGGCGCCCGGCCCCTTTTTGGGCGCCGGGTGCCTGAATTACAGCGCAGGGGATGTTTTTGAAGCAACTAATTAGACAATTGAGGGGCACAGTGGCTGCGTTTGATGGCACAGTGGCTGCATTTGATGGCACAGTGGCTGCATTTGATGGCACAGTGGCTGCATTTGATGGTACAGTGACTGCGTTTGATGGCACAGTGACTGTGTTTGATGGCACAGTGGCGGCAATTGATGGGCACAGTGGCTGCATTTGATGGCACAGTGGCTGCGTTTGATGGAACAGTGGCTGCGCGTGATGGCACAGTGGCTGCGCTTGATGGGCACAGTGGCTGCGTTTGATGGCACAGTGGTGGTAATTGATGGGCGCAGTGGCTGTGTTTGATGGCACAATGGCTGTGTATGATGGTACAGTGGCTGCGTTTGGTGGCACAGTGGCGGAAATTGATGGGCACAGTGGCTGCGTTTGATGGTACAGTGGCGGCAATTGATGGGCACAGTGGCTGCGTTTGATGGCACAGTGGCTGAGATTGATGGTACAGTGAGGCTGCAATTGATGGGTTTTTTTTCAGAATTTTTCAGTTTGTTTGCGCCCCCCCCAAAAATTTGAGCACCAGACGCCACTAGGTAATAGGGGACCTTTGTACCAACTCCTGAGAATATCAATGTCAAAACTTAATGAAGTCCTAAGACAACCCAAAATATATTGGATTCAAACGACATAAAAAGAGAGGGGGGGGGAGTAGGAAAGCAAAATAGAGGAAAAAGGAATAATAAATGTATTTTATTAGAATTTTATGTGATAGACCAACACAAAGTGGCATTAGATTATTATTTACTTAAAAAATATATATTTGACGGGGGCGTGGCTTGGCAAGCGACCGGGATGGACACGTTCTAGAGGAGCTCCGTGAACGACGCAGCCTGAAGCCGGACAACCCGTGAGCGCAGACCCGGAGATGGGTAAACTGACCCTTCAGACACCCCACTCTAGATGCCGCCGCAACCCCACAGCCACCTCCGCTGCCCGGAGCATCTCCGAACTGCTCAAAGCACAGCCAGCACCGTGAGGTAGCAGTGCAGGCCTCAAGATGGCGCGGGCCCTACAGGACGAGGGGGACTTCAGCAAGGACTCGCAATCGGCAGCCCTGGAACCAGGTAGGGGACGCAATCGTTCCAACAAACCTCTCACATATGCTGACATGTCTGTATTCGCTGCCGACATAAAATCTACATTCTCGGCTGCCATCACAGACCTAAAGTCAAACCTCTTAGTGCTGACTGACAAGATGGCGACTGTAGAAGCCACAGGCAGGCACAGGGACAGAGCGCTGAATAGACTGGAGAAGGTCACAGACTCGCATGCCTCACAGTTTATAGAAATGAACAGGCATTTAGAGGACTTAGACAACCGGGGGAGGAGGAACAATATCAGGGTGAGGGGGATCCATGAGACGGTCAACTCTGATAAGATCATCCCTGCACTGCAGAGAGTTTCCAACTGCCTGCTAGAAAGACAAGAAGATACAGATATAGAGTTTGTGAGGGCCCACAGAGCCCTCAGAGCCAGAGGCCCGGACACAGCTCCCCCCAGGGACATTATCTGCTGCCTTCAGAGTTATCCACTTAAAGAAGACATCATGAGAAAGGCATGCAGGAATGACCACATTATCTTTAATGGAGAACACATCATGCTCTTCCAAGATCTCTCCCAAATCCCTCTTAAAAACCGCAGAGCATTGCGCCCCCTCCTGGACAAACTCAGGGAGCATGACTTACACGTGGCGCTTCCCATTTGCCTTGGTGGTTACTCTAGCGGGGAAACAGCATATCTTATGCTCGCCACCTGACCTACCGGATTTTTGCGACGGACTAGGGGTGGAAAGAGTAGAATTGCCTGAATGGTATCAAGAATTTACACTACCACCCCTCGTCAGAGGCTCCCACCCTTTTCCACCCACCACGCCAGAGAAGCAGCTCTCCAAACGAGTGAAACATGGCCGTGGTGGCGGACAATACTCAGGTACTCCAAATGGGTGACATACCCCTTCCGGGTCCCAAGCTGCAGAGTAAAGTGATACATTTACAACCCAGAAGTCTACTTCATCAGCTACCAACAACATCCACAATTGATCTCTGAACTCATTACCCGTGACTTATTCCTCATCAGGTATATCACAGCACAACAATACAAAAGGATTTACAGTAGACCACTAAGGTGCTTAACCTGCTTAACTCAGGGCATGACTCTTTTATCTTGCCAGGGGCCATGCAGGGGACGCAACATATCTTTTCAGCACAGCAATAACCTGGACGGAGCAAACCTACGCTCTGACAACACTGACATTAACTGCAACACCTGTGAGCTGCTACATTGCTCATGACGTGATCAACTCAACGGGCGACATTGGCCCTGGGTACTGCACCCGGTCAGCAAGTACAGTCGATCCCTGGTACCCCTTGCATAGGGACCCGAGGAAACCTGGATTTTGGGTAGTGACACACTCCATATGGATGTTTTTGGCGGAAACAAAATGCCTTTCACACAGACTTCATGATTACAGTTTTCCAGAATCACATCCTTTACTCTTTTCACAGGGTTGATCCTTACTGACACTAGTTTGTATTTAGCCTATATTTTCAGGCTGTGTTATTCTTGTTCCTTTTTCTTTTTTATAGACCACCTCGTTCACATTTTTGGTGCATTTTTATTTTTTATTTTTATTTTGGTCTCTTTTGTTTTCACAACATCACTGTGGTCTAGTCTAGAACTACACCACGGTGACACTAAATGTGACTGTGCCACCCCGGTGGTGACCTACCCACGTACCCACAAAGTGAATCTGGGCCAGGGGTTTCTCGACCCAGGTGCACTAACCATATACTTTAGAGACGGTTAAATATCTTCTAAAGTTTGTTTCCTCTCATAACAACTCCTGTTATATAGGATTCACTTTTATCTTCAAATCCTCTTTTACTTGATCACACTTTCTCTTTTCTTCCTTTCTTAGACCTGTACCTCTCCTGCAATCTCTCTCCTTGGCTTGTTGCGCAGTAACTTAAACACCGAATAACTGAAATTTATTTTCGCAGAGCTAGCATGAAGCACTCTTCCACCCTCGACTTCTAGAGATGGTGTACTCGTCGCTTGGGAAGACACCCCTGGTGATCTCACATAATATCAGGGAACTGAACATTCCTGAGAAGCGGGTTTCTTTGCTCAGGGAACTGAAGAAAGGTAGGCCACAGTTTGTTTTCTTACAGGAAACTCACTTCAGGACCAATCATATCCCTAATCTTACTAATGCGTTCTTCACCGCGGCTTACCACGCAACTAATGACATTGCAAAAACCAAAGGGGTAACAATCCTAGTTAGTAAATACACCCCTTTACCCTCACTGACAAGTTAGCAGACCCAGAGGGCCGCTATGTGTTTATTGAAGGGACTTACAGAAAAAGGACGGTGACTTTGGCAAATGTGTACTTTCCCAACTCATCGCAGGTTACCTTTTGCCAAAAGGTCATTCGGAAACTCAAGGGCTTTGCATCGGGGCTCTTGATCATGGGAGGTGACTTCAATGTCCCCCTAAACCCCACAGTAGACTCCTCCACTGGAAAGTCTTGCATCACATACAGAGCACTTAAAAAAATCAAACTATTTCTAAACTCCCTACAGTTGGTAGATACCTGGAGGTTTCTCCATCCAGAATCTCGAGGTTTCACACAGCACTCCGTTCCTCATAACCGATACTCACGTATCGACCACCTTTACATTTCCCAGAGAGACTTACAGACGGCGACAGAGGCCCACATAGACCATGCGCCCATTTCTCTGGGGGTGGATTTATGCTCCTCCCTGCCCAGGCCAAACACGTGGAGACTGAATACTTCCCTGCTGACAGACCCTGAACTACTCCCCCGCATTCGAACAGCCATCTCTGACTTTTTCGTTACCAACAACACCCCGACATGGACCCGATGATGATCTGGGAAGCACATAAATGCA
Source organism: Lithobates septentrionalis (assembly GCA_037952835.1). Classification (NCBI taxonomy): domain Eukaryota; kingdom Metazoa; phylum Chordata; class Amphibia; order Anura; family Ranidae; genus Lithobates; species Lithobates septentrionalis. The sequence goes on along the minus strand of JBBDGP010001277.1, from coordinate 7,933,026 downwards.
CAATACGGGGGGAACTAATTAAGATGGGCGCCCAACGCAAAAAGATGTAAGAAACAGAAATTCATAACTTGACAAAGAAAATACATAGACTAGAAAACATACACAAACAATCCTTGGCTAATCAATCTGCTAAGGAATTGTTAGACACCAGGAAAACTCTACAACAACTGTTTGAAACCAAAACTAAGAGATTGCTATTTTTTTTAAAAAGAGTCTACTATGAGTCAGGTGACAAGACGGGTAGGTTCTTGGCCAGGGCCCTAAGGGAAGCTAATTCCACCAATGTCATCTCAGGTATCAGGACACAAGACGGGACGTTAGAGGTTACCTCAGAAGCAATAGCGGCCCAGTTCCACCAGTATTACTCAAAACTCTACAATCTACCACACCAACATATGCCCTCCACATTACCAGCCGATAGAATGCAGACCATACAGGACTACCTGACTGACAGCAGCCTTCCTCAGTTGGGGGACGCCGAGATGACCCTGTTGGAAGACCAGATATCACTCACGGAGATTCAGGGGGCAATGAAGGGACTTAAGTCCGGAAAGAGTCCAGGCCCGGATGGTTATACATCCGCATACTATAAAACGTTTAGCGACATTTTGTCAACACCCCTGACCAAGGCCTTGAACTCCCTCTCTCTGCCCGGACTTGTCCCACCTGACTTTCTCTTGGCTCACATTGCAGTGATACCTAAAACAGACAAAGACCCTACGGAGTGCTCAAGTTACAGACCTATCTCGCTACTAAATCTAGACCTCAAGCTACTAGCCAAAATCATAGCAAACAGGTTAAAACCTCTCCTCCCCTCCTTAATTGGCCCGGACCAGGTGGGGTTTATGCCGGGCAGAGAGGCAAGAGATAACATCATCAAGGCCTTACTACTGACACATGCGGCACACTCTCGGGGCTTCGAGGGCCTTCTCCTGTCCACGGATGCGGAGAAGGCCTTCAATAGGGTCTCCTGGGACTACATGCTGGCAGTTTGCCGTCATGTTGGACTGGGCACGCATATGATGACCTGGATTACAGCCCTGTACCAAAACCCAAAATAAAAGTAAATGGCATCCTGTCAAACAAGGTCCCGATCTCTAAAGGACCCAGGCAGGGATGCCCTTTGTCACCACTACTGTTCATCCTGTCGCTGGAGCCATTCATCAGACTGGTCAACAAAGACAAATCCATTGCAGGCTTTGAAGTGGCTAATAGAATGTACAAGACGGCAGCATATGCGGACGACCTCTTGTTTTTCTTGACCAAACCATATACCACAATCCCAAACTTAATGAAAGAATTCACACACTATGGTTACATCTCTAACCTCAAAATCAACAACACGAAATCTGAGGCAATGAATGTCACACTGACAGCGGACACACTTACCAGAACTCAGGAGAATTGCCCGTTTCGTTTGGTAGCAAGTACTCTCAAGTATCTTGGAGTTTTACTGTCCCCAAGACTGGCAACGACCTACGAAAAAAATTTCCCACACATGTTGCGAAACACTGCCACTGACTTACAGAATTGTAATACTTTTCTTGGTTCGGAAGAGCCGCCATCCTAAAAATGACTATCCTCCCCGTCTACTGTACCTTTTAAGGTCACTACCTGTCAGAATCCCACAGAACTTTTTCAAACAACTACAGTCCCTTCTCCTTCGATTCCTCTGGGGCCACAAACGACCCAGAATCCAATTTGCACTCCTGACTAGGCCCAAGGAGCGGGGCGGCATGGGATTACCACATTTCCAAAATTACTACATGGCCTCCCACCTCACAAGAGTGATTGACTGGCATTGCCACAGTGAATCCAAGGATTGGGTCAAGCTGGAAGAATCGGTAACTCAGGGCTCTCTTAGGTTTTCCCCATGGATTCCTTGGAAAAGCCAGCATTACTCTGTTAAAGGACACCCACTGATGGGGACCACTATGAACGTCTTCCAGAGGGTGATCAAGAAGTCTGACTTGACGTCACGACTTAGCCCATTAACCCCACTACAAAATAACCCAGAATTTGCCCCAGGGTTAGACAGCAGGGCCTTTCAGTCTCAAGATCCATAGAAACTACTTATTGCAGGGGATTGCCTCTAAAACGACAGAATTAAAGACTATTCTGTGCTGAAAGATGACAAGAAACTGCCTCACTTGCCTCGCTGGTCATACTTCCAAATCCGTAGCTATGTCACCGATAGGGCTAAACAACCCTATTTCTAAAGGCCGCTGACTCAACTGGAAACAGCCTGTCAAAAGGGCGATAACTTTATCAAAGCGACCTCTGTCACATACACCTGGCTGCAATATTCTAAAACAACAACTGAGGACAGATTCAGGGGAGAGTGGTCTAGAGCCCTGCAGAGGGACATCACAGATAACCAGTGGCTAATGACTTGTACGCTTGCACACAAATGCTCTATTAGCACCAAAACGCAGGAAACGGCGTAAAGCTCCTGAAGCATTGATACGCCACACCCCACAAACTCAGAGCTTGGTTCCCAGAGGTGTCGGACAGATGCTGGAGATGTGGAGGGGAGACTGGTACTCTCCTACACATATGGTGGCAATGCCCAGTCATTGGGGCCTACTGGAATGCGGTGAGGGACACCATACGACAGATCACGGAGACCAGAATCACGCTCGATGCAGCCTGTTGTTTGCTTCACATTTCCAACTTCCTGTACAAACGATACAAAAAATCCTTAACAAAGCATTTACTGAATGCCGCCAAGGCCCTGATACCGCTTCATTGGAAGAGCACTCAGGCTCCATCGGTAAGAGAGTGGCTTCAGAAAGTCTCCGAGGTCTGTCACATGGAAGACACACTAGCTCAGACTTCCGATGACATAGAAAGATACCACAAGACATGGTCACCTTGGCTTCATTTTAAGGTTTCAACAGATTACGATCAATTGATGAAAGATTAATACCCTAATGGGTGTGGGTGCTTTTCGCTCTCTCCTAACCACGCTCCAGCGTAACGCGACGACCGGGGAGAGAACTTTTACCAACTCGCAGGTAATCCTTTTCTCCATAACCACTTTCTTTTCTCTCTTCTACTATTTCTTCTCCATCCAAGTATACTGAACTTTCTCATAATACTCAGAGCTAATAACTTGTTACGTTTTATATTATCCAGACTTAGTTAACTCCAGACTCCCAGTTGGATGATGCAAACTAAAACCTCAAACGTGATCTCATTCCTGCATGCCTCCAGCCTGGGAAGTGTAACATTATAACACATAGACTAACTACTGCAAATCATTCTGGTAGATAGCTAGTGCACTTGATGTTTACTTGATGTTATGTACATCCATGCCAGATGAACACTGAAATGATGCTTTGATTGTTAAACTGCATTTGTTTCCAATAAAACATTTGATGGAAAAAAAAAATATATATATTTGACAGCTTTCTGTGCGCAGCTGCACAGTCCCATTTCTATACCAAATCTAGACAAACTACTTATGTGCATAACTGAAGGCCAGTGGCTCAAAAAACTTGTAGCCACCCCAGCAGAGCTTCCAAGGGATAGCATGACCTCCCCCATGTGACAGTGCTCAGGAATGAGCGCCCAATTATCCAGCCATTATCTCCCTCTCGAAGCTCCGACACCAGCCGACAACAGAGCTTAGACATAGTGAGATGCTGCAGCTGGAGGGCAGCAAGGGAGTGTGAATCAGTACGTATCAAAACCTAGGGTGGGGTGGGGAAGAAGGGCTATCCACAAATACTGTTACTTTGCCTTGATTTGGTGTTTCACTTTAAAAACCCAACATTGGCCACGCCTGGCATCTCCCTACAGAGGCTCCACGGAGAAAAGTCAACAAATACTGTATTTCACAATGCTCCTTAAAAGTTTTTGTTGAGTCTATAACACAGAGGTCTCAAACTGGCGGCCCCCCAGCTGTTGCATAACTACAAGTCCCATCATGCCTCTGTGTGTGGGAGTCATGCTTGTAACTGTCAGCCTTGCAATACCTCATGGGACTTGTAGTTTCGCAACAGCTGGAGGGCCACCAGTTTGAGACCCCTGCTATTATAACAGATATTTCATGACCAAGGAAATTGAATGTTTTTGGTATTTATAAAAAAAAAAATGCATCAGCACAAAGAAATTATTTTGTCTGAGAATGTATGTTATCTGCATATATTTGATGCTTACTTAATCAATTAAGATACAGTGAATGTTTAATTTGACAATGGCATGCAAGGGAATTCAAAGCATTAAATAAGATGAAATGTTTCCATAGCAACAACCACTGGCAGATAATATGTGTTCCTGTAAAATATGTCCTTGTAAAAGTTTCTGCAATAACATCATTAGGAAAACAAATAAGCACACACTATTGTTGTAAAGAGAATTTTGCTGAAGATATAGTTACAATGGATTAAATTGATTTGTACTAATGAACTGTTACTTCCTGCAGTGTGTCTGAGGAAGGAATATAAGGGAAATTCTCCCAACAGTTAATATACAGAATAAAAAAATATACTGAGAGGCTCTTCTTAACCATTGTCAAAACAGCACGACAAATGGTGGTCACGGTCAGGTTGTGCCTAACAGTGAGAGTAGCCTAAATAATAATAATAAAAAAAAAATGTATGTATGGACGAAGGACCCTGAGCAGAGAGATTCACAGACAGCCACAGGCAGTCATTTAGTATATTTTTACAGAAAAAAATCTGGTACACAGCCTTTTACAAATAGGAGAAATCTGGATATTTTTTTCAAACTGTGTGTGAAAATATGGACAGCTGGCAGGGAGCTTTTCTGCCTCAGAATCTGGTATATACAGTATAAAGCCATGTGTGAGTGAAAGGGTGAGCTTGGGAAGAAAGAAGTAGTGAGTAGAGAAAAATCTTTTTTTCCATTGAAATGGTGGCCTTGCATAGGTTCATATAAGGGACTGTGTCAACTACCAAGTTCTCCTTCTGAGGAAAGCAGATGGGAAATGTACCCCCTGGTGGGGAGGGAGAAGTCAAGTGCAAGAACTGCTTTCAGTCAAGACATGGACTCAGGTAAAATAATCAGATATGGGCACAGATGTATGTGGGGTAGGGACAGATGTATGTGTGGAGCACTGCGTAAATTGATGGAACTGTATGGGTACCTTAAATAAATAGGGATAATTGTAGACACTAGACATGTGCATTCGTTTTAGTCCGAATGCATTTTCGTCCGAATTTCAGGTATTTTCGTTATCGTTTTAATAAACGATAACGAAAGTGCAGAATCCGAAAAACGAAAGATCCGAGATAAACAAATGCTTTATTTTTGTTGCTACAACAGTTTGATATAGCTAGGAGATTCGACATGATGATGACAATAACAATCTGTGTCCATCAAACCTGTGGTCGAATGTGCCTAACCTTAACTCTATTAGTCCAAGATTATTCTACATAGAGAGAAAAGATTCGACGTAGGGGAGAAAAGATTCGACATAGGGGAGAAAAGATTCGACGTAGGGGAGAAAAGATAAATAAAAATAATGATGATGATGAATGTTATTGGCTGATTGTAACCAAAGAAGAGGAGCAGTAAAATAGCTAGAACTAAGTACACACTTACTTTATGGTGTCTGTTGAAAGTTCTAAGAAGATTCGACGGAGCAGGTAAACTATACGGCGTCGTACAGTTTAGCTGCTCTGTCGAATCTTCTTTGAACATTCGACAGACACCATAAGACTTCAATGACAGATTCGACCTTAATTTGGATTTTGGGACGAATGCGATTTTTAGCGAAAAACAAAATAAATAAAAACGAATTTCGGGAGTAACTAAATAAATTTATTTTTCGGACGAAAACGAAATTCCGAAACGAAATATTTCAGTGTGCACATGTCTAGGAGACACACACCCACACTCACTCAGGTTAAACTGGATGGAATGGTGTCTTTATACAACCTTACTAACTATGTAACTATGTAATCATAAGCTACTACCTGGAACTGAGTCTTCTCTTCTTTCTCTGAGTGAGCAACTTGCTCATACCTGAAGAGGTACAAAGATCTGCTAATGGGCTCTGTGGGGAAGTTGGCCTGTTAAAGGAAGAGCACTGTGTTAAAGCTCTGTGCTAGGTCTACCATTGATTGCAGCCAGCCAACGGATCAAGTTTACAGCATCCTGCTGGGTGGATAGTCAGCTCTTTGTGCAATGCCTTGATCTACCGTGAATAGAGAGGCTGATTAATACAAGGTGTTCTCCTGACAGTATTGTACTATGGATAAATGAGCAATGAAATGTGGGTTTTGAGTCTCTAACTGCTTCTATGTGTGGAACTTCCTGGATAGCCCTTGCAAGTTCTAAAACTTGAATGGACCTACTGTAAGGGGCGGTTACATACATGCACTTTAAATACAGCTTGTTGAATAAAAGATACATCCTCTTTGGTGTAAATAGAGCTGAAGATCCCAGTACTGCAGAATTTCCAATGAACTAAGTCTCCTAAAGGCAGCATCGTCACGCCTATTTTAGATGGCTGAGTTTATCAAAAAAGGTTTACTGCACTGAGAATTGTATCTATGAATAGACACTTGCACATAGTTTTAAATATACAGTATGTGATTTTAGCAAGATGGTCTTAGCCTTAGCTCAGTCCCAAAGAACATTACAGATCTCACATTTATGACTGATTTATTATGCTGCTAACTTTAAAACGGAATTAAACCCAAAGCAAAAATGTGATCTATTGCAGCTTACCAAGTCTTAAATGTGGTGGCCACGTTCGTTTTCTTTTTTAGGCTTCTTTCTTTTAATTTCCCCCGGTGATCTGGTCAGAAACACACTTCCTGTTTTCCTGTCCAGTGTAGAGTTGCCATCTCATCCCTTTAAACCCAAACACATAATTATTACACAGGTTCTGTGGCTGATTAAGGTGGTAATTAAACCCACTTAGTGCCTCACCTGCATTCAATTAGCCTCTGAACCTGTGTAATTAATATGTGTTCGGGTTTAAAGGGATAATGTGGCAACTCTAGTCCCGTGGTGTCTCTATTTGTAGGAGGAGCAATAGAGATAGCTTTGGACAGCACCATTTTCAATCTGTAGAGAGTGTGGGTAGTGTTAGATGCACTAGCAGAGTTAAATATACTTTATTAACAAATCCAATCCAAACGCCTGCTAACTCTTTTTAAGCAGTTCCAGCAACGGTACATTTTTCCTTTTTCTAATAAAGGGTCTTACATAAAAGAATAAAAAGTTAACCATTGTAAGCACCCTTGTCAGTGTTAAATGGTCTCCAATCTTTTATTGCTACTTTTACTGGAGATTTTGGTTTGTTAAAGGAACGTGAAAAATAACAGACTTACTGGCAGGATCATCAGATGATTATAAAGGAAAAAAAGCCTAAAAAATAACACAAATGCAGCCATTACATCTAAGAATTGGTAAGCTGCAATATAATACATTTTTGTTTCAGAGTTTAATACTGCTGTAAGAGTGAAATACTCCTCACTGTTTGCATCTACAGAGGTCAGTGCAAGCTTGTAAAAAAAATCCTCATTTACTACTTCCCCAAATACTATATATTTTCAGGACTCTACCAATCCCAATCAAACTGGGACATTTGATAGCCCTAAACTCCTTACTTAAACACTTCATTTGGAAATCCACAAGACCCAGATGCACACTTATACAACTTATAAAACACAGGAATGCAGGGGGCATGGGTATGGTTGACCTCCAAGGCTATTTTATGGCGACGCACTTAACCCAACTTAAGCATTGGATCTCTCCTTCCCGAGAAGTCCCGAGAAGACATATAGAATCAGCTTTTAACCCTGCCAGCTCACTCTACAATTGCCTTTTGGTTGATATATGGCGCCTGTACCCCTTAAAAAATGTTCCTCTTACGATCCAAGTGTCACTGATGGCATGGAGAGCATTATATGCTTCAATTACATCATCTTCACACAAGACCCTACTCCCCATCCCACTTACTGCCATTGAATCTGTCATCCCAAAGTGATTACTTCCCTAATGCCGCGTACACACGAGCGGAATTTCCATCTGAAAAATCTTGGATGGTTTTTCCGAAGGAATTCCGCTCAAGCTTGGCTTGCATACACACGGTCACACAAAAGTTCGCTGAACTTTCGACCGTCAAGAACGCGGTGACGTACAACACTACGACGAGCTGAGAAAATTAACTTCAATGCTTCCGAGCATGTGTCAAATTGTTTCCGAGCATGCGTAGGAATTTTGCGCGTCAGAATTGGTACAGACGATCAGAATTTCAGATCAGAACTTTTTCCGACTGAAAAATTGAAAACATGCTCTCAATCTTTTGCTGGCTGGAATTCCGCCAGAAGAAGTCCGATGGAGCATACACACTATCACATTTTTGGACCAAAAGCTCTCATTGGAATTTTGCTGGCGGAATTTCCGCTCGTGGGGCATTACTAATCTACTCTCCCAACAATCTCTTAAACCTTTTTCCCAACTCCAACAGGAGTTCCAACTTCCTTCCACTGACCATCTCTACAGTATCTCCAACTCTCCCATTTCCTCAACTCACTACCCTCCCCTGAAATATACGTTTCCTCACAGGTATGGCAATTCCTTCAGAATACATCAATTACCACTAAAGGCATCTCTCTCTTCTACAATATTTTTCAAGATAAACTTTCCTTCTACAAATCCACTCCATATCTGAAATCGTAAGTCGACCTAGAGAGACCTTCACTGCCAAACAGTGGCAGTTTGCATTCAAAGCCATTTTTCAGTCCTTCAGGTGTGTGAATCATTGATAGATCGCTCTTAGGTGGTACCTTACCCCCTATAAAATCTCCAAATTCCTTCTGTCCCAATCTCCCCTTTGCTGGAGAGGCTGTGGTTTGGTAGGCCAACTTATGCATATTTTTTGGTCCTGCAAAAATCGAACAAGCTTTTGGAACAAAATATTTACCACAAATTTGAACATTACTGGGATCCTTACTGTACCCTCTCCAGCATTGGCGATCCTAAATGTAGGCACAGATTGCTTCCCACCTGATTGCCGAACAATTGTTACCCATCTGCTGTTAGTGGCCAGATCGCTCATAACCAGAAGATGGAAAACAAACCTATCACCCAATGTGTCAGAGGTGTTAGATATAGTGAGACAAAACTGTGTATATGAAGGCTTGCTAGCTTACAAACACGACAGCAAGCAATTATTTGACTACCGCTGGAACCTATGGAATCTGTGGATTAAGAATCACTGAATGTATTTTGATATGCTAATGTACAGTATCTCACAAAAGTGAGTACACCCCTCACATTTTTGTAAATATTTTATTATATCTTTTCATGTGACAACACCGAAGAAATGACACTTTTCTACAATGTAAAATAGTGAGTGTACAGCTTGTATAACAGTGTACATTTGCTGTCCCATGAAAATAACTCAGCACACAGCCATTAATGTCTAAACCGCTGGCAACAAAAGTGAGTACACCCCTAAGTGCAAATGTCCAAATTGGGCCAAAAGTGTCAATATTTTGTGTTTTCCAGCACTGCCTTAACCCTCTTTGGCATGGAGTTCAGCAGAGCTTCACAGGTTGCCACTGGAGTCCTCTTCCACTCCTCCATGATGAAATCACAGAGCTGGTGGATGTTAGAGACCTTGCGCTCCTCCACCTTCCGTTTGAGGATGCACCACAGATGCTCAATAGGGTTTTGGTCTGGAGACATGCTTGGCCAGTCCATCACCTTTCCCCTCAGCTTCTTTAGCAAGGCAGTGGTTGTCTTGGAGGTAGGTTGGGGGTCATTATCATGTTGGAATACTGCCCTGCGGCCCAGTCTCCAAAGGGAGGGGATCATGCTCTGCTTCAGTATGTCATAGACCATGTTGGCATTCATGGTTTCCTCAATGAACTGTAGCTCCCCTGTGTTGGCAGCAATAATGCAGCCCTAGACCATGACACTCCGACCACCATGCTTAACTGTAGGCAAGACACACTTGTCTTTGTACTCCTCACCTGGTTACCGCCACATACGCTTGACACCATCTGAACCAATTAGTTCATCTTGGTCTCATCAGACCACAGGACATGGTTCCAATAATCCATGCTCTTAGTCTGCTTGTCTTCAGCAAACTGTGGGCTTTCTTGTGCATCATCTTTAGAAGAGGCTTCCTTCTGGGACGACAGCCATGCAGACCAATTTGATACAGTATGCGGCATATGGCCTAAGCACTGACAGGCTGACCCCCCACCCCTTCAACCTCTACAGCAATGCTGGCAGCACTCATACGTCTATTTTCCAAAGACAACCTCTGGATATGACACTAAGCATGTGCACTCAACTTCTTTGGTCGACCATAGCAAGGCCTGTTCTGAGTGGAATCTGTCCTGTTTAACCGCTGTATGGTCTTGGCCACCATTCTGCAGCTCAGTTTCAGGGTCTTGGCAATCTTCTTATAGCCTAGGCCATCTTTATGTAGAGGAGCAATTATTTTTTTCAGATCCTCCGAGTTTTTTGCCATGAGGTGCCATGTTGAACTTCCAGTGACCAGTATGAGAGAGTGAGAGCGATAACACCAAATTTAACACACCTGCTCCCCATTTACACCTGAGACCTTGTAACACTAACAAGTCACATGACCACGGGGAGGGAAAATGGCTAATTAGGCCAAATTTGGACATTTTCACTTAGGGGTGTACTCACTTTTGTTGTCAGTGGTTTAGACATGAACGGCTGTGTGTTGAGTTATGTTGAGGGGATAGCAAATTTACACTGTTATACAAGCTTTACACTCACTACTTTACATTGTAGCAAAGTGTCATTTCTTCAGTGTTGTCACATGAAAAGATATAATAAAATATTTACAAAAATGTGAGGGGTGTACTCACTTTCGTGAGATACTGTATATGTCACCCTTTTCTAAATATCAAGCTATTCTCCATGCAATCTCTGATATAACATATTTGGTCAGACTTTAACCTGGCACCTCTCTGGTATTCTCTGTTAAGTTTATGTTTACTCTTTGCTTCCTTGCTCATTATATTCTAAAGATGTAATGTGCTTTTGTCTAGATGCTAACTACTGTTACTAAAACCCCCTTGGGGTACTTGTTCCTTACTTTTCTTGTTTTACTCCTACAATATTAATACAAACAATAAAACATTTTGAAACTAAAAATCCTCATTTACAGTTTGCTAAAAAAAAAAAAAAAAAACATTAAGTGATCAAATTTCTAAAGTCTGGTCAAGGGTTACCTTTTACTGGGACACCAAAAAAAATAAATTAATAATAACATGTATACCTACTAAGAGTGAAGTACTTCTTAATGTAAGATTACATTATTAAATTTGGACTGAAATGACACATTTGGCACATAAACAACAAAGCTCATAAATTTACACAATCATCATAAATCATGTGCAGAAAAAGTAAAAAAAAAAATAGAAAACTATCCCATAAATCATCCAACTAGATTGTAAGTAAAAAAAAACATGAAAACCGTCCCATATATCAAAAAACCCACCACACCACAATGTGTCACAAGTAAAGGTAAGTCTTCCAGAGTATCAGAAATCTTCCACCATGGACTGCCACCACCTGATGTGATGGACCCCTTAAAATAATCAAGGTGGGCAACTTCATATTCCGCAACTCTGGCATAAAAAGGCTTGAAGAGATATATGCAAAGAAGATCGAATAGTGTAGTATTGCCAGTGACTTTCCAATAAAAGAATAAAAAGGAGTAACACTCACAATGCGCAGAGACACATATAAGTGTCTATTCACAGCATGCATATACAGTACATGGTGTAGATCTGTCAGCTCAGCAACATGGTGCCTGGCCCCTCACAGTGTAATGTCCCCACACAGGTCCCACTTGCCTCAACCGTATTTCTCCTCCAAGCTTTCTCAAACAATGTCCAGAGGGGCGAAACGCGTAACATAGGTGGGACCTGTGTGTGTGACAGATCTACTTGTTACACATGAACTGTGGTGTTTTTTTTTCTGAACACTTACAATCTATTTGGATAATAAATGGGACTGTTTTCATATTTTTTTTACTTGCAATCTAGTTGGATGATGTATAGGATTGTTCTCTAATGCCGCGTACACACGAGCGGACTTTACGGCGGACTTTGCCCGGCGGACTGGATTTCGTCGGACAATTCGATGTGTGTGGGCTCCAGCGGACTTTGTTTGCTCAAAAGTTGGACGGACTTAGATTTGAAACTTGTTTAAAATTTATCCGTTGAAATCGAGTCCGGTCGAAAAGTCCGCCGTCTGTATGCTAGTTCGACGGACAAAAAGCCACGCTAGGGCAGCTATTGGCTACTGGCTATGAACTTCCTTGTTTTAGTCCGGTCGTACGTCATCACGTACGAATTCGACGGACTTTGGTGGATTGTGTGTAGGCAAGTCCGTTCATTCACAAAGTCCGTCGTAAAGTACGTTGAAAAATCCGCCGGGCAAAGTCCGCCGTAAAGTCCGCTCGTGTGTACGCGGCATTAGCTCTTCCTTTTTCATGCTCTTGATTTATGATGATTGTGTACATTTATGAGCTTTATTGTTTATATGTATATTTGAGTCCACATTTTATAATGTAGTTCAGTGGTAGCCTGTCCATACGTGGCACAGGGGTGCCGTCCCCTAATCCTTGCGCCCAGCCCCTAATCTACATGCTGGGCTCTGGATGCATGGGTTTCAATTAGTTATTTTTTTTAAGCACATGATTAGAGCTTGTGGCCACCCAGTTGTGTGACAATAGCGAATTAATATTTGCTATTTTCTTCCTGATTCCCCTCCCAGCCAAATAGGAACCCCCGATTGGCCAGGAAATCTGTTCGGCCAGGAAGAGAATGTCTCTCTGTATGCACGGACTCACCCCATCAGGCAGATAATGTCTTTGAAGTCCAACTGGGAGAAGCGGCCGCCACTGATTTTAATTTTATATTAACCGCTTCCCGACCAGCCACCACAGTTATACTGCGGCAGGTTGGCTCCCCTGTGCGAGCCGGCGTAGCTATACATCGGCTTGCGGGGTCGGGATAGCAGGCGCGCATGCGCCGCCGCAACATCGACACCCCCGCTGCACAGCAGGGGTGCCGATGCTCGTGGCCGACGGTCGCGATGACCGTCGGCCTCGAGCGATAGTAAGCAGGAGACTCAGAACAGGGACGAGTGTGTGTAAACACACACTTCCCTGTTCTGTTCTGAGAGGAGTGACAGATCGTGTGTTCCTATTAGCTAGGAACCACAATCTGTCACTTTCTCTAGTTGGTCCCCTCCCCCTTCAGTTAGAATTACCTCCCAGGGAACACAGTTAACCCCTTGATTCCCCCTAGTGTTAACCTCTTCACTGCCAGTGCCATTTTTACAGTAATCAATGCATTTTTATAGCATTGATCGCTGTATTAATGCCAATGGTCCCAAAAATGTGTCCGCCATAATGTTGTAGTCATGATAAAAATCGCAGATCGCCGCCATTACTAGTAAAAAAAAAAATAATAATAAAAATGCTATAAATCTATCCCCTATTTTGTAGATGCTATAACTTTTGCGCAAACCAATCAATATACGCTTATTGCGATTTTTTTACCAAAAATATGTAGAAGAATACATATCGGCCTAAACTGAGAAAAAATTTGCTTTTTTAAAAAAAAAAAAAAATTAGGATATTTATTATAGCAAAAAGTAAAAAATATTGTGTTTTTTTTCTAAATTGTCGCTCTTTTTTTGTTTATAGCGCAAAAAATAAAAACCGTAGAGGCAATCAAATACCACCAAAAGAAAGCTCTATTTGTGGGAAAAAAAGGACGCCAATTTTGTTTGGGTGCAACGTCGTACGACAGCGCAATTGTCAGTTAAATTGATGCAGTGCCGAATCACAAAAGGTGCTCTGGTCAGGGAGGGGGTAGATTCTTCCGGGGCTGAAGTGGTTAAGGAGAACTTCACTGTTTGTAGCTAGACATTTATTGATATTAGTGTCGTGATTGTACTGTGGAGTGATAGTTCCTGTTTCACTTTTCTTTTTTTTTTTCTTTTTTATGGTAGTATATATTTTTTATAAATAATAGCACACGGTTTTTTGCAAGTAATATTAACATGTCAAACTATAAACCTGTGCAGAAAGTCTTTAAGCATGCTTAACTGACTGCTTACTAGTGAGGATTAATTCTGCTTTAACAAATTATGAATTCTAAATAATTGTGTCTCCAACCAAATTCTTGAGGACAACCTGGGTATCCCTGCAATTTACACAGTATATGGTTGGTTTTCAAAAGGAAATCCTTTGTATAATATATATATATATATATATATATATATATATATATATATATATATATATATATATATATATATATATATATATATATATATTCACTTGTGGAGGAGAACCGCACTCTGCTTACGATTTACGATACATTTTTTGAATACAATTGCTCCATATGGCTTAAATGTTGATTTGGATCTTTATTTATTTGTTTAACTGTTGGAATGAGTATATGAAAGTAGCCAGATAAAATAACTTCATGATGGGGATATCTTTTTTGTTTTTTCTTTTTGTTTTTGTATTTACTCATGAATGCAACATTTCCCTGCGTTTTTATAGGTATTTCAAATATTCTATAATGAGAGTGAAGAGAATGAGAGATTCAGGCGCATGCGCGGCGGCACCTAAGATGGACGCGTAGTCCGGGAGCTCCGTCCCGCCTCAGCAGACCGGATCGAAAATCCGGCACTTGGACCGGCGATCGGGACCTGAAATCGCCCTACACGGCCACCGGAATCCCTGGGGACATTCCCGATGTACTCGGGAGCGGTAAGAAGAAACCTTAAACCGGCCTTTGAAGCCGCTTTACCGCAGGCCGAGACTGCCAAGATGGCGACCGCGCCCCTCAGCTCTCCTCAGGCTGCACAGCCGAATCCCCCATACACGGCCTCCCCCTCCCTGCTTCAGCCAGAATACCCTACAGGCAGCGTCCCATCAAACCCAGCATCCCCAGCGTCCACCGCTTCTCTCCTGGAGCATAACCTGACAAGCCTGGGGTATTCCCCAATGGATGCAGGCCCTCCCCAGTCTCACCAGCTACTACAGCATGGGGACTCAGGCCTACTCCAGCCAGCATCAGTAGCAGACCTATATACTAAGTTTGCAGAACTACTGGACAGAGGCCTTCACAATACTGCACACAAAATAACCAGTGACATTAAAGCAGATCTCCAGAACATTGGCACCCGCATGGAAATCATTGAATCTAATCTTGACTCCACGATTTCCAGAACAAACCAAAATACTGCATGTATACAGACCTTGCAGGAACAACTAGAAACCGCCAACGCTAAGATTGATGACCTTGAAAACCGCAACCGAAGATACAATTTTAGGGTCAGGGGGCTCCCTGAATCCTACAAGGACATCCCTGAAACTATAAAATCGTTCATTAAAGAATTGCTCCCAGACACCCCACAGCACAGGCTTGAGCTGGATCGGGCTCACAGAGCACTCCGACCTCCTAGAGCTGACGGCCTCCCCCGTGATGTCGTGGTAAAACCACATTTCTTCTCAATCAAAGAAGAGGTCATGAGAAAATCGAGATCCATGTCTGAAATTTTGTTCCAGGGACACCGCCTGCAAATATTTGCTGACTTATCCCCCTCGACTATACAAAAACGGAGATCCCTAAAGCCACTTCTCCAAATCCTGATGGACAGAGAAATCAAATACTGGTGGCTATTCCCGTTTCAACTCAAATTACTCCACAAAGGCAAGGCATACACATTCGGATCCCTGCAGGAAGGAGAAAAGCTTTTCCTTCAACTGGGCCTCATCAACCAGGACCCGACTGCACGCCACCCAGGAAACCAACCCAACGCTGCAAAGAGACACTTGCCCACGAGTCCCCTGAATCCGGTTTGGGAAAAAGCAAGAACCAAGAAATCCAAGGAAACTAATCCTCCGTGAACTCCAGTCCTCACTTTTTCTTCGGAACTCAATTTTTTTTTTTCTTTTTTTTTTCCGTGACATATTCCTATATTTAGTAACACCCTTTTGCCCGCCCCTCTTCAGATGTTCGCTGAGGGGGTGGGGCCTCCCCGTTTGTGACCCCCGAGATGAGTGTCCAGTCGGGACACCCTTACGCCTCTTTTGAGGCGATCTCGGGGGGCACGATCCTTGGGGACGTTGCTAACCCATACTTTTCATCATACACTGACTGTGATCTATGCCTCCACAGCTTTTGATTGGTCCGGGTGGGTAGAGAGGAGGGTGGGTACCCGTCCTGCTAGACTGACCCTGGGATTTATTCTCAATAACCCATACTATCTCTGGAGGTCCCCTCATGTTGCCTCTCCCCAATCTCCCCTGCTATTCCAGGTCCCTTTACACAGTTCTAATACTAGTTTATTAGCTTGTTTGATATTATGTTGACATGTACATCTTCACCGCCGGGCTCTACTTAAAGTGAATGCTTATCCCTGCTGGAGGTTGAGATGTATGTGTCGGGCCCAGTGCCTATTTCTAGGATCTTCATTTTCGATACTCTACTAAAAGGTCCCTCTGCTGGGGCGGCGTTCATGCCCCCCCTTCTGCCTAGTGGTTTTTGGTACTCCAACGGCCACTGGACAGGACCAATCTCCTCCTACTGGAGAGATTCTTCTGTGACTCACTCTTCCTGATGGAGGTCTCTGTCCCCTCCACTCTCCGGGGATCTCCCTTGCTCCCCGTCTTTCTTCTTTACCTTCCTGCTTTCCTTCTCGGCTCATATTCTAATGTGTTTCTCACCACAGGAGTCCTCTGGGGGGACTACTATAGACGTATACTGCTGCTCTCACCGCTCTCCGCTCACCGCTTGAGGAGCCTTAGAACCCGTGGACACAGGATGGTGAGTACTGCTGATTGCCCAGCTCTGCCCTTACCTCTGCTCAATGGCTAACGACACACCTGTAAACACGGCCATTAAAATAGTATCCCATAATGCCCAAGGCCTGAACTCCCAGTCCAAGAGACGCAAAGTTTTTCAATACCTTCATTCCCAAAAAGCAGACGTGATCCTTCTACAGGAAACTCACTTTCCTAGAAGTTTTAACCCTACATTTATCCACTCCAAATTCCCCTTCTTTAAACTTGCCAATGCTGAGAACAAAACAAAGGGGGTGGGTATCTTTATTTCCAAACGATGCAAATTTACCCCCAAATCTGAATTCAGGGACCCGGACGGGCGCTACCTTCTCTTAGTGGGGGAATTAGACAATCATTTATACTCCCTAATCTCGTATTATGCTCCCAATAGGGGCCAGTTTGCATTCTTCCAAAACATGTTCTCAACACTAACGCCACTATTGGAAGGCACAGTGATTTATGGAGGCGACTCTAACTCGGCCTTTGACCAGGGCATGGACAAATCACGCCCCCTGGGCAGGCGCCTCATTAGACCGACAAAACAGAGCCTACGCATAGCTAAACTTATCTTCCAGCAGGGTCTGATAGACATTTGGAGGGAAGTAAATCCTACATTGCGAGACTACACCCATTTCTCCAACCCCCACAGTTCTTTCGCAAGAATCGATCACATCCTTATAGCCTCAGCATCCATTCCACTAACGCACAGGGCATATATTAAAGACGTAGTCTGGTTGGACCACTCGATGGTGATTCTTGTACTTCAGCGCCCGAGGGGCCATAAACCTACCCGACGGTGGAGGCTTAACGAATCCATCCTGAGTGATCCGATCAGATCAAAAGCCATTGAGACCAACATACGCGACTACTTCCTCAATAATGATACAGCAGACACTAGCCCCTCTTGTCTCTGGGCAGCTCATAAAGCAGTGATAAGAGGACACCTGATCCAATTAGCCTCTCAAATAAATAAAGAAAACAAAACAGACATAGAAAGGCTGGATAGGGAATATACAGCCTTAATTAAACGACACAAAGCGGACCGAAATGCAGTCCCTACCACACAGCTGGATGCAGCACGCACAGCCCTAAACCTCGCCTTAACCACTAAGGCTGAAAAATGGCTTAGGTGGAATAGAAACAGATTCTACAGCAATGGCGACCGCATCGGTCCTATGCTGGCAGGCAAATTATCCACGAAATTTCGTTCTCCGGCCCTACCAAAGATCAGGATTCAGGGTGGTACCCTGTCCCAAAACCCACAACGGATAATGGGAGAATTCCTAACCTTCTATAAATCCCTATACAGTAGTGGAAGCAGCCCTTCTCCTGAGGCCATGGACCTCTTCCTAAACAGCATTCAGATTCCCAAATTAGAAGCTAGGCACCGCCAGATTCTGGACTCTCCTATTTCTGCTGAAGAAATTTGCGCGGTCATCAAAAACCTGAAATCACACTCAGCCCCTGGCCCAGATGGCTTCTCCATACCTTATTACAAATCATTTTCTACCCTACTCGCCCCATACATGGCTAGATTCTTCAATGCCCTTAGGAAGGGGGATCCCCTCGATTCATCACTTAACACGGCCTACATCACGGTCCTCCCCAAGCCAGATAAAGATCCCAGCTCTGTCAGCAACTACAGACCAATATCCCTCATCAACAATGATTTAAAGATCTTGACTAAGATCCTTGCGGACCGCCTGGCTTCCTTCATCAGCATATACATTAATAAAGACCAAGTGGGCTTCATACCGGGGAGACAGGGGCCCGACCAAATACGAAGAGCGATAGACATAGTTTCCCTTATAAATTCCAACTGGGATGGAGGCTCACCCAGGCAGGGGTGTCTTCTGTCTCTGGACTTACAAAAAGCATTTGACGCTGTCCAATGGCCCTACATTTTCCATCTACTACAAAAATGGGGATTCGGGGATTCTTTTCTCAATATCATTCACGCATTATACTCAACTCCATCAGCGCAGGTGCGTCTCCAGGGGTTCTACTCAGACTCCTTCCCCATAGCCAGAGGTACAAGACAAGGGTGCCCACTCTCCCCGTTGATCTTTGCCATAGCAATCGAATCCCTGGCGATTGCCATCAGAAACAACCCAAACATTCAAGGCATTCAAAGCGGCCCCAAGTGTCATAAATGTGCATTATTTGCGGATGACATCTTACTATTTGTATCTTCTCCGCTGACTTCGCTCCCCATTATCTGCCGTCTTTTGGATGATTTTGGGAAGATCTCAGGCCTTAGGGTAAATTATGACAAATCCCAGGCACTTAATATCAATATCCCAGATCCTCTCCTGGCCAGGCTCAGGGACAGCTTTCGGTTCTCATGGAGCGACTCTTCCATTTCATATCTAGGGATACAGCTGACTCCTAAGATTGAACTCCTCTATCACGCCAATTTTCCCCCTCTTTATAAAAAACTGGAGGAGGACCTATCTCGTTGGTCCAGGCTGTCCCTGACCTGGCTAGGCAGGATCAACACGATCAAGATGACACTGCTCCCCCGCATCCTATACTACTTTAGAGCTCTTCCGATACCAGTAGACACTACCCGCCTAAAACGCTTCCAGGCCAACATTGTAAAATACATTTGGGGTAAAGGGGGACACAGATTCTCTAAAACGACCCTGTTTAGACCTAGGTCGGAGGGCGGCTTGGGTCTACCAAACCTACTCTGGTACCTACAAGCGGCTCAATTAGCCCAGATCTCTACTGTCTACTCTCGATGGGAACATCCTGATTGGATTCACATAGAGAGGCAAGCAGTCCCCCACCACACCCTGGACTTCCTCCTCTGGAGCCCAAAGAAACGTAGACCCCCCATCCTCTCCCCAACATTGTCATATTCCTTTACATTATGGGACAGAATGAAAAGCAACAACCGCTTAATATCCCCAACGACACCATTACAGCACCTGTTCCACAATCCCGATTTCCCCCCAGGTCTCAATATCTCCGCTTTTAAATGGTGGCTCGACAAAGGGATGTACAGAATAGGACACTTCCTTAGACCTTTAGGCCCACTCTCTAAAGCTTTCTGTGTCAGCAGACTCGACATGCCACAATCAGAATCCTTTCGATTTTCCCAAATTTCGAGCTACTTACACAATAAATGTAGGTCCCTACCAAATGGACCCCAAATGACTCCTTATGAAATATGGTGTGGCCAGGCCTGCGAGCAGAGGGGGGGCATCTCGGTGATTTACAAGGCACTATCATCTGCACAACTCAAGGCACCTTACATGCTAGCCTGGGAAGGGGATCTTTCCCAAAGCTGGCAGCTGGAAACTTGGCACAGGAATTTCTCCCAGTCTTACAAAGGCATTTTAAACACGGGTCTAGTTGAGGCTAGCTTAAAAGTACTAACAAGATGGTACCTGGTGCCCTCCAAATTAGCTCGCTTCTACCCTTCGGCTTCACCCCTCTGTTTTCGGGGATGTGGCCTGAGGGGAGACATGCTTCACACATGGTGGACCTGTCCTAGGATTAGACAATTCTGGCACAGGATCTTCAGTTGGATTAGTAGGATAGCCGAAAGGCCTGTGCAGGTGTCCCCGCTGGTAGCACTTCTCAACTTTCCAGTAAGAGTAGTCCCCAGGGTTACGCAACGCCTCATCTTCTTCATCATTCTGGGAGCTAAAATCACTCTGGCCAAAGCCTGGAAAAAACCCTCAGTCTCAACAATCCTAGCCAAGAGAAAGATATCTTGGATTATGAACCAAGAAAAAATGGCTAGTGTAATCCTGGAAAGGTCAACCAAGTTCAAACTAATTTGGGAACCCTGGGCAAACTACATTGGAGTCACGCTTTGACTTTCACACAGAGCAGCCACATTTGGATATGTCTACACCCCCCCAGTCGACTCCCATGCATCTCTCTCAACCTTTATCTCCTCTGCCTTCTCTCCCCTTTCTCTTTCTATTCTCTCTCTTTTTCTTCTCTCCATATGCCTTTCATCCTCTTCTCTTCCCACCTTCCCTCCTTACTGTTGGTCTCGGGCATTGGACTGTTTTCAAACGGCCATGACCTGGGCCTCGGCTGGGGGCCATCTTGTGTTGGCTCCCAGCCCTGGCCCAGACTGTAACAGCCATATTGGAGTTCATACTCTCTGTCTCCTAATGCATTCATTTTTATTATCAACTATTTAGTTATTATTGTAGAACAGTTGCTTCAAGAACTCATTATGGATCAGAAGACATCGGATCAACTCACACACCCAATGCGGTGAGCATACATTTAGTAGCCTCGGATAATATCCCCTCCATCCCTCTCAGAGAATCGATGTTTTTCTTTCTCTAGTAGGAGGGAGGTCGGAGGCGGTGAGGTCCCGCCACAGTGTGTCCCCAATTGGGGTGGCGGACCACTTCCTCCCAATATCGCATATATTATCTACTATATCTGATCATATGTCTTCTCACGATTACCAAATACAATGTGATGTCTAACTGAGCCTACTCTGTATTAAGATGTTCTGTTCTCCTAAACTTCATTAAGTTGTTTGTCAAGCGACCGTGTTGGTCGTCTGTATTACGTTGACTCGAGATGTAGTCATGTCATGCACTGTTCTCCCCTCCCCCCTTTTCCCCCTCTAATTTTCCCCCTTTCTTTTTTTTTGAAAATAAAAATATATTGAAACGAGAATGAGAGATTCGACACCTGTTGCTTATCCTTGTTTTAATGGCATGTTATAGATAAATATATGCATATATAGATGTTAAATGGTATGCGATTTGAACTAATTAGCCATATTGATTCCATATGTGAAGTACTTCACTTAACCTGTATTTAAATGAATGATTGGATTGAAACCCTCAGATGTGCTTCAATGGATCTTAGGAAGGGCTTAAGCTGACTAGCCCGAGACGTAATCCATCCATCCATCCATATCTGAATCTACCTGTGTCTGAAACTGTGTAGGCATTTCGTGCCTGTGTTTTTGGATTATACTTGCTTTGTAAATCCCTACTGAACAATTTGAGAAATAAAGCAAAGAAATTTTTAAGTGCAGCAACCTCTTGGACTCTTTTTCTATATATATATATATATATATATATATATATATATGTACAGTGCCTTGCGAAAGTATTCGGCCCCCTTGAACTTTTCAACCTTTTGCCACATTTCAGGCTTCAAACATAAAGATAGAAAATTTTTATTTTTTGTGAAGAATCACCAACAAGTGGGACACAATTGTGAAGTGGAACGAAATCTATTGGATTGTTGAAACTTTTTTAACTAATAAAAAAATGAAAAGTGGGGCGTGCAAAATTATTCGGCCCCCTTGCCTTAATACTTTGTAGAGCCACCTTTTGCTGCGATTACAGCTGCAAGTCGCTTGGGGTATGTCTCTATCAGTTTTGCACATCGAGAGACTGAAATTCTTGACATTCTTCCTTGCAAAACAGCTCGAGCTCAGTGAGGTTGGATGGAGAGCGTTTGTGAACAGCAGTTTTCAGCTCTTTCCACAGATTCTCAATTGGATTCAGGTCTGGACTTTGACTTGGCCATTCTAACACCTGGATACATTTATTTGTGAACCATTCCTTTGTAGATTTTGCTGTATGTTTGGGATCATTGTCTTGTTGGAAGATAAATCTCTGTCCCAGTTTCAGGTCTTTTGCAGACTCCAACAGGTTTTCATCCAGAATGGTCCTGTATTTGGCTGCATCCATCTTCCCCTCAATTTTAACCATCTTCCCTGTCCCTGCTGAAGAAAAGCAGGCCCAAACCATGATGCTGCCACCACCATGTTTCACGGTGGGGATGGTGTGTTGAGTGTGATGAGCTGTGTTGCTTTTACGCCAAACATATCGTTTTGCATTGTGGCCAAAAAGTTCGATTTTGGTTTCATCGGACCAGAGCACCTTCTTCCACATGTTTGGTGTGTCTCCCAGGTGGCTTGTGGCAAACTTTAGACGAGACTTTTTATGGATATCTTTGAGAAATGGCTTTCTTCTTGCCACTCTTCCATAAAGGCCAGATTTGTGCAGTGTACGACTGATTGTTGTCCTATGGACAGACTCTCCCACCTCAGCTGTAGTCCTCTGCAGTTCATCCAGAGTGATCATGGGCCTCTTGGCTGCATCTCTGATCAGTCTTCTCCTTGTCTGAGCTGAAAGTTTAGAGGGACAGCCAGGTCTTGGTAGATTTGCAGTGGTCTGATACTCCTTCCATTTCAAAATGATCGCTTGCACAGTGCTCCTTGGGATGTTTAAAGCTTGGGAAATCTTTTTGTATCCAAATCCGGCTCTAAACTTCTCCACAACAGTATTACGGACCTGCCTGGTGTGTTCCTTGGTCTTCATGATGCTCTCTGCGCTTTCAACAGAACCCTGAGACTATCACAGAGCAGGTGCATTTATACAGAGACTTGATTACACACACATGGATTCTATTTATCACCATCAGTCATTTAGGACAACATTGGATCATTCAGAGATCCTCGCTGAACTTCTGGAGTGAGTTTCTGCACTGAAAGTAAAGGGGCCGAATAATTTTGCACGCACCACTTTTCAGTTTTTTAATTGCTAAAAAAGTTTAAAATATCCAATAGATTTCGTTCCACTTCACAATTGTGTCCCACTTGTTGGTGATTCTTCACAAAAAATTAAATTACTTTTGCAAGGCACTGTATATATATATATATATATATATATATATATATATATATATATATATATATTGTATATATGTATATACGTATATACACATATTCACTGTATATAATAGTGGTTTGTGGTTATCAGAGATTTTACTGCAGCAAATAGCTGCCAAATTACCCATTTTTCTGTGTATAGTTTTTTCAGTGCCACAGTGCAGCTCTGACTCATGTGACCCATTCCGCCACATTTCGTGCAAGCTACCCAGATATGACTTCTTAGATACTGTTATTGTGCTCAGGTTTTCCTCTTGTATGCAGGTTTGGAGATTGCATTAACTGATGCAGACTCTTCATTCTCATTATACTGTATAAAGCTTGGACTCAGATAATTCAACAATCCTTGTGATCTCCTGCAAACTACTATGTATTAGAACGTAATCTTCTTCTGAGTAGCTGAAATGTACATTTTTCAATAACCTGGTTTCAGATTATTTCCTCTGTTGCTGTGTCAAGATCAAAAAGCTTTGCTCGAAATTTTACCTTGGTCACATAACTATCAATTGTTTCCCCTACTTTGTGCAGCTTGCCTTAACATACTGTACATATATCTTTCAATAGGAATATATACTCAAGTAGTCTGTTTCTTCTTCTTCTTTCAAACTGTCCTGAACCTCAGGTCCCACCAAATGCAACAGAAATTCTAATTCCGGTTTGCTTTAGTTGGGTTCCAAATTATCTAGTTGCAGGCAGATCTAAAGGTTTCATTATTCTCATCACCAATATGCGGTATATGTCAAATGTCATTCACCATATGCATAGCTAGGGATTTGGGATATGTATTGCCCCTTTAACGGTAGGTGGTGAAGTAAATGTTGGACCAGAGAAAAGTCAAGATGATAGCTCATAACCTGTGAAATAATGTTGTTTATCATTTCCCAAAAAGGGTATATGTCAGGGCAATGCCACCAAGTGTGTAATAACGACCCCTCCACATCTCCAGCATTTATCTGCTACAGAAGGATAGATTTTGTGAAGTATGGTAGGGGTTCTGTACCATCTGGAGTATACTTTGTCGTTGTGTTCTTGTGTTGTCACATTCAGAGATTCTTCATGTATTGTAGTGTGAATTCCAAGCCAGTCAGTAGTGTGGACTCCAACTCAGTCTTCATCTGACAAAGTGATATCTAACTATCGTTCCCATGTTTTCATTGCGATTAAGAATTTGTTGGGTATTGTGTTTACAAAGAGTATACCTGTAAATGGCTGAGATTAAATGTTGTTGCAGTGTTTGTGCAATACATATTTTTCTAAAAGTGGCACGAGGTCTGCTATAGGTATCCCTGGTATTAGGGTGGTTTAGGAAATGTCTGCAGGTAGGACCACATGGGGAATTGAGTGTCCACACTTTGTGTAGTGAGGTCTAGGCAGTTTTTAAAGTCTTGGTTAAAGAAAAGACCTTCTTGAGTACTGCTCGGATGTTGAAGAAGGGGACATACCCTGAAAGTTTGTCCTAAAAAATTGTATGTTAGTGCAAAAAGTATCACGGACAGTACCCAATTGTTTCTGTCGCAAGTGCACTAATATGACTACAGTCACCTCAATCATTGTCATAAAAAAACTGAGTTGTAAAAAAAGGAAGTTGTAAAATCTGGATTTTCTGTCATAGAGGTCATAGGACCTGGTATCAAAGACAGTGTTGAAGTCTTACAATTCAGGCAAAAGCACTGTAGCATTGGCCCTATAAGTGGTTGATTTTTCAAAGCTTCCCTAAGTCTCTCCATGTCTTTCCTATGCATCATTGTCAATGCACCCTGAGTGAAGGATTTTTCTAAGTTGTCCCAATCTTTTAAGGATGAGTGCCGGTGCCAGTCCACAATTCTTGTCAATTGACATGCTCTATGGTAGAGCTTCATTTTAGGAAGGCCAATGTTTTCTATGTCTTTTGGGAAAGATAATTGTGATAATTTGATCATTTTTTTTCTCAGTGTAGCTGCTTTAAAAGATGAAAGTGCTGAAAGTGCTCAGAGAGGCAAAAAATTCTGGCGGAAATTTAATGGGTATGACCTGAAAGACATACAGAAATCTGGGGGGGTACAGTCATTTTTCAGCTCGGCTGCTCTGCCAACCCTTGAGAGGAATGGATTATCCCAGTGTTTAGCATCTAACTGCAAATATCTATGCAGGGGCAAATAGTTTCGGGAGTATGATTCCTGAGATCCAATGGCAATTAAATTCCTGGATAATTATATGCCCCTGCTTTCCAAATAAATGGCAATTCGTGTTGACATCTTAAGCCAAATTCTTGAGGGAGAGTTATGTAGCACCCTCCTAGTTATGTTCTAGCATGAGAGTATTATAGTTTTTGGTTTCTTTGCTTAACATGGAGACAGCTAGATTTATGTTCTGTCTGCTTAACAGAGAGCTGAGATCAGTTAGTGTAAGCTTCTCATTGTGCTCTGGTACAGTGTATGCTGCCTAAGTGTCCCCTATGCCTAGCAACCTAGGAAGATAATGGGCTATAGGTGGAGACTAGGCAGATAAGCAGAATGAATATGCATACAGCCATGGCCAATTGGAAGGGGAGTGCACCTAGGCATGCTGGGTGTTGGTATTTATGTTTGAGGAGCACATGGGCTCTGTGTTACTCCCAGGAGAGGTAATAGTAGTAATAGAAATAAATGTGATTTGATCATCCGGACACCATATCAAGCATGGTGTTGGGATGATTTAAGTGCTAACACCAGCCATTCGCTCAACAAATCACCGGCCGCCAAATTCCCCGTCAACCCCGTGACTACATTATCCCCCTCGGTCCTTGTCAAAATTTTCTTCCATGAAACCAGTCTCTCATGCCAAAGAGGTCAGGGACCGCTGCTCTAAAGTGAGGGGTGGGGTGTCCCTGAATGGCAGTTTGGAAATGCGGTCACCCTATTGGCAAGGTGTCCGCACACAGACACTGGTGTCCATGAGTGGTGCTTGAAGGGTCTGCGGCAGCCGCCGTTTACTTTTTGCTGAGTCTGCTGCTTTCTGACTCACTAAGACCGTCCCTCCCTCACCCCGATACGATAGCTTCGGGCTTGGCTGCTCGGCTCCAGTCCCTCATGTGTACTGTATAGAGAGAGATGTAGATCTGGCCAATGTGGAGTGGAGGTGGAGTCTTGCCTGTTTGCAGAGTGATGGGGACTGTGCTGTGCAGTGGCCGCCAAGCACGGGAGAGAAAACCGGAGAACAGGCATGCAGCCTGAGCCGAAGGAGGAGGAGGAGGAAGCAAGGAGGACTCATGGAGTGAAAAATATATGTATACAGTTGTGCTCAAAATTTTGCATACCCTGGCAGAAATTGTGAAATTTGGGCATTTATATTGAAAATATGACTAATGATGCCAAAAAAACTGTCTTTTATTCAAGGATAGTGATCACACGAAGCCATTTATCACATCGTTTTTTGGCTCCTTTTAAAATCATATTGATAGCAGAAATCACCCAAATGGCCCTGATGAAAAGTTTACATACACAGAAGGTGGCACACATAGGTTAAAATAGCTATTAAAGGTTATTTTCGACATTTGTGGCTTTTTAAATCGCAATTAGTAGCTGTGTATAAAAAAGTCAATGAGTTTGTTAGCTCTCACATGGATGCACTAAGCAGGCTAGATACTAAGCCATGGGGAGCAGAAAGAACAGTCAAAAGACCTGCATTACAAGGTAATGAAACTTTACAACTTTACAAAGATGAAAAGGATATTACAAGATATCCAAAGCCTTGAATATGCCAGTCAGTACTGTTCAATCATTTAATAAGATGTGGAAAATTTGGGGATCCCTTGATACCAAGCCATGGTCAGGTAGATCAAGACAGATTTCTGCCACAACTGGCACAGGAATTGTTTGAGATACAAAGAAAAACCCACAGGTATCCTCAAGAGAAATACAGGCTGCTCTGGAAAAAGATGGTGTGGTTGTTTTTAAGGAGCACAATACGATGATACTTGAACAAAAAAGAGCTGCATGGTCAAGTTGCCAGAAATAAGTCTTTACTGCACAAGTTCCACAAAAAAGCCTGGTTGCAATATGCCCAACAACACCTTGACATGCCTCATTGGGCTTTTTTGTGGCATTGGCACAGTATCGTGGAATTGTGCTCCTTAACCACTTCAGCCTCGGAAGAATTGGCCCCTCAATGACCAGACCACTTTTTACAATTTAGCAGTGCGCTGCTTTAACTGATAATTGCGCGGTCATGCAATGCTGTACCCCAACTAAATTTTTTTCACAAATAGAGCTTTCTTTTGATGGTATTTGATTGCCTCTATTTTTTGTGATATAAACGGAAAAAGACCAAAAATTTTGAAAAAAAAAATGATATTTTCTACTTTTTGTTATAAAAAAAATCCATTAAACTCAATTTTAGTCATACATGTAGGCCAAAATGTATTCAGCCACATGTCTTTGCTAAAAAAAAGCGTATATTTATTAGTTTGGGCAAAAGTTATAGCATCTACAAACTAGGGTACATTTTCTGGAATTTACGCAGCTTTTAGTTTATGACTGCCTATCTCATTTCTTGAGGTGCTAAAATGGCAGGGCAGTACAAAACCCCCCCAAATGACCCCATTTTGGAAAGTAGACACCCCAAGGAAATTGCTCAGAGGCATCTTCAGCCCATTGAATATTTTATTTTTTTGTCACAAGTGATTGAAAAACGAAAAAAAAAAAATGTACACAAAGTTGTCACTAAATGATATTTTGCTCACACATGCCATGGTTATATGTGAAATTACACCCCAAAATACATTCTGCTTCTCCTGAGTATGGGGATACCACATGTGTGAGACTTTTTGGGAGCCTAGCTGTGTACAGGACCCAGAAAACCAATCACTGCCTTCGGGATTTCTAAGGACGTAAAATGGTAATTTCACTTCCTCACTACCTATCACAGTTTCGGAGGCCATGACGTGCCAAGATAGTACAAAACCCCCCCAAATGACCCAATTTTGGAAAGTAGACACCCCAAGCTATTTACTGAGAGGCATGTTGAGTATTTTGCAGATCTCACTTTTGTCACAAAGTTTTCTTTCTTCATTTTCAAAAACAAATGAGAGATGCAAAATACTCACTATGCCTCTTAGTAGATACCCTGGGGTGTCTACTTTCCAAAATTGGTTAATTTGGGGGGGGGGGGGGGGTTGTGCTATCTTGACATTTTAGGGCCTCCGTAACTGTGATAGGTAGTGAAGAGTAAAATCACAATTTTTACGCCTTTAGAAAGCCTGAAGGCGGTGATTGGTTTTCGGGGTCCTGTACACGGCTAGGCTCCCAAAAAGTCTCACACATGTGGTATCTCCGTATTTAGGAGAAGCAGCAGAATGTATTTTGGGATGTAATTTCACATATGTCCATGGCATATTTGAGCAATATATCATTTAGTGATAACTTTGTGGGAAAAAAAAAAGTTTGTAATTTTCCCGCAACTTGTGGCAAAATATAAAATATTCCATGGACTCAACATGCCTATCAGAAAAAAGCTTGGAATGTCTACTTTCCAAAAAGGAGTAAATTGGGGGGGGGGGGGGGGGCGTTGAACTGTCCTGCCATTTTATACACAACATTAGAAGCTTATGTCACACATCATCCACTGTTCTAACCATTTGAAGAAAAAGCCCTTTCTGACACTTTTTGTTTACATGAAAAAATATTTTTTTTTTGCTAGAAAATTACTTTGAATCCCCAAACATTATATATTTTTTTAAAGCAAAGGCCCTACAGATGAAAATGGTGAGTGTTGCAATTGTTTTTTTCACACAGTATTTGCGCAGCGATTTTTCAAACGCAATGTTTTTGGAAAAAAAAACACTATTTTTTATTTTAATGCACTAAAACACTCTATATTGCCGAAATGTTTGATGAAATTAAAAAGATGATCTTATACATAGATACCAAACATGACATGCTTTAAAATTGCACACAACCGTGCAGCAGCGAAAATAACATTCATTTTTAAAAGCCTTTAAAAGCCTTTATCTAAATCACCTCCTACAGCGCTGGAGTCACTGATTTACGTATCCTGAGAGCAAACAATGGTAACAAAAAAACATTAACTCAATAAAACAACTTGATTTTTTAACGCAATCTGTGCCTACAAAATATATGCCGAAGCATGGGGGCAATCCGCCCCCAATGTTAGGAGCAAATCGCTCCTCCACCCCTGCCCCCATGGTTCGCTATATATGCTCTTTTTTTTTAACTGTGGTGGTGAAATCACCTCCTACAGCGCTGGAGTCACAGCTTTATGTATTGTGGGAGCAAATGCTGTTGCTGTCAGAATAAATAAACCCGTGCTGCAGCTGAATGGCGCACCTGCTAAAAAAATAATTGTTTAACAATAAAACAAAGTAACATTACAGTATAACAGTAAGACATACCATACCTGCAAAGCAAATACAATAAAACATAAACATTTATTTTTAACATAAAGTAAAAATAAAACATTACAGTTCTAAAATACAGTAACAATAGAGAGAGAACAAAAGATATAGAACAATAGACTGTGAACATAAGAGAGAGAACAATAGAGAGAGAAGAAAAATAAAAGAACTATGTTTTTTATTTTTTTTGTGTGTTTTTTTTTGCACTTTTATAAAAAATGTAAACTGCAAACGTTCCAGATTAGGGTCTCTCAAAATGTGATGGCCATCTCATCTTTCGAGACCCTGTGTAAGTGTGCCCTAGGACTGTGCAATTCTGTACCCTACGCTAATACTCCACTAGTGTTTGGTAGTGTTTGAAACAGTCACCGATGCAGAGACCAGGTTGGTCAGGACAGGAGGGACAATAAAAGCGGGTGTCACGCCTAAATCCACGTTTTATGCAGACACGACATCTTCTTTGGGGTGTTCTGTGGGCAGGGGTACCAGGGAGGACATACGGAAAATGCCTCTCATGCAGCCGGCTCACTGCATTTGCGCTGGGAAGGTGGGTCATAGTAGAAATCCGACCATCACAAAGTTTTTATATTTTGCAGCAATGGCCATCTTATTCCGCCCCAAAGTGCCCATAAATCTGCCCATAAGAAATGTAAAAATGCAGCCATCACAAAGTGATATTTTTTTGCTGCACTGTCTATGTAAATCCGCGCACAAGAAATTGTAAAATCCGCCCATCACAAAGTTTTATTTTTTTGCTGCACTGGCCATCCAAATATGCCCGCAAGAAATCTAAAAATCCGCCCATCACAAAGTTTTATATCCACCCATCACAGAGTTTTATTTTTTTGCTGCAATGGACAGCTAATTCCACTCACAAAGTATAGAAAACCACCCATCATGCACATGAACTCGCCATGGGAGCGCGGCGGAGCGCGGGGCCCAAGCTGATAGAAAAGAAAAAAAAATCTATTGACTATTCTGCGCCTGCGCCGTCTCACCGTAAGAACAGCTGATGTTAAAATCAGCTGTTCTACCATTACGTACGGCGCATGCGTTGAGCATGCAGAGTTCAGGTCGGGCACTATTCGATGGGGGAACACTTCTCGACAGAACACCGACAGCACTCATGCAGCCCCAGACCATGACACTCCCACCACAATGCTTGACTGTAGGCAAGACACACTTGTCTTTGTACTCCTCACCTGGTTGCTGCCACACACGCTTGACACTATCTGAACCAAATACGTTTATCTTGGTCTCATCAAACCACAGGACATGGTTCCAGTAATCCATGTCCTGTGGTCTGCTTGTTTTCAGCAAATTGTTTGCAGGCTTTCTTGTGCATTATCTTTAGAAGAGGCTTCCTTCTGGGATGACAGCCATGCAGAGCAATTTGATGCAGTGTGAGGCGTATGGTCTGGGCACTGACATGCTGACCCCCCCACCCCTTCAACCTCTGCAGCAATGCTGGCAGCACCCATACCTCTATTTCCCAAAGACAACCTCTGGGTATGACGCTGAGCATGTTCACTCAACTTCTTTGGTCGACCATGGCGAGGCCTGTTCTTGGCCACAGTGCTTCAGCTCAGTTTCAGGGTCTTGGCAATCTTCTTATAGCCTAGGCCATCTTTATGTAGAGCAACAATTCTTTTTTTCAGATCCTCAGAGAGTTCTTTGCCATGAGGAGCCATGTTGAACTTCCAGTGACCAGTATGAGAGAGTGAGAGCGATAACACCAAATTTAACACACCTGCTCCCCATTCACACCTGAGACCTTGTAACACTAACGAGACACATGACACCGGGGAGGGAAGATGGCTATTTGGGCCCAATTTGGACATTTTTACTTAGGGGTGTACTCATTTTTGTTGCCAGCGGTTTAGACATTAATGGCTGTGTGTTGAGTTATTTTGAGGGGACAGCAAATTTACACTGTTATACAAGCTGTACACTCACTACTTTACATTGTAGCAAAGTGTCATTTCTTCAGTGTTGTCACATGTAAAGATGTAATAAAATATTTACAAAAATGTGAGGGGTGTACTCACTTTTGTGAGATACTGTACATAAAAAGTATTTTTTTTTTGGGGGGGGGGGGGTGAGACAAAGGAGGAAATAAACGGCAGTGGGGTGCAGGTCCACCCTGCAGAAGGCTACCAGAAGATCCAATATGTCACCATATATCCTACATATCTTTCTCACAAACACACACAAATTATGACACTTGAAAAGACAACAGACCTGCTCTGGTAGCTTTAACCTACCACTCGGGTGGTGAGGGTAGGGTATGAGTAACACCGATTTCTGAAGTCTTCTGGGCCCTCACATGTCTTTTTTGGTCTTATCCTGGCGGTAGGAAGTCTTTGGTGAAACAGAGACTTTGGGGGTTATTTACTAAAGGCAAATCCACTTTGCACTACAAGTGCACTGCAAGTAAAGTCACTGTAGATCCGAGGGGGACATGCAAGGAAAATAAAAAACAGCATTTTAGCTTGCACATGATTGAATGATAAAATCAGCAGAGCTTCACCTCATTTCAGAGCTTCCCCTGAGATCTACAGGGATCTTTCAGTGAACTTGTAGTGCAAAGTGGATTTGCCTTTAGTAAATCAACCCCAGTGTATTGCTCTTATACCTTAATACACTGTGAGTGCAAGGTGCTGTGCTAAGGGTCAGGGCCAAGACCTCCTGCACTTAGTCTTTCACCCAGAACACTGATGACATCTTGTGGAGAAGAAGAGGCACTCGAAGGACAGCTCTACATTGAATTGAGTATTGCAGTCAGAGCTGCTTTTTTGTTTTATCTTTTTTAAACCTTTGGAAGGGGGGCATTTAATAAACTTAACATGGAGTTGGTCTTTAACTTGGATACACCTACAGTGATAATGTATTTTTATATGGTATAATCTTCTTACCAGAAGAGCTGCAGAAAAAATCCTTGTGCTGAGGTGAAAGGCTGTCTGCAAAGAACTTAAGAAAATTACTGGGGATGCCTAAGACCCTCGGGCTTTCACACTGGAGTGAATGGAGCAGCTGTTTTAGGGCGGTTTGCAGGCGGCATTTTTAACGCTATAGCGCCTGCAAAACGCTCCAGTGTGAAAGGGGTCTAAATGTTTGTGTTTAAAGTGTTACTAAACCCAGGACCCTGCATTCACCATATCTTGTCTCCCACGGTACACAGAACATGGAAATGTAATCGTTTTAGTAAACAAAAAAACTACTAAATATCTTTTTTCATCAGCAGTATATAGCGATCGTGTGATTTCTATCAGTATCTGGTTGAAGCTTGTAGGAGTTTTCATTCTAATATGGTTGTCCTATGACGCTGCAGGACCCCTGACCTTCTGTTTAGGCATTGCTGATTGGCCCTGTGCTGATCACATTCACTCCCAAAAAAAAAAAAAAACCTCTCTAGCAATACACACCAAACTGAGCATGTGCAGCTTGTACCCAATGCTCTGTTTTATCAGGAGATGGATTGGGGACAGTAAAAGAAGGGGAGGATCAGAGAAACAGGATAAAACAGCTTTTTTACCCAATGCAGAGGCTTTACCCCTTCCACAGTGAGTATAACAAGCATGCTTTACTGCATATACAGACTGATTTTACTGTTGTGGGTTTATGTTTTTCATAGAGTGCAAATAGGTTAACCACTTACGGACAGCCGCATGCCGATATACGTCCTAACTTTGAATAGGAATATCGTTGTTATGGCAGCAGCTAGCTGCCATAACCCCAGTATCCTCTTCTTCGGCCAGCGGTCCGCTTTCTGATAAGAGTGGTCTCTGTGGCAGATTTACGGCGAGATCACTTTTATCGGCAGCGGGAGAGGGGCCCCCCTCCCACCGCGCTCTGGTGCCCTCCACCGCTTGCCGGAGCAATCTGCAGCGGCAGGGGCAATTGGATGTTGCTCCTTGCCGGGTATGGAGATGAGTGAGGGGAAGATGGCCCCCACCCGTCTCCATACCATTGCAGGGCAGAAGCAACATCAAAACTAGCTCTTAAAGGGACATTTTTTAATTATTTTTTTAAATGACAACATTTTTTTTTATTGCATTTTAGTGTAAATATGAGATCTGAGGTATTTTTGACCCCAGATCTCATATTTAGGAGGTCCTGTCTTGCTTTTTTTCTATTACAAGGGATGTTTACATTCCTTGTAATAGGAATAAAAGTGACACCATTTTTTTGTTTAAAAGAACAGTGTAAAAATTAAAAATAAAAGGTAAAATAAATAATAAAAATTAAAAAGTTTAAACGCGCCCCGTCCCACCAAGCTCGCATGCAGAGGCAAATGCATAACAGAGTAGCACCCGCATATAAAAACAGTGTTTAAACCACATACTGTATGTGAGGTATCCCCATGATCGGTAGAGCGAGAGCAATAATTCTAGCCCTAGACCTCCTTTGTAACTCAAAACATGCAACCTGTAGAATTTTTTAAACGTCACCTATGGAGATTTTTAAGGGTAAAAGTTTGTCGCCATTCCACGAGCGGACGCAATTTTGAAGCGTGACATGTTGGGTATCAAATCGGTGTAATTTTATCTTTCACAATATAAAAAAAAAAATTGGCCTAACTTTACTGGTGTCTTATTTTTTAATTAAAAAAAGTGTATTTTTTTTCAAAAAAAGTGCGCTTGTAAGACCACTGCGCAAATACGGTGTGACAGAAAGTATTGAAACGACCGCCATTTTATTCCCTAGGGTGTTAGAAAAAAATGTATAATGTTTGGGGGTTCTAAGTAATTTTTTAGCAAAAAAAAAAAAAAACTGTTTTTAACTCGTAAACAGCAAATCTCAAAAAGAGGCTCGGTCCTTAAGTGGTTAAAAACTCGTAAAATGTTTTTACTGCTTTTAGAGCCTTTGTCCCTTTGTGACAGACATGCCCTCCACTTCCAGTATGGGTGTCATGTGTTGGAAGCCATAGCAACCAGAATCACCTTGTGCTGTGTTGACTTTGGCAGACCGAATTTAGCAGGAGTGAATTACTGAACTTAATTAAGGCAAAAGTTTTTGTTATTTTTTTTAATAAAGGTTTGTTTTTCTGGTATTGCATTTGGATTATGCTTTGTAATCCTCTTCGTTACAAATTGTAGAGAATCCTACAACTGTCATTTTGCAGCAGTGAAAAAATGTACACAAGCAAGGGATGAAAGCAGTCACGTGTCCTGATGAAATATGCATTTCCAAATTCACTGATTTTCATTTTCTGTTTTAGAAGAGTGTGCATCTGTTGCTTTGTTATTGCTCCACTTTTTGTCCATCATTATTTTTGGAAAATAAGGCTTCAAAAGTGTAAAGCAAAATAATTACTTTGCCTCTAATCAATCATCCATTTACTGTGTGATTCTCTGAATGATAATCTGCACACCTCTATAGCAGCTCATTACAAGGCAAAACAATACATTTTCTACTAGGCTCCCAATCTTGGATCGTCATCTCCTTTAGGATCTTTTATCCTTTTTATTAACAATAGCATGCTGTGTGCACAGCAATTTAATCTTTATGAAAAAGTCTAAATTACAGGTGCTTTATCAGTATAATGATGGTGCTTCAGCCGATGAAATGTTATTTTGAGTAATACGCTTCTTTTTATGCAGACATTGATTGAAGTTGCTCCTTCTTATTTTAAAGGTATATTCCACTATTGCAATGCCAGAAAGCATAATAAAGTCTGATCAATGTATCTCATTTACTATTTTATAGATTGAGTGTAGCCAGGTTTAATAACAGAGCCTCTGGATATGACTACCACTTCTTGTTACATTATATAGAGCTCTCAGAGCATTTGTCATGTAACTGGTAGAGTCAGAGATAATGAGAAGATTCCCTTACACCTCCTGTCCTATACCTCCTGGTGTTGGTAACAGGGTGTAGCAATACAAGAAGTGGCTTGGGTGGGTGTCTGTGGTAGGACCAGGTACAGCAGCTGATCTGAAGATAGTGTGGATACTCCTGGGAAGCTGTGGATGCTCAAACTGGAACTTGTGAAAATGATGGCACATGGGACCCACAGGTGCAGAAAACAAGCTAAAGTCAAGATGGGTCAGCAACAGCTGGGCAGCCGATGTACTAAATTGGAAG
This sequence comes from Lithobates septentrionalis, assembly GCA_037952835.1. Taxonomy (NCBI): domain Eukaryota; kingdom Metazoa; phylum Chordata; class Amphibia; order Anura; family Ranidae; genus Lithobates; species Lithobates septentrionalis. Next base: position 7,897,050 of record JBBDGP010001277.1, on the reverse strand, counting down.
GTGAAAGCAGGGTCAGAAGCCAGGCCGAGGTCAATGTCAGGCAGGGAACAAAGTCAGGACACAAACTAAAGTCAGCAACATGCGATCTGGAGGAGGAGGTGTCAGAAGGCAGGCTGGGTCAAACACAGAGGAGGAGAATACGGGTTAGGTCACAGATTGCAAGAGCTGACAACCTCTCAGCAACTTTTTCTCGGTGTGCTATACTTTCAGTAGTGATTGACAGCAAAGTCAATGTCAAACTTCCACACTTATTCATGCTAATGTGTACTAGCATTAGCATGTGCATGTATGTGTGCACAAATGAGCCCGTGTATTGGGTCATGGGCTGTAATAATCCAATGTGGAGATCTTGGAGTGTGGGCACAATCTTACTAATAGCAATGCTAGGATTGTAAAATACTTGAGACACAATTGGGCACCCAAATGGAAGCAACAATGTGGCACACACAGGGGGTTAAGTGATTGTTTAATACAAAGAGTAAAAGGTGCTGTAGGGGTCAGGAATATGTAATACATAGATTGCAAGGGTCAGGAATTCATAATGCACAGGGTGCTGGGGTTCGAGTACATGATGTATGGAGTGCTATGGTTTAGGAATACATGATACATATACTTAAGAATATGTAAAGCACACACTGCAGGGGTCAGGAATAAATAATGCACAAAATACAGGGGTCAAGTGAGTGTAACTAATCATGTGGAATGGACAAGAGGATCTAATGCAAAAACTGCAGGGGCTAGAAATGTGTAGTGTGCAGGGTGCAGGGGTCAGAAGAATGTAAAGGTCATTATTACAAAATTAGGAGAATGCAGGCATCAGGGTGAGAGTTTAGGGGTACAACCCCCCTTCCACAAGCAATATCTCCCCCACTCCCCTTCACAACCAAAATGATCCCAACAAAAAAATCCAGCATTAATATGCATGCTCATCTCACACCAAGCTGAATTTTCCTCTGGAAGCCAAAATTCTCCCCATAGAAAAATGCAAATCCCCCTCCAAGCATAAATCTACTTTCCACTACAAAATACCCTCTCCCAGCACACCCCCCCCCCCCCAAATCCCACATGCCAGTGCAAATTCCCCCAACATTGCCCCACCTAGCAGAAATTCTCTCCCACCTCCCAGTACAAATCATGCCCCCTAAATCCCCCCTCCCAGCAAAAAAAACAAACTTATCCCCCCTTATAAGCACAAATCCCCTTCCTCCCACCCAAAATAGGTCCTCCCAACATCAACAATCTACCCTTAGAAATCCCCCCCACTGAGCATAAATCCTCCCCTGAGAAAAATTCCACCTCCCAGCACAAGCGATGTTCCTCCCCAAATCCTCCATCTCAGCAGAAATCCCCCCTCTCATCACATATTTTCTTCAATCACTCCTCTCAGTACAAATCATCTTCTCCCTCCAATATCCTCTCCAAGCACAAACTCTCTGTCCCCTGAGCTTAAAGCTTTGTTACCACCCCACCCAAGGTCATTACATTCCCCAGTAAAATTTTCCCTCCTTTCTCCCTAAACCTACAGAGCCTAGAGAAAGCTTTCCTTGGCTCGGAAGTCTATCTTTCTAACAGGCAGCCCGCTGGAAGAGATGCCAGCTTCTTCAGACGCTAGTGGTCCCGGCGTTGGAAACTTGGGGGCACTCCACAGGAGATGTGGGACATGTGTCCTGTGTGGCTGGCACTAGTAATGCTAGTGTAGTGTTCCAATGTGTGTGGGCAAAGCTGCAGTGAGTTCAGAGAAGTCTTGCTACATACATACCAGGAAGTGAATAGAAATCTTCATGAAGTGAGGGAAAGCCCCTTCCTAGACAATTGTAACCCCATTGGAAGATTTTCCCTTATTACCTGTTTTGGTCACAAGCATGAATGTTTGGATTTTCTATCACTTTCTGTCCCATGACAATGGCCATCTGTACAAATAGAAAGGGTGAATCTCTGTAGTCTTAATCCTTAGGGTACTGCTACCCTCCCCCACAACCAATACATATCATGCCCACTTTAAAGGTGGTCCTGCCCAGATCATGTGCACTCTGCTGGGCAGTACTGCCCAGGAAAATACACACACTTTCTTGGAAGTCCCATCCCTAATATCACGGTCTGGAGTCAGGCTCAGAGGCCAGTAACTATAGCAGTGGAGCAGCACCAACCGACAAGCGGGACAGGTATACAAGCAGGTCACCCTGGCTGAAGACACAGGTTCACCTGAGGTGCAAGGTCTAAGTCTTAACCGGTCTTCACCAGAGCTCCTGATGGTGAAGATGGGCTTTACTGCATGTTAGTACCAGGTCACGGTCCTCAGCATTGCCCAACCAAGAGGTGAGCAAGCCGGGATCCAGTGGCAGATATAGCAGGTAAGGATCAAGCAGAAGCGTAGTCAGTAAACAAGCCAAAGGTCAGTAACTAATAGTTGCAATTGGGATTAAGCAGAAGTGTAGTCGAGAAGCAAACCAAAGGTCGGTAACAAATGGTAGTGTAGATATGGATGGCAGCAGTAGAGTCAAAATCGAGATATTGGCTGGAGAGGGCACAGTAATCTGGGAAACAGAAAGTGCAGATACATGGCTTAAATCAGGAAGTCAATGGGATGAGCATGAGTTCAAGGTTCAAGACGAACAAGATTCAAGGCAAGATCATTCAAGGAATTGTCCACAGAGCTTGCCAGCTTTCCAGGTGGCTCAGCAAGCAGAATCATTGCCAGACACTGTAGAGGTGCTAGGTTCAAGTCCAGGCCCTAAAACCTAATTGCTATTGTGATCCCCTCAGTAAAGCCCTTTTTTGAGTTACTGCACATGCCCAGTACCTCAAATAAGGGTGATGCTGTGATCTTAAGAAGCAGCCCGGGATATGATGCATATCATTGGCATAGAACACATTGTTGCAGGGCTGTGCTTGGACAGTTGGTATCTATAGGACAAGAACTGGAATAAAACCTGACCGGGTATTTAACCATTCTCTTCACCATCCAAAAAGAAAAGAAAAAAAAGATAAAGTTTGCCTAGACATACATTTTATCTTAGTATCAGAGGTTTAGTGATTTTATTTAAACGTTTGGGATAGGAACTTCATGGTTAGGTTTTAGGAGCTAGTTATTTAATGAAGAGGAGGAGTTTAAGACTAAAGCCAGCCAAAGATTAATAGAAATTTGGCCGGTTCAGCAGCAACCGGATAAATTTTGACCTTTCTGTGGGCAGGCTGGATATTTGATCAACTTCAGTACAACCAGCCTCTCAGGTTTCTTTTTTATCTGAGGATTTCTGGTGGCTGTAACCACCATCAGTGGTCATTGTGTTCTGATAGCAGGGGAAACCTCCCGCTGTCAGAATACAATAGTGCAGTAAAAGGCATTCTCCCCATTAACACCTTGTTAATGGGGGAATCGAGCGGTTTACTTTCCTTCAACCCATCATGCCAGTAAGTTCCCCAAAGCAGATTTTTTCCCCAGAACTGACTTATCATGCCTTGTTGTTACTCACTGTGTCTCCCTGTGGCAGTGGCCATTTCAGTGGAGGAGCAGTGCTTTGCTTTCTTATGTCAACTCACCCTTTTAAACTGGTGGGGGGATTCTAATGACTGGTGGTGAAATGCTCAATAGGCAGGTACTGTCAACGATTAAAGCAGGAATCTTCAAACTACAGCCCTCCAGCTGTTGCAGAACTACACATCCCATGGGGCATTGTAAAACTCTGACATTCACAGACATGACTAGGCATGATGGGAATTGTAGTTCCTGAACAACTGGAGGGCCGTAGTTTGAAGACCCCTGGATTAAAGGGTGTGGGGAGGTGATAGGAATGTGTATGGAAAATTGGGAGTGAGGATTGGATGGGGATTTATTTTCTCAGCAGGTTTACTTTAAGTGTCAGTTTTTAAGGATATGAGGCACAATTCACTAAGAGTTTAATACTGCATGAGTGTTGGAGCTAAAATAACTTATGCGGTATTTATTTGAAAGTCAGTCATTTCCCCAAAAAAGCATGTTAAATATTGCATGCCTTAAATTTTTTATTTTGCGGTATTTAATGTGTTTTTCATGTTTTCCCCCTTTGGCTGCAGCTGGTATTCGTACCACTGCTAAATGTGACAGTTCAGCTCAGAGATATTGGTTGTTAAGGAGTCAGCACCCACCGGCATCCTAACAACCATGAATCATTTCTGTTGTCAAAGGGGCATTCCCCACTGATAGCATAATGTAAACAAAAGAGCTGACAGTAAGAAATTAAAAAAAAGAATGGCACGCAGTTCCTCCCCGATTCTGGGGGGGGGCCTCACACCAAAAATACAAAAATTACTTGAGGTCCCCCACCAAAATCCATACCAGACCCTTTTTTGAACATACATTTGATTATACATCAAAATATAATTTAAATCGATCTTATCTATCTTCCAGAATACACTTATATATTCTCTCTTCTTAATACGCCTCTGAAGAAGGGACACCGTCCTGAAACATGTCAGGCTGATAGAGGAATATGTATTCACAATCGAAAGCACAAAGAAATAAATTATGAGAAAGAACCTGTTTGTATCTTGTATAAGTATTCTCTGTAGAGATCTATGCTTAGATCTACTTGTTTTTTATGCTTTTTTTTAGCAATTTTCAATAAAATATATTTTTTTATACTGCTGCTGTTTACCTGTAAAGTCCCGCTGTACCGGGGGGTACAAAAGGTTTCCCTCTTCTAGGGTCCTTGGTTTTTCGCATTTAAATTGGGATGTTGGCAACATTGATTTGAGGGTTATTTTCCCTTGGTGGTTCACCATACTATAGATAAGAAGGCACTGGGTGGCACTGGTGGGTGGCACTGATGAGTGGCACTGATGGGTGGCACTGATAGATGTCACTGATCGGCACTGATAGGTGGCACTGATGGGCATTTGTAGGTGGCACTGATGGGCACTGGTAGGTGGCACTAATGGGCACTGGTAGGTGGCACTGGTAGGTGATATTGATAGGCAGCACTGGTGATGACACACTGTGGGCACTGATGGGTGGCACTGTGGGGACTGATGGGTGGCACTGTGGGCACTGGTAGGTGAGGCTTATGGACACAGAAGCCTCTCCACGATCGGGACCGATGTCTCTCTCACAGCTGTCGGTGATCGGCTTTTTTTTTTCCTCCTCACGCTCTCAGCGTGAGGAGAAAAAATAGCTGATTACCAGCTCTGTTTAGGTCACATGACCAGCTGTCATTGGCTGACAGCTGATCACGTGGTAAGGGGTCGGGATCGATCTGTGATCAGGCGAGTCTCATAGACTCGCTGATCACAGAGCGCGCCGCGTGCCCCCTGCAGCGGGCGTGCAGGCCGCTCAAGCACGAGAGGACGTCCATGGAGGCCCGCTCGGCAAATTAAGTCTGCGCTGTAGCCGTCTTTCAGGTATAGCGTGGACGGCAAGTGGTTAAAAAAAAATGTAATAATGGCATTATCAAACGTTTTGGTGTGTTTTTTTAGGGTGTATTCTATTTATTTTTTTTGGTGAATGAGTAGGAGTACTATGTGCCCTTTATTCATTCACATATGGGGGACTGGGATGTGGGGGACCCCTTGTTAAAGGAGGTTTCCAGATTCCAGTGTGTCCACCCCTGCAACCCCACCAGGGTTGTGGGGAAGAGGCCCTTATTCTCATCAAAGCAACCGTCTAAGTTGAGGGCATGTGGCCTGAAATGTTTCAGCATGGTCCCCCTCCCCTTTTCTGGCCTGCCAGTCTGGTATAGATTTTAGGGAGGACCTCAAGCCATTTTGTTAAACTTTTGACACAAAGTAACCCCCCAAATCCATACAAGAAATGCCATAAATACCATATAAACCCCTCTCGATGCAGTGATGCTGCAGGAGAGACTCGACTATCCGGGAGGGGTGGGGCGAGGTCACGGCTCCGTGTCTGAATGGACACACAGAGCAGAAGCTCGGCTCGGGTGCCCCCATAGCAAGCTGCTTGCCGTGGGGGCACTCAGCAGGAGGGAGGGGCTAGGAGAGCCAGCAAGGGACCTGAGAAGAGATCCGGGCTGCTCTGTGCAAAACCACTGCACAGAGCAGGTAAGTATAACATGTTTATTATGTTTATTCATTTTTAGACTTTAGTATCACTTTAAGGGGTAATTTTCTGTTGGGGGCACTTTTAAGCTTAGTGAGAGGTAGGAAACCTTGGACACATCAGTTAAAATTAAAATATTTCATCTTTCACTCAATGTGATTTTTGACTATCATTTGAGCTATGAGTTGTATTTGATAGTTTTATAAAATTAAAGTGCATGCCTAATACAAAAGGCTCGAGAAATATCCTAGGGAAAGATGTCTTTGGTTTTGTGACATCAAAGTAAAGCTACAGGATATCTCTTTGCATTTAACTCCTTGACACGGTCATGAAATGCTCTGTTGGTGACACAGAATAGCAAATAAACCCTGTCCATTAAATCCAACGGACAAAACTTCTGAGATTTTCATCACCAGACCTCATGCATTCTTAATAAGATGTAATCTTCATGGATACAGATCATTAACGGGTCCCCCAATGAATGAGTGAACTTTCTTTCAGCACCATATAAATAATTTAAAAGGTTATTAATACATTTTAGGTATACAGCATGTGAACTGGTTAAACCTTAAACAGGAAGCAATCGCAAAGTACCCAGCAATGAAAGGTTTATATGATTATCTCTTCTGTGTCATCATTACAAGGGATGAGTGAGCAGATGTGTGCAGGTCACCGTTTGCAGTAAATTTTATTGCTTGACTTGAGATTTTTGTAAATTTGCAAAGTTTTGTTGCCATGTGTGTATTTCATGTGACATTAGTGGGCCTCCCCATCATCTCCTATGATCCATGAAAGAGCTATCTGGCTGCCTCCTGCACCAGCCAATCATCAGAGGTTAAATGATTGGACATTTCTCTGCATAAACATCTCAGCAAGCAGAATGTTTAGGGAAACAACTTGGATCCTGGACAATTACCCACAAAACTCTTTATCGGTCAAGTATTCTTCATGGTGGGCTCTTGCTGACATAGATAAAGCTCTTGTGTTTGTGTACCTGCTCTTCAGTGTCCTGTTATCCATTTAAATTAGAAACTGTTATTTTCCTTGGTGTTTGGTTTGTTGCTGAATCCCTTCTAACAATTTCGTTTTGAGACTTTGTGCTCCAATATTACGGTTGCTAACATCTACCTGCTACCTGGTACATTGTTGACTTTTCTGTCTGCCTGTATACAGGTTCACTGCTCTTGTTTCCCATGTTGTCTGTTATTTCAAGATCCTGAATGCCTCCTCAAAGATCTCCCCCCAGTTACAGCTTTCATCACTGTGGTGGACTCTACAGCTTGGAACTGACAGTCAGCTAAATTCCATACACTGCACCAATGGTTCTGGTGATGACCTGGTGCTTCTTATGCCCTGTACACACGGGCGGACTTTTTGGCAACAAATGTCCGACAGTCTTTCCGACGGACTTTCAACGGACTTTTGACGGACTTCCGATGGACTTTCGAATGAATGGACTTGCCTACACACGATCACACCAAATGATGACGTACGACCGGACTTAAATAAGGAAGTTGATAGCCAGTAGCCAATAGCTGCCCTAGCGTCCGTTTTCGGACGTCGGACTAGCATACAGACGAGCGGATTTCTCGATAGGAACTGGGTCCGGCGGAGTTCCGACGTAAAGATTTGAAACATGTTCCAAATCTAAAGTCCATCAGATTTTCGACAGAAACAGTCCACTGAAGGTCCGATGAAGCGCACACACGGTCGGATTGTCCACCGGATTCGGTCCGTCAGACCAGTCCAGTCAAAAAGTCCGCCTGTGTGTACAGGGCATTAGAAATCAAGTGGCTCAAGCAAACTTACCAGTGGTGCTTCCTGATACCTTATCTTTGTATGATCCACTTTGTGAACTTCTCTGGAAAGGAGCCTGAAAAGTTAGTCAGGACTTGTCTTGACTGCTCTATAATAAACAATGGCACTGGATTATTGATTCTGCAAACATGATCACCGTCCCAGTTGGTTACTTGCCTGGTGCTATAATATTTAGTTTTGCAGGTAGCAGTCAGCTTAGCTATTGGTTTTCACATACATAAGTACTGAATGAGTGGCCATTTTGGCAATAAAGAGTTTGAGTAGTAGCATCCCTGCTGTTGGTATGATAACTCATCAAAACAAGTTGCAAATAAAGGTTAAAAAAAAAGATATTTAAATAAACATAAAAATGACTGGACATGATATATATCCCTTCTTACAGAAATAAAATAACAATGTATTCCATATAAATTATTTCTAGTACACAAAATAATATACAATCTAAAAAGAAAAAAAAATTCCACCACTCAAAGTATCAGTGAAGAAATCAAGTGCAGAGATCCAATAATATGACTTCCACATGTTCTACCATCTGTCACCTTATACTCTCACTTGGAGAAATGGACCTAAAAAAATTAGTCTATGTGTGCCTTCCCCTTTAAGAGGTTTATAACTTCCCATGGGTGTTAGGATTTATCACAGTGTCTGTTCTCTGCAAGATTCTCAATCCATCTGGGACCAGCTGGACCTCCTCCCAGTACAAAACTCCAATGTGTGGCTCAAGGAGATAAAACTATCATCATTCTTACTTAAAAGTGCTCTTTATTTAAAATGAATAGATATACAGTCACTTGGGACAGTGCACTATCATCTGGTGCACCAAAATGTAAAATTATGTTGCCCCCTTAAGGAGATTTCAGATGGGCAGCAAAGTGTAATAACCAAAGTCTCCACTTTCGGTTGTACGTGATGATGTCATAGGTGCTGCCCTTATATGGTTTGTCATAGGTCATGTGACACTGTCTAAAAACGCAGACATTTCATAGTTTGCTAAATATATACTTCACAAAGAGCTCACCTAGGCGGATCCTGCTAAGTTTGATGACAAACCTGAAAGCTACAGAGGCTGGAAATCCACCTTCAAGCCACAATCTGTGAACTAGATATCACAACAACAAAAGAACTACTGTGCCTTGAAAAAGTATTCATACCCCTTGACATTTTCACACAAATTTTTCTCACATTACACCTGCAAGTCTTTTTGGGGATGTCTCTACCAGCTTTATACATCTACACAGTGACACTTTTGCCCATTCTTCTTTTGCAAAATAGCTCAAGCTCTGTCAGATTGGATGGAAAGTGTCTGTGAATAGCAATTTTCAAGTCTTGCCACAGATTTTCAGTTGGATTTAGGTCTGGACTTTGTCTGGGCCATTCTAACACATGAATATGCTTTGATCTAAACCATTCCGGCCTGTCAGTTTAGGTGGACGGCCATGTCTTGGTAGGTTTGCAATTGTGCCATGCGCTTTCCATTTTCGGATGATGAATTGAACAGTGCTCTGTGAGATGTTCAAAGCTTGGGATATTATTTTATAACCTAACCCTGCTTTAAACTTCTCCACAGCTTTATCCCTGACCTGTCTGGTGTGTTCCTTGGCCTTCACGATGCTGTTTGTTTACGAAGGTTCTCTAAAAAAACCTCTGAGGACTTCACAGAACAGCTGTATTTATACTGAGATTAAATTACACACAGGTGGACACTATTTATGAATTAGGTGACTTCTGAAGGCAATTGGCTCCACTAGATTTTAGTTAGGGGTATCAGAGTAAAGGGGGCTGAAAACAAATGCACGCCACACTTTTCACATATTTATTTGTAAAAAATTTTGAAAACAATTTATAATTTTCCTTCCACTTCACAATGATTTGCCACTTTCTGTTGGTCCTCCATAAAAATCCCAATAAAATACATTTATGTTTTTGGTTGTAACATAACAAAATGTGGAAAATTTCAAGGGGTGTGAATACTTTTTCAAGGCACTGTAGATCTGCTTATCAGGTGGCTACAACCCCCATTTGCTGAACATAACAAAAGACTCAAAGCTGTTCACATTGACAATTTGGGGGGGCTAAGTAAAACAAATATCAGGCTACAACATATCAAAACATGACACATACAGTATGTTTTTTTTTTATTTTGCTCATCGTTTCACTTTAATTCCATAAATCCAACCTGTAAATAATTCTGGTATTTATTTTCAGAAGGCACTGTGAAGGAAAAGTTACATTTGCCATAGCAACTGGTCAGTTATTTGTTTCCAACTCATAATCTCTGTAGAGACATGATCAGACTTCAAACATTACTAATTTATTTTTTAACAAGCACCATTATGTTCAAAGTAGATCCAAACCAGTGACTCAAACCTCACATAACCTTTATCATGCTATATATTTTTTTAAAATTACGTTTCAATATTTTTACATTTAAACAATCAGAAAAGATTACTTGGTAATTGTGCCATTAAAGTCTTGGATCACGTACTTCCAGTTTAAAGCCTCGTACACACGATCGGATTTTCCGCAGACAAAACCTCAGACTTTTGTCCGAAGACGTGTGCCTGGATTTTGTCTTGCCTACCAACGACAAGGAATTGTTGGCCAACAAACATGAACGTAGTGACCTACTACGTGATTTTTCAGCTCTTTAGCTCCACCCTTTGGGCTCCTTCTGCTAATTTCTTGTTAGATGTTTGGTGAGTGTTGATTCGCACTTTTCATTTTGCGCTTTTCAGTTTGTTTCCGAACGGTCGTTCGTCAACCAGACATGTTGCGGAATCAGAGGAGATAACGTGTTATTTATTATTGGCCTTGGAGTTATTGCTTTGACCCAAGTCCAGTCCAGGAACAGGAGGAGGAGGATTTCTTGGACAAAAAATTGGTTTCTTTATTAATCGTGACCAATTATGTCATATGCCTTTGCTGCGGGAGCTCCAGGAGAATAATCCAGATGTTTTTCGGAATTATCTCCAGATGACGGACCCCGGCTTTCACTAACTCTTGGCATTACTGACCCCCTATATTAAGAAGCAGGACACATGTATGAGGCTTTTGTTTTATTTTTTGGCTGAATAATAATTATTTGATTTGTTATACTTACTATATTTTTGGATGCATAGAATGCACTTTTTGGTTAAGTTCTATTGGCAGATAGCATGTCTAATTTTATTTGTTTTCTTTTTTTAATGCACAGTAAAAAAATGTGTAGAATAATACTTGGCGTTGTGTTTTACTTCAAATGACAGTTTGGGAGTAGGCAGTTACATTTAAAAAAACAGAATGTAAAGTTGACAAGGGACACCAACATAGTTGTATCATTGATCTTAAAAACTACAGGATAATGGTGTTGTGGTTACTTGCCCAAAAAAAAAGCATATTAATAGTATTCTTGATATCATTAGAAAAGAAAAAGCCTTTGAAATTTTTTGTGCAATAACTCCATCAGTATCACCAGCAAAGCAGCTTCATTATTATCCCATTAAAGAAGAAGAGAATTGTGCGCTGCATTTGGAGATTTCATAATTAGCCGCGTCACAAATGTTAATTCTCAATTACGAACGCTAGTTTACAAGACCGACCGCTTCTGGCTCCTCCTTGCTTCCGAGCATGCGTGTTTTTACTTTGGACTTTTGTCCAACGGACTTGTGTACACACGATCGGAAAATCCGCCGAAACGTTTAAAACCTGCCATCCAACATTTGTCTGCGGAAAATCCAACAGCAATTGTCCGATGGAGCGTACAAACGGTCGGATTTTCTGCCAACAGCCTGTCATCACACAATTCCCATCGGAAAATCTGATCGTGTGTACATGGCTTAAGAGTGACAACACTCTTTTTCTGTCTCTCAACTGTTTTCCTGTGTTGTCACCCTGTAACACAGAATGTTAGATTTGTATCTTGCACAATAAATCACACGCATTCCCACACCTGCAGTCAAAAGGTGCTGCTCTTTAGCAGATGCACAGGGGTGCCATTAAATCATAATTTTTAGAAAATGTGGCATGCTTTTGGGTGTGTGAAGCCACACAATGTCAAAGCACCATGCAGTTCAATGTGGTCCCATTTTAAAAGAAGGGTCTGGAACTTTTTCCCTGTGGGAAATGCAGGTGCAGCAGCCCATTGCAATGAATGGGCTGCTGTGTCCATACAAATATTAGTCGCACGACTCACGCGAACTGTGACTCACGCCTGTGAACCTAGTCTTAAAGTAGAACATCACTCTCGCAATCAACATTAACTATTTTTAATCCTTAGGCTGCTAGCATTAGTAAATAGATAGAAATGTATATCATTTTTACTTGTTTTGAACTTTTTTTACATTTTCTTTACATTTTTTTCAGTTACTTCCTGGTTTTCAGGCCTTCGTAAATATTGTTATACATCCCAGGAGTCTTCAAAAGGGGAGGAGGGGAGTTCTCAGCTAAGCCCATCCTCCTGCCTTCATGCCTGAGCAAAGGGCACATCGATTCCGGGAAGTAAATTCTACATGAGTCATCTACCCATACTCAAGATGGCCATGGCCAGAAATGTTAGTGTTTTTCAAAATGATTTCTCAACAAAACAAAGCCTGGAGACATGGATGAATGGGTGAGCTCGCTTTGAATATTAAAAAAGGATTAAAGTGTTACTTTACCCTGCTTTCACTATCTCCCACAGTACACAGAAAATGGAAATGCAATTATTTTACTAAATAAAAAACTGCTAAATACCTTTAATTATCAGCAGTATATAGCAGTATTGTGACTTCTATCAGTGTCTGGTTAAAGCTTGTAGGAGGAGTTTTCATTTTACTCTGACTGTCCTATGAGGCTGCAGGACCCCTGACCCTGGACAGTGCTGATTGGCCCTGTGCTAATCACATGCACCCTCCCAAGAAAAAAAAAAAACCTCTCTAACAATACACACCAAACTGAGTATGTGCAGAGTGACTCCGAAGGCTCTGTCTTATCAGGAGATAGATTGGGGACAGTGGAAGAAGGGGAAGATCAGAGGAGACAGGATCAAACAGACTTTTTACACAATGTAGAGAATCAACCCTTTAGGTTCCACAGTGAGTATAACAAGCATGCTTTAATGCATATACAGGCTAATTTTACAGTTATGTGTTTAGTAACACTCTAAATTATGTTTTTGGTTTGTGGTGCTCAGATGCAGTGTAATTCCACTTTAGGGGAAAAAGGGCTATTCTTTATGATACATTCTACTGTACTTTAGCAAATACAGGAGTGCTTTGAAATGCCAACAATTATTTATTGCTACCTACAACTAAGGCATTAGTTTAGCAGTCAAAAATGGGTGATATTACATTTCTCATTGTGGGATTATCAGATCATAAGATTACAGGGGTTGCTTTATTATTATTCACAGTGTTTACTATGGGAATTAGTATAGTGCCAACAATTTATGCACTGCTTTACATACTGTACATTCTCATTAGTCCCTGCCCTTAAGGAGCTTTCAAGGTCCCTATCTGACATGCATACTGTATATACACACATACGAGGGCCTGTTTAGACAGGGGCCAATTAACCTACTAGCATGTCTTTGGAGTGTGGGAGAAAGCCAACAGAAGCAGAGGGAGAACATGTAAATTCAATGCAGATAGTGTCCTGGCTGCAAGGCAAAAGTGCTAACCACTAAAATCCACAAAGAATATTACACAATACTGTAGCGCTCGCCTTCAGAGGGTTCACTGAGAATATGAACAGGTCTCCCTCGCTGATATAAGCTAGGGTCTGGCCAGGGGCGTAACTAGAAATAGCAGGGCCCCATAGCAAAATGTTGTATGGGGCCCCCCTGCAAACAGCCCCCCCCCACAGCTGCCCTAGTGTCAATGCAGCGTGACCTGTGCCCCATACAGCATGACCTGTGCCCAATGCAGCGTGACCTGTGCCCCATACAGCATGACCTGTGTCCAATGCAGCGTGACCTGTGCCCCATACAATGTGACCCGTGCCCCATACAGCATGACCTGTGCCCCCTACAGCATGACCTGTGCCCCATACAGCGTGACCTGTGCCCCATACAGCGTGACCTGTGCCCCATACAATGTGACCTGTGCCCAATGCAGCTTGACCTGTGCCCAATGCAGCGTGACCTGTGCCCCATACAGCGTGACCTGTGCCCCATACAGCGTGACCTGTGCCCCGTACAGCATGACCTGTGCCCCATGCAGCGTGACCTGTGCCCAATGTAGCCTGACCTGTGCCCAATATAGCATTGCCTGTGCCCAATACAGCCTGGTCTGCCTGTGCCCCATACAGCCTCACCTGTGCAGAGGAAGAGGCAAGCCACCCGGATCAGCAGAGAGCGGGATTGCCCGCTGTAATAGCTTTCATTTGAATTTCCCGTCTTCCCGGGGCTCATCGTCACATAGCCCCACCTCTTGGCCTGACGCCTTTGATGACGTCACACGTCCCGCATTTGATTGGCGTTCTGTCTATCAAAGGCGCCGGGCCAAGAGGTGGAGCTATGTGACGTGAGCCCCGGGAACACTGGAAGTTCTAATGAAAGCTATTACATTGGGCAATTCAGCTCTCTGCTGATCCGGGTGGCTTGCCTCTTCCTCTGCACAGGTGAGGCTGTATGGGGCACAGGCAGACCAGGCTGTATTGGGCACAGGCAATGCTGTATTGGGCACAGGTCACGCTGCATTGGGCACAGGTCACAGCTTGCCTCTTCCTCTCCTCTCTCTTCCCTGGCTGGGAGACTGTGCCGGCGGTGCTCTCATCCTCACTGGGCCCCACTTGGCTGCGGGCCCCATAGCGCCGGCATGGGTCGCTATGGTGGTAGTTACGCCCCTGGGTCTGGCTATCACAGACACAATTCCAAGCACGCCGATAACACAGCCTCAGTCTAGGGGATGTCTTTTGTTTTTTGTTGATTTTTGTAGCAGACCGCCTTGCTCCCAGCTTAGATGCTTCTGCCAAACAGTGCCTCCTGCCCCCCAAGCCGTTCCAATAGACCGATAGCTAATACCAGCCCTTCTACCCCAAGTATGGTACACAGACAAGATGTTGAGGTAGAACCAAAGAAATTACTCTTTTTTGAACAGAACTACAGGTTTTTTTACACTTCAAAAGTAGGTCTGTCACCACATGAACAATAAAACCAAATATTTACCTAAAACATCACACAATGGTTAGATAACAAGATAAAGTTGACACCAGGCTAATCCCATCATAAGAACCTCCACAAATTAGCCAAATTAGCTAACAGACAGAAACAATAGGTGACTAAATTAACTCACTTAACAATGGGAATGCACACCTAGGAGGCACACAGTGGGAGAGACACACTTATTAAACACACAACACCTTAATAAACAGACTATAGCAGGAGACCCCCAGCATCAGATTGCTTGAGCTGATTATAATAACATCTGCTCTGAGTCTCACAGCCTGAAGCAGCCATTGCTGGTTTGGGCATAGATACCTCAAATATGTATATAGCTCCTCCAGCTCCCAGATTCTGCGTGTTTTGGGGAAACGTGGACTTGAATGCGAAGCAGGACCACTCCAAGGGTCCCCTAGGCACACACCTTCCACAGAGTAGTGTTCCCTTAAGAACCAGGGCCCATAGTCAGTAGGCAAGAGTCTACCCTGCAGTCCCCTCCAAAAGCCCCTGCCCTGGTTGTGTCTGTCACAATTTTATATTCAGAAACTTGAACAGGAGGGGATTTAAGGGTTCAGAATACTCCAAAACAAAAGCAGAAGTCAACGGGAGGACAAAATCCTATTAAAACAGCCTTGACTGGAGGTAATAGGGTTTGGCCAGTAATTCTAGGTCTCTGTAAGAGCAGACCTAGTCCATCCAGTAACCTCTGAAACTAAATTCCATCTAGCACATGCATACCTGGGTATCCAAAACCATTTCCTACTCACAATGTCCTAGGACAGCTACAACCACCCATTTTCCATGTGACACTCTTCAGTGAGGGAGACAAAGATCCTTCTTCAGACAAGACTCCAAGATGATGCCTGCCAGCAAAAATTCTTTAAGCATATCTTCACCAGATCCTCAGCCCAGCACCTGCTGAGGCCCAAACCACATCTCCACTACATAGTCTACATCCCAGGGGCAGCTGCCAAGAACACTCTGAAAAGGCTTCTCAAACATGCATCACCTCTCAAAGCCACTTCCTGGGCACCCCCTTCTCAGGGATTGGCTGGGGTCTAATAAATATTCATAAATCAGTGGTTGACCCTCCTATTCTATTTTCTGAAAGCTTCTTCCAGAAACAGACTTAAGCAACCAACCACTAACTTTAGGGAACCCCTGACCAGACCCCAAAAACAGATCATTGTCCACTGAGTACAGTGATGCTAAAAACATGGCTAATAGGTTGGATAACATGACTCAACACTTACTGTACATTAGACAGAGTTATACAAACTATAATAAGGTTCCCATGTAAGATCAGTTGAAACTTCAGGTGAGCTAATTAGCGTGTTTGTACAGGGAAAACTTTGATTGCAGCTCTAAATAAACCTGCTACTCCAGCCACAATTATTGAAATAGCAGTTCTGAATGCTGTCAATATAGAATGCTGTATATACAGGGCTTCCATCTTCATAAATTTCTCATTCAATTAATGTGACTTGTCATTCCTAGAGGAGTGCTCCAGAATCATTACAAACCGATGAATAAAGACTGCTGTACTGTAATACACTCAAATGAAAATTACCATATCAAATAATATTTAATTTCAGACTTTGCATGACAGTGACACCAGTTTAATAAGTCTCCATTAAAAATAAATGTACAGTATTTTGTTTACCTGCAATATGTTTGAAGGTGTGGTGTTCATTTAAAGTGCACCTGTTACTTCTAAACATACATTCTCATTAAATCAAGGCCTTTAAAGCATCAATTGGAGACTAAACAACACACACACACACATTATATATATATATATATATATATATATATATATATATATATATATATATATATATATATATTTATGGTCGGAGCCCTATGTCCGATATGGACATAGATAACACTTATAATAAAGATAAGACTTACCATCGGAAATAGACCTGGAAGTGTGGACTTACCATATGAAATGGACCTGAAAGTGTGCCTTGGTCTAATGGCCGGTATGCCAAAATAAGGGGGCATACCCTGGTTTAAGAAATGTTTATTCTGTAAGAGAAATGAATGAAATGAATAGTTGAGAAATGCTGTGAAATGGGGATGGGAGGGTGGGTATCGCGCACAGGAAACCGACAAGCACCACAGGTGAGCGGGCTGCTTAAATACCCCCCGGGCTCCTCCCATA
This sequence comes from Lithobates septentrionalis, assembly GCA_037952835.1. NCBI lineage: Eukaryota > Metazoa > Chordata > Amphibia > Anura > Ranidae > Lithobates > Lithobates septentrionalis. The sequence continues at coordinate 7,879,914 of JBBDGP010001277.1, read as the reverse complement.
AATTCAGGCCACCATACTGGCCTTCCTACTTATGGTCGGAGCCCTATGTCCGATATGGACATAGATAACACTTATAATAAAGATAAGACTTACCATCGGAAATAGACCTGGAAGTGTGGACTTACCATATGAAATGGACCTGAAAGTGTGCCTTGGTCTAATGGCCGGTATGCCAAAATAAGGGGGCAAAAACATTCAGGTAGGGGTATAATATATAATTGGTTTTCAGGTATTCATTGAGCCAATTTGGAGAATGCCTGTGCCATCTCTACTTGAGGATTGGGTATATACCGGGCGACGCAGGCTGATTTCCATCTGCCTAGTCTTTTGATGACGTGGTCTGGAACCCCCTGGCGGGTTGCTGCGGAGGCTGCTCCGATGCGGAAGGAGTGTCCGGAGTACTGACTGGGGTTAAGGTGAAGATTGCGGAGAAGTATCCTTATGTGTTTTACAAAGTGACATGCGTTTAAGGGTTTAACTGGGAATGGTAGAAGAGGACTGGTGTCCGATTGTTCAGGCAGGAGTGAGAGGAGACGGTTAAGTACGGTGACTGGACACCAGCTGTTTATTGGTTCTGTAGAGGTGAATGTCCACTCCAGAGCCTGTTTGCTGGGTTTAAGAAACCTCGAGGTGAAGGATGAAATGGTCTTGGTGGCGAAGCAAGTGCCGTCTGCGTAATACTTGGTCTGTGGGGTGTTTATAGGTGAATTCGCCAGGTCGCAAGAACCCGTAGTAAGCCAACTATATGGCTGCTTGTAGGACCGTGCTGGGCAGCAGACCGAATGGCGAAGTAGCCAGAATAGTCGACATATCCCTGAAGATGGGCCCCGTAATGGGTAAGCGCTTAGTACTGATCACTGGTTGTTGTTTCTGGATGCCCCTTAGGATGGCTCGTATAGCGTGTGATGAGAACAGTGAAGATTTTGTAGGGTCTTCCAGGGTCACGAAATGTTGTATGCCGGCTAGGTATAGCCGAATGGTATTGTAAGATAAAGCCAGCTGAGTGTGGCAGTATGAAATGAAGGCCAGTACCTGTTTGACATCTATTGGTCCTTTACGGCAGGATGTGAGAAATTTATTGAATGCCTTTCAAGCTGTCTGGTAGGCTTTGAGTGTGTTATGAGAGAGTGAGTGATTGATGAGCTGCGTTGCTCCTTGTAAATGTTGAACTAGTCCAGGGTCAGTTGTGACCAGGCAGGGATAGGGGCCGACACTGGATCGGCTCCGGGAACCTGTTTGAAAAAGGAGGTGTAGTTAAAACGTGACAGTGCGTCAGCAGCTAAATTGTATCTGCCTGGAATAAATGCACAGTGTATGTTAAACTGATGCTGTAAGAACAGTTGTACCAATCTGCGCAGGAAGGACATGACTGCTAGGGAATTGGACCTGCCTTTGTTGATGATGTCTGCCGTGGCCTGATTGTCGGTGGTGAAGACTACGGTTTGCCCTGTCCAATGGTGACCCCAGAGTTGTGCAGCTGCCACTATGGGATAGAGTTCGAGGAGGGAAGATGTTTGAATAAAGCCGGGTATCAACAGTATCTGTTGAGGCCAGGGTCCTGAAAACCAATGATGGCCAAAAATTGCCGCAAAACCTGTGGTGGCTGCAGCGTCTGTCACCACCTGGGGTAACAGGGCTGAAACCATGGGTATAATTAGGGATATACCATTCCGGGAGGACGGAATTCGTCCCACATAGATAGGTCCGCTATTGCTGCGGAGTCTAGATTTAAGATCTGATCGGGGTCTTGTGTTTCTGGCAGGAATCTCAGCAGGCGTGACACGAAGGTGCGGCCTTGTGGAATAATTCGCATGGCAAAATTCAGCATTGCCAGGAGAGATTGCAACTGCTTCTTGGTACACCCCTTGGTGTGGGTGAATTTGTGAAGGACCGCCTTAATGCGGGTTAGTTTGTCGAGGGGGAGACTGGCTTGCATAGCGCAGGTGTCTAAGTTGACCCCGAGAAAGGTGATGTTATGTGTTGGGCCTTCTACTTTGTGCTCGGCGATGGGAAGATTGAGTTTTCCGAATATCGCTCTGAGTTTGTCGAGGTCTCCTGGGGGCTTGCTGGGAGGTTCTATTAGTAGGAAGTCGTCCAGGTAATGGATGACTTTTTGTCACTGAGCCTTGTGTAACAGTATCCAAGCAAGAGACTGAGCGAATGTGTCGAAGAGCCAAGGGCTGCTCTTCGAACCGAACGTCAGTTTTGTGGCCGAATAATATGCCTCCTTCCACTTGATGCCATGCCAGCACCAAAGGGATGGGTGGATAGGCAGGAGCTTAAAGGCATCCGAGATGTCGGTTTTGGAAAGCCAGGCACCTGTACCTGCTTTGATGACTGCTTGTATCGGCATGTCTACGGAGGAATATTTTAGGGAGAATTCTTCAGAGGGAATCAGGGAATTGAGACTGGGGATGTGGGAAGAATGAGGCGCAGACAGGTCGTACCCCAAACGTAATTTATTTGTGAATTTGCCCTTGACAAGCCCCAAATAGGGCTGACTCTCCAAGTGCTGAAAGGGGGCTGAGTGAAAGGCCTATAACGTACTCTCGGTCTAGTTCTGTTTGTAAGAGCCGATCTATGGTTTGTTCGTCGATGGCTGCTGAACGAATATTCCCACATTCGTACGTACTGTGAGGTAGTGAAATGAGGCCTGTGTGAAAGCCTACTGTGAAGCCCTGAATAAGGTAGGTGGCCAGAGAGGGGGTGGGATGTGAGGTGAGGTAGAGTCTTAGCCATAAGACGTTGATCCGGCTTAGTCATGCCCTCTTCTGTTGTTTGACTTCGCACAAGTTCCTTGGGTGCGCTCTTTGGCATAAGGTGCAGATGTGGAGTAGGCGGCACTGACTGATGTTGCAGGACCCGTAATTGTAATTATTGCAGATGGCTGCCCCTCCCACGGTTCGGACTGGGCGTCCGAATTTGTCCACCTGAGGCGTTTGTTCAGGGGCCGACTGACCCTGAAGTGCACCGGAGGTAGAGGGAAATTCGAAAGGACGTTTGATAGTCGCATTGGCGCACCAGGTGGCAGTGTGGGTGGAGGTCTGGCAAATCGCACCTAGGGGTGAGCGTAAGCCGGCAAAATGGCGGCAGAAGAGCTCTGTGTCCATGAGACTCCAATTTGTTGTTGTTTGGAACTGTGTGAGTCTGGCTGCGGCCTTTGTGGAAAAGGAACGGTGGTAATCGTAAAAGGAAAATCCTCCATACTTGTAGCCCAAGTCTACTACCGTATGGAGGTACAATCCAGCTCTTCCCTTCTGCTGGGGGCGGCTGAGCATGGGACGTCTCTCAGCATGCCGAAGGCCAAGGTGAATTCTGGAACAGATAACTTGCGGTTCGGTCTGGGGTCTTTGGTTTTAAGGACCACCGATAGCCGCGGTCGGTCGAGCCTCCGGGAGTGCCACCCTGGTTTGTACGTCTGAGACCGAGGTAGACAGGGACGACACCATCGTGTGAAGTTGTGCGATGGCCGAAGATATTGACTGAAGGGATGCCTGTTGGGTACTGGGTCCTGCTGCTGGTGGGGGAAAAGGGAGCTTGAACAGCTCGCCTTTCCTCGCTGCGGCGGGGAAGGGCACACCTCTGCGTCTTAGCTCCGCCATCAGTTTGGGGATAGTCCATCCCCTGAGGGACTTCACGCTGCTGCTCTCTGAGACCGGGGAAGGTGACAGAGGGGCCGTGAAGTCTTCGCTGCCGGCCTGTGACATGATTGATCTGATGAGAATATCCTGTCTTTGAGCTCGTATTTTTTTGGTTGACTGTAACCTATTGGGGGTGACATGAATTTCAAGTTTTTCCTTTGATTCTCTAAGTCATACTTACCCAACTTATTTCTTGCCATTTTTTTTTTTTTTTTTGGTGATAATTCGTGAAGGGTTTGCTGACTTCCTTGAAGCAATGACTTGTATGGTACTTGCAATCTTGTGACAATGAAATGATTTTGAAATGTTTGCCTTGATAATGAAATGAGTGAACTCCATGACAGAGGTCCGGCTTGGTCGTGTCGTGATTGAGCCGACCGTAAACCGGGCTCTGGAGCATGTACTGAAATGAGGCAATTGAAAAACAGTGGTGCACACCGGGACGAATCGGTGCATGATTGATGCATCTGGATTTGAATCGGAGCGCAGTGTGAACGAAATGAGAGAAATGTATTTACCTTAACCGAGGCTCGCATTGGTTGTGCCGCATTTTGCGACTAGCAACCAACCGAGCTCTGGTATAGGTATGGACACGGCCGAATCAACTGCGGCATTCCGTGACGAATCAGTGCATGTCGGATGCGACTGTTTCGAAACGGTGATGCGCTGTGGGAGTGAAATGGTAGCAATTCCCATGACAGAGATGCGGATCAGTCGCCCGATATCTGCGACTAGCTGTGATCCGGACTCTGGAGCATGTTTCTGAAATGAGGCCGAGCCCTGGGGCACGCCGTAACGAATCGGTGCATGGAGGATGCGACTAGATTCGAAGCGGAGCGCGGTAAGTGCAGGTGTAACATATTGTTTTGCCATGACAGAGGCGCGAATCGGTCGTGCTGCTGTAGCGACTGACTACGAATCGGACTCTGGAGCATGTACTGAAATGTGGCAAATACCTGGGGCACGCCGAGACGAATCGGTGCATTTCCATGCGACTAAATTCATATTGGAGTGTGCTACGTGGCAATGAAATGATAGCCATGACAGAGGTACGAATCGGTGAGTCGATATATATATATATATATATATATATATATATATATATATATATATATATATATATATATATATATATATATATATATATATATATATATTTTTATCGACTGCTTATGACGTGACTCTGGAGCATGTACTGAAATGAGGCCGTAACTACTGGGGCACACCGGAGCGAATCGGTGCATCTTTTAGGTGCGACTGGATTCGAATCGGAGCGCGGTATGTGACTGAAATGAGAAATGATTTTGAAATGGTTTGAAATGATAGAAATGTGTCTAGAAATGTTTCAGAAATGAGAAATGATTGGTATCAAACTGACGTGGTTTGATAAGATTGTGAACTGCGAATCGCTATGGCTGTCTGCTGACTCATGTTTTTAGCAGTTTAAACATGCCTGAAATGTAGCGACGCACGCGTCGCGGTGGTTTCCTTAACTAACACGAAATGGTTACATAACGATAGTGCGAGTGATATACATTGCGGTTACGTATGTAAAAGTTGCGGGTGCTTCGTAAGTTTGATATCACGGTTTAGTGACATGATATCTAACAGTTCGTAAAAACAAAAGTCCGAGGGGACCCTACCTGCGACAGCCAAGCCAGACGCGTGGTACGAACGATACGGATCGGTAAACACTGACACTCTCGAGCACGAAATAGCAAAATGCGGGAACTTCGCGAGACAACAACTTGCGGACGTTTGGTATACGGATAGTCGGCCTAGTGACGTAACGGATCGCGCACAGGAAACCGACAAGCACCACAGGTGAGCGGGCTGCTTAAATACCCCCCAGGCTCCTCCCATAAATTCAGGCCACCATACTGGCCTTCCTACATATATTATTACCAAAAGTATTGGGGCACCTGCCTTTACACGCACATAAACTTTAATAGCATTCCATTCCAGTCTTAGTCCGTAGGGTTCAATATGGAGTTGGCCCATCCTTTGCAGCTATAACAGCTTTAACTCTTCTGGGAAGGCTGTCCACAAGGTTTAGGAGTGTGTCTATGGGAATGTTTGACCAATCTTCCAGAAGAGCAATTGTGAGGTCAGGCACTGATGTTGGACGAAAAGGCCTGGCTCGCAGTCTCTGCTCTAATTCATCCCAAAGGCGTTCTATCGGGTTGAGGTCAAGACTCTGTGCAGGCCAGTCAAGTTCCTCCACTCCAAACTCGCTCATCCATGTCTTTATGGGCCTTGCTTTGTGCACTGGTGTTCAATCATGTTTGAACAGGAAGGGGCCATCCCCAAACTGTTCCCACAAAGTTGGGAGCATGAAATTGTCCAAAATGTCTTGGTATGCTGACGCCTTAAGAGTTCCCTTCACTGGAACTAAGGGGTCAAGCCCAACCTCTGATAAACAACTCCACACCATAATCCCCCCTCCAACAAATGCTTTGGACCAGTGTGCAAAGCAAGGCCCATTAAGACATGGATGAGCAAGTTTGGGGTGGAGGAACTTGCCTGGCATGCACAGAGTCCTGACCTTAATCCGATAGAACACCTTTGGGATGAATTAAAGCGGAGACTGTGAGCCAGGCCTTATTGTCCACATCAGTGCCTGACCTCACAAATACGCTTTTAGAAGAATGGTCAAACATTCCCATAGACACACTCCTAAACCTTGTGGACAGCCTTCCCAGAAGAGTTGAAGCTGTTATAGTTGCAAAGGTTGGGTCAACTCAATATTGAACTCTATGGACTGAGGCTCGATTCACACTAGCGCGTTTTTTGATGCATTTTGCATTTTGCAGAAATGCACGGGAATTTTTTAACATGGGTTCCTATGGAACATGTTCACATCAATGCCTTTTTGTTTCTCTGCATTTTTGGAAAGGGTCGGGGACTTTTTTTCATGCAAAATGCAGCGTTTTGCATGTAATGGATTTCAATGGACAAGCATCAAAAACGCAAGTGCACCGTTTTTGCAGCGTTTTTGATGCGTTTTTGGTGCGTTTTTGATGCGTTTTTGCCGTTTTTTTTTTTTTTTTAATTTTTTTTTTTTTTTGTAATTTTTTTTAAGACTGTAAAAAAAAATGTAAAAAAAAACAAAAAAAAAAAAAACGCAAATCGCGGCAAAATCGCGGCAAAATCGCGGCAAAAACGCGGCTCAAAAACGTGGCAAGCATGAAAAAAAAACCTCCAAAAACGCTCAAAAGCAACATGCATAGGTGTGAATCGAGCCTAAGACTGGGATGCCATTAAAGTTTATGTGCACGTAAAGGCAGGTGTCCCAATACTTTTGACAATATAGTGTGTGTATATATATATATATATATATATATATATATATATATATATATATATATATATATATATATATATATATATATATATACTGTATATATACACAGTATCTCACAAAAGTGAGTACACCCCTCACATGTTTGTAAATATTTTATTATATCTTTTCATGTGACAACACTGAAGAAATGACACTTTGCTACAATGTAAAGTAGTGAGTGTACAGCTTGTATAACAGTGTAAATTTGCTGTCTGTCTCCTTTTTTTGCCTACAGGGAAGCCGGGGGAGCCACATGTGGGCTGCTCACTCTGGGGGGGAGGAGATCAGCACCTGTGCCTACTCAATTAATTGCCTACTTTAGGCATATATCCATGATCGGCTGCCTGTGATTCTTACTATGACTCCATGCAGACCGTAATGGATGGCACTGCATAAATCCTTTTTTTTTTTTGGCTCCAGCTTTTTACCTTTTTTGCTCCATTGCAATTTGGTTCATACAAGTCAAACTTTACTACATCAGCCACACCGTGGCACAAGGTAAATTATTATACTATACATATACCCTTACTACTCTAATATTACAACACTACACTCATACTCCTATTCCTATAATCAGTTTAGATCTTCCACACATGTTTTTGATTGTTTTATTTGGTTTTATTCATTCACACACTCTCCTTTTGACTTGTTTTTCACTTTTATTCCACCATGTGTTGGCTGACACCATACACTCATTTCATTCACCTTGACATAGCACTGTAGTCAGCATTGTGCTGGCCATCCATTTAATTTTACTTTATCACTCAAAGGGTTTCTCATATTCCTAGTACCACATATCACTTCCCACCCACCTGTGTTTACACACCACACCACTCAAACAATCCTATAACTATACAACCATTTCTTTTATGGTTGTGCCACTTTCTATATAATTAATTACAATCATGAAACCTTAGGACACCAGATCAATATATATTGATCACTAGGATTGCAGTTAGCCCATACACTTCATACTTTTGCCAATGTGCTGAGAATCATTTTGACTTATTGGGTATTTGTCGCAGGTGCTGACTTCTCCTTCCCCTGGAGGGCGTCTATGTGGCTCCTTGTAAGCCCCTTGGGCTGGACTCATGTGCTCTGGAGAGACAGGGGCGAATATGGGGGCCCCCCGGATCCATTTACAGCTTTTACTGGCCAAAGGATTATTCCCTCTACTTTTCAGAGGTAAATCTACTACCACTTTTAACCTTATAATGAGATTTATGATGACATGTTCTTAAATTTTGAAGATATTCAATGTATTTTATAGAACCAACTATCCCCCTGATGATGACCGTACACAGGTCGAAACGCGTCGGGGATTTATACCGTCAACAGCCCGGAAATGTATGACTGTATATAATTTTGTGTAAAGATGTGTCAACTTTATATTGTGGAATATGTATTGTACTACTTGGCCAGCGCTCTATGTTGTAATACCAATTGAATTATAGCATTACAATTGTTCATGGTTCAATAAAAGCACTTACTGGTTATACATTTTTTATTATTTCTGAATATCAAGATATTGCTGTCCAAAGCCCCACCGGGGAAACTGTCCATTTTTTAACATTATTGTTTCGGGGTGTGCAGCGCATGCGTCTCTCCCACATGTGTTTTTTTTTCTTTATAGACACACTCCTAAACCTTGTGGACAGCCTTCCCAGAAGAGTTGAAGCTGTTATAGTTGCAAAGGTTGGGTCAACTCAATATTGAACTCTATGGACTAAGACTGGGATGCCATTAAAGTTTATGTGCACGTAAAGGCAGGTGTCCCAATACTTTTGACAATATAGTGTGTGTGTGTATGTATATGTATGTATATGTATATATATGTATATGTATATGTATATATATGTATATGTATAGATATAGATATAGATATCTCTCTATCTCTATCACAGTATCTCACAAAAGTGAGTACACCCCTCACATGTTTGTAAATATTTTATTATATCTTTTCATGTAACAACACTGAAGAAATGACACTTTGCTACAATGTAAAGTAGTGAGTGTACAGCTTGTATAACAGTGTAAATTTGCTGTCTGTCTCCTCAAAACAACTCAACACACAGCCAATAATGTCTAAACCGCTGGAAACAAAAGTGAGTACACCCCAAAAAATTGGGACCAATTGGCCATTTTCCCTCCCCGGTGTCATGTGACTCATTCGTTTTACAAGATTTCAGGTGTGAATGGGGAGCAGGTGTGTTAAATTTGTTTTTATCGCTCTCACTCTCTCATACTGCTCACTGGAAGTTCAACATGGCACCTCATGGCAAAGAACTCTCTGAGGATCTGAAAAAAAATAATTGTTGCTCTGCATAAAGATGGCCTAGGCTATAAGAAGATTGCCAAGACCCTGAAACTGAGCTGCAGCACGGTGGCCAAGACCATACAGTGGTTTTATAGGACAGGTTCCACTCAGAACAGTAAATTCAAATAAAGCAATCGGCGCAAAAAATAATTCCTAAATAACCTAAAAAGAAATGCAGCTAGCACAAAAAGATCATCACATAATCCAAGTAAAATGCATAAGGTAAGGTGCAGCGCAAGAACAGGAAAAACAAAATGCAAGTTATGCATGATATAACTGCAAGATATATGCAGTATTAAAAAAGCAATCACAAAAATCACAAAAAAGTCCAACAAGAGAGGGGAAGAGGATTAAAAGTCCCAGCAAGCACCAATTGGTTTCCACATGACAATCGCACAAATCAAGGAAGATAATGGTGACAGACCCTCCACCTTCAGAGCAATCGCCTCCCTCTCCTTAAGGACTGGACCACTGAATTAACAGATGGTCAAATAGGCAGGTCCCTCCATAGGGTAGATGATCCAGACAAAGACGGGAACTCCAGTAGATTCCCCGGAATATACAAAAGGTGAAGCAAAAACCACTCTAAGTGCTCACTGTGAATCAGTTACAAAGCAGCTTTATTTTAAAAATGGTTACTCACAAACGGCTGTTTAAAAAACGGCATTTCCATCACAGATGGCTGAGTGGTGTGTAAGATGCAGGTCGGCAGCGGGTGATGCTCCTCCCCCGTACGCGTTACCTTCATAGAACTTCGTCAGTTACTCAGAACAGGCCTCGCCATGGTCAACCAAAGAAGTTGAGTGCACGTGCTCAGCGTCATATCCAGAGGTTATCTTTGGGAAATAGACGTATGAGTGCTGCCAGCATGGCTGCAGAGGTTGAAGGGGTGGGGGGTCAGCCTTTCAGTGCTCAGACCATACGCCACACACTGCACTAAATTGGTTTGAAAGGCTGTTGTCCCAGAAGGAAGCCTCTTCTAAAGATGATGCACAAGAAAGCCTGCAAACAGTTTGCTGAAGACAAGCAGACTAAGGACAAGGATTACTGGAAACATGTCCTGTGGTCTGATGAGATGAAGATAAACTTATTTGGTGCAGAATGGTGTCAAGCGTGTGGCGGCAACCAGGTGAGGAGTACAAAGACAAGTGTGTCTTACCTACAGTCAAGCATGGTGGTGGGAGTGTCATGGTCTGGGGCTGCATAAGTGCTGCCGGCACTGGGGAGCTACAGTTCATTGAGGGAACCATAAATGCCAACATGTACTGTGACATACTGAGGCAGAGCATGATCCCCTCCCTTCAGAGACTGGGCCACAGGGCAGTATTCCAACATAACGACCCCAAACACACCTCCAAGATGACCACTGCCTTGCAAAAGAAGCTGTGGGTAAAGGTGATGGACTGGCCAAGCATTTCTCCAGACCTAAACCCTATTGAGCATCTGTGGGGCATCCTCAAACGGAAGCTGGAAGAGCGCAAGGTCTCTAACATCCACCAGCTCTGTGATGTCGTCATGGAGTGGAAGAGGACTCCAGTGGCAACCTGTGAAGCTCTGGTGAACTCCATGCCCAAGAGTGTTAAGGCAGTGCTGGAAAATAATGGTGGCCACACAAAATATTGACACTTTGGGCCCAATTTGGGCATTTTCACTTAGGGGTGCACTTACTTTTGTTGCCAGCGGTTTAGACATTAAAGCGGAGGTCCGTCCACCACTGCAAAAATTAAAAGCCAGCAGCTGCACATACTGCAGCTGCTGACTTTTAATTATCGGACACTTACCTGTCCTGGAGTCCAGCGATGTTGTGGCACCGCAGCTGATGTTTTCATCAGCTGTCGGGTGCATGCCGCCTCCATTGCGAGTAAGGGAACCTGGCAGTGTAGCCTTACGGCTTCACGCTGGGAGCCCTACTGCGCATGTGCGGCCAGGGAAGGGAAGGAGGAGGGAGGAGGAGGGAGCCCCAGCAATGACGCAAATACCCATGGCTGAGGCTCCCGCAAGTGGGGATAGGATATCTGTGAAAGACAGGTATCCTGCCCCCCCTCCCCCTGAAAGGTACCAAATGTGGAACTCCGCTTTAATGGCTGTGTGTTGAGCTATTTTGAGGGGGCAGCAAATTTACACTGTTATACAAGTTCCACACTTGTGAGGGGTGTACTCACTTTTGTGAGATACTATATATACAGTGGGGACGGAAAGTATTCAGACCCCCTTAAATTTTTCACTCTTTGTTATATTGCAGCCATTTGCTAAAATCATTTAGGTTCATTTTTTTCCTCATTAATGTACACACAGCACCTCATATTGACAGAAAAACACAGAATTGTTGACATTTTTGCAGATTTATTAAAGAAAAACTGAAATATCACATGGTCCTAAGTATTCAGACCCTTTGCTCAGTATTTAGTAGAAGCACCCTTTTGATCTAATACAGCCATGAGTCTTTTTGGGAAAGATGCAACAAGTTTTTCACACCTGGATTTGGGGATCCTCTGCCATTCCTCCTTGCAGATCCTCCCCAGTTCTGTCAGGTTGGATGGTAAACGTTGGTGGACAGCCATTTTTAGGTCTCTCCAGAGATGCTCAATTGGGTTTAAGTCAGGGCTCTGGCTGGGCCATTCAAGAACAGTCACAGAGTTGTTGTGAAGCCACTCCTTCGTTATTTTAGCTGTGTGCTTAGGGTCATTGTCTAGTTGGAAGGTAAACCTTCGGCCCAGTCTGAGGTCCTGAGCACTCTGGAGAAGGTTTTCATCCAGGATATCCCTGTACTTGGCCGCATTCATCTTTCCCTCAATTGCAACCAGTCGTCCTGTCCCTGCAGGTGAAAAACACCCCCACAGCATGATGCTGCCACCACCATGCTTCACTGTTGGTACTGTATTGGACAGGTGATGAGAAGTGGCTGGTTTTCTCCACACATACCGCTTAGAATTAAGGCCAAAAAGTTCTATCTTGGTCTCATCAGACCAAAGAATCTTATTTCTCACCATCTTGGAGTCCTTCAGGTGTTTTTTTAACAAACTCCATGCGGCTTTCATGTGTCTTGCACTGAGGAGAGGCTTCCGTCTGGCCACCCTGCCATAAAGCCCCGACTGGTGGAGGGCTGCAGTGATGGTTGACTTTCTACAACTTTCTCCCATCTCCCGACTGCATCTCTGGAGCTCAGCCACAGTGATCTTTAAGCTCTTCTTTACCTCTCTCACCGAGGCTCTTCTCTCCCGATAGCTCAGTTTGGCCAGACGGCCAGCTCAAGGAAGGGTTCTGGTCGTCCCAAACGTCTTCCATTTAAGGATTATGGAGGCCACTGTGCTCTTAGGAACCTTAAGTGCAGCAGAGACCAAAGTAAACTTATGCCTTCTCCTGCGTCTCCTTCTCGGCATTACGTGTGTCTCCTCCTCCCTCCTCCTCCTAGGCCAATAGAACGCTTTTCCTTTTGGCCAATCAGGAAACAGATCTCAAGAGCCGCTTCCTGATTGACCAGGAAGAGAATAAGTGTGACAATAGCGAATATAATTCGCTATTGTCACACAACTGGGTGGGCTCACTGTGCCACGAGCCCACCCTTTTTGAAGCATATTAGAGCCTCTGGTTCTAATCACTTGCTTCAAAAAAAAAAAAAACCCATTGGAATCCATGCGTCCGGCACTCTGCATGTAGATTAGGGGGTCAGATGCATGAACAGGGGGGCAGCGCCCCTGCACCCCTAATGGACTGGTCGCCACTGGTATTACAACATTTCTGCGTTTACAGCTTTCATTCACAGGATGCAGCTAATTAAGTACAATATGTGCTTGATTAGCTGCTGTGGATGGCAGGGGAGATATTGGGGGTCTAATAGACTCCCAGTGTCTCCATAAAGAGGACCTGTCACCAGCCCAATGCTATCACATAGGGGACTTAACCCCTTGTGATAGCAATAAGGTAAAATAAAGATAAAATTAAAAAAAAGTATTAAAAAATATAATCTATATGAAATAAAGATAATGCATGTTGTAAAATTTGTATTTGTATTATATGTACACACCCCAGTTAAAACATGCAGCGTAGGGCACATGTATGTAAACCTAAATTATGCCACAAATGTGAGGTCACAAGACACTGAAAACAGCACAAAGGGTCATGGATTTTCTCAGTACCCCAAAGACGGAAACCAAAAGCATTTTTATGAAAGTATAAAAATGTATTACAAATATTTGATTAAGAACATTGCATGGCAAAGCTCCCCTCAAATCCTGCTGGGATGTCCAAATTTATGATGCTAGAGGTCCAGACTCCAGATGGCAAATGTAGGGAAACCAACATATCAGTGGGAGTTCAACGTGTTTTACAGCAATGGATGGTTCATCAGCGGGATGTTGTCAGGGCTGGGCTCAGCCCTTCCTTCTCTGAGCTGGCCGCTCAGCTGTCGGCTAATTGCCAGCTCCTATCTCTCCACAGTTACTCAGCTGCTGTTGATGATCCTGCTCGTCAGTCCTGCCTACTTAAGCTGTCCAGTCCAGAGGAGCTCTGCCTTCGCCTTGGTCAATATCACAAGAAACATCTCTTGCGTTCCTGTTTAAAGTCTGGCTTTGCTGACATCCGTTTTGGCTCTGGATCCTGCTTGCTGTTTCACTACTTTGATTTCTGGCTTGGCTGACTATCTGTTCTCGTTACTGAACTTTGGCTATGTTTTGACTATGTTTGTTCTTTTTACTTTTATTATTAAACAAGTGTGATTTAACTGTACTTCTGTCTCGGTCTGATTTCATGGTTTCTGACAGATGTACAGCATTACTTTAATAAAACAAAAAGATACATTGGAAAGAGAGTATTTGGTAGTGATCCAATGAGCTCACCCAAGACAACTGGAGCGGCAGCCAACACAATGGCGGGCCAAGGCATGAGGATCAAATTCTCCCTGGAAGTGGACGTGGAAGACATTATTAGCTGGGGAGTAAATAAATAGCTCTAGAACTGTAAACATTGAGAAAAAAGTGGATACAGGTGCCATAGTCAGAAATGTAAAAAAATGTATATGTACTAAGACTTCTGCCACAACTTAAGAAATTAATTGAATGGGACCTACCATTATGAAATTATATATTAGTAACCACCAACGAAACCCCAAACTGTCAATCCCGGGAAGCACATTTGATAGTTCAAAAGGTATTATTATGATGTGAACCTCTGAATGCACACATTTGAGGTATCACTGCAAATATCAGAGTGAGAGCAATAATTTTAGGGGCACAATTCACAATTAACGTTAAACGAATAACCTTTTTAGGTTTTTAAAGTGTCACTTATGGAGAATTTTGGGTACCATCGTTTTTCACAATTGCACGGGATCACGCAATTGTAATGCCTGACATGTCTGGTATCTATTCACCCTATATATCCCAATCGTCTATATTTTACCCAAAAGACTGGGTATTAAAATCGTGTTTGTTTGCACAAAAACAAATCCATTGTATTTGTTCAAGCAAATATTTGTTTGATAAATAGCTGGGCAAATAACGTGCCTCATAAACAATTGCAACACCACCATTTTATTCTACGGGGTCTTTGTTTTCATACATACTTCTTTGGGGGTTTACAGTAATTTGCAGCCAAAAATGTGTGCGAAAAATTGCCCCTGTAGACAAGTGGTTCCAGACTCTGAGACAGATTTATATACCTGTAATTGGGGGAAATTTGGAACTTTAAATGAGGCACGGAATAGCACCTCCATCCCTGTATCAAATACATAGGGAGGGAAATTGGGACTTTGAATGAAGCAGTAGAAATGCGGAGGTAAGAATAGAAAAAATATTTTATTAATTTATAACAATATATTAAAAAGGTAATTTCATATATATACATACATATACCTGATATATATCTGTTAAGCACAAGGTAGAGGCATAATAATACAAAGGTATATGTAAAAGCACATTAATCAAGATAAATACATGATATTGATGGTATGTAGAACAATAATATGGCCTGCAGGTGCCAAAAGCGGCATGTCCGGTACCTGTATCTGTAATCGCATGGTATAAACATAATGTACTAAATTGATATTGATAGCATCATCAGAGCGTAATAGATATCATTGTAGCATCAAGTATAGCTCGACGCGTTTCGTGGATATTTCTCCACTCATCAGGAGCAGGTGTGACAAATTCCTGTAAAATATACAGATATAGTGAACCACATTCTATATAGAGGGGAATAAGAAAGGAGATATATATATATAGTACTGGAAAAGTTGGCCAAGCACACTTACCCACCCTGGCAGTGAGCGCAAAAAGCGGCAAACGGCACATAGTGAGCTGGAGACATGAACCCCCCCGCGGGAGCTGAGGCGGCGTGATTGGCAGCATTGGGTGATGTTTTAAAAAGTGCCTGGGTATAAGGATGGACTCCATATGACAACCGTGCTGGTGTATGGGTCAGCAGACTGGGGTATCTAGAAACAAATATGGAGTATATATTGAGTGGGTGTATAGTTAAAAAATAATGAGTTTGGAAATATTGTATAAATAATAAACCCAATAAGTCTGCATGGGTATGATGATGATGATAAAAGTAATAAAATGAAAATGTGATGTAATATGTATAGCGAGCAAACCTATATGAAAAGGTGACTGACAATGACCTAAATACTGCTACTGCTCCATTCAAAGTCCCAATTTCCCTTTTATGTATTAGATATATATACCTGTTGTTGAACTGCCAGAAATGCACTCAGCTCCTAAGCCCTATTATAGGCTGTTTGAAAAACAACAGGCTGGATCACCAGATGAAAATAGAAGAAAGAAAGCCCAAAAAGGGAAACCAATGCAGCCATGATATCTAAGAATTGATTGGTAATCTGCAATATAATAAATGTTTGCTCTTGGGGTTAATACTGCTTTAACGGTTCCCCAACCACCCCACATACATTTACTGCGGTGGGGCTCTGTGCAGGATCGGGTACTGGTACGTGATCCTGCACTTCTGGGTCTGGGGTATGCGCACCGCCGGCGACCTGCTCTCGCTGTGATTGGACCAATCAGCGGCTCTGTCAGACTTGATGTCCACCGGGACCCACCGATCGTTCAGATAAAAGCAGAACAGCAGTCTGCCTTTGTAAACAAGGCAGATTGTCGTTCTGTCAGAGGGGAAGGTACTGATCCTGTGTTTCTGCTAAGCAGGAACACGGATCTTTGCCTTTCCCTAGTCAAAGCACCTCCCCCCACAGTTACTAAGCACAACTTAGGCATACATTTAACCCTTTGATTGCCCCTGATGTTAACCCCTTCCCTGCCAGTGTCATTAGTACAGTGACAATGCATATTTTTAGCACTGATCAATGTATTAGCGTCACTGGATCCCAAAAAGTGTCAAAAGTGTCAGTTAGTGCCTGATTTGTCCACCGCAATATCGCAGTCCCAGCATAATTTGCTGATTGCCGCCATTACTAGTAAAAAAATTAAAATATAAAAATATCTCATAGTTTGTAGACACTATAACTTTTGAGCAAAGCAATCAATATACGCTTATTGGGATTTTTTTATCAAAAATATGTACCAGACACATATTGGCCTAAACTGAGGAAGACATTTGATTTTTTTTCATCTTTTTATTGCGTATGTTTTAGAGCAGAAAGTAAAAAATATTGTGTAAAAATTTTATTTGGGTACAGCGCTGCACGACCGCGTAATTGTTAGTCAAAGTATCGCAGTGCCGTAACGCAAAAAATGGCCTGGTCATGAAGGGGGGGTAAAGCTTCTGGAGCTGAAGTAGTTAAAGGATCTGCTAGTGACAGCTTGGTGCCAGATACCACAGCATACCTTCAGAGGTGTGATGGCTTCATGTCTTGATGGGTCGGGGCTTTTTTTTCGGCAAAAGGGAACCTACTTAATATTAGGTAGGTGGTCATAAAATGATGACCGACTGTTGTAGGTGACATGTTCACTTTAAGCATTGGATTGACCTGGTAGTTCCAGGTCTCTTAGCTAGAAAATAGAAGCAGCTATTATTTCTCCTCTGCATGCATTTGAAGGCTTAATTCTGCATGAAATATACCTATACATATTCAGAAGACCCAGATTTTTAAACCATTGAGCCTATTTCAGTAGAAAAACTGCAGATAATGTTGTTTTCCTCCCTGGGTAAATTTGCCAGCTTCTCTGCAATTAATATTGATGAATCACACTGGATACCGGTGTTGTAATATTGGACCGATCGACCATCCCTGGTATGTCCGTGGGATCACAACCTACTCATAGGCAAGGCAGAGAATTTGTATTCATGTCCTCAGGTGCTGTCAACCAATTTTATACTAAATTATGTAAACCGTCAAACCATAGCTCATGTATCAATTACTCTTTGATAAAAGATTTTCACAGTAAAGTTACAGAAACTGTGATTAGAATTTCAATGAATCGTGGTAGAGTTATCTGTGTAATCTCCTGCTGGGGTAAAAGGAATGAAAATATGTGTAATGAATCACATTCTGAAGAATACACTATTTTTCAAAGCCGGAGGCGACGGCTACAGTGACATCCGGTTTGTATGGTGAAAAAAGGAGTCTCTGTACAATATGTGTGAAGATGCTTTTATCATCCTCTGCCTGAAAAATACATTAAGATGTCCTGAGCTGAAATATGATTAATTCGAGTACCAGAGAGAGTAGGAACTCAGAAGCATTATCAGTGGGAATCAGATGTGTATATATAGAGATTTCTAGTGTCTCCTTATAGCGTTGAATGGATCCCAGAAAAAAAAGATAATATTTTACATGAATTTTTTAAAAGCATCAATCTCCAATATCAGTACTTCTCCCAGACACCCTGGTGAGGGCTTGACAGGCTATCTATCTATCTATCTATCTATCTATCTATCTATCTATCTATCTATCTATCTATCTATCTCCTTTATCCCAGAATGCATGTAAATGAACCGTCTATTCACAAAACACTTTGCATTCTCTGATAAGAAAATAGGGAGTTTTGTGAATAACCACTTGCTTACTGGGCACTTAAACCCCCCCTTCTGCCCAGACGAATTTTTAGCTTTCAGTGCTGTCACACTTTGAATGACAATTGCGCGGTCATGCAACACTGTACCCAAATGAAATTTTTTTCACACAAATAGAGATTTCTTTTGGTGGTATTTAACCACCACTTGGGTTTTTATTTTTTTGTAAACAAACAAAAAAAGACAGAAATAAAAAAAAAATAAAAAAAAAGTTTCATAGTTTGATATAAAATTTTGCATACAGGTAATTTTTCTGCCTTCATTGATATTTGCTGATGAGGCTGCACTGATAGGCTGCACTGATGGGCACTGATGGGCTGTACTGATAGGCACTGATAAGATGGCACTGATGGGCCCTGATAGGTGGCACTGATGGGTGGCACTGATGGGTACTGAAGAGCACTGATAGATGTCACTGATGGGCACTGATAGGTGGCATTGATGGGCACTGGTACGTGGCACTGGTAGGTGGCATTGATAGGCAGCACTGGTGATGAGGCACTGATTGGTGACATTTATAGGTGGTACTGTCGGCACTGATAGGTGACACTGTGGGCACTGGTAAGTGGCGTTGGTGGGCACTGGTAGGCAGCGTTGGTGGGCACTGGCAGTTGGCACAGGTGGGCACAGATGACTCTGCAGAGGCTCTCCACGATCGGGACTGATGTCCCTCTCACAGCCACCAGAGATCAGCGTGAGGAGAAAAAATATCCGATTACCAACTCTGTTTACACCACATGATCAGCTGTCATTGATCGACCACTTACTCCAATCTGCGATCAGCCGAGTCTCAGACTCGCTGATCACAGAGTGTGCCACACTTGCCCTGCAGGGGGCGCGCAGGCCGCTTGAGCACGGGAAGACGTCTATTGATGGCTTCTTGGCAAAGTAGGTCCGTGCTGTAGCCGTCATTCAGCTATAGCGCGGACGGGAAGAGGATAGACAAGGTGTCAGGGCCTGGGCCCAGGACCTTTGCTGTGTCCGACAGTGGCTGCTGAGATGCTGGACAGCTCCCTGCCTGCTTAGACAAAATTGCCTTATGTCTTCTTTCTCATGAACCTTGAACATTTTGCTCCTCCCATGAACTTCCTAATTTTAGCCAATACAATATAAAAGGGGATGGTTAGGGCACTCAAAACTTCAAGATGGAACAGATTAATGTCTCTATGCAAAAGTCCAATAGTGATGATAGTGGCAGTGATGTGGAGGCTTCTTCAGTACTTATGGCTGCAGCTTACAGAATGAAGCAGTTTCTATAAAAAACACGAGCAAAGAAAAGGCGCCTCTAAGTGCAGAAGTAGATACATTTTAATATCCCCAACGGGATTAAAAACACTTACAGGATTAGAAGGCAAAAATTGGCACATCATGACAATAAGTTGAATGGTACATTCTGCAGCATTGGAAGGGGTCACAGCGGAAGAAAATCCCCAGGCTGTTCGTGTGTAGTCACAGCAAGTCCAATCAGAGTCAGCAGCAGAGTGTCCAGGACGCTGAAACCGCCGGTGGAAGTGACGTAGTCTGAGGAGAGGAGGAGAGGACCCGGAAATGATGTCAGCGCTGAAGGACAACAAACCAGCCACCATCCAACGTACCATCCAACTTATTGTCATGATGTGCCGTTTTTGCCTTCTAATCCTGTAAGTGTTTTTAATCCCACTGGGGATATTAAAATGTATCTACTTCTGTACTTAGAGGCGCCTTTTCTTTGCTTCTGATTTTAGCCAAGCTTCCTGTTTGCCAGATTATTGTGCACTTTCCAGGTCGATATGGCACTCTTGTCCCTCCTTTTGCCATGCGTATCTCCGATACCACTCGTTACCGACCCTTTGGCTTGTTCCTTGAGTAGGTTTCTGCTTGTTCCCAACCTGCAACCACTTATTACCTCCCCCTTATTAGGGGAGGGGCCAGGACGGAGCGAGCAGCTTACAACGGATTAGAGAAACAGCTGAGCTGGGAGAAGCGCATACCCCGCGGCAGACCACATAATATACCCTTTTGGAGCTTTGTATTGTCTGGTGCACAACAGCACCCACTAAATGTGAGTAACCCTTTGTGGGAAAGTTGTTTGGTCGGAATAAAGTGGTTTAGTGGAATTACACTATATAGTTTCTTTTTTGTCCTTATGATTAACATCCATGGAGCCTGAGTGACCCAGAGTGGAGATCGATTAGCATTTCCCATACAGCCCAGGGGGTGGCTACACAGCGTGTTTTGACACAAGGTAACAGCTGTGTCACACGCTCTGAGGTGAGCGCAACCACTGTGGGGGGGCACTGTGGCACAATATTATTATTCAGAGCACTTGAATTTGGCACATTGGAACACCTGGAAACCCTATGGAGATTTATGGACACGGAAACACTCTTTAGTTACAATTTTGGGACACTTATATAAGAACTTTTATATAGCCTTTTTTTCTGCGTTTTTGCATGTTGCACGTTTATTGAAGTATTACATGCTTTTTGTCTGCAGTCACCGTTGAATTTTTTATGCACTATTGTATATATATTTCTTTTTGCACTATATGCACTTTTATTGATTGTTTATAGGTGCATACTTATGCACATTGCACAGAAGTGATACTATATATATTTATTTTCACAGGAGTTTTTTGGTATATTTAATATAAAATTTTTCTCAGCATATTTATGTATAATGGATGATAATTTAAGTTTTTAGGATCTTTCCTCTGCAGTATATTTATCTAGCGCAACGCAATTTCTTTCACATTACCAACCTTTGGCTTGTTTACTGACTATGCTTCTGCTTGATCCCTACCTCCTATGTTTGCTACTAGGCTTACTCACCTCCTGGTGGGCCATCCTGAAAGCCACAACATGCTACTGACACTTATCCAGCTGCTCAGTGGGAGCCTCTCTACTGCTATAGCTACTAGTCTCTGAGCCCGACCCCTGACCCTGACACAAAGTGGGAAGAAGGGGAGTTGTAGTCGCTGGTCTTAACCCCTGCAGGGCTGGACTGTCAGCACTGTGGGGTATATCTGGAATCACAGGACAGAGGATTTGCACGGTAAGGCAGCAGAAAACCTCAATGCACTTTGTGGGGTTACACTGCTTCTTCAGAACGATATAGGAAGACCATTGGAAAACTGTACCTAAATAACTACAATCATTTTAGAATGAAAATTACAGTCACCACGTTACTATATAGATAGATATAAAGGATCTAAAGGGTTCTGCGTGCTGATTTTTTTTTTTTAGAAGCTGACAATGAAATGTCATTTTCCATCATTTCTAAACACATTTTTGCTTTGTAAATATCAGTTCTACTGCACAACTTTCTGTACATCATGGAGATGCGCCCCTTCACTGGCAGGATTAGGGCACCCCAGGCATGTTATTTAAAGGAATTAGGCATTTTACATTCTTTATTTAAAGAAAGGAGTACACTTCATAGACTTTACAGAAAAACAGTGTGCTAATCAAATTATTCAGGAAGAACAGAGCAAGAAGCAGGATAATTGTGCAGGTTAGGCATCTGAGCTTCCACATATATTCCACGTAGATATATTCCCAGTGTGTAGGTGTCTTCCGGCTTTTATTTGAGAAACATGAAAACCCATAGCTGGAAGGTAACCCAGCATAGTAAAAGGATGAGATGCTAGTATAGAAGAGAAGGAAGAATAAACTGTCTTGCCGTCACAGTTCACAGGCTGGGGGGCTCAGTTCGTCAAGGGAGAGGGGAGGGGGAAAAAAAGGAGGGCAGAGAGGGGAGGAGAGGAGGGGAAAAAGGAAAAAGGGAGACGGAAGGAGGGGGGAAAGAGACCAGAATGATATGGAGAAAAGGGTAGGGGAAGAAAAGATCAAATGACAATAAGAAGGCATCCATCAATATACATCATCTATAATCACTCAGATAAAATTAGGGCTCGAGTTACTGTCCCATACGGCTCCCCATCACAAGTCCGACACATAAAGGAAAAAATGTAAGAGGACTATCCTCTAAGCAAACAGTAATCAAGGACTCACAGCCATTGATTGCATCTGGAAGAGTACTTAAAGCGATATTAAAGGCTTGTTTTTTCTATCTAAACATGTTATACTTACCTGCTCTGTGCAGTGGTTTTGCACAGAACAGCCCAGATTCTCCTCTTTTCTGGTCCCACGCCGATGCTCTTGGCTCCTCCCTCCTGCTAGGTGCTCCCACAGCAAGCAGCTTGCTCTGGGGGCACCCAAGCAGGCGCGCTCCTGACCTGCGGCTCTGTGTGTCCAATCACACACGGAGCCATGGCTTGGTCCTGCCCCCTCTGTCTCCTGATTGGTCAACGGCTCTCATTGCTGCCAAAAGCCAATCAGGAGTGCAAGTTCCCAGAGAAGCAAAGCTCACCGTGCACATTGCTGGATCAAGCCGGGGCTCAGCTCAGGATTGGGGGAGGGGGATGCTGGGGAGGGGGCTACTGCACACAGAAGGTTTTTTGCCTTCAAGCATAGAATGCATGAAGGTAAAAAAGCTTGTTCCTTTACAACCACTTTAGCCACCTCCTGCCTGCCGTATAGACTAATGACGGCGGGCGGGATGCTCTCTCGTTCTGAGACAATGTCATATAACATCACCCCAGTTTCACTGCACTTGTGCGCCCGCAACGCGGAGATCACGGGCGTGCTGTGTCCCTGGGACACTGACAGAGTGTGAGGAGAGGAGAGCCCATCTGTGGCATCTCCTCACATTGGCCACCTGTACAGATAATTAGGGCACTAATCATCAGTTCCCTGATGATCAGTGCAGCTCCAACAGTGCCCAGCAGTGATGCCAGTCAGATCCCATCAGTGATGCCAGTCAGTGCCCATCAGTGCCTGTTCATCAGTGTCGCCCATCAGTGCCCATCAGTGCTGCCTATATGTGCCACTTGTCATTGCCCATGGATGCCACCTATCAGTGCCCACCAGTGCCACCTATCAGTGCCCATCAGTGACACATATCAGTGCTCATTAGTGCTGCATATTAGTTCCGCCTATCAGTGCCCATTACTGCTGCATATTAGTGCTTCCTCATCAGTGCCCAGTGCCATCTCATCAGTGCTCATTAGTACTGCCTCATCAGTGCCCATCAGTAAAGGAGAAAAATGACGTATTTACAATATTTTCTCAACAGAAACTTTTTTTTTCAAAATTTTTCAGTCTTCTTTCATTTTTTTAGCAAAAAATAAAAAAGCCAGTGGTGATTAAATACCCCCAAAAGAAAGCTCTAATTGTGTGAAAAAAATGATAAACATGTCATATGGGTACAGTGACTGGGCAATTGTCATTTAAAGTGTGACAGCGCTGAAAGCAGAAAATTGGCCCGGGCAGGAAGGGGGTAAAAGTGTCCAGTAATGAAGTGGTTAAAGTAATTCCAGTAAAACCATTTCTGATTTATTTCAGAGGTCCTGTCCCCATGGGCCACCGTAAAGTCCTCCATTTCCTGGATATAATCATTTACTCTAGCAAACCACGGTCCCACAGTTAGAGGAGAGTTACTTTTCCAAACACTAGGGATGCAGTGCTCCTGCCTGAATGGAATTTTTTTTAAGACTTTTTTTTGCATTTGCTGTTTTTTTTTTTTTTTAAATCCCCTTGCTTTTAGCCCAGAAAATGTTTAATTCGAAGGATCAGCACCCATTCATTTCAAGGGGTTCAAGTCCCATCTTTGAAGTTTACTGAACCCTGCTTGAACCAAACCCAGGACAGTTCAGCTCATCCTACTCCTGGGAAACAACCTCCAGCAAGGCAGTCTAAGCCTAGGTCTCAGACTCAAACATACTCTCACTAACACATGGGTGCCTTCCCTAGGCAGCGGGCCTATAAGGAAGAGACTGGATCACCAGCTGAAAATAAAGGTAAAAAAAAGCCTAAAAAATAAATCTGAGTAGAAAAGTTGTTGACAGCGCTACCCTACTACCTTAAAATGAAACACACCACTAATTATGAATTTTGTGTATGCCCACAACTGTATGTGCCACCAAAATTTCTATATTTCAATGTAACATCAACATTACCAAAGTTGTGATAACCAACTAAATATTTAAAGTGCAATGTGCCATTACAAAAAATTCCATAAATTACAATCTTTAATTAAATAAAAAACTCCAATGTCGAATTTGTGCTATGTGCAACATGCTGATTGATACAAGGTGCCCTGTGAGCTGTTCTTTAGATAATCCTCAGTTAACAGGGCACCTTGTTTCAACTTTTTTTGAACTGTAAAGTTTCAACTTTACAGTTCAATATTAACCCGACTTGTTGTTCACATCATAGTGGCAGAAATTAGAAGTTTCCTTTTTTTTTTTATTTTTTTTTTTATCAAACTAGTTTCTTTTCTGGCTATTTGCCATAGTTACATATAACGCTAATGACCCGGTCTTTCTTGAAACCTCTCTTCATTAGTGGTACTTGAAATGAAACTATTACCGAGCCTGTCTAGACCCCCCTCCCTTCTCCCCAATTCCACCCCACATCCCCCTTTCCCCCCCCGAAGTCCTCTATATCATTCCGCCACGGACCTTGAGACCTACCGGTTCTAATCCACTTATGAACTCCACTCATGTTGCTACTTGCAAGTCTCTAACTAAATAAAGGGCCAAATCAGAAAATCCTTTTAGATTCCTAACATCTCTGCCGGCCTTATTGAGCTTTTAAACTCTAACCAGTTCCTCCATTTTTCCTCGAACTCTTCCATTTCCACTCCCTCGCTATATCTCAGGTATTCGAGATTTTGGATTTCGTTTGTTTTATCGTACCAATCCTGCAATGTTGGGCATCTTCTTTCCTGCCAGTATCTGGGTATGTTTTTTATATATATTTTTTGGGGATATTTATTATAGCAAAAAGTAAAAAATAATGCGTTTTTTTTCAAAATTGTCGTTTTTTTTTATTTATAGCGCAAAAAATAAAAACCACAGAGGTGAAATACCACCAAAAGAAAGCTCTATTTGTGGGAAAAAAAGGACGTCAATTTTGTTTGGGAGCCATGTCGCACAACCGCGCAATTGTCAGTTAAAGCGACACAGTTTCGAATCGCAAAAAGTGCTCTGGTCTTTGGCCAGCCAAATGGTCCGGGGCTTAAGTGGTTAATGAGTGGCCATGGTCTTGTTAAACTCCCTCCCGCAAAAAAGTTTTAGAGGGGCCTCTCTTCTCTTTAATACTCTGGAGCTCCTGCTGGGTTTTGCTTCTAATCCCCTTGTGGAAGCTACCGATTGTGGATGGACATTGTATGGTTACACCACCTGGTCACATTGCTATAATCTTTTTATATGGACTATAAAATGAAGGACCTATGAATAAATGCTTGCGGAACGAATCATCTGAGTTTCCATTAATTCTTATGGAGAAATTTTGATATACGAGCGCTTTGGATTACAAGCATGTTTCCGGAACGAATTATGCTCGCAATCCAAGGTTTTACTGTATAACCTAAAATGCTATTTCTTACTCTGTAAATAACCTGCAAATGACCTCAGCATAAAACAGCTGGAGAAAGAACTTGTTTGGTTATTAATTTTTAAATGGCACAATTTTACACAGCTTTGGGCAAAGAATTGGTCGACCTCGCTGTCTAATTGAGGTTATGCTGTAATTTTGATGCGTGACAATGATTTCATTTTGATGTTCAGAACACAGAGGGGGATGAAGTGACATGTCCGTCAGTTATATGTTATTGGAATTCTAGCTGAGCTCTTTAGTAAGTCTCTTAAAAGGGGACCTGTACTTAAAATAGACTTGAACTGCAACTTTATGACATTTAGTTTGCGTAAAGCTTAAAGCGGGGTTCCAACCATATTTAAAAAAAAACAAACAAAAAAAAACACCACTGTGATTTAATTAACTAAATCAATGAAAAAATATTATTAAATGTAATGTAGTTTGTATAATTACCTGTATTTCTTTATAGTAAAATTAACTACATTTTGTAAATAACGCAATGCTTCCAGCTGACGATGCCCATTGACACCTGGGATTGATGACAAGCATCTCCCAGGAACCATTGCACGGCCAGAAATGACGTACCTCGCTGCAGCGGGGTACGTCAGAAGGGAACAATGATGCCATAAAAAAACAAGATAAATAATAATAATAAAAAAAATACCCTATACATTATTTGCATGCAATCATTGACTAGATGGCGCAAAGTCTTTAATGTGGGTGGACACAAGTAAAGGCGCAAGAACCTAGAATCGTAAGAATCCCAATAGGAATACAGTCTGTCATGGGATACACAGTCTATATTAGTCCATATAGGTGGTCAATAACATATGGGAAATAAGGAGTCCAGAACACTCAGGGCTGCCAACCTATAGGAACAGAAACCAAGTTCCAAAGGTACTGCAAAAAACAAGGGGAGAGGCGCCTCTGAGTGTAGACATTTAAAAACTTTTAATAGTACATGAGGTTAATAATTTACATTTAAGTAGAAAGTACAGGCATGTGGGTCCCAACAAGAGTAAGTCCTAGTGTTGACGGTCCTGCTTTCCTGGTCCTTCACGCTCAGGCCTATCAGCGCTGCCCACACTTCCAAGTATTATTCCCCTCCCCTTTCCTGTACATTTCATACAAAAACGTCCCATAGGGTTCCTCCAATGAACTCTGCTTTGAAAAAGGAATGCGGCTTGCTGTGGTATCGCAGCGAACATGCTCAAGAAACGAGTTGTGTGACGTCATCCTCTGGTACCATCCTTCCTATTGCTCCTCACACCTTGCTCTGAGTCTCTCCACTAGACCTGGCTCTTCCTCTACAGCGGTGGGTTCCATCCAGACAGCGCCCAAGCGTGAAGGACGGGGAAAGCAGGACCGTCAACACTAGGACTTACCCTTGTTGGGACCCACATGCCTATACTTTCTACTTAAAGGTGAGTTATTAACCTCATGTACTATTAAACGTTTTTAAACGTCTACACTCAGAGGCGCCTCTCCCCTTGTTTTTTTTAATGTGGGTGGAACTCCGCTTTAAGTGCAGCCAAAATAAAATAAAAAACACAAAAATCAACACAAAGGACATAACTTACAGTCAGTGTGATGTGTTCCTTGTGCTAATGCCTCCCCTGGTAGGTGAAATCTTCCACCTATGATGCCCCTCCACCCCCACAGCCATAGTCTTCCAGTGCAGTAGGGGTTAATAGAACTGTGGGAACTGTCACTGGCTCTCATCAAGAGGGCCGAACTATACTCGCCCTTTCCACCCAGTTGTTCTACAGCCTCTATGAATGAAAAGTGATCTATGAATGGAGGGGGGCACCTTTCAATCATCTGTCACATTTCATTCATAGAAGCTGTAGTATGGCTTCCATGAATTGAGGAGTTGCATGGAAAGGGCTGGCATAGTCGTACACTTTTAGTAAGTGCCTGTGACAGCTCCCACAGTTCTTTTTAATCACACCTAAAGATCATGGCGATGGGAGTGAGGTGCAAGGGACTCATCCTACTGATTGTAAGTTATGGCTCTATCTCACTTGCTGCAGCTTCTAATGCACACTGTGAGATGGACACAGTGTGCAGTGAAACCAGGGTAAGCAAGTTCAGTACAGGACATGAGCCTGTACAACTGTACAAAGTGAAGAGAAAGGTGGAGTTCATCTAATTTATCATAAAATACTTCAGCCTTCCCCTTTTTAAAATGTAAATACTTGTTTCTATTTTTTAACTCTTTCCGGCATTTCAGTGTTACAGCCTCCAGTGATGTCTCTGTGGTCTCTTGGCACCTGTATTTCATTAATCTAGCATGTTTACCATGGTTTAGGAACTGACAACTATTATAGAAATATATATACAGTGGGTATAGAAAAGAATCACCCTCCTTTAAAATAATCATATTTGATGCTTTGAAGCCTGAAATCAGGGCTGGTGGAAGGATTTTTGACACCCTAGGCGAAACCTCATTTTGCTGCCCCCTGGCTCCAACCCTGACTCTACTTTTTTGTGGCGCCTCTCCTCCTATTTCTTCAGCTGTGGTCCACACCTGTGCCTCTGGACCCGGCCCGAAGACAAATGGTGGCAATACAGCACCCCTTTACAATACAGTGACTGTTTTACATCACAGACCTCTTTGCATCCAAGTCCCCCAATTTACATCACAGCCCCCTTTACATCAATGCTCTCTTTCCCTCTTCACATCACAGCCCCCTACTTACATCACAGACCTTCCCTCTTTACATCTGTGATTTCAGACCCCCTTCCTTGCATCCAAGTCCCCTTCACATTCCCCTTTCTTTGCACCTAAGTCCCCTTCACAGCCCCCCTTTACTTGTACCCCAGTTCCTTTTACAGCACCCTTTACAGTCCCCTCCATAGCCACCCTCCTTGCATCCCAGCCCCTCCTTCCTTGTATCCCAGTCCCCTCCACAGCCCCCTCCTTGTATCCCAGTCCCCTCCACAGCCCCCTCCTTGTATCCCAGTCCCCTCCACAGCCCCTTCCTTGTATCCCAGTCCCCTCCACAGCCCCTCTTCTTGTGTCCCAGTCTCCTCCACAGCCCCCTCCTTGTATCCCAGTCCCCTCAAAGCCCCTTCCTTGTATCCCAGTCCCCTCCACAGCCCCCCTTCTTGTGTCCCAGTCTCCTCCACAGCCCCCCTTCTTGTGTCCCAGTCCCCTCCACAGCCCCCTCCTTGTGTTCCAGTCCCCTCCACAGCCCTCCTTCTTGTGTCCCAGTCCCCTCCACAGCCCCCTCCTTGTATCCCAGTCCCCTCCACAACCCCCCTCCTTGTGTCTTAGTCCCCTCCACAGCCCCCTCCTTGTATCCCAATCTCCTCCACAGCCCCCTCCTTGTATCCCAGTCCCCTCCACAACCCCCTCCTTGTATCCCAATCTCATCCACAGCCCCCTCCTTGTATCCCAGTCTCCTCCACAGCCCCCTCCTTGTATCCCAGTCTCCTCCACAACCCCCCTCCTTGTGTCTCAGTCCCCTCCACAGCCCCCTGCTTGTATCCCAGTCCCCTCCACAGCCCCCTCCTTGCATCCCAGTCCCCTCCACAGCCCCCCCCCCTTGTATCTCAGTCCCCTCAACAGCCCCCTCCTTGTATCCCAATCTCCTCCACAGCCCCCTCCTTGTATCTCAGTCCCCTCCACAACCTCCTCCTTGTATCCCAGTCCCCTCCACAGCCCCCCTTCTTGTGTCCCAGTCTCCTCCACAGCCCCCCTCCTTGTGTCTCAGTCACCTCCACAGCCCCCCTCCTTGTGTCCCAGTCCCCTGCACAGCCCCCCTCCTTGTGTCCCAGTCCCCTGCACAGCCCCCCTCCTTGTGTCCCAGTCCCCTGCACAGCCCCCCTCCTTGTGTCCCAGTCCCCTGCACAGCCCCCCTCCTTGTACCCCAGTCCCCTCCACAACCCCCCTCCTTGTATCCCAGTCCCCTCCACAGCCCCCCTCCTTGTATCCCAGTCCCCTCCACAACCCCTTCCTTGTATCCCAGTCCCCTCCACAGACCCCCTCCTTGCATCCCAGTCCCCTCCACAGCCCCCCTCCTTGTGTCCCAGTCCCGTCCACAGCCCCCTCCTTGTGTCCCAGTCCCGTCCACAGCCCCCTCCTTGTATCCCAATCTCCTCCACAGCCCCCCTCCTTGTGTCCCAGTCCCGTCCACAGCCCCCCTCCTTGCATCCCAGTCCCCTCCACAGCCCCCCTCCTTGTATCCCAGTCCCATCCACAGCCCCCTCATTCATATTCCAGTCTCCTCCACAGCCCCCCTCCTTGTATCCCGATCTCCTCCACAGCCCCTCCTCCACCCTTACTTGCACCCCATTCCCTTTCATAATCCTCACCTTTCTGGTATCCTGGTCCCCTTTACAGCCACCTTCTTTCTTTGTAACACAATCCCCTTTCTGTCACTGCCCCCTCCCTTTCCTTACACAGCAGGTAGAACACAGAGAATGCGGTATGCCTGACCAGAGGGCAGGAGCTGTCCAACTTTCCATTTAACAGACAGATGATTGGTTGCTAGGACCTCCCCTAACAACAAATTACAGGCATTTTACGTTTGAAAGGTTGGACAGCTCCTGCCTTCTGCTCAGACATACTGTCTTCTACCTGCAAGGATAAGAGTGGCGGTGGGGGAAGGAGGAGTCACACGGGAGAGGAGAGGACACCCAGGCAGGCTGGACTACCTTCACATGCACTCCACCCCTCTCTCACTCTGTCCAGCAGCGATACTCTCTGCAGCCAGCACTGGAACTAGTGCAGGCATCTCAGTCTGCACTGCAGCCCCGCCGCCTCATGTACCTGAGAAGAAGTCAGTCATCTTGGAAGTGGCATGAAATTGTAAATACCTCCTAAATGGGATTTTTTGAAAAATGGGAAATGTGTATATCTTCAAAAAGTCGAAAATTCATTAATACAAAATTTTAAACATGATTAAATTTTTATTTAATAATGATTTAAATTTTAATCATGTTTAAAATTTTGTATTAATAAATTTCTACTTTTTGAATATATACATATTTCCCATTTTTTCAAAAATTCCCTTAAAAATCCCATTTAGAGGTATTTACAATTTCATATATACAGGGATGATGGCAATTTACATGCCAACTTGCATGAGTCTAACCATTTCTTGGAAGTGGCATTACCTTCTCCTGAGTCCAAACTGATTTCCAAGCCTCCTGGGTGTGGAGGTAGGGGCGGGGGTGGGAGTTCTCGGTGTCGTTTTAGGCAGTCTGTCCGACAACACAGCTGAAGTGCTCACTCCTCATTGTCGCATGTAGCCAGCGCAGCACCCCCTACTAATGTGCGCTCTAGGCCGGCGCCTACCTTGCCTATTGGTAGCGCCCACCCTGCCTGAAATGAAGACAGACAGTTTTTGTTTTATCCAGCTGTGTTTACTAGTGCAAAGAATAACATCCAAGTGAAAGATATAACACCAACGTCAGAAAAAAAGTGTGTGGGGTGCTTGCCTTCTACTAGTGCATTTGGGGTACCATTCCAAAAGAAATGCACTAAGGTCACGGTTTACCAAGAATTACCGCAAAACATAAAGGTGAAAGGGCCCTTTACATTTTTGGAGTGGAGAAGTGTTATGCCCCGTACACAAGATCGGAAATTCGGCCAGCAAATGACCGATGAGAGCTTTTGGTCGGAAAATACAACTGTGTGTATGCTCCATCGGACTTTTGCTGGCGGAATTCCAGCCAGCAAAAGATTGTGAGCATGTTCTCAATTTTTCGGACGGAAAAAGTTCCGATCGGAAATTCCGATCATCTGTACCAATTCCGACACGCAAAATTCCTATGCATGCTCGGAAACAATTTGACGCAAGCTCAGAAACAGTGAACTTAATTTTCTCTGCTCGTCGTAGTGTTGTATGTCACCGCGTTCTTAACGGTCGAAAGCGAACTTTTGTGTGACCGTGTGTATGCAAGCCAAGCTTGAGCGGAATTCCGTCGGAAAAAAACATCCAAGATTTTTCCGACGGAAATTCTGCTCGTGTGTATGCAGCATTAGAATTTCTTTCAAATTTTTTTCTAGTGCTAAATTTCCTTTGGGAAGAATTATCTTCACTTCCTGTCCTGTTGACCAAACAGGAACTGAATATAAATTTGGCCACTGGGAATAAAAAATAAATTAATTAAAACCTGAAAGAAGTTATAACTTTTCCCTGCTCTACTAAGGAAAGTTCCTTTCTTACTATCTGTCTCTGGAAATGTGGAAATAAATCTCTAACAGGGATTCATATAGCAATAAAAGTCTAATAAATTATTTCATAATTTATAAATGTTTCAAAAAAAACCCTAAACTCTGTCTAGTGACAGACATTCTGACCCTTTCTTGCTCTGAATAAAAAGTTTTGTCTGGAGTTGAGCTTCAAATATTAAAGGAGCATTAATAAATGAGAAGACATACATCCAATACGTGGAAAAGGAATTACTGTTAAGAATTTTAAAAGCCTCTGACCTTCCTAAAAGCTTTTTTCAATGGCTTTCTCCATTCTTTCTCTTTAAGGCATAACGCCAGACAAGAATAAAAAGATATTCCATTAAAAGATAACAAAAAACACAAAACCAGCTTTGGGGCAATATACAGTATTAAGCCTTAATCCAGGGATTATCTGGAAGTACTTTTTTTGGCCACCGGCTGTCCTCAGTATGAAGACCAGCCTCATTAAACCTACTTTCTCTGAGCCCAGATTGCCTTACACCCATCCCAGCCAATGGCTGGATAGTGAAAGGAAAAACATTGCAGTTTTAAGCTCAACTTACTGTGCCCTCTATTCCTATCAGCATGCTTCTTCTCTGCTCATGAACTGATTGCCTCCTTGTTTTGCTTCTTTCTCAAACCTTGCTGATACCAGCTCAAATTCAGGTACTTACGCTGAAATGGAACATGTTCTGTAGTGCAAATCTGCAAAATGGAATAAGCACTAAAACTGCATAGGTGTGAATCCAGCCTTAAGCCGATGCTCCTTTGAAAACAGAGCCACATTTGGATCGCTTTTTAGAGGCAAATGACAGGCAGGGAGTAGGCAATGTGACACCTCCTCACCATGCACGGTTGCAGGGCATTTGCATTGATTCCCCATTTTCTTGAATGGGTTGCCATCTGCTAATCACAATATCTTGAATATTTTTTTCCAAAGGTGTGAAGTGAAGCATTGTGACCATGGCATGTGAACACCACTGTTTGCTGCCAGTGCAGCTTAAGAGGGTGCAGTTGAGAGCTGCAAAAATGCAGCTCAACAGCACTCTTTTAATGCCCCTCCAACCAACAATCTAAATGAGGCCCTAATGGTGTGTTAATTATTACAGAGATTAATATGATTATGTAGCAATACCCCTGTAGGAGCCGCTGATTATAATGGGTCCCCTGTTCTTTGCACTGATCTTTTCCAGAACCTCAGCCCCTCTAACACACCAGGTTGAATGTATAAACATACAATATCACAGGAATTACTGAAATGAATACTTAGTACCTACCCAATAGTAGTGCTATATCAAAGAAAATAGGCACTAAACTAGGTAGTCAAGGCAAACTTAATATATTGTTACCCAATAATGGTTCATAACTAGGCAAGCATGAAATGAAATAACAATGGTAATAACAGTTTAGCATATAAAGTGATTAACATTAAGGACTAGGCATAAGAGGCCATTTGGCATTCAGTTCTTGATACATAGTAGCAAGGCCACCTCATGTGCAGCAGTAGTAAAGTTTAATCTATTAAGTGTCGGAACTATACTGCCAAAATGCATGGACGTGATGTTAGTCTCTAGACTGAGTGGGTATGCACTGTCCAAAAGAAAAGAAGGATAGTAGAGGAAGGGGAAGAGCAAATGAGACTTGCAGAATAAATATTATGGTAGGGGCAGTCCTTTGAGATGTTCTTCTGTCAGCTATTGTTGGGGCCCTTTGGGAGCGTTGGTGCACTTAACAACAGTCCCAGTTAACCTGCATGCAGTATAGGTACAGTATAGGTCTTGGCACAGATGCAAGGTAGATGTGGTTCAGATGTGGTAAAGGTTTGGTATAATGCGGTAAAGGGTTGGTATAGGTGCAGTCTAGGTGTCAGGGATGTGATGGCCATGGCACAGCGACTGCCCAAAGGCAGACACAAATGCGCATGCATGATCCCGCAAGTGTCCATCATGCCAGGCACACAAATGTACGCCTGTGCGCGAATATTTGTGCACATGCCAATAACGTTGGCGCCCACGTGCCAAATATATGTGTAACAGGTTCAGAAGTACTTTGCTGTCTGATCTGCAAATGTACCTGTGTTCCTGAAACCTGATCCTGCGGAATCCAGTATTTGACGCGACTTGCCTCTGACTCTGTTGTACCTCTCTTATCCTGACCTTGGTCTATATCTGGACTTTTGCTTTTGTCTTTTGGTTATCTGCCTGAACTAATGTTGCCAACCTCTGCCTGTACCTTGACCATTCTTTACCTGCCGTCTATGCCTACATCTGACCGTCTGTTGCCAACTCGGCTTGTGTGACCATGCATCTGGTGCCTCCTCTACCTGGCATACTCCTGCCAGTCTCCAGCTACCTGCTGCCACCAGGCCAGAGTCTACTGATCTACCAACCTCTGCTGTATGACTTCCTGGTCCACCCTGGTGACACACCCTTCACAGGGAAAAAGGTTCAGACACTGTTACAACTATGGTGGTCCCTGAGCTGGGGTTGTACAAAAGGACTTCCTCTGAAAGTCAGGCACAGCCATCAGGTACCTGACACTAGGTTTGGAATAAGTGCAGTATAGAGTGCAGTATGGGTGCAGTATGGATTAGATATACTTGGTGTCCTGCTCTGAGTGGCTCAGTCCCTGCTAGCTGTATCATCAATGGGCAAATAGCCCTCACATCAGTCCCTGGGATGCTGCGGGGATCTCTCATTGTAGAAAGAGGGGCCCTACTCAGTCTCTGCTAAAAGGCCTACAGTGGGAAGCAAAGGGTGAGTTCATGCTTCAGTCTCCCTGCAGCAGCGGTGCAGGTGCTGTGATGTGGGCAGTGCTGCACCTCACTCCCAGTCTGAGGCTCGGATCTCCGCTGGTATGGTCACCATTGCCCCGACTCTACATGAAAGTTCTCCAGAACCTATTTTTACTTAGATTGTTTATGGAGCCTATTTAACCACTTGCTTGCTGGGCACATACACCCCCTTCCTGCCCAGGCCAATTTTCAGCTTTCAGTGATATCACACTTTGAATGACAATTGCATGGTCATGCTACACTGTACCCATTTGAAATTTTTTTTAATTTTTTGCTAAACAAACAAAAAAAAGACAGAATATTTTATAGTTTGTTATAAAATTTTCCAAACAGGTAATTTTCCTCCCTCACTGATGGGCACTGATAGGTGGCACTGATGGGCACTGATAGGCTGCACGGATAGGCAATGATAAGGTGGCACTGATGGGCACTGATGAGGCGGCACTGGTGGGCACTGATTAAGAGGCACTGCTAGGTGTCACTCACTGACATGTGGCACTGAAGGGCACTGATAGGCGGCACTGAAGGGCACTGAGAGGGGGCACTGATAGATGGCACTGATAGATGGCACTGATGGGCACTGATAGACACTGGTGGGTGGCACTGAAGGGCACTGATAGGCGGCACTGAAGGGCACTGATAGGTGGCACTGATAGGTAGCACTGATAATGAGGCACTGATGGGCACTGAATGGAACCACTGATGGGCGCTGATAGGTGGCATTGGTGGCCACTGATGAGCGGTACTGATGGGCACTGTTAGGTGGCACTGGTTAAAAACACTGGTAGGCACCAATTAGTAATCAGTGTCAGCGTGAGCGATAAAAGCCGATGACCGGCTTCTGTTCACATCATTTGATCAGCTGTCATTGGCTGACAGCTAATTACGTAGTAAAGGATCGGCCCTTTACTCCGATCTATGATCAGCCGAGTCCCAAGGACTCGGCAATCACAGAGCACGCCACCTGCATCGCAGGGGGTGGGCAGCACAGGCATTGGGAGGACATCCACGTACGCCCTCCCGGAATTTTAAGCCCATGCTGTAGCCGTCTTTTGGTAGTTAAGAACCAAAATATCTGGAGCCAGTCATGTCAACAAAACCAGTCTTTAAACAGGAATGCAGAAGATAGTTTCTTGTGATGTGACCAAGGCAAAGGCAGAGCTCCTCTGGACTGGACGGCTTAAGTAGGCAGGACTGACGAGCAGGATCATCAACAGCTGAGTAACTGTGGAGAGAGATGGGAGCTGGCTATTAGCCGACAGCTGAGCGGCCAGCTCAGAGAAGGAAGGGCTGAGTCCAGCCCTGACAGTATCTCAGTAGAGGGAGAGAAGAATACACGTTGTCCTTCTCCATATTGCTGTAGCCAAGCACCTGGCTATATTTATAGCTGCCTAGAGTTCAGCTTTAATCAAGTCAACATCATTTTATTCATTGTTTAGTATAAATAATACATGTTAAACCCAATAAACATGACATATTTATTAAACCTTGTATCTGCGAAGACCGGCTTCTGTTCACATCATTTGATCAGCTGTCATTGGCTGACAGCTAATTACGTAGTAAAGGATCGGCCCTTTACTCCGATCTGTGATCAGCCGAGTCCCAAGGACTCGGCAATCACAGAGCACGCCACCTGCATCGCAGGGGGTGGGCAGCACAGGCATTGGGAGGACATCCACGTACGCCCTCCCGGAATTTTAAGCCCATGCTGTAGCCGTCTTTTGGTAGTTAAGAACCAAAATATCAATACCCTACCCTTGTTTATAAATTACCGTAATTCTTACAGTTGACGCTTTAATACGATGACTGCATGTTTGTCATAGATGATTTTCAGGGCAATTTCTATGTTTATTACACAGTTTTTTTTATTTGCTTTTTTCCTTTCATGTATACTGCCTTTTTATGTTATTTTATTGTAACAACATACCCCAAATAAACTTATTGTTAAAAAAAAAAAAATCTCTGCACTCCTCCTATAGCACAGTGCCTATTGGGATCTGTAGTTTAATGAGTCCACCAGCCCCATTATATGGCTGCTGTCTCAAACTACAACTCCCAGAATTCTCAGTGCTCTGCATAGAAGTCTATAGGCTTGATTGACTTTAGCTCTCCCCCTGCTGGCTGGAGGTGACTATAGCAAAACAGTATAACATCAGTATCTGTCAGAAACCATAAAATCATACCAAGACAGAAGTACAGGTAAATGACACTTGTTTAATAATAAAAGTAAAAAGAACAAACGTAGTCAAAACATAGCCAAAGTTCAGTAACGGGAACGGATAGTCAGCCAAGCCAGAAGTCAGGGATCCAAGTAGCGGAACATCAAGCAGGATCTGGAGCCAGTCATGTCAACAAAACCAGTCTTTAAACAGGAATGCAGAAGATAGTTTCTTGTGATGTGACCAAGGCAAAGGCAGAGCTCCTCTGGACTGGACGGCTTAAGTAGGCAGGACTGACGAGCAGGATCATCAACAGCTGAGTAACTGTGGAGAGAGATGGGAGCTGGCTATTAGCCGACAGCTGAGCGGCCAGCTCAGAGAAGGAAGGGCTGAGTCCAGCCCTGACAGTATCTCAGTAGAGGGAGAGAAGAATACACGTTGTCCTTCTCCATATTGCTGTAGCCAAGCACCTGGCTATATTTATAGCTGCCTAGAGTTCAGCTTTAATCAAGTCAACATCATTTTATTCATTGTTTAGTATAAATAATACATGTTAAACCCAATAAACATGACATATTTATTAAACCTTGTATCTGCGAAGACCATAATGTGAAAAAACCTCCTAATGCCATATTACAGAAAATGCCAGTTAAAGAAAATGCAATAGAAGCAAAGGTCAATTCAGCCGAACAAAAGATCATGAAAATCAAGGTAAGCAGAAGACAAATATCTCTGTTTATG
Source organism: Lithobates septentrionalis (assembly GCA_037952835.1). Taxonomy (NCBI): domain Eukaryota; kingdom Metazoa; phylum Chordata; class Amphibia; order Anura; family Ranidae; genus Lithobates; species Lithobates septentrionalis. Next base: position 7,842,326 of record JBBDGP010001277.1, on the reverse strand, counting down.
TGAAGGCTTGTACAATGCTTCCTGACACTTTGTTCCCAATAGTGTTCATGAAAACTGAAAAAATTATAAAACACCATGCTGTAAGTGGTGTCACTTTTGTTAGCAAGATGAATGTTGACGCAGAGAGAAACATTCTCTACAGGGAACTTCTTAAAATAAATGATATATAAGACTAACATATATACATTATGTACAGTAAGTAATGTCCTCATGTTTTCTATGGTTACCTCATTACTTATAAAAAGCTTTTTTAATTTCAAGGACATTGAAAAGAAGAAGAACAGATGATAAAGGTCCAACCATACTTGCGTCATCAGCTGTTCCCCAGTGACAGCTAAATGTTGAAAAGAAAATTGCTGGCAAAAAAAAAAAATGAAAAAAAAAACCAGTGTGGGGTCCCCCTCAGATTTATACCAGGCTTGATGAGCGAGCACCCCCCCCCCCCCCCGAACCATACCAGGCTGCATGCCCTCAACATGGGGGGATGGGTGCTTTGGGAGTGGCTCTGCCCCCCCAAAGCACCTTGCCCCCATGTTGATGGAGACAAGGACATCTTCCTGAAAACCCTTGCCGGTGGTTGTAGGGGTCTGTGGGCGAGGGGCTTATCGGAATTTGGAAGCCCCCTTTAACAAAGGGGCCCCCAGATCAAGCCCCTCCCCCTATGTAAATGTTGTAAAATGTAAAAAAACACATCCTTTATTAAAAAAATAGCTTGGAGCTGCTGTCTTCTCCTTCTTCCATCTTCTCCCGGTGCTGTCTTCTCCCACTGGGGCCTGGCATGGTTCAGGAGGGGGGGTGCTTGCTTGTTCCCCCCCCCCCTATCCTGGCTGTATGTTCAGTTAAGGGTCTGGTATCGACTTTGGGGGTGGGGGGTGGGTCCCTCCGAATCCATACTAGATCTGAAGGGCCTGGTATGGACCTGGGGGGGACCCCACTGCATTTTTCTTCACCGGCAATTTTTTTTTACATTCAGCTGTCAGCGGGCTATCCCACTGACAGCTGATGACTCATCGGTTGTTAAGGACGTGGTGGCCCGCTTCCCGGCCCCTTCCTTAGCACCGAGCTACAGTGGGAAGAACAAGCATTTGATACACTGCTGATTTTGCAGGTTTTCCTACATACAAAGCATGTAGAGGTCTGTAATTTGTATCATGGGTACTCTTTAACTGTGAGAGACGGAATCTAAAACAAAAATCCAGAAAATCACTTTGTATGATTCTTAAATAATTAATTTGCATTTTATTGCATGACATAAGTATTTGATCACCTACCAACCAGTAAGAATTCCGGCTCTAACAGATCTGTTATTTTTTCTTTAAGAAGCCCTCCTGTTCTCCACTCATTACCTGTATTAACTGCACGTGTTTGAACTTGTTACCTACATAAAAGACACCTGTTCACACACTCAATCAAACAGACTCCAACATCTCCACAATGGGCAAGACCAGAGAGCTGTGTAAGGACATCAGGGATACAATTGTAGAGCTGCACAAGGCTGGGGTGAGCTACAGGACAATAGGCAATGAGCTTGGTGAGAAGGCAATAACTGTTGGCGCAATTATTAGAAAACGGAAGAAGTTCAAGATGACTGTCAGTCTCCCTCGGTCTGAGGCTCCATGAAAGATCTCACCTTGTGGGGAATCAATGATTATGAGAAAGGTGAGGGATCAGCCCAGAACTACACGGCAGGACCTGGTCAATGATCTGAAGAGAGCTGGGACCACAGTCGCAAAGAAAACCATTAGTAACTACGCCCTCAAGGATTAAAATCCTGCAGCACTCGCAAGGTCCCCCTGCTCAAGCCAGCGAATGTCCAGGCCATCTGAAGTTTGCCGATGACCATCTGGATGATCCAGAGGAGGAATGGTAGAAGGTCATGTGTTCTGATGAGACAAAAATCAAGCTTTTTGGTCTAAACTCTACTCGTCGTGTTTGGAGAAAGAAGAAGGATGAGTACAACCCCAAGAACACCATCCCAAACATGAAGCATGGAGGTGGAAACATCATTCTTTGGGGCTGTTTTTCTGCAAAGGGGACAGGATGATTGCACCGTATTGAGGGGAGGATGGATGGGGCCATGTGTCGGGAGATCTTGACCAACAACCTCCTTCCCTCAGTAAGAGCATTAAAGATGGGTCGTGGCTGGGTCTTCCAGCATGACAATGACCCAAAACACACAGCCAGGGCAACTAAGGAGTGGCTCCTTAAGAAGCATCTCAAGGTCCTGGAGTGGCCTAGCCAGTCTCCAGACCTGAACCCAATAGAAAATATTTGGAGGGAGCTGAAAGTCCTTATTGATCAGCAACAGCCCCGAAACCTAAAGGATCTAGAGAAGGTCTCTATGGAGGAGTGGGCCAAAATCCCTGCTGCAGTGTGTGCAAACCTGGTCAAGAAGTACAGGAAGTGTATGATCTCTGTAATTGCAAACAAAGGTTTCTGTACCAAATATTAAGTTCTGCTTTTCTGATGTATCAAATACTTATGTCATGCAATAAAATGCAAATTAATTACTTAAAAATCATACAATGTGATTTTCTGGATTTTTGTTTTAGATTTCTTCTCTGAAGAGTACCTATGATAAAAATTACAAACCTCTACGTGTTTTCTAAGTAGTAAAACCTGCAAAATTGGCAGTGTATCAAATACTTGTTCTCCCCACTGTATATACAGTGTTTTGAAACAGAAAAATAAAAAATGCAAAACACAACAAAAATTGCATCACAAACACAACACTTGCATTTCTGTTGCGATTCCATTGAAGTCTATTACACGCAAAACGCAGAATAAAAGTCCCCGACCCCTTTCCGAAAATTCACCGGCCACAAAGCGCATAGATGTGAACGTGTACCATAGAAAACTATGTTACATGGACTGTAGTGCGTTTCTGCAAACTGCAAAACGCGCTAAAAAACGCAGAGGTGTGAACCGAGGGTTAAAGAGATGCTGTCACCTTGCATTTAGGGCCAATAAAAAGTCTCTCCCTTGACCCATTTATACCTTTTGCTCCTTCCTCTACTTCAACTGGCACAAATACTCTGTGCTTCTGAGTATAGGGGAGCAAATGATTTCCCATGTGGCAATGCTTGGATCTGGCAGCCTATCAATAGATCCAAGCACTGTTACATGACTGATGTCACTGCTCCTTCTAGGCTCTGACCACATTCAACACACAGTAGGAACAGTGGGAAGCGCTGGGGAGGTGAGCGTAAATCAGGATATCATTACAAACGTGCAGGTAGGATAATTAGTGTTATCACTTAAATAGTTTACAGTATAAAAAACCCAGTTCTCTGAGAAAGAGGACTAGAAAAATTGATTTGTGGTATCACCACAGGATGGCACTTCGAATACCAAAATGGTATGTGCCACGTCCCTTTGATATGGACCAGTCACCTCCTTGATGATACATGTTCTGCTACACCCGACATATTCATGGATACCTACCTACCGTGTTTTCTACCCTGGTGCCAAATCCTGTGTGATGTATGCCTAAGCTCCTGAAGAAGGGTATATATACGCATAACATGTAGAACCAAGCTACTGCATAACACGATCAACTCTCACTAAGACTGATAGAAAAACGATTTGTTACCGTAACAAGAACACTGTTATGTTTATTCAGGATCCATTCCTTGGTGTATGAGTTGTGTGCGGTATTAGTATCTAGGCAATCTTTACTTTGCAAAGTTTTTAAAATATTTTTTGTCTGATTGCTTCTCGGTTTTAATCAAAATAAAAATATTTTTATCTTTAATATTGTTCTCCGCTGGTATGGTCTCCCAATGGCAGGCTAATATCCAGACAGAGGTGCTCTCTCTTTAACTCCCTCAGCACCAAGAGGAAAAAAACTTTCCCAGGCAGTTTAATAAAAATCATCTCTGCTGACTTTTCCTGTATATCTGCTGGGCTGTGACTGATGTGATTTGTTGGCTATTAATTCCTATTAATTATCTTTACTATTAAACTTTTGTATTCTATCCACTCGAGTTGGGATCCAACTCAATGTGTTTCTAAGGTGGACCCCTATTCTAGAATATTGTTGGTTCACACTGTTGCCCCAACTCTATATGAAAGTTCTCCAGATCCTATTTTTACTTAGATTGTTTATGGAGCCTACTTAACCACTTGCTTACTGGGCACATATACCCCCTTTCTGCCCAGGCCAATTTTCAGCTTTCAGAGACGTCACACTTTGAATGACAATTGCATGGTCATGCTACACTGTACCCATATGAAATTTTCATAATTTTTTGCTAAACAAAAAAAAAAGACAGAACATTTTAGTATAGTTTGTTTTAAAATTTTCCACACAGGTATTTTTTCTCCTTCACTGATGGGCACTGATAGGCTGCACTAATGGGCACTGATAGGCTGCACTGAGAGGCACTGATAAGGCGGCACTGATGAGGTGGCACTGGTGGGCACTGATTAAGAGACACTGCTAGGTGTCACTGATATGTGGCACTGAAGGGCACTGATAGGTGACACTGAAGGGCACTGAGAGGTGGCACTGATGGGCACTTATAGATGGCACTGATGGGCACTGATAGGTGGCACTGAAGGGCACTGGTAGGCGGCACTGAAGGGCACTGAGAGGTGGCACTAATAGGCGGCACTGATAGGCGGCACTGATGGACACTGATAGATGGCACTGAAGGGCACTGATAGGCGGCACTGAAGGGCACTGATAGGTGGCACTAATAGGTGGCACTGATAGGCGGCACTGAAGGGCACCGATAGATGGCACTGATGGCACTGATAGGTGGCATTGATAGACACTGGTAGGTGGCACTGAAGGGTACTGATAGGTGGCACTGAAGGGCACTGAGAGGTGGCACTAATAGGCGGCACTGATGGACACTGATAGATGGCACTGAAGGGCACTGATAGGTGGCACTGATAGACACTGGTAGGTGGCACTGATGGGCAGCACTGATTGGTATCACTGATGATGAGGCGCACTGGTTGGAATCACTGATGGGCACTGATAGGTGGCACTGGTGGGCACTGATTAGCAGTACTAATGGGCACTGTTAGGTGGCACTGGTGGGCACTAATTAGTAATCAGCGTCAGTGTGAGGGATAAAAGCTGATGACCGGCTTCTGTTCACATCATGTGATCAGCTGTCATTGGCTGACAGCTGATTATGAGGTAAAGGATAGGCCCTTTACTCTGATCTGTGATCAGCCGAGTCCCAAGGACTCGGCAATCACAGAGCACTCTACCAGCATCGCAGGGGGCGGGCAGGCTGCAGGGCATTGGAAGGATGTCCACGTACGCCCTCCTGGCATTTTAAGCCCGCGCTGTAGCCATATTTTGGTAGTTAAGAACCAAAATATCAATACCCTACCCTTGTTTCTAAACTACTGTAATTCTTACAGTTGGCGCTCTAATAAAGCATGTTTGTCATAGATGATTTTCATGGCAATTTCTATGTTTATTACACTGGTTTGTTTTTTAATTTGCTTTTTTCCTTTCATGTATAGTGAATTTTGTATGTTACTTTATTGTAACAACATACCCCAAATAAACTTATCGTCTAAAAAAAAAAAATCTCTGCACTCCTCCTATTGCACAGTGCTTATTGGGATCTGTAGTGTAATGAGTCCACCGCCCCAATTATATGGCTGCTGTCTCAAACTACAACTCCCAGAATTCTCAGTGCTCTGCATAGAAGTCTATAGGCTTGCTTAGCTTTAGCTCTCCCCCTGCTGGCTGGAGGAGACTATAGCATAACAGTATAACATCTGTATCTCAGTAGAGGGAGAGAAGAATACACGTTTTCCTTCTCCATATTGCTGTAGCCAAGCACCTGGCTATATTTATATCTGCCTAGACTTCAGCTTTAATCAATTCAACATCATTTTATTCATTGTTTAGTATAAATAATACATGTTAAACCCAATAAACGTGACATATTTATTAAACCTTGTATCTGCGAAGACCATAATATGAAAAAAAAACATTCTAATGCTATATTACAGAAAATGCCATTTAAAGAAAATGCAATAGAAGCAAAGGTCGATTCAGCCGAACAAAAGATCATGAAAATCAAGGTAAGCAGAAGACAAATATCTCTGTTTATGTGAAGGCTTGTACAATGCTTCCTGACACTTTGTTCCCAATATTGTTCATAAAAACAGAAAAAATGATAAAACACCATGCTGTAAGTGGTGTCACTTTTGTTAGAAAGATGAATATTGACGCAGAGAGAAACATTCTCTACAGGGAACTTCTTAAATAAATGATATAAAAGATTAACATATATACATTATGTACAGTAAGTAATGTCCTCATGTTTTCTATGGTTATCTAATTTCTTATAAAAAGCTTTTTTAGTTTCAAGGACATTGAAAAGAAGAAGAACAGATGATAAGGGTCCAACCATACATGAAACCAAAGACTAAGACCCTCTAAAACATGCTAGGGGTAATCCATTCTATTTTATGTATTTTAAATATACAGTGGCTTGCGAAAGTATTCGGCCCCCTTGAACTTTTCAACCTTTTGCCACATTTCAGGCTTCCAACATAAAGATATAAAATTTTTATTTTTTGTGAAGAATCACCAACAAGTGGGACACAATTGTGAAGTGGAACGAAATCTTTTGGATTTTTGAAACTTTTTTAACTAATAAAAAAATGAAAAGTGGGGCGTGCAAAATTATTCGGCCCCCTTGCGTTAATACTTTGTAGAGCCACCTTTTGCTGCGATTACAGCTGCAAGTCGCTTGGGGTATGTCTCTATCAGTTTTGCACATCGAGAGACTGAAATTCTTGCCCATTCTTCCTTGCAAAACAGTTCGAGCTCAGTGAGGTTGGATGGAGAGCGTTTGTGAACAGCAGTTTTCAGCTCTTTCCACAGATTCTCGATTGGATTCAGGTCTGGACTTTGACTTGGCCATTCTAACACCTGGATACGTTTATTTGTGAACCATTCCTTTGTAAATTTTGCTGTATGTTTGGGATCATTGTCTTGTTGGAAGATAAATCTCTGTCCCAGTTTCAGGTCTTTTGCAGACTCCAACAGGTTTTCATCCAGAATGGTCCTGTATTTGGCTGCATCCATCTTCCCCTCAATTTTAACCATCTTCCCTGTCCCTGCTGAAGAAAAGCAGGCCCAAACCATGATGCTGCCACCACCATGTTTCACGGTGGGGATGGTGTGTTGAGTGTGATGAGCTGTGTTGCTTTTACGCCAAACATATCGTTTTGCATTGTGGCCAAAAAGTTCGATTTTGGTTTCATCGGACCAGAGCACCTTCTTCCACATGTTTGGTGTGTCTCCCAGGTGGCTTGTGGCAAACTTTAGACGAGACTTTTTATGGATATCTTTGAGAAATGGCTTTCTTCTTGCCATTCTTCCATAAAGGGCAGATTTGTGCAGTGTACGATTGATTGTTGTCCTATGGGCAGACTCTCCCACCTCAGCTGTAGTTCTCTGCAGTTCATCCAGAGTGATCATGGGCCTCTTGGCTGCATCTCTGATCAGTCTTCTCCTTGTCTGAGCTGAAAGTTTAGAGGGACAGCCAGGTCTTGGTAGATTTGCAGTGGTCTGATACTCCTTCCATTCCAAAATGATCGCTTGCACAGTGCTCCTTGGGATGTTTAAAGCTTTGGAAATCTTTTTGTATCCAAATCCGGCTTTAAACTTTTCCACAACAGTATTACGGACCTGCCTGGTGTGTTCCTTGGTCTTCATGATGCTCTCTGCGCTTTCAACAGAACCCTGAGACTATAACAGAGCAGGTGCATTTATACAGAGACTTGATTACACACAGGTGGATTCTATTTATCACCATCAGTCATTTAGGACAACATTGGATCATTCAGAGATCCTCGCTGAACTTCTGGAGTGAGTTTACTGCACTGAAAGTAAAGGGGCCGAATAATTTTGCACGCACCACTTTTCAGTTTTTTTAATGCTAAAAAAGTTTAAAATATCCAATAGATTTCGTTCCACTTCACAATTGTGTCCCACTTGTTGGTGATTCTTCACAAAAAATTAAAATTTTATATCTTTATGTTTGAAGCCTGAAATGTGGCAAAAGGTTGAAAAGTTCAAGGGGGCCGAATACTTTCGCAAGCCACTGTAATGGTACTTAGTCTAGGTTCACATCTATGTGGCTGCGCTTGATGCATTTTTCATGCTCGTTTTGCGGTGCGTTTTGCATCTTTAAATCCTTGTTTTTTTATGCATTTTTGCATGCAGTTTTCATGCATTTTGCGTTTTACGTTTTGTTTTTCTCTTTAAACACACTGTAAACACACTGTACATAGCTGGTTGTCAAAGGGGGGGGGGGGCTGGGAAGCTGGCAACTGGCAGCTGGCTAACAATCAATGAGTCATCAGCTGTTCCCCAGTGACAGCTAAATGTGAAAAAAAAAAAATTGCCGGCACAAAAAAAAGTGAAAAAAATGACGTGGGGTCCCCCTCAGGTTCATACCAGGCCCTTTGGATCTAGTATGTATTTGAAGCGGACACACCCACGCCAAAAAAAATAAAAATGGCAGGTCAGGAAAGGGAGGGGACGAGTGAGCACCCCCCCTCCTAAACCACACCAGGCTGCATGCCCTCAATGTGGGGGGATGGGTGCTTTGGGAGTGGCTCTGCCCCCCCAAAGAACCTTGCCCCCATGTTGATGGGGACAAGGGCCTCTTCCTGACAACCCTGGCCGTTGTTTGTCGAGGTCTGCGGGTGAGAGGCTTATCGGAATCTGGAGGCCCCCTTTAACAACGGGGCCCCCAGATCATGGCCCCTCCCCCGATGTTAATGGGTATCGGGTACATTGTACCCCTACCCATTCATCCCAAAAAGCTCTAAAATGTAAAAAAAAAAACATCCTTTATTAAAGAAATAGCTCGGAGCTGTCTTCTCCCGCTGCCATCTTCTCCCGCTGCCATCTTCTCCCGCTGCCATTTTCTCCCACTGGGGCCTGGTATGGTTCAGGAGGGGGGCGTTCGCCCTCCCCCCCCCCCCTTTCCTGGCTGCATGCTCAGTTAGGGTCTGGTATGGACTTTGAGGGGACCCCATGTCATTTCTTTTTTGCATTTTGGCATGGGGGGGGTCCCCTCCAAATCCATACTAGATCTGAAGGACAGACAAATTAAAAACACAAAACACATCAAAAATCGTTTCACAGACACAACACTCGCATTTCTGTTGCGATTCCATTGCAGTCTATTACGTGCAAAACGCCGGAAAAAAAAGTCGCGACCCTTTCCAAAAACGCACCGGCCGCAAAACGCATACATGTGAACGTATACCATAGGAAACTATGTTGAATGGACTGTAAATCATGATATGATTACAAACTTGCAGGTAGGATAATTAGTGCTATCACTTAAATAGTTTACAGTATATAAAAAATCCAGTTCTTTGAGAAAGAGAACTAGCAAAATAGATTTGTGGTATCACCACAGGATGGCACTGTGGATACCAAAATGGTCTATGTATGTGCCACGTCCCTTTGATATGGACCAGTCACCTTCTTGATGATACATGTTCTGCTACACCCGCCATATTTCTGCATACCTACCTACTGTGTTTTCTACCCTGGTGCCAAATCCTGTGTGATGTATGCCTAAGCTCCTGAAGAAGCGTATATATACTCATAACATGTAGAACCAAGCTACTGCACAACACGATCAACTCTCACTAAGACTGATAGAAAAACGATTTGTTACCGTAACAAGAACACTGTTATGTTTATTCAGGATCCATTCCTTGGTGTATGAGTTGTGTGCGGTATTAGTATCTAGGCAATCTTTACTTTGCAAAGTTTTTTAAATATTGTTTGTCTGATTGCTTCTCGTTTTTAATCAAAATTAAAATATTTTTATCTTTAATATTGTGGACCTCAGTGCCTATAAAGTTCAGCACCAATTCCTTACTATTATCTCTAAGAAAGAGGGTTTGTCTACTATGAAGCACCCCAACCATTGACTATATGCTGCTCAATGGTATTAATGGTTGACAATCTCCAGTTTCCAGTTGATTGAGGAGTACTCACCTTGGAAGGATTTTATGTGATATATGTGAATTTACAAGTATACAATATTACTGTATAATCATGTTTTAGACCTACAGTAACCATTGTTACATGGGAGCAGCGGGGAAGTTATTAGCCCTGTATTAACATCAAGATTTAACCTGGAGCTTACAGGCTTCTTCTCCATGCTGCAATGGGGGAAAGAAAAGGCGGTGAAACTAAGAGAAGTAGGAGTAGTGGCAGGTAATGTGATGCATTGGAAAAGCGCACATTCACTTTAAAGTGCAAGCTCACCTTTATTGAAAAATCCCCTTGCCCCTACTCACTATCCCCCTTAATATAATCAGCCGTGACTCCCTCACCCCTCCTCTTACTTAACCTGTTTGATGGCTATGGCCTCCAGCACTTTCATTAGTCTGACAGGTAAAAATCTAGTGCCAGGCTGCTCACATGTACGCTCTGACACCCCATTTCCTGTATGGGCCGTATCCATGCTGCATAGCTCACAACTGTCCCTGATTTCGAGGGACTGTCCCTGATATGGAGCAATGTCCCACTGTCCCTCATTCCTCTTCATTTGTCCCTCATTTTGGTCTGACCTATATAATTGTATATAAAATGCACTTTTTATCTATCAAAAAGTGTTTTTCAGCACTAAACCTTTCATCTGATTTCTAAATTGCTGCATTTGTAAATTCCAAAAGCCAATATAAAGGAATACAAACAAAATATTTAATCCACCATGCCACTAATAGCCCAATAATCCCCTAGAGGCACATGGAATAAATATGGGGCGCTTCAAATAATAAAAGTCTATAACCAAAAAAACTGTGTTTTAGCACAATAGTGGTGGAACCCTCCTACTGTGTTTTGTGTTACACGTGACAAATAAATAGTGCTATCAATCTACAAATAACACACATTAAATAAATGATTGTGACATTCACGTGAAACACTATGTGAAATCACTGCACTCCATGCTGTGACATCTCAAAACATCATATAACAGTCCATATGTATCAGATCCATCCAAGAGGAACTGTTTGTGATCATATCCAGTGTAAATCAGCTGCATACACTCAAGTGTCTTCGTGTGTCTTCCACCTCACCCCTGTGCTCAGTGAATCACACCCTCCAGAAATGCACTCACCGATTTACAATGCCAGCATTTTCATACAAGGCTAAAAACGCTAGTTTTACCACACTCAGGTGTAAAAATGGAGAGATACGTGTCCAGGAGGATAGTTGTTATATGGATCCACATGTAAGAAAATAAAGTGCTCCAATAGTGTAAACCAGCAAAAACTATTTATTAAAACTACTGCAATCTTCAACTGATGCACTCACATTGTACAAAAGATAAAACAGCAGAAATCATTTGTGGATCACATCAATCTTCAAGCAATCTTCAAACAGGTGTAACTCAAACAATAAACAACTGGTGGTCACGGCGGACCCGAGGTGTGCTTTCTCTGGGCTGCAGTAACACTGCAATCTCACCCTCCCTTCAGCTCTCCTCCGCTCCTCCGTCCACTAGAACTTCCTGATTCCTGTGGAGTTTAACTGCGCTGTGTGTCACGTCTCACAGCCACGCCCCCGACATGTTTCATCATAGGTAGACTTAATCATGGGATTGGCTGTGCAGGCTTTCATTCACCCCTTATATTTGCTACTAATTAACGCCCATTCGGCCGCGCATTGCGCATGCGCACACCTCGCGTCCCCGTTCCGCTGATTCTGCGTGGGATATCTCATTAAAATACTCATAAAGTGGAATCGAGCACATTCAGAGTCTTTTGAACATTACACATGAATCACATTTATTTAATCAAAATGCATATCATTCCCAAGCATATCAAGCATTAGATCAATTGTGGTGAGTTGGATAGAGGAATCCTATACGGGCTCCCCCACTGGTCAAGAGTGGTAACTGCACGCCTTATCCCATCCAACCTTATTGAATGCTGGATGACGTTCAAAAAGCAAGCAGCCCCCTAGTGCCCAGTGTCCATATTGCAGATTTTTCAACATGCGTGAAAGTATTCATGGTGGGAACCTCTCTCAATCAAATATATCTTTCTTTACAGATCTATCTTTAAAATTAAAAACACATAAACTCTATGTTATAAAAAATATTCAATGTAAACTCTGAGTGTTCATACTAAGAGAATATCTTATTCCAATATATCAACCCTTTCAGGAATGGGTCTAAAGTAAAATATATCCTCATGACAGTATATTAAAAATAAGTAAACTAAACAGGCCAAACTGTCTCTATAACTGTCAATCTCTGCCAATTATATGATGATAATCAAAACTATGTCAAGCCAAGGGATATAACAAGAGATATATTATGTATCTCTATTTGATCTATTATTGTATTATTGTATAGGCAGAGCGAACAGGGTCGGGGGCTGATGATGATATAACTTCACCACCTCCCCCTCACTCATACCCACATGGGGACATCACATCAAGATTTTATCATGACGATGATGTCTCCTAAACTCAAACCCTAAAAGATCCCTAAAATAATTTTTTGGTAAAAACTGCTAAAACCTCTAAAATTCCTAAAAAGGTGGGACTAAAAAGAGACTACAAAAAATAGGAACCATTCAAAATTTAGATAACCTTACATTAAAAATCATTAATAAAGCAGTTAAGATCCAGTTCTATGTTCAATCCCTTTGGGGCCAGACTCTTCAAAAGATATATCCATCTGGTTTCCCTTCGGGATAGGTCCCTAACTCTGTTGGACCCCCTCCAAGAGGGGTGGACTACATCTATTCCACAGAACTGTAAAAGTGTGGGGTCCTTTTGGTGTTTTTCTTTAAAATGTAGGGAGACACTATGGAACCTATATCCATTTTTTATATTAGCCATATGCTCTGAGATCCTAATCCTCAGGAGTCTCTTGGTTCTCCCTACATATAATAAGCCACACGGACACCACATTAAATAGACAACATGCGTAGAGTTACATGTACTGAATTCTCGGATTTCAAAGGATTCCCCTTCCCTATTGGTTATACTGGTAACTCCTCTGTGGTTCACTCTTGTTGTTCGGCAGCAAATGCACCTCCTACAGCAGTAGAAGCCCTTAAAATCAAAACCAAACACATTCCGTCTTGGTGGGTCCAATATCTTCCTCACCACGTGGTCTCCGAAGTTAGGAGCCCTCCTATATATGAATCTCGGTTGGTTCGGAAGTATCCCACCCAGGTGCCTATCCTTACATAGAATGTGCCAGTGTTTTTTAAAAATATTCTCGACCTCTTTATATTGGCAGTGAAACCCTGAAATAAATCCATATTGGTGTCGAGTATCCTCTGCCACCACTGAGGGCTTATTTAGACAAAGCTCCCTGGAGGTTGAAGCCACCTCTTCGGTGATCCTGCTCAGTGTTTCCACTCTATACCCTTTTTGTAAAAATTTATTATTAAGGACTTCAGCCTGCTCATAGTAGTCATCTAATTTCGTGCAATTACGTCGAACACGTAGCAACTGTCCTTTGGGGATGTTTTTTATCCAAGCCGGGTGGTGGCCACTTCTTATTGATAAAAAACTGTTACGATCAGTTGGCTTAAAAAATACTTTTGTTCTTAGTGCATCTCCCTCCCTAATAATCGTCACGTCCAGAAAATTTACCGAGGTCCTACTAATTTGATGCTCCAATTTAATGTTTTTAGAATTATTATTAAGCTCCTGTATAAATTCCATTGCTGACTCCTCTGTACCCTCCCAAATAAATAGGAGGTCATCAATAAATCTTCGGTAAAATAATAACTGAGGCCTTCTCTGGCTGAATACCTTCCTGTCCTCCCACTCAGCCATGAACAGGTTGGCGAGGCTGGGAGCAAATTTAGCTCCCATGGCCACGCCAACCTGCTGGGAGTAGAAAACACCATCACACCAAAAATAATTATGGGACATGCAAAAGTCTAATACATGCCCCAAAAATCTCTTCTGCACAGACGGGATGTCTTCTCTTTTACTTAATGCCCAATTAAGGGCCAACGCCGCATCTTCGTGTTGAATGATGGTGTATAGGGAGGCTACATCAGCCGTCACCATATACACCGATGATGAAGTGTCTAATTTAACATCATTTAATAGAGTCAGTAGATCCCCTGTGTCCTTTAAATATGCCTTAGTGGCCTTGACACTGGGCTGGAGAAATTTATCTAGAAATTCCCCCAACCTGGCTGTTACAGAGCCTATCCCATTCACAATCGGCCTCGGGGATGGGCATTGGATATTCTTGTGTACCTTCGGTAAGGTGTAGATAACCGGGACTCTACAAGCACTGGGGATGAGATCTCTTTTCTCTCTAGAATTTATTGCATCCAGTCTATATCCCCAATCCACTAGAGCTTCTAATTGTGCTTTGTATGCTTCCGTAGGGTCAGATGATAATTTCTTATATGTTGAACTATCTCCCACTAACTGCAACAACTGATCCAAGTAAAACTTTTTATCAAGTAGCACAACCCCCCCCCCCCTCCCTTATCAGTAGGTCGTATTATAAGGTCTTTCTTTTTTTCAAGCAAGCTTATTCCTTCCCTGATGTAATGGGGGTTGACACCCTTCCGTAAAGGAAGTTTATCAATATCGTTCAGTACTAGGCTTTTGAACACCTCTATAAAATGATTCCCTGGGTTCTGTGGATTGAAGATAGATTTGTTTTTTAAACCTGAGTCTGTCCTATTCAGTGGCACCCTGGCTCTAACTGAGGCTTCCACCGGATGGCTTAGGAAATGTTTCTTAATATTCATGGTCCTGATGAATTTGTGCGTGTCTATGTAGACATCGAATTTATTCATTTCCTTTTTTGGGGCACATTTTAATCCCAAGTTCAAAATGTTGAGCTCTTTATGGTTGAGCTCAACACTGCTGAGGTTGTATATCCCTATGTCTCTACATCCCTTGGTCTTTTCCTTAGATTTCCTGGATCTTCCCGCCCTACATCCCCTTCTTCTCCTCTGGGGGGCATGTGGTAATCGTGGGGGGGGGGCGCTTGTCTCCCTCCCCCTCTCTGGTAAGGGCCTCTGGGATTTCTCTTCGGTGTTCCCCCTCCCCTCCCTCGTTGTCCTAAAAAAGGACTGTAATCTAAACGATCTTCCCTTTCCAGTGGGGAGAATCTATTATACAGAGGGACATTGTTGTACCCCTCCTGATAATGTTGTGGTGGGGGGTAATGTTGCCATTCACCATATCCCTGTGGGGTATTCCCTCTATATCCTCTAGGGGAAGAGTATTCATTATACTGTCCCCGTGGATATCCTCCTCTTCCTCTTGAGAGTGGTCTAGGGGATTGGTGATATCTCACTCCTCCCCTCCCTCGTGAAGGGGGTCTTGGGGACCGGTAATAGTCTCTTCCATACTGACCGACGTCCACACTGCGCCCCCTCTCGCTAGATCTGGGGTTCATCCCGGCATGACTTACTTTGCTTTTATTCCCTGCCTTTTTCTTATTGTCACCTTTTGGTGGATTACTAGTACCCACTGCCGCACTGGGGTTGGCAGCTGGGTTTTCAGTGTTAGAGATCAAGGATGCTTGCCATGCATAGATTTTATTGGTTTTAAAATCATTTAGATCCCGGTTGAATTTCTTAACTTTCTTTTTTTGTGTCTCTCGATCAATTTTCTCTAACTTTTTCTTTATATTATTATTAAACTCATTCATTTGATTCGTATCTTTAATGGGTTCCAGTTTTTCTTGTAAGTCTCTGATTTTTTCATTTAGCATACTTAATTTAATCTGTTTCCTTTTTAAGACAAGCCCCTGTAATTCCCTACCTGCTTTATTAAAAAATTCAAGCCATTCGTTCATGAATGCCTGATCATTAAGACCATCTTGGGGAGGTACCTCCCATCTTAAACTTCTAAAAATGAGGTTCTCTCTACGATAGTGTTCAAATGTGAACACATCCCACCATGTTTTTATTTGTTTTTCCAACAACCCATCAAGAGTTTTAAGTAATGCTGAAAAGTCTTCCTCATTCTCAATCATTGGTTGATCATTTGAGAAGACTGATTCGGGGTTAAGTTGTCTATTCTTTAAGAAGTTGAATGCATCCATGGCTGCGGGTGGTAAACAAACAGAAATAATAAAAACTGGGTATCCTCAATAGAGCGTCCTTCCAACAAACAGACACCCCCACCGCGCCAATGTTTCTAAATACACTAAAAAAGTAGTGTAAACCAGTATTAAGTGGTGTACACCAATAAATCCAATTCCTTAATCTCACCAATAGTGTCTGACCAGTGTTAAATGGTGTGCATAAAATAATGAAAACGTGAAATTGGTGAAAATGAACAGAAGTAGGTACAGCCTGAAAGACTCTGAATGTGCTCGATTCCGCTTTATGAGTATTTTAATGAGATATCCCATGCAGAATCAGCGGAACGGGGACGCGAGGTGTGGCCATGCGCAATGCGCGGCCGAATGGGCGTTAATTAGTAGCAAATATAAGGGGTGAATGAAAGCCTGCACAGCCAATCCCATGATTAAGTCTACCTATGACGAAACATGTCGGGGGCGTGGCTGTGAGACGTGACACACAGCGCAGTTAAACTACACAGGAATCAGGAAGTTCTAGTGGACGGAGGAGCGGAGGATAGCTGAAGGGAGGGTGAGATTGCAGTGTTACTGCAGCCCAGAGAAAGCACACCTCGGGTCCGCCGTGACCACCAGTTGTTTATTGTTTTAGTTACACCTGTTTGAAGATTGCTTGAAGATTGATGTGATCCACAAATGATTTCTGCTGTTTTATCTTTTGTACAATGTGAGTGCATCAGTTGAAGATTGCAGTGGTTTTAATAAATAGTTTTTGCTGGTTTACACTATTGGAGCACTTTATTTTCTTACATGTGGATCCATATAACAACTATCCTCCTGGACACGTATCTCTCCATTTTTACACCTGAGTGTGGTAAAACTAGCGTTTTTAGCCTTGCATGAAAATGCTGGCATTGTAAATCGGTGAGTGCATTTCTGGAGGGTGTGATTCACTGAGCACAGGGGTGAGGTGGAAGACACACGAAGACACTTGAGTGTATGCAGCTGATTTACACTGGATGTGATCACAAACAGTTCCTCTTGGATGGATCTGATACATATGGACTGTTATATGATGTTTTGAGATGTCACAGCATGGAGTGCAGTGATTTCACATAGTGTTTCACGTGAATGTCACAATCATTTATTTAATGTGTGTTATTTGTAGATTGATAGCACTATTTATTTGTCACGTGTAACACAAAACACAGTAGGAGGGTTCCACCACTATTGTGCTAAAACACAGTTTTTTTGGTTATAGACTTTTATTATTTGAAGCGCCCCATATTTATTCCATGTGCCTCTAGGGGATTATTGGGCTATTAGTGGCATGGTGGATTAAATATTTTGTTTGTATAGTTTATTATTTAAAGGGGCAGCTGTACCTACTTCTGTTCATTTTCACCAATTTCACGTTTTCATTATTTTATGCACACCATTTAACACTGGTCAGACACTATTGGTGAGATTAAGGAATTGGATTTATTGGTGTACACCACTTAATACTGGTTTACACTACTTTTTTAGTGTATTTAGAAACATTGGCGCGGTGGGGGTGTCTGTTTGTTGGAAGGGCGCTCTATTGAGGATACCCAGTTTTTATTATTTTTTTAATATAAAGGAATAGTAGTGGTAAAAAAAAAGCACTTGTGGGTTTAACCAATCTTGTTTTTTTGTACAATTCTAATTTAAGGGGGTGTGCCCTATGCCTGCATACTTTTGCTGATAGGTGTCCCTCATTCCCATCTCACAAAGTTGGGAGGTATGATACTACAGAGGTAAGTATAGATAAAAGGAGGGCATCTGTGCCCAGATCAAAGGCCAGCATGAAATGAAGGAGTTGGTGAAGACTGAACTGGAGGCTTCTCGGAAAGGCCGTATCAGAAAACAAACTCAGAGTATTCTTCCCCTGATTAGCTAGGCATGCTGGGAATAGTTATTCAGTGCTTTCCGGGAAGCCATAAAATTCCAAATGTAGACAGAGCGGAATTCATCATCGGTCACAATAGGAACATGCCTATAATTGACAAAATCTGAAGGGATGGCTATACTGTATATAATTTTGCCATAATCAGTGGGAAGGGTCATCTCATATAAAGTTATTTACACATTATCATAATATTCTAAGCTGGGTTAGGTCTAGGAGAACAAGAAATTTAAAGATAGGTAGTCCTAACAGGGGGTATTAATTAGGGCACCAACCTCTGTGTGCCTACGGGCATTGACAGTTATCAAAATGCAATCCTGAGCATGGATGATGTATTCCAGTTTTAGTGAAATGAACAATATAATTTTATCATTCTAATTCATGTAACCTCAGTGATATAATCAAACCAACCCAACCCATTTTTCGCAGTTCTACAGTACAAAGCCACATGAAATTTAACCAGGCTTCAGGACATTTATTATGGATGAAATTTTCCAGGTTGCTCAGTGAACCTAATACCTTGTTGAAGGGTGAGCTGATCAGTAAACAGGCGTATCGGATGTTCAACACCGCTGTCAGATTCATGACTACTTAATCTGATGTCCTTAGCTTTACAGAACAGTCACCAGACTGACAAGTGAAATTGAGACAGGAGTTTTATTTGAAATCGTGAAGAATGGCAACAGTCTGTGGAAATAGAATGCTGTGCAGTAAGCCTGTTTAGCGCAACCAATAACTAGGCATGTTTGGTGTCCAGTGACTATTAATCTACTAAAATTAAACATGATTGGTGGAATGGTATTTGGCAGATTATAAGGATTATAAGGGTTAGTCCATCCAAATGTTATATATCAGTTTTGGGTGAATGCTAGTTACGAGTGTATGTATTGCACACACTTTTTCTTCAATGCACAGTCCATTAGTAGATACAGACATATTGGTCAATGTCACAGCTGAACTGGGACTTTGCGTAAAGGGAGAGTTTGAGGAAAACCCAAAATACTATATCTGTTTGAGAAACTGTGAGAAATAAGAAAAGCCCCTTATGACGAGTATGGTTCAAGACCATACCACTTATATATTCTTCTCCAACTGGGGATTTATTGAATTAGAAAACAATGAGGTTGATTAACTAACAGCAAATAGGTTGTTCACCTTGCAAGGGAATATGCCCCAGAGCTTAGTGAATGAGGTAAAATTGGTTGACTTCCACTTTCTCTTTGCATGTGATTGGGTATTCCCTGTAAAGTGTAACTTCACCACGTCCACTAAGCTCTGGGGCAACTTCACTTGCAAAATACAACTTGCCTTGCAAAGTGAACAACCTATTTGCCTCTAGTAAATCAACCCCAATGAGTGTATACAGTGTTCTTTTCAACATCGTGGCTGTTTTAATATTTGTATATGCAGTGCAGCATCTGTTCATTAGCATGTTGAATTTAAAGTGAACATGTGGTCCAGCTAAGGACACACATTTTCAAATACTTGACAAGCAATACATGAGTGATAACACAGCCCTGACTGACCTCTGTTGCTACAGGCACTGTGGAACAATTTATCCCCAAAGTTTACAGCAGAAGCACTGAACTTGTCCCAATCGTTAGCAACTGACCTCAACCCTGCTCCACCTTCCAGCAGTAGCTCAACAGTTCAGTTCACCCCTCCACACTAACCCCCACAAAGTTCCCGATCTGAAGTGAACTGCTGAATCACTGCTAGTAGCTGCTGAGTCACTGCTGGTTAAGGAGGAGGGGGTGGAAAGCGGTAGCTCTACTGATAAGTCAATGCTGGTAGGGGCATGAGCAGGGCATGCTGAGCTGCTGAGTCATTGTAGGATAAGCAGGCCACTGCAGGTAAGGAGGGTGGAGCAGGGGGAGCTGAGCTACTGAGTCACGGTTTATAGGGGGGACCAGATTGAGCTGATCTGCCGAGCTACTGCTGGGAGGGTGAAGCTGAGCTGCTGAGAAAACAATATGGAGGACTTCAGTGCCTCTGCTGTGGATTTTGGGGATGAATTGCTGCACAATTCAATTTATGTATACATATTAACAGTATATATATATAGAAGCCACTTCCACTTTAAAAAACATTACTATTTTTAAATATTTCTCATACCACGTGTCAGTGGCTTTAAACCAAAGATAATCCAAGTCCAAAGTCCAAAAGTACATGAATACCGTAATTGCATTTTTCTGTTTGTTGCAATGTGTCCATGTACTTTAAAAGTCTTGTGCTGTGTTGTACTTTGTGTAGACTTAAATAGCATGCAACAGAGAAAGTATTGGGGTGACATTAAGGTTATTCTCCCTGTCATTTCATTTAGTTCTTAAATTTGTCTCACCGTTGGCAGTAGGATAGCACATTAAAAGGGCATTTTGATGTGTCTGTGCAAATTTCATTGTTTTGAAATGTATGCAACAGAAATGTCTGTTCATAAAGTAGAAGCAGAATATAGATTACATCTTTGCTGAGGTATGGGGGTGTGTGTGTGTGTGTGTGTGTGTGTGTATGTATATATATATAATTTTAATTTATAATTATAAATATAATTTTTTATTTTTTTTTGGATATAATAATTTTTTTTTTTTTGGAGAGTCACCCATGTATGCTTTAAATTACTTGAGCATTTTTTCATTCATCTGTCTACAAACCTGTGATGCATCTACTTCTGATGTCTTTTTTATTGGCTCCTCTCTTCTCTGTTCTGCTGAATATTCCTTGTTTGTTTTCAAGTGATCTGTTTGATGTGCATAAGCAGAGAAGAGGTGAAATTCTAATGAATAAATTCTGCATACTCCACTCGGCTTGTGTAAACTTTTTGTGCATTCTTATAACAGAGGTAGTTTTCCGGGTTCTGAGCATCAGTGGGATCATGGCTGAAAAACCAATCAATGCTGCTTTATCTGAATTGTTGTCAAGATTTAAATGCAGGCACCATACCTTCAAAGGTCTTCTTAAGTGACACCAGATTCATGGATCTGATATGTATATTATAACTCCCGTAGAGGGCTGGCCTGCATCTCCTACCTCCAGCACCTTCCTATTGCCCAGTAAGGTCACTCTTTCTAGAGATGAGCTAATCACGTCAGTACTGTAGGGAAGTGTTTTAGTTGGTGTACCCAGAATTTAGGTCTCCCGAGATGCTTGAAAAATAGTCAGTTTGTACAAGCACCATTACGTATCTGCCATGTGCTCTTGCAGTCAGATTAGGTATTGTGCAGAAAAGGCAGTTGCACTGTTATGCCCCGTACACACGGTCGGATTTTCCGAAGGAAAATGTGCGATCGGAGTGTGTTGTCGGAAATTCCGACCGTGTGTGGGCTCCATCGGACTTTTCCCATCGGATTTTCCGATGCACAAAGTTTAAGAGCAGGCTATAAAATTTTCCGACAACAAAATCCTATCGCGTCAATTCAGACCGTGTGTGGGCAATTCCGACGCACAAAGTGCCACGCATGCTCAGAAGAAATTCCGAGACGGAACAGCTCGGTCTGGTAAAATTAACGTTCGGAATGGATACAGCACTTTCGTCAGGCTGCAATGTTTAAAATTGTTTAATACCGCGCACTCTCTTCTTCTTTCTAATGCTAGAAGAATGAAATCGTTTTGCTGCTCATATTCACACAGACTTCTCACAAACTTATTTCTTTATTATTTATCGTGATTCCCTCAATATATTTTGATTTGTCACATCTGACCAAAAATCTTTTTTTTTTTTTTGTTTTGTATTTTTTTCAAGGCTGATGTCTTGATGGACAAGACTGTCCTTTTTTGAAGAAAAACACACATAGGCAGCCTCCTCCAGGTTACTCCTCTTCCTGCCACTTTGTCTTTGAAGGCGGAGGGGAGGGACCTGGGTATCGGGCAGCCTGCTTGGCCCGGCCACCTCCTGGCTGAGACTTCCCTGTGTATGAAAAAGGGACATGGTTTTAGTTTTTGCTTTATCAATCACAATTATAAATTAGTACTCCAAAATAACATCTATTTAAATCATTGATTGGACAACCAGAAATATTTAGAAGAATGCTATACCTGGCTCAAGCTGGGCTCCTCCACATGCTGCTGCCTGGAAGGCCCAGGTTGGGTGTCAGAAGCCTCAGCTGGGGGGGAAGGAAGCATGGAAGGAAGAGTGGAGAGTGCTGGCCTGGGTTCAGTCTGACCTGCCACAAAATGCAGCCTGTCATAGTACCACAGCCTGGGGACATAAATGTCATCTGCTGCTCCTAATCTCTGGGAATCCTGGACCTTCTTGTGCTCCCTTAGATAAGTGCTCCTCAGGCCAACAATTAGGATCTTCAAATAGGTGATGTCTGCCGTGGGGATCACCGACTTCACAAATTGCATCAACTTATCCAGCTCTGCCTTCCTCTTTGTTTGGTTCTTAAAATCAGGGTGGTTTATCTGCCACAGACAAGGCAGCTCCCTGAACATATCTATGAAGATTGGCATAAAGTCATGATCCTTCAAGATATCCATTTTAACTGCAAGACACAACACAAGACAAACCCTAATGTCAGCCTAAAGTCTTCTAAACTTGTGCAAATACAGGCCTCAATCTAGAAGCAGTATAGGCCCAATGTTAAATCTTACCTTCGCTATCACGATCGGCGCTTCTGTTACTCCTTCCTCCACTCACAGATCGTACGTACTACGCACGCGTGTTACGCTTTATAGACACTGCGCATGCGTGAAACTCCGCCCGCCCCTGACGTTCTTTCTAGTCTATTCCCCGCCCCTTTTCGTTCGGCGCAGTGGGGGAAGAGCACATGGCGGAGACAGAGCAGGTGTCTGTAAATTAAAGCAACGAGGAGGAGGAAAGCCCGGAGCCTGAAACGTCCCGATCCAGAAGGAGACGATTTAAGGCCTCAAATATGTCCTTTGTGGAGATGGTGGAGATGGTTGACATACTGAAAAGGACCGACTATGACGGGAAGTATGGACCTTACCCCAACCCCAATGTCCGAAAGGCCAAGATCATGGCGAAAGTGGTCAAAAGTCTGCACTGGAATTTCAGGGTACGACGATCCAAGGATCAGCTCAGGAAGCGGTGGTCGGACCTGAAATTAAGGGAGCACGAGCAGTGCAGAAGATCCAGAGAGTGCTGCAAAAAAGTAAGTAGTTGTCCTGTGTTCCTATTCTTTATGTTTATTATGTCCGTGCTGCTCCATGTGCTTTTCTTAACTGTTGTCCAGTTTAAAATGGCAACTTTCATGTTCATGGGCACATTATTCGTTCGTATGAAACATCGTTCGTTCGGCCTAGAAAACACCATTGTTTTGGCCATATGCATTTGAATACATTTTTTATGGCCTACTTGTCTTAAAATAATTTGGTTGTGTAGATGGGTTTGTAACTAGAATGTAATGCAAACTATATTCTGTGTAAGGAGAGGACACTCAGCAACTGTTTACACATCTGGACGCTGGAGCACTAGTGTGGGACACAAGAACACCCTTTTTATTAGGGGGCCCACACAGGTGCTGCAGTGTATACTATAGGGGTGTCTCCATCTGTGAAGCTTGTACAAAACAGGTAAGTATTCAAGCTTGACAAAGGACAAAAATATTTCTTCATCTTGGAACTCTGTCAAAAGAGACAATTGTACCCAACTTCCAAGCAATGTTTCATATTTCTGTTTCTGCCATGAAATATCTGTGTGCTAAGTATACCTATTTTTTTTTTACATAGGGAATAAAAAACTCGGAGGACACCCCTCATCCGAGGAGACCACAGACCCTCCACCTCTGGAAGAAGGGGAAATCCCACAAAGACAACAGGAGGAGGAAGGAGACGTGGTGGAAATAGTCACCACAACAGGTGAGTGTCTGCGACCATAGGCTCAGGTAAGAGATGGATGCCGGCATATTTATAATACATAGTGTGTTTTTGTTTCTATCTTTTTAGGTGATCGTGATGTTGTGGATCCAGATCATTTCACCTCTGAAAGTGCACAGATCCTGATCGAGGACATTATGGAGTGTAATAGGGACTTGGAAAAAATCCAGAAAAACATCAATGATGTTCAAAAAAAATGAAGAACATCATTGATGTTTTAGGGAGAGTTTAAAACCCCTCCAAATCCCTTTGGTTTTTTGTGATCTAAAAAATTTCTAACATTTTTGATATATTTGCGAAAAGCCAAATTTTGAAGATGCACACAGTGTGTCAACATGTGCTATCTGCCATCATGGGAGATCAATGGACGCGTTTTGGGAGTGCAACCCCTTCCTCAATAATAAAGTAGCTGGGAGGAAGGGGTTGCACCCCCAAAACATGTCCCTTGATCCCCCGTGATGGCAGGTAGCACATGTTGACATTCGGCAATTTGTGTGCATCTTCAAAATTTGCCTTTTCCTGGGGTGACTTCACCCCATCTGAACGCAATATCAAACACAGTTTGTAAATACTCATGTCTGATATTGCCTTCAAGTTCTACCAAATGTGAACTTTGTAAGTTCAAGATTTGTGTCTTTCTTGTTGGTTTTAAACATGCCTGTTTTATCTTAAATGGACATTACTACTTTTTCTAATGTGACCCAAAAAATTGTTATACAACAAACATGCTGGTTTGTTTTAAAAACCTTTTACAAATGCACATGTGATTGTGCTGGTATTAAAAAGATTGATAATCAAGAATGTGTGGATTATTGTTTAAACGCTCCAAAACTTTTGTTGTGCTCTAATTGGTGTTTTCTGTGACAATGGGGGTTATTTCCTAAGGGAAAATCCACTTTGCACTACAAGTGCAGTTTCAGTGCAGTTTCAAGTGCACTTGTAGTGCAAAGTGTCTTTGCCTTTAGTAAATAACACCCAACAGTGCTTTGTAATGTTACACAATCACACCATTTTCAGGACTACACATATTTCAGTCAGGGTCAGTTAAAAGAAACACAAGCAGTAAATGTCACCAAAGATTTTAGTAGTTAAAATTATTTTTTATTTGAAAAAGGTTTCAGACATTGTCTGGCATATTGATGGCGCCCCTACCAACAAAGTATTCAAGGTATCTTAGACGGACCTCACGGGCACTCAGGGGGGGCAAGCCAGGACGGCCACTTTCAAGCGCCGTCAGGGTTGGTTCATTCGGAATTCCAGGCCTCAGGCCCAACTGAGCCAGCATAGTTGGCAGAATGTTGCCGTAAAAAGTTGCGTAGAACACAGCACGCCAGGATGATATGATTCAGTTTGTACTCATGTGTATGGGTGTAAGAAATAGGCGGAACCGGCTGGCCATGATTCCAAATGTGTTTTCCACCACTCTTCTGGCTCTGGTCAGCCGGTAATTAAAAACCCTCTGGTCCGGTGTGAGGGTCTTCATCGGGAATGGGCGCATAAGATGGTCCCCCAGCGCAAACGCTTCATCCGCGACGAAGACGAATGGGAGTCCTTCCGCATGTCTTCTGGAGGTGGCAAGTCCAAGCTTCCATTCCGGAGATGCCTGTAGAACTCTGTCTGGGCGATGACTCCACCATCGGACATCCGGCCATTCTTCCCCACGTCCACATACAGGAACTCATAAGTAGCCGACACCACTGCCAACATCACAAAACTATTGAACCCCTTATAGTTGAAATAGTATGACTCCGAGTGGGGTGGTGGGACGATGTGGACGTGTTTCTCATCAATTGCCCCTCCGCAGTTAGGAAAGTCCCACCACTGGGCAAAGTGGGAGGCCACAGTCTGCCATTCCTGTGGGTTGGAAGGAAACTGTGGAGTCAAACAAGAAAAAATAATTATTCATTTTGCACATAAACAGGGAAAGCAGATTAGACACAAACATTCTTGGCCAACATCAAGATAACATTTATTTGAGGGAGTTTTTAAAGACCAAGGTATAAGGTACACCTATCAGATTCCCCCCTCCCTCTCATGAGCCATTTCTAACATTATAGGGGGGGGGGATCTATTGGACAGGTAACCCTCTCCACTTCATTGAGAGATGAATGCCTAAATAATGTGTATTACTTTGGCCAGCTCATCCTTAGTTACACTATTGACAGCCCACTGGACAGGTAAGAAGTGTCAGAATACAAAGATATAAATACACATTGTACACATTTGAGCACATTTGGACATTTTGCTATTACCTATCAAGATAATAATAGTATACCAAAACTTTAAACAGTACCATTTGAAAGTATACAGGCAGGCCCTTGCACTACATGGGTAATTCATCCATACATCTGACCACAAAAGAGATGGGTATAGTGTGTATGGGTTTGGCAAAGTCAGCAGATAGATGATTGAGGATAGATAGAGAATTGGTATCAGCTGACTTAGCAGTTTGGGGGAGGGAGGGTTCAAAATGATTTGGGGACCCCAAAAAAAGCCTCTGGCACTCTGCCTGAATTTTAAGCACAAATCACATTTTAAAAAATTTTAGGGGGTGTTTGGGGTAAAGCACTACTATGGAGCTGATAAAATACATTGTTAAGTGACTACATGAGGTGAATATAGGGCCAGGAGATCATGCTGGGGAGGTAAGTGAAGGCAAATATGTATGAAGGACAAAAAAAATAATTACATAAAAAGGGGATATTCACAGCATATTACAATCATGGTAATTAGGGAATGAGGAAAGAAATACAATATACTATCAAACATTAAATACAATAAAAATGCGATGTTAAAGGATAAAAATCTTACCTTAATATACTCCTTCTGCAGGACCTGGATGATGGCAGAACAGGTCTCTGGGATAATGATCCCCAGAGCCTGGGGGGAGATGCCTGTCGAGAACTTGAGGTCCTGCAGGCTTCTCCCCGTCACCAAGTACTGCAGGGTGGCGACTAGCCTCTGCTCCGGAGTGATAGCTTGCCTCATGCAGGTATCCTGCCTGCTAATATAAGGGGTCAGGAAAGCCTACAAACGGTGAAATACGGGGTCCGTCATCCGGAGAAAGTTCCTGAAATCATCAGGATTATTCTCACGGATCTCACGGAGGAAAAACATATGACAGAACTGGTCACGCTGAAGCAACCAATTTTTGGTCCATGAACTCCTCCCCACCCTGTTCATGGACTGGACTTGTGTCAAGGTAAGGATCCCAACACCAAGCCCCCGCACAGCACAAACTCTACTAGGAGTACGTATACGCAACATGGATAGAAAATGGTCGGCTGCTCAGAACGAAGTAACAGAACGCACTGAAGAATAGCAAGGCCTGTGAAGAGCGACCTGAAAAACAGCAACGAGCGGACAAGATCGCACAGAAAACTCCAATACAAACTGACTGCACGCACTGAAGAGCAGATACAAACCTACAAGCACAAACTGAACAGCAGAAAACGATCTTAAAACCACGAGTCTGAAAAAGTGCGAATCGTCTCTCACCAAACTTTTACTAACACGAGATTAGCAAAAGGAGCCCAAAGGGTGCCGCGCTTGGTTCGGACCTGCCCTTTTCTAGTCTTGTCGTACGTGGTGTACGTCACCGCGTTCTTGGCGATCGGAAATTCCGAAAACTTTGTGCGATCGTATGTATGCAAAACAAGTTTGAGCCAACATCCGTCGGAAAAAATCAGCGGATTTTGTTGTCGGAATGTCTGATCAATGTCCGACCGTGTGTACGGGGCATAAGTGAAACACAATAGCTCCATATACTGGGGCAGGGTGCAACAGTAATAATTTATAATCGCCAAGAATATTGTTAATATACTTTAGATACCCCTGACACATTTCTGTCAACCAGATATCCTGACATTGCATACTTTTTATATTTAATGGGCATCAGAACAGTGCACATGATTTCTTCAAAAATATATATGAAAATCCATAATACACACTATGAGGACATTGATCCAGCTTTCACATAATAATATATAAATCTAATGGTGTAAAAATAGCCATAGCAGCCCATTCGACTGCTATGGGACCTGTGGTATGAGGGCAGCCCCATTATCGAGGCTGTTAAGAAAAACTAAATTGTGGAGCTTCCAGAGTAGAAGGGCTGAAGACCTCATGAGTATTGCTAATCACAGATCCAGCTATGTGCAGTATAAAGCATTTGCTCTGTACTTCTGAAATTAATTCTGTATGTCTAAAGCATTTAAAAATCCCAAAGGAAAGGTTCTCCTGAGCTAAAACCTTATAGGACAGCGGAGCTATGTAGTTCTTCAAGAATGTGTAAAGCAGTTAGAGCTTAAAGAAATTTGTAATAGGAATATCGAGTAATTGTGCGCAAGAGCATTAATAATTTTGTCATAATATAAAATATCATTGTGGTTTTTATTATTATTATTGTTGCTACAACTATAACTTTTATCCAAAAGCACAAGTCCCTAATAGTGTCTTTGAATTAAAGCTAAACTTCAGGAAAAATGTTAATTTTAAGAAAGGTACTTGGTATGTTTTCCCTAACAGTACACTACATGTA
The DNA here is from genome assembly GCA_037952835.1 of Lithobates septentrionalis. Classification (NCBI taxonomy): domain Eukaryota; kingdom Metazoa; phylum Chordata; class Amphibia; order Anura; family Ranidae; genus Lithobates; species Lithobates septentrionalis. The sequence continues at coordinate 7,813,972 of JBBDGP010001277.1, read as the reverse complement.
GGGGACTGCTACTTATTGTAAATTTCATACCTTGCTACAAGCCACCTTCTTTACAGAGCACTGTATTTCTGGGTGCTACAGGAATTAGAGCGGATGCTACGGCAGTGAATGGCTCCAATGTCATCCTCATCTCTTCTTCTTTCCTTGCCCATTCATAAAAAGCCTTGTTTTTTTACTGGCAATACAAGGCATTCTGTGAATTCAGTAGAGATCATGTCTCATACCCACCCTGCTCTCCCCCCTCTCTCCTCCTCCACGCACTTAGACTTTGCACAAATTTAACAAACAAATTTGACATAACACTTTCAATGGTATATTTAACAGACCCAAAATAAGCAAGTAAAGGAATTACATTGTTAAAGAGGAGCTGTGGTCATTTAAAAAAAATAAATAAATCAGTCCACAGCTAGAGATACTGTATAAAAAGAAAAAAGGAAGAAGAGAAAAGCACCACTAAGTGTAGCATTTATTAAAGTGGAGTTCCACCCAAAAATGGAACTTCCACATTAAATGCTGGTGACCCCCTGACATGCCACATTTGGCATGTCATTTTTTCGGGGGGGGGAGCGGGTACCCTGTTTTTACAGGCACCCAGCTCCCACTTCCTCCCCTGGCACCGCGGCGCCGGAAGATCACCTCACCCCTCCCCCCTCCCTCCCTGCAATCTTCTGGGACATGGCACAAGTCCCAGAAGATTGCCCGGCCATTCACAGCACGCAGCGTGGCTCACGCATGCGCAGTGCGCACCTGGGTGTGAAGCCACAGCCAGGTGCCCAAAGTTAGAATGCCGACGCCGCAGAGAGGAGGGGGGAGAGAAGCGAGGCTTTGTGCGCCTGCATCGCTGGACCGTGGGACGGATGAGTGTTTGATTATTTTGATTCAGCAGCTACACTTTTTGTAGCTGCTGACTCTTAAATTGGTGGAACTCCGCTTTAAAACATATTGGTAAAATGAAAAGCAATAAATATGCACTCACGTTTAAAAGGAATCAAAGGGGTGTTCCGGCCATTTTTTATTTTTTTTTAAAGTCAGGACCTACAAACACTGTAGCTGCTGACTTTTAATAAGGACACTTACCTGTCCAGCGAGCTCGCTATGTTCGTCCCCCCCCCCCCCCCCAGGCCGATCTGTCCATCGGATCGGATGCTGGTGCCGCCATCCTTACTAAGGGAAACAGGCAGTGGAGCATTGCGGCTTCACTGCCCGTTTCCTACTGCGCATGTGCGAGCCGCGCGGCGCTTTGTGAATGGCCCCGTTGTTTCCTGGGGGACACACATGTCCCAGAAGACAACGGGGCCGCTCGCAGAGGAGGGTGAATTGAAGAAACAGCGCCGCGGAATAGGAAGAGGCAGATTAGGAAGACTGCCTAGCAACAGGGGTTTCTGGTGAGTATTTTTTTTTTTTTTTCAAATGTTTTTTTTTATATTTTTTTAAGAATGTTAATGTAATTTTTTTTTCTAGGGTGGCCCTCCACTTTAAAAAGCAGACCAACAGGTCTCCAGTAGGTGGCAACCTCCCAGGTGATCATAGGGGAGCAAGCCCCTCCACATGGATGTGATGTAAGATGCTTGGAACCAGGAAGTTGACCAGGGGAACACCAGGAAGAGCCAGCAGAAGCAGCAGACTGAGTGTGTTTATCATATGGATAAGAACCACTGTGGACAGCAGGGAAGTGTGGCAGGCCCAGAAAATGGCCGTGATGATGTCATGTCGGATAATGATGGGTGTTATTATGCATTTGGGGTCTGCAAACCTGTTGCAGGGGGCGAAGGCTGGCCGAACTTCTGCAATTCTCGCCTAGGCAAGAAGTGGGAGCAGGTATCTGTCAGCAAAAGGTACCTACTCCTAGAAAAAAATAAAAAATGTCAATAGTGGTAGAGGAGGGAGGGGGCAGGGGGATGAGGGGAACTTTCACTTTTAAGTGAAGTTGCGCTTTAAGGTTTCCATACACTTTATGTCTGTTAATTTAGTAACATTAGCAATCTTCTCTGTTGAGTTTCTCCTTTACATTTTGACAGTATTTACTAGAACTATGTATGGAAACTTCATCCAATCAAATTTTTCCTTTATAAAACATACCCTGATCAGTTGCCTTGGGCTGTAGCCTAGTTATACTCATTACATCATGTTTTGAAATAAACTACCATGTCCTTTAAGACACTTTTCAGCTGAAAGCGGTGGTTATGGCCAGGAGAATATCTTAATTTTCCGTATGAGATGGCTCCAGGGAACACATTCGCAGATGAAAATGGGTCAGGCAGGCATTTTTACAAGCTGTAGTGCAAGTGGGAATAGTAGATTGAGGTCATGTACATAATAAAATGTAGAAAAAAAAAAATTCTAGACTTGCTCCAAATAATCGTTGGGAAATCTGGAGTTTAAAATAAATCTAAGATATTACAATGGCTGTGCAAAGGCCATTGCCTTTTTCTAAATCACACTTTTCAAGAATTCAGGCACACAACTTTGTCACTGTATTGCTCATTACCATAGTTAACGCACAATTCCGCTACTGGGTAATTTTCAGGAATAAATGTTGCATAATCGAAACATCATATTTAACTGCAATGACTGTTTATTTTTGTACATTATGTCTGACAGAATATTTTATTTCTCTTACCGTTCCTGTCTGCAAATAAAAATGCTTCTTCTTAAGGAGGACAGGGAAATTAATTGCAGACATGCTTGACAACACAGCGATCTATTTATAAATGTTTTCTCCCAAGAGTGACACAACTTTCACCCAGATTTCACACAATTTTCCAATGGAATTTGTTTTAATAAAATATCTGTGAATGTTGGGTGAAATTTGTGTGAATTTTGGGTGAAAACATTTAAAAAGACCCTTAAAGCGGATCTTCACCCAAAACTGGAAGCACATCTTATAAGCCCTTTACCAATATGACCAAATCCTATGAATGACTGCCCGAGGCTCAGATCAAGGCGCGCTTAATTTGTATCTTGTAAATATAGCGGAGAGTCAGTACGCCGCCCGTGCCCCAGAATGACGTCATTGTGTGACTAAATGCACTGGGTGGAGCGCTACGCCAATCCCTGAAGGACGGGCTGCTACATGGAGCCGGATGGCTTTTTTCTTAAAAGTGCTTTGTTGTAAGTAAAAATTTTTTTTATCTTAATAAATGTCAAAAGGATTTAATGCTATGGCAAGTTTTATTTTATTTTTTCAGATTGTGGATGACTGAGTCCCTTTCAAGTGGTGGATTTCCCTACCTCCGTGTAAGTCCCTTCGGACGTATAGAGGCCCTTGCTGGGTTTGAGTCACAAGCGAGATTGACCTTTCATAATAGGAGGTCAATATAGGCTGGTAGGCAATCACTTTGTAAGGTAGAGGCATTCACTAAGGATCACGTTCCCTATCTGGTGTCGGATAGTGTATTTATTTCTGAAGGACTTTGCTTATCACATATGGACTTTCTTTTCTTTTGTATATTTTTATATTCTATTTTACTTTCCATGTTTTTTCTTTAGGTTGCTACTTTAGGAGTTTATGTTTATAAAATAGCGCAGTTTTACTTCCTGATATACATGTTATTCTTTACCCACTACCTTTTTGTAGCAGGCACTCACTCTCACTAACTCAATCCTCACCCCTAGGGATGGATGACATTGGTTTGGCCCTCTCCCTGCTTCCCTCAACCTCCTGGGACACGTCACAAGTCCTGGACCAGTCTCACAGTGCTGCACAATCTCAAGCATTAAAAAGTGGTAAGACGTCTGGAAGTCAAAGTTGGCTCCTACGTTCACAATAGGATAGGGATATGAAATCTAGCGAAGAATCAGTTCCAGGGAAGACAGCAGTGGACTCCATGAGCTGCTAAGTACTTATTTGAACATAGTTACATAGTAGGTGAGGTTGAAAAAAGACACAAGTCCATCAAGTCCAACCTATGTGTGTGATTATATGTCAGTATTACATTGTATATCCCTGTATGTTGCGGTCTATCAGGTGCTTATCTAATAGTTTCTTGAAACTTTCAATGCCCCCTGCTGAGACCACCGCCTGTCTCTTCTCCAGAGAGAATAAGTTCAGTGCTCGCAACCTTTCCTCATAACTAATATCCTCCAAACCCTTTATTAGCTTTGTTTCCCTTCTTTGCACTCGCTTCATTTCCAGTACATCCTTCCTGAGGACTGGTGCCCTGAACTGGACAGCATACTCTAGGTGCGGCCGGACCAGAGTCTTGTAGAGCAGGAGAATTATCGTTTTATCTCTGGAATTAATCCCCTTTTTAATGCATGCCAATATTCTGTTTGTTTTATTAGCAGCAGCTGAGCCTATCATCTACTAGGACCCCAGGTCCTTTTCCATCCTAGATTCCCCCAGAGGTTCTCCCCCCAGTGTATAGATTGCATTCATATTTTTGCCACCCAAATGCATTATTTTAAATTTTTCTACATTGAACCTCATTTGCCATGTAGTTGCCCACTCCATTAATTTGTTCAGATCTTTTTGTAAGGTTTCCACATCCTGCGGAGAAGTTATTGCCCTGCTTAGCTGAGTATCGTCCGCAAATACAGAGATTGAACTGTTTACTCTATCCTCCAGGTTGTTTATGAACAAATTAAACAGGATTGGTCCCAGCACAGAACCCTGGGGGACCCCACTACCCACCTCTGACCATTCCGAGTACTCCCCATTTATCACCACCCTCTGAACTCGCACTTGTAGCCAGTTTTCAATCCGTGTACTCACCCTATGGTCTATGCCAACAGACCTTATTTTGTACAGTAAACATTTATGGGGAACTGTGTGAAATGCTTTTGCAAAATCCAGATACACCACATCTACGGGCCTTCCTTTATCTAGATGGCAACTCACCTCTTCATAGAAGGTTAATAGATTGGTTTGGCAAGAATGATTCCTCATGAATCCATGCTGATTACTGCTAATGATAACGTTCTCATTACTAAAATCTTGTGTATAGTCTCTTATCATCTCCTCCAAGATTTTACATACTATTGATGTTAGGCTAACTGGTCTGTAATTCCCAGGGATGTATTTTGGGCCCTTTTTAAATATTGGTGCTACATTGGCTTTCCTCCAATCAGCTGGTATCATTCCAGTCAGTAGACTGTCAGTAAAAATTAGGAACAATAGTCTGGCAATTACTTGACTGAGTTCCCTAAGTACTCTATGGTCCGTCATCATCCGATTCCCCATAGGGGAGAGCGGCACTCTGACAGGTCCGTTGCTGCACAGCGACGGACCTGTCATCTTCCTGCTCAGCAGGGATCAGCGGATCGATCCGCGCTGAGCAAGCGGATGTTCACGGGGCGGATCATCACTGATCCGCCCCATGTGAAAGAGCCCTAAGTTCCTTTTGTGGTTTATAATTTATCTGCACATGTATCCTCTCATTATGTGGCTCCCTGGTGTCACATGGGAACTGTGTACACACTTGAAAGTTACAAAAATTGTTTTGGTAGAACAGCGATGATGGGTTAGAACCTCTGTTATGTGTTATTAATGCCTGTTTATCCACTGGGGAAAATAACATTTTCTATTTTTCCTATTAGCACCAGAGCTAAAAGTGAAGGCAAATTCAAAAATGTTAATTGCCACCAGAACAGGAATAAAGGCAATATTTTCCAATGGGTATCTTTGTTGTGATGACTGTCTGAGGTCTCGTTCACACTTTGGTCTCTGAAGAGTGATCCACATTCGGATTGCTCTTCAAAGATCATTTGATGGGCTGCCTGCTTTAACCCCTTACAGAGCTCCCCCATTCACTTAAATGGGTCACTCTTGGTAGGCCCTCCTAAAGTGAAAGGGGGTGGAATTTCTGCTGCGACTGCTAAGCAAAGCATTGTGGCAACGGCATGTGTACACCCCCAGCTGATGCCTCTGCAGCTAAAGGGGAGCGGTTGGGGGTGGTAAAAACCACATCTGAACCACTGGGTTTTCCCACCCTTCAACCACTAGTGCGAATGAACCCTAAAAGAGCATTTCCCCCATGCAGAGTACAAAGTGGCCATTTTTGGAAGAGAGTCTGGACAGCTCCTACCGGGGCCACACAGTGAGCATTGCTGGATCAGGGAGCATTCCGGGGTTGGGGGAGATTATTAAAGAAAAACTGTACAGAGGTACATTTATCCTTTAAGCATTAAAGACTAAAACCAATGTAAGTGAGACTGTAATGTACAGTAAGTTAAAACATTATTTCTGTACAAAATAATACATATATAGAGAGTCTAAGTGTCAAGGCAACCCATTACCTCTTCCATCCCTCTGTAAGATGAAGAGCTGGTTAGCAAAAGAAAATAACTATTTTAGCATAATGGTGTTACGTGAATAAGGTGAAAGCTTTAGATTACGCCACCTGAACCAGTCAGCACTTTTACATTTAGACAGCTTTCAGCTAACGTGGTCTGCTGGAATTGGTAGTATTTATATTGTTATAGAAAACACACCAAGGAATGGGCTAAAAAATCTCAGCCTGTGAGATCCAATTTGTATCCATTTCTCTGGCAAAATATATCTGCCATGGCACACAACACAGCAATAGAAGGAAAGTCAAAATCAAGAGTACCTATCACCGGTTTATATCTAACCAGCATCTTCGCACATTTACCAGTGCAGCAGAAGTCAGACTGGGAGCTATGCACCATAAGCATCTACTGCATTTGTAGAGCTGCACTGGGAGAGGTTGAAGAAGTGTGCAGGAAGGTAGCGCATAAGAAGGATCTTAGCTGTGAATTACTGCTCTTTCACAGTTCAGGTGATACAGGAAACTACAAATCTCCATTAAGATATGGTGATGTCACCCAGTTTGCTTTGTAGTGTAGTGTAGGGTGTGCGAGTCATGAAACTAACTAAACAGGATGGCCAACATTTCCACAGGTTAAGGAGTTCACATATGTGTACTTCATATGTATTTCTTTTTATTAAGTTGTGTGACTGTAGCCTTCTAAAGTGACATTGAACTATTGTTTAGAATAGATAAAATTAAATACAAGTTTGTATTCTTACCAGTCCAGGAATCTAGCGCTGTGATCACCCAGGCCGGTACTTCACTGGTCTCTGGGTCCCCGGGGCCACCATCTTGCTGGTGGGGAGCTGGCTGTGACTTCCTGTGCCTTCACAACAGGCTCCCCACTGCACATGTGTGAGATATGCTGTACTTTCTAAGTGGATCAACAGCCTCTTGGGAAATGTGAAATGGACAGGGTGGAGGGGGCAGAACTTCTGAAGTGGGAGCAGGTACCTACTAGAAATAAGTACCCGCTCCCTGAAAAAAAATGTTTGCAGTAATTAGGGGGGATAGATGGGGAATGAGTGTAACTTCCCTTTTTAGGTGACGTTCTGCTTTAACTCAGCATAGTCCCTTTTGTTTCTTTTAGCCTCCTCCAAATCTCATAATTTCTTTTTTTTTTTTTTTGCATCCTGTAAGAGGGTGGTTATGTTTATTCTCCATTGTCCCGCAGTATGTAGGAACATAGCCACTCTTTCTTGCTCGCTCCTGAGATGGACTATGGTCGATGGGATTTGTAGTAAGCATAGAGCAGTGCACATGACTGCAACTAGCGTTCACTGCTCTTTCCAAGCAAATGGAAATGAGAGTGAAAATGGTGAGGTTCTGGAACTCATGGAGGGAATTACAAGGAGGCAGAAAAACACAGTAAGGAATGATGTAATCAAAAATATCCATCCACCCTCCAAAACCATCCTCTCATAAGCTCGACCCTTTCCTGTTTTTGAGAGAAATGTAAGAAGTATGGCATATCTTCAATACCAGCCCCCTTACTCCTGTCGAATCCAGCATTCCCTCAAAGAATGTCCATTGACTTTCTGTCAGGCACGAAGTTTGCTGCCTCCACTCACATCTATACTTTTTTTCAAAGACAGCAAACTACGTACTCAGAACGAACTAATGTCCCATATGTCTGGCACCCCTATGCCCTTCTGGTCCTGCTTACAGCTACGCCACTTTCCGTATTCCCTGGATCGTGCATCAGTGGTGTCCTGACCATTAACCCAATATGAATGACTTTGAACACAAACATCACCTCAACACCACGTTACGTCTCTCACCCATAAACTACTGTTCCAGAATACACCTCCAAGGGCTTGCAAGGCATGGGAATGAGACCTACAAATTAATCTTTTTTCCAGAACAATGGAAACTACTCCACACTAATATTCACAAGGGCTCTGTTAACGTCACAACACATGAAAACAACTTTAAAATCATGTCAATATGGTATTGAACCCCAGCCTTGTGTCATCATTTTTTTTAACAATCAGGATTGCTTTATTAAAGGATTAAATCATACAACATTTATAAAAGAAAAATGCTTAATTTATTTGATAAATCTATTCCTAATCTCTGTTGGTGATGCCATGGTGCAACTGGCTTACACCTTCATATCTGGTGGGAATGCCCATTGATCCAACCTTTCTGGACAGAAGTACATTCCACGATATCACAAGTAACAATGTACACTTTAGACTTTTTTCCAATGCAATTACTTCTACACCACACCTTGCTGCCTCACAAATCCTACTTTAGATCTCTAGATGTATATGCTTAATGCTGCTAAACTATGCATCTCAGTACACTGGGGTACATCTCATGTTCCCACAATCTCGGAATGGTCTCGTCTACTTAAAATAGCTGAAATGGAAGAACTCCTCGCCTTCGCCAAAGATCGACTTTCCAAATTCAAGTCTACATTGGCACGTTGGTTCATTTTCAAACGACTGAGACATAGCGCCACTTACTAGACACTCAGGCATCACTGCCTGTCTGGCCTGCTCCCCAATGCCTTTGACGCTATCGCCATAGCCCATTTGACACTGACTGATGTTCAAGGTAAGCACATGCTGGAGGGACCACCTTGTGAGTTTCCTCCCTTCCCTTACCCCCTCACTTCCTTTCTTCCCCACCTTTTCCCTCTCTCACATTCCCTTGATCCGCCCCCCCCCCCCCATTTTTTTTCTGTATACTTTTGTTTTCTGGGAGGATCACATTGGCCACAGCTGTAATTACCCTTCTCCTTTCAAATTTTGAAACATGCCCCCCCCCCCCCCCTTCCACTTGTCTTCTGCTACTTCTTGCTCCAGGAGTAAAGATTTTGATGCCTTTCTCCTCATTGATCTCTCTCTCCACCCCACCTCTACCAAGCCTGCCCACGTTACATAGTTTTCCTACCTTTAAGCTAATTGCGTATATATGATACGTTTGCTGCATTGATAAATTGCACTTATTTTATACTTACTTTTTTTTTCTTTATCTCCTTTATAATTGGACTACTGACATCCATGAAACGCTCCTTATTATATTACATCTCCTTATTATTCTATCTCTATTCTGTAATACAACACTGTATTATTTTGTTTTTCATTGGCTTTTATTTGTACTTACAAAATTTCCAATGAAATGTTTTTGGGGAAAAAAAAGAGAAATAAATGACATGGGTATTAGGATAGTGGATGTGTATGTGTGGATTTTTTTTTTGAGAATAAGGATATCATTTAGTATCAATTTAAGCCTTTTTAAGTTATCACCAGGCAGTTTAAGACAAGGGTTAATGAGGGTTAAAGAGCCAAAAAATCCCCCACTTAACCGGTGCAAATCACAGCAGATTTTATATGTAATGAATTCCATTACATGTCAAAAATAAGAGGATTACTTCTAAACTGGCAGGACTGTGCAAATTTTTCCTTTTCGCCTCCAGGCTACTGTAACTGTGTATGCAGAAACACCTGTTTATAGTACAGGTACATCCTAATATTACACAGCGATTTATTCCAAACTGCTTTGACTACTATGACTGTGTCCTATCTGGTCATTATCAAAGTAAGATTTGGGGACCAATGGGACAGGATAACCACATATGTTATGGTAAATTTGGCTTACAGAAACCAAAAAATCCTCTACGGAACCAAAACATTCAAAGTAAGACAGAGCCTCCTAAAAACAGAAGGTATATCATTTAGGGATTTTCATCATAATCCAAAAATACAAGGGAGTATTCCTTATTTTAGCATTGCGAGTTTAGCTTTAAGAACCGCTGGCTTGGATACCAGATAAAGCCTAACATTATGCAACAACTTATTCAGCAATATACATTTTACTGTTTCAGGCTGGTGACCATCAGTATAAGGAAACTATGACTTTTATGGAGCTTGGGTTCCAATGAGAAACTATAACCAGACACGTTGTGGTGAGCTGGGTTTAAAAAAAACAAAAACAAAACTTCCTCCAAAGAGCCAGTGTAAAGCAGCAAAGACTTTATTTTAAAAAAAAATGTTCTTTTGGGTTATACCAATTATGGCATTTATGGACTGTAAATACTCTATGTCTCATTAGGTCCCTTATTTTGATTTCATTTTAAGTTGAAGTAAAGCACCAGTGCTATATGACACTTGTCTTAGCTACAGTGTCTTGAAAAAGTTTTCATACCCCTTGAAAGTTTCCACATTTTGTCATTTTACAACCAAAAGGGTAAATGTATTTTATTGGGATTTTATGTGATAGACCAACACAAAGTGGCACATAATTGTGAAGCGGAAGGAAAATGATAAATGTTTTTTAATTTTTTTTACAAATAAATATGTGAAAAGTGTGGCGTGCATTTGTATTCAGCCCCCCCCCCCCCCCCACCCGAGTCAATACTTTGTAGAACCCCCTTTTGCTGAAATTACAGCTGCAAGTCTTTTTGGGGATGTCTCTACCAGCTTTGCACATCTACAGAGTGACATTTTTGCCCATTCTTCTCTGCAAAATAGCTCAAGCTCTGTCAGATTGGATGGAGAGCGTCTGTGAACAGCAATTTTCAAGTCTTGCCACAGATTCTCAATTGGATTCAGATCTGGACTTTGAATGGGCCATTCGAACACATGAATATGCTTTGATCTAAACCATTCCATTGTAGCTCTGGCTGTATGTTTAGGGTCGTTGTCCTGCTGGAAGGTGAATCTCCATCTCAGTCTAAGATTGCCCATCTTCCCATCAACTCTGTCCAGCTTCCCTGTCTCTGCTGAAGAAAAGCATCCCCACACCATGATCCTGCCACCACCATGCTTCATGGTGGGGATGGTGTGTTCAGGGTGATGTGCAATGTTAGTTTTCTGCCACACAAAACGTTTTGCTTTTAGGCCAAAAACTTACATTTTGGTCTCATTTGACCAGAGCACTTTCTTCCACATGTTTGCTGTGTCCCCTACATGGCTTCTCGCAAACTGCAAATGGGACTTCTTATGGCTTTCTTTCTACAATGGCTTTCTTCTTGCCACTTATCCATAAAGGCCAGATTTGTGGAGTGCACAATAGTTGTCCTGTGGACAGATTCTTCCACCTGAGCTGTGGATCTCTGCAGCTCCTCCAGAGTTACCATGGGCCTCTTGGCTGCTTCTCTGATTAATGTTCTCCTTGCCTGGCCTGTCAGTTTAGGTGGACAGCCATGTCTTGGTAGGTTTGCAGTTGTACCATACTCTTTTCATTTTCGGATGATGGATTGAACAGTGCTCCGTGAGATGCTCAAAGCTTGGGATTTTTTTTTATAACCTAGCCCTGCTTTAATCTCCTCTACAACTTTATCCCTGATGTATCTGGTGTGTTCCTTGGCCTTCATGATGCTGTTTTTCACTAAGGTTCTCTAACAAACCTCTGAGGGCTTCACAGCACAGCTTCACAACAGCTGTATGTATACTGAGATTAATTTACACACAGGTGGACTCTGTTTACTAATTAGGCGACTTCTGAAGGCAATTGGTTCCACTAGATTTTAGTTAGGGGTATCAGAGTAAGGCTCCTTTCACACTTATACGACTTCAAAGTCACACGATTTTACCGCGATTTCGCGGCCGCGATTTTGCCGTGATTTTACCGCGATTTTACCGCGATTTGGGAGCAGTACTACTTTGCCACGTTTTTGGCATTAACAAATGAAAACATACAGTAGTTGGTATGAATCATAAGGGGGAACTCCACGCCAAGTTTTAAATAAAAAAAACTGGTGTGGGTTCCCCCCCAGGGGCATACCAGGCCCTTAGGTCTGGTATGGATTGTAAGGGGAACCCCCTACGCCGAAAAATCGGCGTGGGGGTCCCCCCAAAATCCATACCAGACCCTTATCCGAGCACGCAGCCCGGCCGGTCAGGAATGGGGGTGGGGACGAGCTAGCGGCCCCCCCCCTCCTGGACCGTACCAGGCCGCATACCCTCAACATGGGGGGTGGGTGCTTTGGGGCATGGGGGGGCGCCCTGCGGCCCCCCCCACCCCAAAGCACCTTGTCCCCATGTTGATGAGGACAAGGGCCTCTTCCCGACAACCCTGGCCGTTGGTTGTCGGGGTCTGCGGGCGGGGGGCTTATCGGAATCTGGGAGCCCCCTTTAATAAGGGGGCCCCCAGATCCCGGCCCCCCACCCTATGTGAATAAGTATGGGGCACATGGTACCCCTACCCATTCACCTAGGGAAAAAAGCATCAATAAAAAAGACAGTACACAGGTATTTAAAATAATTTATTAAGCAGCTCCGGGATCTTCTTCCGACTTCGGGGGTCTCTCCGGCGTCTTCTCCCGGTGTCCGCATCTTCTGCCGGCTCCACCGCTATCTTCTGGCGCTCTTTTGCCAGCGGTGGTCCGGACCTCTGGATCGTCTTCTTCCCTCTTCTCTTCCAGAGATGTTGACACGACGCTCTCTCCAGCCAGAATGGTCTCTGTGCGCTCCGCACCGGACTTATATAGGCGGTGACCCCGCCCCCTTATGCCGTCACAGTCCCTGGGCATGCTGGGACTGTGACGTTTTAGGAGGCGTGGTCACCGGGTGATGACCACGCCCCCTTATAAAGGCACAGTCCCAGCATGCCCCGGGACAGTGACCTCATAGGGGGGCGGGGTCACCGCCTATATAAGTCTGTTGCGGAGCGTTCAGAGACCATTCCAGCTGGAGAGAGCGTCGTGTCAACATCTCTGGAAGAAAAGAAGAAGGCAGAAGACAGAAGTCCGGACCACCGCTAGCAATTGAGCTGCAGAAGAAAGCGGAGGAGCCGGCAGAAGATCAGGACACCGGGAGGAGACGCCGGAGAGACCCCCGAAGTCGGAAGAGGACCCCCGAAGTCGGAAGAAGACCCCCGAAGTCGGAAGAAGAGCCCGGAGCTGCCTAATAAATTATTTTAAATACCTGTGTACTGTCTTTTTTATTGACGCTTTCTTCCCTAGGTGAATGGGTAGGGGTACCATGTACCCCATACTCATTCACATAGGGTGGGGGGCCGGGATCTGGGGGCTCCCTTATTAAAGGGGGCTCCCGGATTCCGATAAGCCCCCCGCCCGTAGACCCCGACAACCAACGGCCAGGGTTGTCGGGAAGAGGCCCTTGTCCTCATCAACATGGGGACAAGGTGCTTTGGGGTGGGGGGGGCTGCAGGGTGCCCCCCATGCCCTAAAGCACCCACCCCCCCATGTTGAGGGTATGCGGCCTGGTACGGTCCAGGAGGGGGGGGCGCTCGCTCGTCCCCACCCCCATTCCCGACCGGCCGGGCTGCATGCTCGGATAAGGGTCTGGTATGGATTTTGGGGGGGACCCCACGCCGATTTTTCGGCGTAGGGGGTTCCCCTTTGATCCATACCAGACCTAAGGGCCTGGTATGCCCCTGGGGGGGAACCCACGCCGTTTTTTTCATTTAAAACTTGGCGTGGAGTTCCCCCTCTGGATTCATACCAGACAGCTGTCAGCACTGCCTGTCACTCATCGGGAAAGGAAAAAAAAGTTTTCCTTTCCCGATCAGCGAGCCAGGCTTGTGCTTACAAAGTCGTGCTGAAGTCGTGTCTATATTATTCAGGCACGACTTGCATGCTACTTCAGGGTTTAACATTGAGGTCTATGGAGTACAACTCGCATAGAAGTTGGACCAAAGTAGTGCAGGGACTACTTTCAAGTCGGCACGACTTAAAGTCGTGCCAATATGAATGGTAGTCATTGAAAATCATGGAGAATGACTTGTCATTAGGGATGAGCTTCGTGTTCGAGTCGAACCCATGTTCGACTCGAACATCGGCTGTTCGGTCGTTCGCCGAATTGCGAACGATATGGGCCGTTCGCGCCAAATTCGTGTGGCGCGTCACGGCCCATAATTCACTGCGGCATCGCAGTGCATTGCTGGCTGATGATTGGCCAAGCATGCACTATGACCCGCATGCTTGGCCAATCACAGCGCCGTCAGTAGAGAGAGCTGTAATTGGCCAAAGCCAGGGTGGCTTTGGCCAATTATGGCTCAGGGAATTTAGTACACACCCCACACTATATAAGGCCGCCTGCACGGCGGCCCTGTGTAGTGTGTGTTCCGGTGTGCTTAGAGAGAGAGAGAGACAGTGTCATTTGATTTGAGTTAGATAGATTAGGCAGAACAGTCAGTCAGTTAGCTGCACTTACAGTGTATTGTGTATATATATGCATCCCAGGTGTTGCATATATATATATACACTGTATTCAGTTTAGCTAGATCCGTTCCTGTTATCTTCTATCTAGACTATTTACATTTAATGCAGTGCGTCCTGCTCACAGTGTTCAGCTAGATCCGTTCCTGCTATTTACATTTAGTGCAGTGCGTCCTGCTCACAGTGTTCAGCTAGATCCGTTCCTGCTATTTACATTCAGTGCAGTGCGTCCTGCTCACAGTGTTCAGCTAGATCCGTTCCTGGTATTTACATTTAGTGCAGTGCGTCCTGCTCACAGTGTTCAGCTAGATCCGTTCCTGCTATTTACATTCAGTGCAGTGCGTCCTGCTCACAGTGTTCAGCTAGATCCGTTCCTGGTATTTACATTTAGTGCAGTGCGTCCTGCTCACAGTGTTCAGCTAGATCCGTTCCTGCTATTTACATTCAGTGCAGTGCGTCCTGCTCACAGTGTTCAGCTAGATCCGTTCCTGCTATTTACATTCAGTGCAGTGCGTCCTGCTCACAGTGTTCAGCTAGATCCGTTCCTGCTATATACATTTAGTGCAGTACGTCCTGCTCACAGTGTTCAGCTAGATCCGTTCCTGTTATCTTCCTACTGACAGGCAGGCTTGTCTGGTTACAGTATATAAAGCTACCTGAAGAAAATTACAGGTGTTCTATTTGATCCTATTAGTACCACGGTCAGGCAGCTAGACTATTTACATTTAGTACAGTGTGTCCTGCTCACAGTGTTCAGCTAGATCCGTTCCTGTTATCTTCCTACTGACAGGCAGGCTTGTCTGGTTACAGTATATATAGCTACCTTAAGAAAATTACAGGTGTTCTATTTGATCCTATTAGTACCACGGTCAGGCAGCTAGACTATTTACATTTAGTGCAGTGCGTCCTGCTCACAGTGTTCAGCTAGATCCGTTCCTGTTATCTTCCTACTGACAGGCAGGCTTGTCTGGTTACAGTATATATAGCTACCTTAAGAAAATTACAGGTGTTCTTTTTGATCCTATTAGTACCACGGTCAGGCAGCTAGACTATTTACATTTAGTACAGTGTGTCCTGCTCACAGTGTTCAGCTAGATCCGTTCCTGTTATCTTCCTACTGACAGGCAGGCTTGTCTGGTTACAGTATATATAGCTACCTTAAGAAAATTACAGGTGTTCTTTTTGATCCTATTAGTACCACGGTCAGGCAGCTAGACTATTTACATTTAGTACAGTGTGTCCTGCTCACAGTGTTCAGCTAGATCCGTTCCTGTTATCTTCCTACTGACAGGCAGGCTTGTCTGGTTACAGTATATATAGCTACCTTAAGAAAATTACAGGTGTTCTTTTTGATCCTATTAGTACCACGGTCAGGCAGCTAGACTATTTACATTTAGTACAGTGTGTCCTGCTCACAGTGTTCAGCTAGATCCGTTCCTGTTATCTTCCTACTGACAGGCAGGCTTGTCTGGTTACAGTATATATAGCTACCTTAAGAAAATTACAGGTGTTCTTTTTGATCCTATTAGTACCACGGTCAGGCAGCTAGACTATTTACATTTAGTACAGTGTGTCCTGCTCACAGTGTTCAGCTAGATCCGTTCCTGTTATCTTCCTACTGACAGGCAGGCTTGTCTGGTTACAGTATATAAAGCTACCTTAAGAAAATTACAGGTGTTCTTTTTGATCCTATTAGTACCACGGTCAGGCAGCTAGACTATTTACATTTAGTACAGTGCGTCCTGCTCACAGTGTTCAGCTAGATCCGTTCCTGTTATCTTCCTACTGACAGGCAGGCTTGTCTGGTTACAGTATATATAGCTACCTTAAGAAAATTACAGGTGTTCTTTTTGATCCTATTAGTACCACGGTCAGGCAGCTAGACTATTTACATTTAGTACAGTGTGTCCTGCTCACAGTGTTCAGCTAGATCCGTTCCTGTTATCTTCCTACTGACAGGCAGGCTTGTCTGGTTACAGTATATAAAGCTACCTTAAGAAAATTACAGGTGTTCTATTTGATCCTATTAGTACCACGGTCAGGCAGCTAGACTATTTACATTTAGTGCAGTGCGTCCTGCTCACAGTGTTCAGCTAGATCCGTTCCTGTTATCTTCCTACTGACAGGCAGGCTTGTCTGGTTACAGTATATAAAGCTACCTGAAGAAAATTACAGGTGTTCTATTTGATCCTATTAGTACCACGGTCAGGCAGCTAGACTATTTACATTTAGTGCAGTGCGTCCTGCTCACAGTGTTCAGCTAGATCCGTTCCTGTTATCTTCCTACTGACAGGCAGGCTTGTCTGGTTACAGTATATAAAGCTACCTGAAGAAAATTACAGGTGTTCTATCCCAGCTTAGTGCAGCTACAGGCCATTAGTATGTCTGGAAGGCCAAGAAGGAGAGGCAGACAGTCACAAGCCAATAAGAGAGGGCAAGCAGGCTCTGTGTCTAGTGCTGGTCGTGGAGACGGTGCATCCTCATCAGCACGTGGCCATGGGACACGCTTGGCCTTTTTTTCGGCAGCTGGCCGTGTTGAGCCGCAACATGCGGAAAACTTGGTCGAGTGGATGACCAAGCCGTCCTCATCCTCCTCATCCTCTCTCACCCATGCCCAGGGTGCTTTGTCTGGCAAAGCAGCGGCCTCTTCCCTCAGCTCAATGTCATCAGTGACTCCTTCCCTAGCTCCACCATGTCCTCATGAGGATTCCCTCGAACTGTTTGACCACAGTGTTGGGTACATGCTCCAGGAGGATGCCCAGCGTTTGGAAGGCTCTGATGATGATACTGAGCTCGATGAAGGCAGTAACATGAGCACGGACAGAGGGGGTGCCCAAGAAGGACAGCAATCTGGCAGTCATGCTCCCCCTGCTGCAGCATACTGCCAGGTTTGCTCCAGTGATGAGGAGGGAGGGGATGATGAGGTCACTGACTCAACGTGGGTGCCTGATAGGAGAGAGGAGGAGGAGGAGGAGGAGGAGGAGGAGGCGGCACATCACCAACGAGGCAGGATGCCCTCCAGGGGCCAGCCTAAGGGCAGCACATTGACTGCATCACACCCCAAAGCTCCACATGTGCAGGGCGCTGCAGTCTCTGCGCGTTATTCAAAAAGTTCTTTGGTGTGGGCCTTTTTTGAGACGAGTGCATCAGATCGCACCGCTGCTATTTGCAACATATGTCTCAAGCGTATCTCGCGTGGCCAAAACATCTCCCGCTTGGGTACCACATGCTTGACCAGACATATGTTGACCTGCCATGCAGTTCGTTGGCAAGCGTATCTAAAAGACCCACACCAAAGAACAAAGAGGATCTCTCCTTGCTCCTCATCAGCTGAGATTTCCAACCCCACTAGACCTTCAGTCCTCTCTGAGACCTGCAGTGAGAGGAATGAAGGTGTTGAATTAGGTGTGTCACAGCCAAGTACTTGTGGGCAATCTGCTTTTGGTACACCGACGCCAGATTGTACCAGGCAAATTTCCCTGCCCCAGCTGCTGCACCGCCGAAAGAAGTTTGCTCCCAGCCATCCACATGCCCAGCGGTTGAATGCTAGCTTGGCAAAATTGCTAGCACTTCAACTGCTGCCTTTTCAGTTGGTAGACTCTGCCCCCTTCCGTGAGTTTGTGGAATGTGCGGTTCCTCAGTGGCAGGTACCCAAACACCACTTTTTCTCACGGAAGGCGATTCCAGCTCTCTACCGGCATGTGGAAGGCAATGTCCATGCCTCGCTGGACAGGGCGGTCAGCGGTAAGGTGCATATTACCGCTGACTCATGGTCCAGCAGGCATGGACAGGGACGTTACTTAAGTTTCACGGCGCATTGGGTGACTCTGCTGGCAGCTGGGAAGGATGCAGGACAAGGTGCAGTAGTGTTGGAGGTTGTTCCGCCACCACGCCTCCAAAATGCTGATTGTGACACACCTCTCTCCTCCACCCCCTCCTCTTCTTCTTCCTCCATGGCCTCTTCCTCGGAACCAGCGGTGCTCCGTAGGCGTTCAAGGGGCTACGCAAGTACGCAGGCCAAAAGATGCCATGCGGTGCTTGAGCTGGTGTGCTTGGGGGACAGGAGCCACACTGGGGCAGAGGTTCTGTCAGCTCTGCAGGGGCAGGTTCAGAGGTGGTTGACGCCACGCCAACTTAAGGCAGGAATGGTGGTTTGCGACAATGGCACCAACCTCCTCTCTGCCCTCCGACAGGGACAACTGACCCATGTGCCCTGTTTGGCTCACGTCCTTAACTTGGTGGTGCAGCGGTTCTTGGGCAGGTACCCGGGCTTACAGGATGTCCTGAGGCAGGCCAGGAAAGTCTGTGTGCATTTCCGCCGGTCATATAATGCCAGTGCTCGGCTGACGGACCTCCAAAAGGAGTTTAACCTGCCCAAGAACCGCCTAATCTGTGACATGCCCACCAGGTGGAACTCGACATTGGCCATGCTGCAGCGGCTGCACACGCAGCAGAGGGCCATAAATGAGTACCTGTGCGACTATGGCACCAGGACAGGGTCAGGGGACCTTGGTTTTTTTTCCCCACGCCAGTGGGCCATGATCAGGGATGCATGCACTGTCCTGTCACCATTTGAGGAGGCCACGAGGATGGTGAGCACTGACAGTGCATGCATCAGTGACACTGTCCCCCTTGTCCACCTGTTGGAGCACACGCTGCGTGGAATAATGGACAGGGCACTTGAGGCAGAACAGAGGCAGGAAGAGGAGGACTTCCTTAGCTCTCAAGGCCCCCTTTATCCAGACAGTGTTCCTGCGTGCCCGCCGATCACACAGGAAGAGGACGAGGAGGAGGAGGAGGAGGAGGAGGAAGATTGTGTCAGTATGGAGGTGGAGCCTGGCACTCAGCATCAGCAGTCTTTAAGGGATCAGTCCCAAGGAACACATGGACTTGTACGTGGCTGGGAGGAGGTGGCTGCGGACGTTGTTGTCCTTAGTGACCCAGAGGACTCCGGACCGAATGCCTCAGCAAACCTACGCTGCATGGCCTCCCTGATCCTGCAAAGCCTGCATAAGGATCCTCGTATTCGTGGTATCAAGGAGAAGGACCAATACTGGCTGGCAACCCTCCTTGATCCACGTTACAAGGGTAAGGTTGCGGACCTTATCTTGCCATCGCAGAGGGAGCAGAGGATGAAACATCTTCGGGAGGCCTTGCAGAAAGGTCTGTGCAACGCGTTCCCAGAGACTGGGAGGTTACAAACTCCTGTTTCTGGACAACGTGTTGCTGAGGCTTCGGTCAGTCAAAGAAGGAGCGGTGGAGAAGGTGGCCGTCTGACCGATGCGTTCAGACAATTTTTTGGTCCGCAGCCCCAAGGTATGATCGGTTCCAGCAACCATCGCCAGCGTCTGTTTTACATGGTGCAGGAATACCTAGGGGCAAGATCAGACTTGGACACCTTTCCCACCGAAAATCCTCTGGGTTACTGGGTCTTGAGGATGGATCACTGGCCAGAGCTTGCACAGTATGCAATTGAGCTACTGGCCTGTCCTGCATCCAGCGTTCTTTCGGAACGCACATTCAGTGCTGCTGGAGGCGTGGTAACCGATCACAGGGTGCGTCTGTCCACCGACTCGGTCGATCGGCTGACCTTCATAAAAATGAATCAGTCTTGGATCACCACCAGCTACCAAGCACCTGATGCAGATGTAACCGAATAATTTTTTTTGAAATCTCAGATCCCTTCAAAGACTGCCTATGCTGATGCTGAGTGACTATCCCTGAGTAATTATCCTCTTCCTCCTCAATCATCACGCTGATAGCTTGTAAGAACATTTTTGGTTCTGGGCGCCACCACCAGTGCCTAAGGCACAATTTTTCAGCCCCTGTTTAACAGGGGCGTGTAATTACAATTTTTGATGTAATACTTTGCAGCAGGGCTCGTTCCTGCATTCCAACTAGAGTGTCTGTGAGGGGTTGCAGTGTTGTGGCACCAGCACCAGTGCCTAAGGCCCAATTTTTCTGCCCCTGTCTAACAGGGGCGTGTAATTACAATTTTTGATGCAATACTTTGCAGCAGGGCTCGTTCCTGCGTTCCAACTAGAGTGTCTGTGAGGGGTTGCAGTGTTGTGGCACCAGCACCAGTGCCTAAGGCCTAATTTTTCAGCTCCTGTTCAACAGGGGCATGTAATTACAATTCTTGATCTAATATTTCACAGCAGGGCCCTGTGAGGGCTTACAGTGTTGTGGCCACAGCAACACCTAAGGCCCAAATTTCTGCTGAGTATATAGGGCAGGACCCTACTTTCAAACATCTAACTTACAAACGACTCCTACTTGCAAACGGAAGGAGACAACAGGAAGTGAGATGAAATCTACCCCTAGGAAGGGAAATTCTCTCCTGTAAGAGTTAATATGGGAGAACAATTTCTCCTTTCCACTGATGCTTTCCAATCCTTGTTCCACAAAAAAACCCAAATTTTCAAAAAACATTTTTCATTGGGACAAAAAAGTGAGGTGAAATCTTCTGAAGAGGAGGAAAGACGCAAAACAAATGTCACAGGGGTGATAACCCTTCCCTATGTTTTCCAAAAAGCTTAGAAAAGATTTTTTGGCTGGAGCTAAACAAGTTAAAAATGTTCAAAATTACAAACAGATTCTACTTAACAACAAACCTACAGTCCCTGTCTTGTTTGCACCGCCTGTATACTGCTGTTCAGAGTATATAGGGACCTTTCCTTATTTTAATTTGGGTGCGGGGTTCCCCTTAATATCCATACAAGACCCAAAGGGCCTGGTAATGGCAACCCTTCTTGATCCACCGTTTGTCTCACTGATTTTCATCCATATTGCCATGACCCGACATGACATTAAACCCGCAAGCAGTTTTAAATGAGATTTTTTCCTTTAAAAATGACATTTGGTGCAGGGACTGTTCTAAACATGGGAAACACGCGTCACTTTACAGGCATACTATAGACACCCCCCAGGTACGATATTTAAAGGAATATTTCACTTTTTTTTTTTTTACTTTAAGCATCATTAAAATCACTGCTCCCGAAAAAACGGCCGTTTTTAAAAGTTTTTTTTGCATTGATACATGTCCCCTGGGGTAGGACCCGGGTCCCCAAACCCTTTTTAGGACAATACCATGCAAATTAGCCTTTAAAATGAACACTTTTGATTTCCAACGTTCGAGTCCCATAGACGTCAATGGGGTTCTAACGTTCGTGCGAACTTGCGGTCCGTTCGCGGGTTCTGGTGCGAACCGAACCGGGGGGTGTTCGGCTCATCCCTACTTGTCATACGATTTTGCAGTACAAAATCGTGGGACAAGTCGTGTAAGTGTGAAAGGGGCCTTAAGGGGACTGAATACAAATGCACTACACACTTTTCAGATATTTATTTGTAAAAAAATTTGAAAACAATTTATCATTTTGCTTCCACTTCACAATTATGTGCCACTTTGTATTGGTCCATCACATAAAATCCCAATAAAATACATTTAGGTTTTGGTTATAACATGATAAAATGTGGAAAATTTCAAGGGGTACGAATACTTTTTCAAGGCACTGTACTTTTATTGTAAGCCCTATAATCAGAATCACCATAGTCTGTACATCTGCCGCAGTGCTTATGGCTTGCTTAATGCCAGACCTCAGAGCTACCCCTTCCTTATGGTGCTCAGATTATTGTCATGCATGTTGTGGTTTCCTGTGTGCTGCCAGCTTATGATTGACACCAATGATGATAGCCCTGAGCAGGAATAAAAGGAAGCCTTGATTTGCTGGTAGTATGGTACCTTAATGGCTAAAAGAAGGGAGGGGACACAGGGAAGAAAAGAGAGTGCTGCTCACCCCTAATGATTGAAACAAAAAAGAAAAACAGATTCCCCAATTGGGGTTTTTAGGCAGCAAAAAAGAGAGGGTAGAAGGCCAATATGTAAAAATATATCTTTATTGTACAAAGAGTGGCTTCAACACACTGGTTAAAAAGAATGAGCTCCAATAAGGGTGTTTACCAATACATGACACTCAACACATACACTGTATACATATGTTCATAACAACATGGCATATGCGTTGACGTATGACAAAGTTTGTGGACCTGACGCGTTTCGACCCATATTCCAGGTCTTCTTCAAAGGTCAATTTGCTAAAATTATACCACAAAAATGCATGTGTCAAAAATTAAATATGTATATTTGAAAACAGGTACATCACATATCAATACAGCATATTTACCCAATAATGAGTGTCCTAAACCCAGGAGCTTTCTGTTGGATAGATCCCTTTAAAATCGAAAGATTGCCCGTTCACCTTCCCCCAGAGGTCTCATGGCATCACCGCCGCAGCCCCTATTCCCAGGGGGAGATCCCAAAAATGTGGCTTACAAGAGATCACACTGTGAGACGCCCCCTATGCGCAGACCACTCAGCCGGTCAGATAGGGAGGACACCTGCAGCAACAACCCAGGGAGGAAAAAATAACAAAGATCGGAATAATGTATATTATATATTAGTATGCACTCCAACGTAAGGTCTAAAAAGTGTATATGTGTTTGTATCTGCTTGGTTGTAAAATACCATAGATACATATATACACCCATTACATTGGCCGTGGCCAATGCATACTGGGTGTATGTGTCTGTGCGTAGAAAAGTCCACACACACATATACATATGTGTGTACACACATATATATATGCCATACTTATGGTGTAAGATACCTATTTTAGTATAAAAGATATAACGGAGTGCATACAAGGGTAAGAAAAATACAAGAATAAAGAAGGGAGTGATAGATTGCAAATTAGTACCTCGACCATGTAAAAGAAGGGGTGTGAATAGAATAAGGAATGTGATTAATGAGGAATAGCGCTTAGAAGTGGAAGAAAGTGTAGGAACAAAAGACGTGAATCCCTGATGTGGACAACAAGTGTATATGAAAGGTGAACACACAAAAATGTGAAAAACAAAGACCACTTAAGGGTAATAGATGTGAAGACGGGTGAAAAAGTGCCCACAAGTGGGAAAAAAATATAAAGTGTACCAAGTATATTACCTAATAAACAAGGTGAAGATAGTGCGAAGACCACACTATGTTGCCCTGTGTGCTTGCACTTAGGTGTGACCTGGCCCGGGATTGGTCACTACCTTGAACAGGCTAAGTAAACGCCTGTCCAGGTTACCATTTGGCAAGTCTGAAAATATAAAGTAAAGTAAAAAAGTATTGTATACATTTGAGTATTTAATATGTATATATGGTCATTGTAATAGACCAAATGTTATATATAGGGCAACAGAAGTGCAATGACGTAAAAACAAAGTGGTGTACTTACAATGTGAAGCTGCAGGAGAAACCGTCAGCTGGACAGAAAGATGTTCAGGATGGTCAAGAGAGGCTGAGAGAGTGTATATAAGCCCTTGATTTAGGGCGGGACTCCGACGTAGATTGATTGACAGCAGGTGCCAGCATTCCACTAATAAGACCGCTCCGGGGAGACCGCGCTTGGGGGCATGGCAGCCGAAAGGCGGCCTCGTGTGGTCCCCTCGGCGTTCAGGGCGAGCGAAAGCTCCGTCCGCTGACGTCATCACCGTTGCAATTGCGTGACGCATCCGCATCACGTGGTACGCGCGGGGCCCCGCGCATGCGCAGTGAGCGGAGACGTCCAGGGATGTCCCTGAACGCCGCCGGCAAGGGGGAATCCCCAATATGGTAGCCAGGTCCAGCCTGGGTATCCAATGGGGAAAGGCGGGAGGGGGAGCCATCCATGCAGGAGCCCCTCCTCCCCGCCTTACCTTGCCGGGAAGGCACATCTAGGAAAATCAGCCCCGGTACGTGGGCAGCGCCAGCAGCCATAATGACTGCTCATAGGGGGAAGGGAAACAAACCATAAAGGGGACAAAAATTCAATTATTGTACAAGATCAAGAAAATGTAAGAATGATATAAAATTATACATGTAAACATATCATCCTATATTAGTACATACAATTTTTGGCGAAGAAGATTTACACATGAGATATCCATATATGCAGAGTAAATTCACATGTCTAGGTATATGAAGGTAAAATAAAACACATGTTAGAGCAGAAGAGAGACAACAAAGGATGAAATTGAAATTAAGTATATACTGCATATCCAGAGAATATACGCAGAATAAATACATAAATGGTCATAAATGTCCCTGGACTATCAGAAGGGGATATGGGAAAAGGGGGGAGGAGGGGAGAAGGGAAGGGAAGGACATGGAAACTGGTAGGAAGGTGGAACAGAGGAAAGAACCCTAAGAGGCACCATTTCTCTCTATTGTTAGCAGAGGGCAAGGAGGACCTTATTGGGTCTTGCCCGAAACAAACCCTTTTAGAAACGGGGCAAATGATATAGCATCGTTTAGTCCCGGGAACGAAGTGGCATTTAATTGAAATATCCACTTTTGTTCATGTTGCAACAGGATTTTGTTCCAATCACCGCCTCGATTTGGTATATGTACTCTATCGAGGGCGGTGAAGGACACTTTTGGCATTCTATAATTGTGTACTGACACTACGTGTCGGCCCAATGGTAGGTAGTAATTGCCAATCTGCATGTGATAAATATGCTTGGACATGCGACGATGGAATTCCTGTTTGGTCTTGCCAACATAATAAGCCCCACATTCACAAGACATAAGGTAAACAATCCCTCTTGTTTGACAATTAGTGAAATGTTTGGGCTTGAACAATGCCCCATTTGGAAGATGGAAGGTTTTATCGCGTCTAATATATTGGCAGGTAGAACAATGTCCGCAAGGAAAGGACCCCAAGATTGAACAATGTTTGGATCTCTTTAATTCATCTTTAAACTCACTTTGAACTAATCTATCTCTTAACGAGATAGCGCGCTTGTAGGTAATTGATGGTTTATTGGAGATAAAGTTGCGGACCTTTGGGTCATTCAACAATATAGGCCAATGTTTTTGGATGATATTGTTGACCACCTGATGTTGTCTAGAGAACCGTAAGATGATCCTGGTGGGGCCAATGTTGGTACCATCCATTGGCTTTTTTTTGGATAGGAGTTCCGACCGGGATTGTGCAATTGCTCTATTATATCCTTTTCGTAGGCAAGAGCGGCTGTAGCCTCGTGCTAACAATCTGGTTTGTAACTTATAGGCTTCCTCTTTGAAGAGGGTATCATTTGAACAGTTCCTGCGTAAACGCAGGTACTGTCCATATGGTATCGACCTCTTCAGAACTGTGGGGTGAAAGCTCTCGGCGTGCAACACTGTGTTGCCGGCCGTGCTTTTGTGAAAGAGAGTGCTTGAAATCTTGTTGTCAGGGGTACGTGCCAGTTTGACATCCAAAAATGTCGTTTGATCAGGATCATAGGTCATAGTAAACTTCAGATTATATTTGTTTTGGTTGATGCGATTCAAGAATTGGAGTAACATTTCCTCTGAGCCCTCCCAGACGATGAGGACATCATCGATGTACCGTAGCCACAATTTGATGTGGCCCGTGTACACCGCGAGGTCCCCATCGTCTAGGAGGGCCTTCTCCCACTCCCCCAGGTACAGGTTGGCGTAGGCCGGGGCACAACAAGTGCCCATGGCCACGCCCTGCACCTGGAGGTAGTGGGAGTTATTGAAACAAAAGAAGTTATGATGCAGGATGTAGTCAAGTCCATCTACAATGAACTCGTTCAATGCCTCATCGTATTTTTGGCTTCGATGCAGGAGCGCCCGCACAGCAGCGATCCCCTAGGTATGGGGGATCGAGCTATACAGGGCCTCGACATCGATAGCCACCAAAAAGGAATTCACTGGAAGGATAAGCTCTTCAATTATTTGTAACAAATGTATTGTGTCCTTCAAAAACGAGGGCATACTAAGGACAAAGGGTTGCAGGAAAGAGTCGATAAATCGGCTCAGATTTTCCGATATACCCCCATTGCCCGAAACAATGGGTCGTCCAGGGGGGTCTGTCTGACTTTTATGTATCTTGGGCAAACTATAAAAAGTTGCCACCCTTGGATGTTTAGTACAAATAAATTCGTATTGGTCCTTAGTAATAACTCCCTTTTCAAATGCTGATTGAATCAGTCTGTAAAAATCGGTGTAGGAGGCTTGTATGAGTCTAATGGGGATGGTTTTATACCACTCCTCATTATCAAGAATATTTTGGCACATACATACGTAGTCCTCATTATTCATCAAGACCACGTTGCCGCCCTTATCAGATGGCTTAATTGTAATTTTGGTGTTATTACATAAGGAGTCTAAGGCTTGAGACTCCTCTTTGGTTAAATTTTCAGAACGTACATTCTTGTTATATTGGAGCTTTAGGAGATCTCTTAATGTTTGTTTAACAAAGATCTCAATGCTTGGATTCAAATAGAGGGGAGGAAATTTTGCAGAGGGTTTCTTGAAACGTGTTGTAGAATTCTTAGTAGGCTCATTGGCAGTGGAGAGTAAAGTCTCCAAATCAATTTGATCAATGAGATCCAAACTGTTACTTTCCTGAAAGAGAAGGGTCAAGTCCCGTAGGGCCTTAAACTCTCTCATGCTGAAGCTAGTCCAGTCCGTTGTATCGACATTTTCATCTGCTTTTGCATGGAGGCTCTTAAGTAATAGCCGGCGTGCAAAGAGATGCAGATCGGTGATCACTTCAAAGATGTCAAAGTTGTTTTGTGGGCAAAAAGTTAAACCACGTGACAGTACGCTACTTTCCGCTGCAGAAAGGGGATGAGATGATAGATTAATTACGCTAAGGGATTCTGTTGTCCCCTCGTGACAAAGGCGTCCAAGTTTCCTGTTCCCCTGTTTGTCTGGGATAGGGGAAATCCCCGTGTCGGGTTTAAAGGACTCTGAGGTCCAGTTTTCGGGCGCCCTGATGTTTGATTTGTATGAGTAATGTTTGTGGGAATGTTTGGAGGTAAAAGATCTGTTTCGCTCGTTCCAAACGTTGAACCATTGGGTCTAAGATTGGAAAGTATAGGTTGTTCACTTGTGGGAGAATCATATACACTCTCCCCATTATTCTCCACAATACGTTTTTTCCTTTCCTGCTCAGGTGAACCCCTGTTGTTCCGATTTCTTTTGAACTTCCCAGATCCCTTAAGAGATCCCTTTTGATTCTGATTAGAACCAGATTTATCGTTGGGTTTGAATACATTGTTTGTATTCTTTTTGTTATTAATATTCTTGGGTTGTTGTTGTGATGTATATTGTTTATTCTTTAAATTGCGCGAGATCTGGGTGTTCCATTTATATGCCCGCCCATCTGTAAATGCCGATTTATCCCTCCAGAATTTTGACTCTTTTTTCTGTAGGATGCCCCTATTATGGGCCGACAGGCTATCCCGAAGGTTCCCCTGCAGCTCCAAAAAGAGGGCATGCTGTGTAAAAGGTTTTAGTGCTTCTTCTATATGGTTGATTTCTTCATCTAATGATGCTATTTGTTTATTGTACTCTCGGGTGAGGATAACCATCATCTCCCGAGAGCATGCATCAAGATTAGCCTCCCATTCATTTTTAAGGTCGGCACTGATTTGATCCAGGTTGGGGAAAACCTGGATCCGTAGTCCCAGAGGGTTAATTTTTTCTTCAATATACCTATTTAAGGATTTGACGTGCCAGAAAAGTGCTGATTTTTTCTCCAAGATTTTATTTAACTTTTGGACTAAGGATGAGATCAAGGTTTTCACACGATCGCCTTGTTCAAAATCCGTCTCGTATCCCAACATTAAATTGGCCCATTCCTCTCCCTGATAGTTGCTCATTTTGAAATAAAAAAACCCCCTAAAGTATCACAAATACCAAAGAGAAAGACATATGAATA
Source organism: Lithobates septentrionalis (assembly GCA_037952835.1). Lineage (NCBI taxonomy): Eukaryota > Metazoa > Chordata > Amphibia > Anura > Ranidae > Lithobates > Lithobates septentrionalis. The sequence continues at coordinate 7,785,806 of JBBDGP010001277.1, read as the reverse complement.
ACCCTACACCCTGGAGCTCATATTTTTCCTCCCGTGTGTCGACAGGGAGAGGGGTGTTTAACCACCCAAATTTGACGAAAAGAAGGGAGGGGACACAGGGAAGAAAAGAGAGTGCTGCTCACCCCTAATGATTGAAACAAAAAAGAAAAACAGATTCCCCAATTGGGGTTTTTAGGCAGCAAAAAAGAGAGGGTAGAAGGCCAATATGTAAAAATATATCTTTATTGTACAAAGAGTGGCTTCAACACACTGGTTAAAAAGAATGAGCTCCAATAAGGGTGTTTACCAATACATGACACTCAACACATACACTGTATACATATGTTCATAACAACATGGCATATGCGTTGACGTATGACAAAGTTTGTGGACCTGACGCGTTTCGACCTATATATTCCAGGTCTTCTTCAAAGGTCAATTTGCTAAAATTATACCACAAAAATGCATGTGTCAAAAATTAAATATGTATATTTGAAAACAGGTACATCACATATCAATACAGCATATTTACCCAATAATGAGTGTCCTAAACCCAGGAGCTTTCTGTTGGATAGATCCCTTTACATTGGCCAATGTAATGGGTGTATATATGTATCTATGGTATTTTACAACCAAGCAGATACAAACACATATACACTTTTTAGACCTTACGTTGGAGTGCATACTAATATATAATATACATTATTCCGATCTTTGTTATTTTTTCCTCCCTGGGTTGTTGCTGCAGGTGTCCTCCCTATCTGACCGGCTGAGTGGTCTGCGCATAGGGGGCGTCTCACAGTGTGATCTCTTGTAAGCCACATTTTTGGGATCTCCCCCTGGGAATAGGGGCTGCGGCGGTGATGCCATGAGACCTCTGGGGGAAGGTGAACGGGCAATCTTTCGATTTTAAAGGGATCTATCCAACAGAAAGCTCCTGGGTTTAGGACACTCATTATTGGGTAAATATGCTGTATTGATATGTGATGTACCTGTTTTCAAATATACATATTTAATTTTTGACACATGCATTTTTGTGGTATAATTTTAGCAAATTGACCTTTGAAGAAGACCTGGAATATATACGTCGAAACGCGTCAGGTCCACAAACTTTGTCATACGTCAACGCATATGCCATGTTGTTATGAACATATGTATACAGTGTATGTGTTGAGTGTCATGTATTGGTAAACACCCTTATTGGAGCTCATTCTTTTTAACCAGTGTGTTGAAGCCACTCTTTGTACAATAAAGATATATTTTTACATATTGGCCTTCTACCCTCTCTTTTTTGCTGCCTAAAAACCCCAATTGGGGAATCTGTTTTTCTTTTTTGGTACCTTAATGGCTATGCAATTTGAATGCCTGTTCAGCACTCATTGTAAAGGCCCCTACACACAATCAGACTTTTGAACGGGAAATGTGTGATGACAGGCTGTTGGCAGAAAATCCGACTGTGTGTATGCTCCATCGGACAATTGTTGTTGGACTTTCCTTCCGTTGGCTAGCATGTTTTCAAATTTTCCGCCAACAAATATGTGTTGTCGGATTTTCCGAGCGTGTGTACACAAGTCCATCGGACAAAAGTCCAAAGTACAAACACGCATGCTCGGAAGCAAGGACGAGCCAGAAGCGCTCGGTCTTGTAAACTAGCGTTCGTAATGGAGAATTAACATTCCTGACGTGGCAAATTATGAAATCTTGAAATGCAGCGCACATTTCTCTTCTTCTTTAATGGGATAATAATGAAGCTGCTTTGCTGGTGATACTGATGGAGTTATTGCAAACAAATTTTCAAAGGCTTTTTTTTCTAGTGATATCAAGAATAATATTATTATGGTTTTTTTTTTTTTTTTTTTTATTTGTGCAAGTTACCACAACACCATTATCCCGCAGTTTTTAAGATCAAAGAAACAACTATGTTGGTGTCCCTTGTCAATTTTACATTGTATGTCGTAAAATGTAACAGCCTACTCCCAAACTGTCATTTGAAGTAAAACACATAGCCAAGTATTATTCTACACAATTTTTTTTATTGTGCATTAAAAAAAAAAATTAGACATGCTATCTGCCAATAGAACTTAACCAAAAAGTGCATTCTATGCATCCAAAAATATAGAAAATATACCAAATCAAATCATTATTCAACCAAAAAAATAATTGCAAAGCAATAACACGTTATCTCCTCAGATTCCGCAACATGTCTGGTTGACGAACAGCCGTTCAGAAAAGAACTGAAAAGCGCGAAATGAAAAGCGCTAAATGAAAAATGCGAAAAGAAAAGCGTGAATCAACACTCACCAAACTTCTAACACCAAATTAGCAGAAGGTGCCCAAAGGGTGGCGCTAAAGAGCTGAAAAACCATGTAGTACGTCTTGTGCGTCACTACGTTCGTAACTGTTGGCCAACAATTGTGTGACCGTGTGTATGCAAGACAAGTTTGAGCCAACGCGGATTTGTTGGCGGAAAGTCCGATCGTGTGTACGGGGCATTAGGAGGATCATTTAGGCAAGTGTTGAGATTTTTGAGGTGCTCCCAGTATACCTATGACTAGCATGTGCTTTTTCTATGGTCATTTGTTATTTGTCTTTTGTTCAATATTTTCTAAAGCTGTGGCCTTGCCTTTTTCCTTTTGAATGTGTGTCTACATCATGATTTGGTAAGACTGCTGTTATGTGTGCTTTACACATATGCTTCTCAGTGGTCATGGCCAGTCAGCAATTGTCATGCAAACAATGAAATACAGACATTTGATTATCTATGGATGACAAAGAAAGAACACAAAGGAGCAGAGTCAAGGCTGATAATGTATTATAACACTATAGACTGGAGATTTGGGACTTGGTTGTTCTCCTGATTGGGTGTCACTCTGACAATGGCTCCTATAATTACAGACCTGCTGAGCCTAATGATAAACCCAGCCCAAGACCCATTCATAAGATGAAAACATTAGCAGCAATATTCTAATGTTCTTTTTATTTGATGGCATTCATATTGAAAGCAATTTTTCTTTTGCAGTAAGGATAGGTTCATTTATATGTATAGTCCAGCACAGTATAGTAGTAAAAATGTACCTTGATGTGGATCAGTAGCCTGTGTGACTTCCACTCTTCATATTTCCCAAAGGATGATATAAAAGAGATATACAGTTATGAGGTGTAAAGCACAGGACTGCCTAGGCACAGCAAGAGCATGTTTTTTTTTTTTTTTCTGGCGGAATCCGATAGATAAACTTGGACACAATTAACATTTTTGGATTTTCATTATTAAATAACAAATCTTCACCTTTTGAGTTCAGGTCCACCATAATGTTTGTATTCTAAAGCTTGATTGATTTTATATAGATGAAGGCTGTAAATGTCTAATTCCCTGTACACACGGGCGGACTTTTCAGCATCAAAGGTCCGACGGTCTTTCCGACGGACTTTCGACGGACTTCCGGCGGACATTCTGAATGAACGGACTTGCCTACACACAATCACACCAAAGTCCGACGGATTCGTACGTGATGACGTACGACCGGACTAAAATAAGGAAGTTCATAGCCAGTAGCCAAAAGCTGTCCTAGCGTCGGTTTTCGTCCGTTGGACTAGCATACAGTTGAGCGGATTTCTCGATAGGAACTGGGTCCGGCGGAAAGATTTGGAACATGTTCCAAATCTAAAGTCTGTCTGATTTTCGACCGAAAAAGTCAGCTGCAGGTCCGATGAAGCCCACACATGGTCGGATTGTCCGACGGATTCGTTCCGTCGGACCAGTCCGGTCGAAAAGTCCGCCCGTGTGTACACGGCATTAGCGTGGGTTTTAATGTGCAGCTTTGTTGAATAAAAAAAAAGTCATTTTCAAAATGCAGAATCATACCCGTGTCTGTTCTTAACCGCTTCAGCCCCGGAAGATTTTATCCCCTTCCTGACCAGAGCACTTTTTGTGATTCGGCACTGCGACGCTTTAACTGACAATAGCGCGGTGGTGCAACGTTGCACCCAAACAAAGTTGACGTCCTTTTTTCCCCACAAATAGAGCTTTCTTTTGGTGGTATTTGATCACCTCTGCGGTTTTTATTTTTTGCGCTATAAACAAAAAAAGAGTGGCAATTTAGAAAAAAACGCTATATTTTTTACTTTTTGCTATAATAAATATCCCCCAAAAATATATAAAAAAACATGTTTTTCCTCAGTTTAGGCCGATATGTATTCTTCTACATATTTTTGGTTAAAAAAATCGCAATAAGCGTATATTGATTGGTTTTCACAAAATGTGTAGCGTCTACAAAATAGGGGATAGTTTTATGGCATTTTTATTATTAATTTTTTTTATTAGTAATGGTGGCGATCTGCAATTTTTATCCGGACTGCGACATTATGGAGGACACATCGGACACTTTTGACACTATTTTGGGACCATTGTCATTTATACAGCGATCAGTGCTATAAAAATGCACTGATTACTGTGTAAATGACACTGGCAGGGAATGGGTTAACCACTAGGAGGCGATGAAGGGGTTAAGTGTGTCCTAGGGAGTGATTCTAACTGTGGGGGGGATGGGCTTCAAGTCACATGACAGTGATCACTGCTCTCGATGACAGGTGATCTCTGTCATGACACAAGCCAGAACGGGGAAATGATTTGTTTACATAGGCACTTCCCCGTTCTGCGGCTCCGTGCCACGATCGCCAGGAGACCGGCGGACAACGAGTCCGCCAGTCCCGCGGGCACGGTCACGCTGTACGCAGCTCACCTGCTATCCCCGCCTTTTAAAGGGGACCTACAGGTACACCTATTTGCCCACCGCTGCAATTGTGCCGACACATATTGGCGGTCGGCAATTGGTTAAAGATGAACTGCAGTCTGCTCATGTAATTTGTAATAAAAACATCTTTGCCATTCTGAAGCTTCCGTCCAACCACTTTGCATATTCTTTTATATATACTGTGATTCAGTATTTGCCAAATATGCTGCAGAAATCTCCCTCCACTGAGTTTGGCTGCATCCATGTTAACTGTGGGCAGCTGAAGCGGCTGCCTGTTCACTTCCTGGATTTACACAGACGCACAGAGGCACGCCTCTAGCTCTGCGGCTCTCATTGGCCCTCTTACAACTCATACTCCTCCCTACCTGGCACGAGAGTTAGAAAGAGAGCTGTGCATGATGTCATAAGCCTAGGCTTTTTACCAGACAAGAAACAGGAAGTGGGCTGTAGAAGATATTTACTGGCAGAAAAAAAAAAAAAGTTTTACTATCTAAAGTTAAAACAACAAGGGCAGAAGATTTAATAAATGGAAAGATGAAAAAAATTACTGAAGGTCCGCTTTAAGAAACTGTTGTTTGCCTTACCGTATTCTTTCTCCAACTGATTTCTGAATGTGAAGGTCAGAGCATTATCAGAGTGGTGATGAGAAAAGCTTCTCTTAAGTCAGAGATTTTGAGACTGATTGGCTAAAGAAATGGAAAATCTTAATACTATAGATTGTAGCCGTGTTGACGTTGAATATCCAATCATATGCATAAATGAACATGAAATTTTCTTTTCACATGATTGAACAATTTGTGATCTTCACTCAATTTATCAAGTGAAGATTCTAAAATCAGCATTTTTTATCATATTTAAAATTGCAGGGGATGCTTGAAATAGGACTTGTACCTCAGTACAGACTTACAGCCAAAGCAGTCAGGTACACATATATGTTCTATACAAATATCATGTACAAAACGCCTCCGGATTATTGTTCTGCAAGGTGGCAACCTTTAGTATAAGGAATATTTCAATGTCAGCAGAATAAAAAGTGAAGGTCTTTTATTAATAACACTGAACTACAAAGAGGCCTGCCTATAAATGATGCATGATATTTTATTCTTTTTAGAAAATACGTTGGTGTGGCTGCGACTAAAACTTGTGTTTTGTGGTGTTATTGGTAAGGCTGAATCACTGGCTTCCTTTAACCGCTTCAATACCAGGCACTTACACCCCCTTCCTGCCCAAGCCAATTTTCAGCTTTCGGCGCTGTCGCGGTTTAAATGACAATTGCGCGGCCATGCTACACTGTATGCAAACAGAATTTTTATCATTTTGTTACCATAAATGGCGCTTTCTTTTGGTGGTATTTGATCACCTCTGCGGTTTTTATTTTTTCTATACAAATAAAAAAAGACCTAAAATTTTGAAAAAAAAAAAGTTTTTCTTTTGTTTCTGTTATAAAATTTTGTAAATAAGTAAGTTTGCTCCTTCACTGATGGGCACTGATGAGGCGGCACTGACGGGCACTGATAAGGTGGCACAGATGAGGTGGTACCAATGAGTTGGCACTGATGGGCACTGACCGGCACTGACGATGGGCACTGGTAGGCGGCACTGATGGGTGGTAATGATATGCAGCACTGATGGGCATTGATAGGAGGCACTGATGGGCACTCATGGGTGGCACTGGTGGGCACTGATGTGTGACACTGATGGGCACTGAAAGGCTGCACTGATGGGTACTTATCGGTGGCACTGATAGGCAGCAGTGATGGGCACTGATAGGCGGCACTGCTGGGCACTTATACGTGGCACTGATAGACACTGATATGCAGCACTGATAGATGGCATTGATAGGCATCACTGATGGCACTGGCACTGGCAGGCATTGGGGATGGGCACTGATTGGCTGCTGCCTGGGCACTGATTGGCATTTCCCTGGTGGTCCAGTGTGGTGGCCATCCTTGGTGGTCCTGGGGGCATCCTGGTGGTCCAGGGTGGGCATCCGAGGGGGGGCTGAGCTGACAAACAATCAGCACAGACCACCCTCCCGTCAGGAGAGCAGCCAATCGGCTCTCCTCTACTCGTGTCTGTCAGACGAGAGTGAGGAAAAGCTGATCAACGGCTCTTCCTGTTTACATTGTGATCAGCCGTGATTGGACACGGCTGATCACGTGGTAAAGAGCCTCCACCAGAGGTGTGACAGACTGACACACCACACCACCGATCGCTGCGATGTGCACCCCCAGGGGCGCGTGAGAGCGGTCGTTCTGGGGGGGCTGTCATATGATGGCCCCCCAGAACGAGAGTCGCCTCGCCCAGCCGGCGGACGGGAAGTGGTTAAAGTGTTACTAAACCCACAACAGTAAAATCAGTCTGTATATGCAGTACAGCATGCTTATTATACTCACTGTGGAACCTAAGGGGTTAATCCTCCGCATTGTGTAAAAAAGGCTGTTTGATCCTGTCTTCTCTGATCGTCCCCTTCTTCCACTCTCCCTAATCCATCTCTTGATACTACAGAGCCTTGAAGTCACACTGCACATGCTCAGTTTGGTGCGTATTGCTTTAGAGTTGTTTTTTTTTCTTGGGAGGGTGTATGTGATCAGCACAGGGCCAATCAGCAGTGTCCAGACAGAAGGTCAGGGATCCTACAGCCTCATAAGACGGTCAGAGTGGAATAAAACCTCCTCCTACAAGCTTTAACCAGACACTGACAGAAGTCCCAAGACTGATATATACTGCTGATGAGAAAAGGTATTTAGCAGTTTATATTTACTAAAATAATTGCATTTCCATGATCTGTGTACGGTGGGAGACCAGATATAGTGAATGCAGGGTCCTGGGTGTAGTAACACTTTAAGTTCAGATCACAAATCTGAGCATCAGACTATAGTAGTTTTTTTAAGTTGTTGAAAAATGTAAACCCTACATGAGCCATTACGGTTTCCATTTCCATGGAATGTCTATGTAGAGTGAAGTAAGAGGTTTCCACCAGATATTGTATTGTAGACACCTCTTCACCAGCCAGAGCCCATTGGAATAAGTGATATGGGGTGGTGGGGGGGGGGTGTCCCATACCTCTTCCTCCCATGACACAGGATTCCATTTCTGAGAAGCCCAAGTATTGTCATGTAGTGATGGGGAGAAGGTCCGATGCTCTGCAGAAACTCTTACACTGAGCTTACACGTGGCTATTTTTTGAGGGTTCTGGCGGGAGACATAGTGGCAGGATAGCATGGAGAAGGTAAGTATCAGTGCGGAGTGGGTGGGCATTTTTGAGAGCCTATTGATTTGCCTTGCATGGTATAGGGGCAGTGATGGTGAAACTTGGCACTCCAGATGTTTTGGAACTACATTTCCCATGATGCTCATGCACTTTGCATTGTAGTGGAGCATCATGGGAAATGTAGTTCCAAAACATCTGGAGTGCCAAGGTTTGCCACCACTGGTATAGGGGTAGTGAAACAGTTAATACTTCACAAGTGAACATCTGGCTGATTTTACCTTGAATATAATAAACAATAGCTGGGGAAGACAGCAAGAAAGGCTTAGAGGCCCACAAAAAAAATCATTTTTAATATTCAAAGAAAATCCCCCCATCCATCCATGTCTTCATGTTTATTTTGCTTAGAATTTCCTTTAAAAAAACACCCCCTAGCATTTCTGGCTGTGGCCATCTTGATTAACCACCTCAATACTGGGCACTTTCGCCCCCTTCCTTCCCAGACCAATTTTCAGCTTTCAGCGCTCTCGCACTTTTAATGACAATTACTCGGTCATGCTACACTGTACCCAAATGAAATTTTTATCATTTTGTTCGCACAAATAGAGCTTTCTTTTGGTGGTATTTATTCACGACTCCATTTTTTTTTTTTTTGCGATATAAGCGCAAAAATAGTGGAAATTTGGAAAAAAAACAATATTTTCTTTTTTCTGTTTTAAAAGAAATCCAGTAAAATCGAATTTTGTCATAAATTTAAGCCAAAATGTATTCTGCTACATGTTTTTGATAAAAAAAATCCTGTTAAGTGTATAATAATTGGTTTGTGTGATCACGGACATATGTACGCAAATGATCATGTACAGATGTGTGCAGGTGATCACGTACATATGTGTGCAGATTACCATTGGGACATGTGATTTTAGTGTGACATATGTGGGGGACAGCTTTTTTTATTATTTGGGGACATGTGTTTTGGGGACATGTGTGTTTTACATTATGTGGGGACATGTTTGTGTTTTACATTATGTGGGGACATGTGTGTGTTTTACATGTATGTATTTACATGTGTGTTGACACTAGGTTGGTGATCAGTGAGTAAAAAGCTGTAAAAAACAGCTCATACTCACTGATCATCAGCCGGCTGCAGCGATCCCCTCTCCTCTCCTCCTCAGCGACAACTTCCGTATGAGGAGAGGAGAGCTGATCGCCTAGCAACCGGCTGTGTTTACATCACATGACAGCTGTGATTGGACACGGCCGTCATGTGATCAGGAGGGCCAATCACAGAGCCCTCCTGCCGATCCGAGATGCGCCGTGTCCGGGGGACACGAGCGCATCGGGATCGCGCCGCTGCGCGGGCACGCGCGCGCGCGATCCCGCTCCTTCTGAGGGACGTTCCTGAACGTCCACTCAGAAGGAGAGAGCGCCCACCCGGCCGTTTATGTACATTGGCCGGGTGGGAAGTAGTTAAGGGAAGATGATTCATGTAGCATTTACTTCCTAAAATCCATGTGCCCTTAGCTCAGGCATGCAGGCAGGCATGAAGACTCCTGGGGTGTATGACATCATTTGCCTAGGCCTAGAAACCAGGAAGTTACTAAAGGAAGATAAAAAAAAAAGTTTAAAACAAATAAATATGATATAATTTCCTATCTATTTACTAATGCTAGCAGAGGAAGAATTATGCATAGTCAATGTTGATTGAGAGAGTGAAGTCCTGCTTTACACTTTAATAAATGTTAGAACAGAACACTAGGTGGCAGCGATGCAAATTTGAGAAACTGATACCTGAAGCTGAAGTCTAATGCCCCGTACACGCGGTCGGATTTTCCGACGGAAAATGTGTGATAGGACCTTGTTGTCGAAAATTCCGACCGTGTGTAGGCTCCATCACACATTTTCCATCGGATTTTCCGACACACAAAGTTTGAGAGCAGGAAATTCCGATCACACAATCCGACGGACAAAGTGCCACGCATGCTCAGAATAAATAAAGAGATGAAAGCTATTGGCCACTGCCCCGTTTATAGTCCCAACGTACGTGTTTTTTACGTCACCGCGTTCAGAACGATCAGATTTTCCGTCAACTTTGTGTGACCGTGTGTATGCAAGACAAGTTTGAGCCAACATCCGTCGGAAAAAATCCTAGGATTTTGTTGTCGGAATGTCCGAACAAAGTCCGACCGTGTGTACGGGGCATTAGTAGTATGACCTGAACTAGCGGAGCGTGCTTTGACCAGGAAAGGTGTGACTTTGCCATTGGAATAAATTAATTCTCAAGCGCTAAACAGGCCAAGTGTTTAGACACCAGACACTTGTCCCCCCCCCTTTCCTGCCCAGGACAATTTTCAGCTTTCAGGGCTGTCACTCTTTGAATGACAATTATGCGGTCATACAACACTGTACCCAAACTACATTTTTATCATTTTCTTCCCACAAATAGAGCTTTCTTTTGGTGGTATTTGATCACCATTGGGGTTTTTTATTTTTTGCCAAACAAACTAAAAAAAAGGCGGCACTGATGTGCACTGATAGGTGGCACTAATGGGCACTGATCGATGGCACTGATGGGCACTGATAGGCAGCACTAATGGGCACTAATAGGTGGCACTGATAGGCTATTTTTTTTGCCAAACAAACTAAAAAAGACCGACATTTTTTGAAAAAAAAAAAAGTTTTTCTTCGTTTTTATTATAAAATTTAGTTTTCTCCTTCACTGATGAGCACTGATGAGGCGGCACTGATAAGGTGGCACTAATATGTAGATTTGATGGGCACTGATAGGTGGCACTGATAGGCAGCACTGATGGGCACTGATAGGTGGCACTGATGGGCATTGATAGGTGGCACTGATAGGCGGCACTAATGGGCACTAATAGGTGGCACTGATAGGCGGCACTGATGTGCACTGATAGGTGGCACTAATGGGCACTAATAGGTGGCACTGATAGGTAGCACTGATGTGCACTGATAGGTGGCACTAATGGGTACTAATAGATGGCACTAATGGGCACTAATAGATGGCACTGATAGGTAGCACTGATGGGCACTGATCGGTGGCACTGATGGGCACTGATAGGCAGCACTGATGGGCACTAATAGATGGCACTGATAGCCATTTTTTTTGCCAAACAAACTAAAAAAGACCGACATTTTTTGAAAAAAAAAAAAAGTTTTTCTTTGTTTCTGTTATAAAATTAGTTTTCTCCTTCACTGACGGGCACTGATGAGGCTGCACTAATGGGCACTGATGAGGCGGCACTGATAAGGTGGCACTAATATGTAGAACTGATGGGCACTGATAGGCGGCACTGATATGCAGCACTGATGGGCACTGATAGGCAGCACTGATAGGCACTGATAGGTGGCACCGATGGGCACTGATAGGCGGCACTGATGGGCACTAATAGGTGGCACTGATAGGCGGCACTAATGGGCACTGATAGGTGGCACTAATGGGCACTAATAGGTGGCACTGATAGGCAGCACTGATGGGCACTGATAGGCAGCACTGATGGTCACTGATCAGTGGCACTGATGGGCACTAATAGATGGCACTGGTAGGCAGTACTGATGAGGAGGTATTGACATGCATTACTGATGGGCATCTGTGAAGGACACTGAAACCGTTACTGATGGGCACTGATTGGCACTTTGATAGGCACTGATTTACGATTTGGGTGGGCACTGACTGGCAGCTAATGGGCACTGATTGGCATTGTGATGGGCACCTCTGATGGGGACCGCACTGATAATCAATGTGCTGATTATCAGAGCACACCCCCCCCCACCCTCTGACAAGAGAGCCGCCAATCGGCTCTCCTTGTGAGCGCGAACCAAGGAAAGCCGATTACCGGCACTTCCTGGCTCACGCTGTGATAAGCTGTGATTGGTCACAACTGATCATGTGGTAAAGAGCTTCCATCAGAGGCTCTTTACCATGATCGGAGATGCGGTGTGTCAGAGTGATACATCACACCACCAATCGCTGCTCTGCATGCCGACCGGGGGCGCACGATCACGGCTTAGCCGGCTGGACGTCATATGACTCCCAGTCAGGATAACGAAACCACTTCCCGGCCAACATTTTGCTATAGGCCGGGAGGGAAGTGGTTAAATACGTTTACATACAATTTGGTGTGTCAAGCATTTTTTCTGACCAAAAGCTTCTTTGCTGAATAACTAAGACATTTTTTTTTTTTTCCGCCTCTAATATGCCTATAAACACTTATGTGTGCCTGGACATATAGGATGACATGGCGGGGCATTTAGAGGCATAAAAAACCCTCAAAAGACCTTAAAAGCAGCATTTATAATGCCCAGTGTGTATGAGGTCTAAAGAGGCACGATCCCTAAATTCTAAATTGGATTTTCAAAGGGAAAGCCACTTTATATATTTGTTTTTATTTGTTTCATTTTTCTTTTTGATAGATATCTATTTGAATGGGATAAACTTGACATAACTATTCTCAATGTTTATTAAACGAAGACTGAGAGATTGCATTTACTGTATACATGTTACAGATTAAAATGCCCACATGATGTTTTTTTTTTTAATCAAAACAGTGCAACATAATGCCTGCTATGTGTACTGTGGTGCTTCTCAGCGATTTGTGTGCTTCCCCTCTATTGTACAGTTCATTGGGGTGCGATTCACAATGAATGGCACCACAACACACATAGAGCAGGTGTATTGCCATACATTTCAGGAATACTGTCACTTTGCCCATTCAGAGCATGACAAGTCTTTTAAAAATATATTTCATGTAAAAGTTACTATAATAACAAATCAAGTGTGTTCTTATTAAATATAAATTATATTTTAATTATTATTTAGTTGTTATTCATTTCTAATAAATCCTACAATAGTTGAAAATATAAAAAAATAGATTTAGAGTTTATTTATTATTTAGTTGTTATTTATTTCTGATAAATCCTACAATAATTGTTGACAATATATTTGTCTTATTGCTGTAGACTAGCCTTTCTCAAATAGGCTTCTGTGGAACCCCAGGAATCCTGCAGAGGTTTCTGGGGGTTCTCTGAGCAATGAACAATTTCTTCCTCTGCCCGTAAGCACTTGACACCATTGATCTTTTTTAGCTATATGTTAGGGGGGGGGGGGGGGGTTCTTCTCAATGACCACAAATGTAAGGGGCATTCCTTCCAGTGACCATACCACTAATGTATCCAGAGCTGTAGATAGAGTAAATATTAGCAGGGATTCTCTGAGACATGAAAATATAAAAAAAAATAGATTTAGAGTTTATTTATTACTTAGTTGTTATTTATTTCTAATAAATCCTACAATAATTGTTGAAAATGTAAAAAAAAAATAGATTTAGAGTTTATTTATTATTTAGCTGCTATTTATTTCAAATAAATCGTACAATAATTGTTAAAAATATAAAAAAAATAGGTTTAGAGTTTATTTATTATTTAGTTGTTATTAATTTCTAATAAATCCTACAATAATTGTTGAATATATATAAAAAAAATAGGTTTAGAGTTTATTTATTATTTAGTTGTTATTTATTTAAAATACATCGTACAATAATTGTTGAAAATGTAAAAAAAAATTGATTTAGAGTTTATTTATTATTTAGCTGTTATTTATTTCAAATAAATCGTACAATAATTGTTGAAAATGTAAAAAAAAAATTGATTTAGAGTTTATTTATTACTTAGCTGTTATTTATTTCAAATAAATCGTACAATAATTGTTGAAAATATAAAAAAAATAGATTTAGAGTTTATTTATTATTTAGTTGTTATTTATTTCTAATAAATCCTACAATAATTGTTGAAAATATATATAAAAAAATAGGTTTAGAGTTTGTTTATTATTTAGTTGTTATTTATTTCTAATAAATCCTACAATAATTGTTGAAAATATATATAAAAAAATAGGTTTAGAGTTTATTTATTATTTAGTTGTTATTTATTTCTAATAAATTCTACAATAATTGTTGAAACTATAAAACAAATTGATTTAGAGTTTATGTATTATTTAGTTGCTATTTATTTATAATAAATCCTACGAAAATTGTCATATTGCTGTAGACTAGCCTTTCTCAAACAGGGTTCTGTGGGTCCCCAGGATTCCTCCAGAGGGTTCTGGGGGTCCTCTAAGCAATGAATAATTTCTTCCTCTGCCCGTAAGCACTTGACACCATTGATCTTTTTTAGCTATATGTAAGGGGGGGGGGGAGGGGGTTCTTCTCAATGACCACAAATGTAAGGAGCATTCTTTCCAGTGACCATACCGCTAATGTATCCAGAGCTGTAGATAGAGTAAATATTAGCAGGGATTCTCTGAGACATGAAAATATAAAAAAAAAATAGATTTAGAGTTTATTTATTACTTACGGTAGTTGTTATTTATTTCTAATAAATCCTACAATAATTGCTGAAAATGTAAAAAAAAATGATTTAGAGTTTATTTATTATTTAGCTGTTATTTATTTCAAATAAATCGTACAATAATTGTTGAAAATATAAAAAAAATAGATTTAGAGTTTATTTATTATTTAGTTGTTATTTATTTCTAATAAATCCTACAATAATTGTTGAATATATATAAAAAAATAGGTTTAGAGTTTATTTATTATTTAGTTGTTATTTATTTCTAATAAATCCTACAATAATTGTTGAATATATATATAAAAAAATAGGTTTAGAGTTTATTTATTATTTAGTTGTTATTTATTTCTAATACATCCTACAATAATTGTTGAAAATATATATAAAAAAAATAGGTTTAGAGTTTATTTATTATTTAGTTGTTATTTATTTCTAATAAATTCTACAATAGTTGTTGAAACTATAAAACAAATTGATTTAGAGTTTATGTATTATTTAGTTGCTATCTATTTATAAAAAATCCTACAAAAATTGTCATATTGCTGTAGACTAGCCTTTCTCAAACAGGGCTCTGTGGGTCCCCAGGATTCCTCCAGAGGGTTCTGGGGGTCCTCTAAGCAATGAATAATTTCTTCCTCTGCCCGTAAGCACTTGACACCATTGATCTTTTTTAGCTATATGTAAGGGGGGGGGGGTTCTTCTCAATGACCACAAATGTAAGGAGCATTGTTTCCAGTGACCATACCGCTAATGTATCCTGAGCTGTAGATAGATAAAATATTAGCAGGGATTCTCTGAGACTAATGCCGCGTACACACGAGCGGACTTTACGGCGGACTTTGCCCGGCGGACTGGATTTCGTCGGACAATTCGATGTGTGTGGGCTCCAGCGGACTTTGTTTTCTCAAAAGTTGGACGGACTTAGTTTTGAAACTTGTTTAAAATTTATCCGTTGAAATCGAGTCCGGTCGAAAAGTCCGCCGTCTGTATGCTAGTTCGACGGACAAAAAGCCACGCTAGGGCAGCTATTGGCTACTGGCTATGAACTTCCTTGTTTTAGTCCGGTCGTACATCATCACGTACGAATTCGACGGACTTTGGTGGATTGTGTGTAGGCAAGTCCGTTCATTCAGAAAGTCCGTCGGAAAGTATGTCGAAAAGTCCGCCGGGCAAAGTCCGCCGTAAAGTCCGCTCGTGTGTACGCGGCATAAGAAGTTGTTTCAAAGGTTCCTCTATCATAAAAAGTTTGAGAAAGGCTGCTGTAGACTATATCACACTGTTTTTATTACTTGCATTTCACTAACCAAAGCCAAATTTGTAACCACAAGAATGACATTCCAGGTGACATGCTCCCACGACACAGCACTGATGTATGATGGAATGTAGGGATGAGCTTCGTGTTCGAGTCAAACCCATGTTCGACTCGAACATCGGCTGTTTGACTGTCCGTCGAATTGCGAACGTTATGGGCCGTTCGCGCCAAATTTGTGTGGCGCGTCACGGCCCATAATTCACTGCGGCATCGCAGTGCATTGCTGGCTGATGATTGGCCAAGCATGCACTATGACCCGCATGCTTGGCCAATCACAGCGCCGTCAGTAGAGAGAGCTGTAATTGGCCAAAGCCAGGGTGGCTTTGGCCAATTATGGCTCAGGGGATTTAGTACACGCCCCACACTATATAAGGCCGCCTGCACGGCGGCCCTGTGTAGTGTGTTCCGGTGTGCTGAGAGATAGAGAGAGAGAGAGACAGTGTCATTTGATTTGAGTTAGCTAGATTAGGCTAGATCTGTTCCTGCTATTTACATTTAGTGCAGTGCGTCCTGCTCACAGTGTTCAGCTAGATCCGTTCCTGCTATTTACATTTAGTGCAGTGCGTCCTGCTCACAGTGTTCAGCTAGATCTGTTCCTGCTATTTACATTTAGTGCAGTGCGTCCTGCTCACAGTGTTCAGCTAGATCCGTTCCTGCTATTTACATTTAGTGTAGTGCGTCCTGCTCACAGTGTTCAGCTAGATCCGTTCCTGCTATTTACATTTAGTGCAGTGCGTCCTGCTCACAGTGTTCAGCTAGATCCGTTCCTGCTATTTACATTTAGTGCAGTCAGTGCGTCCTGCTCACAGTGTTCAGCTAGATCCGTTCCTGCTATTTACATTTAGTGCAGTCAGTGCGTCCTGCTCACAGTGTTCAGCTAGATCTGTTCCTGCTATTTACATTTAGTGCAGTGCGTCCTGCTCACAGTGTTCAGCTAGATCTGTTCCTGCTATTTACATTTAGTGCAGTCAGTGCGTCCTGCTCACAGTGTTCAGCTAGATCTGTTCCTGCTATTTACATTTAGTGCAGTGCGTCCTGCTCACAGTGTTCAGCTAGATCCGTTCCTGCTATTTACATTTAGTGCAGTGCGTCCTGCTCACAGTGTTCAGCTAGATCTGTTCCTGCTATTTACATTTAGTGCAGTGCGTCCTGCTCACAGTGTTCAGCTAGATCCGTTCCTGCTATTTACATTTAGTGCAGTGCGTCCTGCTCACAGTGTTCAGCTAGATCTGTTCCTGCTATTTACATTTAGTGCAGTGCGTCCCGCTCACAGTGTTCAGCTAGATCCGTTCCTGCTATTTACATTTAGTGCAGTGCGTCCTGCTCACAGTGTTCAGCTAGATCTGTTCCTGCTATTTACATTTAGTGCAGTGCGTCCTGCTCACAGTGTTCAGCTAGATCCGTTCCTGCTATTTACATTTAGTGCAGTGCGTCCTGCTCACAGTGTTCAGCTAGATCTGTTCCTGCTATTTACATTTAGTGCAGTCAGTGCGTCCTGCTCACAGTGTTCAGCTAGATCCGTTCCTGCTATTTACATTTAGTGCAGTGCGTCCTGCTCACAGTGTTCAGCTAGATCTGTTCCTGCTATTTACATTTAGTGCAGTGCGTCCTGCTCACAGTGTTCAGCTAGATCCGTTCCTGCTATTTACATTTAGTGCAGTCAGTGCGTCCTGCTCACAGTGTTCAGCTAGATCCGTTCCTGCTATTTACATTTAGTGCAGTGCGTCCTGCTCACAGTGTTCAGCTAGATCTGTTCCTGCTATTTACATTTAGTGCAGTGCGTCCTGCTCACAGTGTTCAGCTAGATCCGTTCCTGCTATTTACATTTAGTGCAGTCAGTGCGTCCTGCTCACAGTGTTCAGCTAGATCCGTTCCTGCTATTTACATTTAGTGCAGTCAGTGCGTCCTGCTCACAGTGTTCAGCTAGATCCGTTCCTGCTATTTACATTTAGTGCAGTCAGTGCGTCCTGCTCACAGTGTTCAGCTAGATCTATTCCTGCTATTTACATTTAGTGCAGTCAGTGCGTCCTGCTCACAGTGTTCAGCTAGATCTGTTCCTGCTATTTACATTTAGTGCAGTGCGTCCTGCTCACAGTGTTCAGCTAGATCTGTTCCTGCTATTTACATTTAGTGCAGTGCGTCCTGCTCACAGTGTTCAGCTAGATCCGTTCCTGCTATTTACATTTAGTGCAGTCAGTGCGTCCTGCTCACAGTGTTCAGCTAGATCCGTTCCTGCTATTTACATTTAGTGCAGTCAGTGCGTCCTGCTCACAGTGTTCAGCTAGATCCGTTCCTGCTATTTACATTTAGTGCAGTGCGTCCTGCTCACAGTGTTCAGCTAGATCCGTTCCTGTTATCTTCCTACTGACAGGCAGGCTTGTCTGGTTACAGTATATAAAGCTACCTGAAGAAAATTACAGGTGTTCTATCCCAGCTTAGTGCAGCTACAGGCCATTAGTATGTCTGGAAGGCCAAGAAGGAGAGGCAGACAGTCACAAGCCAATAAGAGAGGGCAAGCAGGCTCTGTGTCTAGTGCTGGTCGTGGAGACGGTGCATCCTCATCAGCCCGTGGCCATGGGACACGCTTGGCCTTTTTTTCGGCAGCTGGCCGTGTTGAGCCGCAACATGCGGAAGACTTGGTCGAGTGGATGACCAAGCCGTCCTCATCCTCCTCATCCTCTCTCACCCATGCCCAGGGTGCTTTGTCTGGCAAAGCAGCGGCCTCTTCCCTCAGCTCAATGTCATCAGTGACTCCTTCCCTAGCTCCACCATGTCCTCATGAGGATTCCCTCGAACTGTTTGACCACAGTGTTGGGTACATGCTCCAGGAGGATGCCCAGCGTTTGGAAGGCTCTGATGATGATACTGAGCTCGATGAAGGCAGTAACATGAGCACGGACAGAGGGGGTGCCCAAGAAGGACAGCAATCTGGCAGTCATGCTCCCCCTGCTGCAGCATACTGCCAGGTTTGCTCCAGTGATGAGGAGGGAGGGGATGATGAGGTCACTGACTCAACGTGGGTGCCTGATAGGAGAGAGGAGGAGGAGGAGGAGGCGGCACATCACCAACGAGGCAGGATGCCCTCCAGGGGCCAGCCTAAGGGCAGCACATTGACTGCATCACACCCCAAAGCTCCACATGTGCAGGGCGCTGCAGTCTCTGCGCGTTATTCAAAAAGTTCTTTGGTGTGGGCCTTTTTTGAGACGAGTGCATCAGATCGCACTGCTGCTATTTGCAACATATGTCTCAAGCGTATCTCGCGTGGCCAAAACATCTCCCGCTTGGGTACCACATGCTTGACCAGACATATGTTGACCTGCCATGCAGTTCGTTGGCAAGCATATCTAAAAGACCCACACCAAAGAACAAAGAGGATCTCTCCTTGCTCCTCATCAGCTGAGATTTCCAACCCCACTAGACCTTCAGTCCTCTCTGAGACCTGCAGTGAGAGGAATGAAGGTGTAGAATTAGGTGTGTCACAGCCAAGTACTTGTGGGCAATCTGCTTTTGGTACACCGACGTCAGATTGTACCAGGCAAATTTCCCTGCCCCAGCTGCTGCACCGCCGAAAGAAGTTTGCTCCCAGCCATCCACATGCCCAGCGGTTGAATGCTAGCTTGGCAAAATTGCTAGCACTTCAACTGCTGCCTTTTCAGTTGGTAGACTCTGCCCCCTTCCGTGAGTTTGTGGAATGTGCGGTTCCTCAGTGGCAGGTACCCAAACGCCACTTTTTCTCACGGAAGGCGATTCCGGCTCTCTACCGGCATGTGGAAGGCAATGTCCATGCCTCGCTGGACAGGGCGGTCAGCGGTAAGGTGCATATTACCGCTGACTCATGGTCCAGCAGGCATGGACAGGGACGTTACTTAAGTTTCACGGCGCATTGGGTGACTCTGCTGGCAGCTGGGAAGGATGCAGGACAAGGTGCAGTAGTGTTGGAGGTTGTTCCGCCACCACGCCTCCAAAATGCTGATTGTGACACACCTCTCTCCTCCACCCCCTCCTCTTCTTCTTCCTCCATGGCCTCTTCCTCGGAACCAGCGGTGCTCCGTAGGCGTTCAAGGGGCTACGCAAGTACGCAGGCCAAAAGATGCCATGCGGTGCTTGAGCTGGTGTGCTTGGGGGACAGGAGCCACACTGGGGCAGAGGTTCTGTCAGCTCTGCAGGGGCAGGTTCAGAGGTGGTTGACGCCACGCCAACTTAAGGCAGGAATGGTGGTTTGCGACAATGGCACCAACCTCCTCTCTGCCCTCCGACAGGGACAACTGACCCATGTGCCCTGTTTGGCTCACGTCCTTAACTTGGTGGTGCAGCGGTTCTTGGGCAGGTACCCAGGCTTACAGGATGTCCTGAGGCAGGCCAGGAAAGTCTGTGTGCATTTCCGCCGGTCATATAATGCCAGTGCTCGGCTGACGGACCTCCAAAAGGAGTTTAACCTGCCCAAGAACCGCCTAATCTGTGACATGCCCACCAGGTGGAACTCGACATTGGCCATGCTGCAGCGGCTGCACACGCAGCAGAGGGCCATCAATGAGTACCTGTGCGACTATGGCACCAGGACAGGGTCAGGGGACCTTGGTTTTTTTTCCCCACGCCAGTGGGCCATGATCAGGGATGCATGCACTGTCCTGTCACCATTCGAGGAGGCCACGAGGATGGTGAGCACTGACAGTGCATGCATCAGTGACACTGTCCCCCTTGTCCACCTGTTGGAGCACACGCTGCGTGGAATAATGGACAGGGCACTTGAGGCAGAACAGAGGCAGGAAGAGGAGGACTTCCTTAGCTCTCAAGGCCCCCTTTATCCAGACAGTGTTCCTGCGTGCCCGGCGATCACACAGGAAGAGGACGAGGAGGAGGAGGAGGAAGATTGTGTCAGTATGGAGGTGGAGCCTGGCACTCAGCATCAGCAGTCTTTAAGGGATCAGTCCCAAGGAACACATGGACTTGTACGTGGCTGGGAGGAGGTGGCTGCGGACGTTGTTGTCCTTAGTGACCCAGAGGACTCCGGACCGAATGCCTCAGCAAACCTACGCTGCATGGCCTCCCTGATCCTGCAAAGCCTGCGTAAGGATCCTCGTATTCGTGGTATCAAGGAGAAGGACCAATACTGGCTGGCAACCCTTCTTGATCCACGTTACAAGGGTAAGGTTGCGGACCTTATCTTGCCATCGCAGAGGGAGCAGAGGATGAAACATCTTCGGGAGGCCTTGCAGAAAGGTCTGTGCAACGCGTTCCCAGAGACTGGGAGGTTACAAACTCCTGTTTCTGGACAACGTGTTGCTGAGGCTTCGGTCAGTCAAAGAAGGAGCGGTGGAGAAGGTGGCCGTCTGACCGATGCGTTCAGACAATTTTTTGGTCCGCAGCCCCAAGGTATGATCGGTTCCAGCAACCATCGCCAGCGTCTGTTTTACATGGTGCAGGAATACCTAGGGGCAAGATCAGACTTGGACACCTTTCCCACCGAAAATCCTCTGGGTTACTGGGTCTTGAGGATGGATCACTGGCCAGAGCTTGCACAGTATGCAATTGAGCTACTGGCCTGTCCTGCATCCAGCGTTCTTTCGGAACGCACATTCAGTGCTGCTGGAGGCGTGGTAACCGATCACAGGGTGCGTCTGTCCACTGACTCGGTCGATCGGCTGACCTTCATAAAAATGAATCAGTCTTGGATCACCACCAGCTACCAAGCACCTGATGCTGATGTAACTGAATAATTTTTTTCAGATCCCTTCAAAGACTGCCTATGCTGATGCTGAGTGACTATCCCTGAGTAATTATCCTCTTCCTCCTCAATCATCACGCTGATAGCTTGTAAGAACATTTTTGGTTCTGGGCGCCACCACCAGTGCCTAAGGCACAATTTTTCAGCCCCTGTTTAACAGGGGCGTGTAATTACAATTTTTGATGTAATACTTTGCAGCAGGGCTCGTTCCTGCATTCCAACTAGAGTGTCTGTGAGGGGTTGCAGTGTTGTGGCACCAGCACCAGTGCCTAAGGCCCAATTTTTCTGCCCCTGTCTAACAGGGGCGTGTAATTACAATTTTTGATGCAATACTTTGCAGCAGGGCTCGTTCCTGCGTTCCAACTAGAGTGTCTGTGAGGGGTTGCAGTGTTGTGGCACCAGCACCAGTGCCTAAGGCCTAATTTTTCAGCTCCTGTTCAACAGGGGCATGTAATTACAATTCTTGATCTAATATTTTACAGCAGGGCCCTGTGAGGGCTTACAGTGTTTTGGCCACAGCAACACCTAAGGCCCAAATTTCTGCTGAGTATATAGGGCAGGACCCTACTTTCAAACATCTAACTTACAAACGACTCCTACTTGCAAACGGAAGGAGACAACAGGAAGTGAGATGAAATCTACCCCTAGGAAGGGAAATTCTCTCATGTAAGAGTTAATATGGGAAAACAATTTCTCCTTTCCACTGATGCTTTCCAATCCTTGTTCCACAAAAAAACCCAAATTTTCAAAAAACATTTTTCATTGGGACAAAAAAGTGAGGTGAAATCTTCTGAAGAGGAGGAAAGACGCAAAACAAATGTCACAGGGGTGATAACCCTTCCCTATGTTTTCCAAAAAGCTTAGAAAAGATTTTTTGGCTGGAGCTAAACACGTTAAAAATGTTCAAAATTACAAACAGATTCTACTTAACAACAAACCTACAGTCCCTGTCTTGTTTGCACCGCCTGTATACTGCTGTTCAGAGTATATAGGGACCTTTCCTTATTTTAATTTGGGTGCGGGGTTCCCCTTAATATCCATACAAGACCCAAAGGGCCTGGTAATGGACTGGGGGGTACCCATGCCGTTTGTCTCACTGATTTTCATCCATATTGCCAGGACCCGACATGACATTAAACCCGCAAGCAGTTTTAAATGAGATTTTTTCCTTTAAAAATGACATTTGGTGCAGGGACTGTTCTAAACATGGCAAACACGCGTCACTTTACAGGCATACTATAGACACCCCCCAGGTACGATATTTAAAGGAATATTTCACTTTTTTTTTTTTTACTTTAAGCATCATTAAAATCACTGCTCCCGAAAAAACGGCCGTTTTTAAAAGTTTTTTTTGCATTGATACATGTCCCCTGGGGTAGGACCCGGGTCCCCACACCCTTTTTAGAACAATACCATGCAAATTAGCCTTTAAAATGAGCACTTTTGATTTCGAACGTTCGAGTCCCATAGACGTCAATGGGGTTCTAACGTTCGTGCGAACTTGCGGTCCGTTCGCGGGTTCTGGTGCGAACCGAACCGGGGGGTGTTCGGCTCATCCCTAATGGAATGCCATGAAATAAGTAAACTCTATATAACTGCAAATAAAAGATTAAAAAAATAGATTTAGAGTTTATTTATTATTTATCTGTTATTTATTTCTGATAAATCCTACAATAATTGTTGAAAATATAAAAAAATACATTTAGAGTTTATTTATAATTTAGTAGTTATTTATTTCTAATACATCCTACAATAATTGTTGAAAAATTTAAAAAAAATAGATTTAGAGTTTATTTATTATTTAGTTGTGTTGTTATTTATTTCAAATAAATCCTACAATAATTGTTGAAATTTTTCAAAAAAATAGATTAATGCCCCGTACACACGGTCGGACATTGATCGGACATTCCGACAACAAAATCCTAGGATTTTTTCCGACGGATGTTGGCTCAAACTTGTCTTGCATACACATGGTCACACAAAGTTTTCAGAAAATCCGTTTATTCTGAACGCGGTGACGTAAAACACGTACGTCGGGACTATAAACGGGGCAGTAGCCAATAGCTTTCATCTCTTTATTCATTCTGAGCATGCATGGCATTTTGTCCGTCGGATTTGTGTACACACGATCGGAATTTCCGACAACGGATTTTGTTGTCGGAAAATTTTATAGCCTGCTCTCAAACTTTGTGTGTCGGAAAATCCGATGGAAAATGTGTGATGGAGCATACACACTGTCAGAATTTCCCACAACGAGGTCCTATCACACATTTTCCATCGGAAAATCCGACCGCGTGTACGGGGCATTAGAGTTTATTTATCATTTAGTTGTTATTTATTTCTAATAAATCCTACAATAATTGTTGAAAATATAAAAAAAGGAGATTTAGAGTTTATTTATTATTTAGTTGTTATTTATTTCTAATACATCCTACAATAATTGTTGAAAATATATAAAAAAAGGAGATTTAGAGTTTATTTATTATTTAGTTGTTATTTATTTCTAATACATCTACAATAATTGTTTAAACTCTAAATCTCCTTTTTTTTATATTTTCAAAAATTATTGTAGGATGTATTAGAAATAAATAACAACTAAATTATAAATAAACTCTAAATCTATTTTTTTATATCTTCAACAATTATTGTAGGATGTATTAGAAATAAATAACAACTAAATAATAAATAAACTCTAAATCTCCTTTTTTTTATATTTTCTTTATTATTTAGTTGTTATTTATTTCTAATACATCCTACAATAATTGTTGAAAATATATTTAAAAAAAAGGAGATTTAGAGTTTATTTATTATTTAGTTGTTATTTATTTCTAATACATCCTACAATAATTGTTGAAGATATAAAAAAATAGATTTAGAGTTTATTTATAATTTAGTTGTTATTTATTTCTAATAAATCCTACAATAATTGTTGAAAATTAAAAAAAAAATAGATTTAGAGTTTATTTATTATTTAGTTGTTATTTATTTATAATAAATCCTACAAAAATTGTTGAAACTATAAAAATACAGAGTTAGAGTTTATTTATTATTTAGTTGTTATTTATTTATAATAAATCCTACAAAAATTGTTGAAGCTATAAAAAAAAAATGATTTTGAGTTTATTTATTATTTAGTTGTTATTTATTTATTTATTTTTAATAAATCCTACAATAATTGTTGACAATATATTTGTCTTATTGCTGTAGACTATCTCAAACAGGTTTCTGTGGAACATCAGGATTCCTACAGGTTTCTGGGGGTTCTCTGAGCAATGAACAATTTCTTCCTCTGCCCGTAAGCACTTGACACCATTGATCTTTTTAGCTACCGTATATGTAAAGGGGCGGGGTGACCACAAATGTAAGAGCATCCTTACCAGTGACCAGACCATAGATAGAGTAAATATTAGCAGGGATTTTCTGAGACTGAGAAGTTGTTTCGAAGGTTCCTCCATCTGAAAACGTTTGGGAAAGGCTGCTGTAGACTATATCACACTGTCTTTATTACTTGCATTATACTAAGTAAAGCCCACATTTATAACCACAAGAATGAAAATTGCAGATAGTAAGCTCCCGTGACACAGCACTGATGTATGATGGAATACCACGAAATAGGTAAATCCTATATAACTGGAGATATAAGATAAAAAAAATACACATGCACATATTTGAGACTAAAATATAATTTATTTCAAATTTTATTACTTAATGTTTATTACATATTTTAGAAGAAAATATCTCACAGACAAAAAATATTAAAGGATTTTTTCTATATTTTAATTTAGCTAAAATACATGGAGCTCATAAGTGAAATGGAACTGGTACAAACTGCAAGTACTAAAGGACGTAGAGGGAGGTTCTGAATCCTTATGTAGAACTTGTGGTCATATACACATCTAGAAACGTTTTTACATTAGAGCAAGTATCAAATTTATTTTACAGTCTTTATCTGCAGAGCACATCTGGAGTCCCCCAAAACAACCTATGTAAATACTGACTTCCTAAAAGTCAGAACATGGGCATGTGACCCTCCCTCATCCCAGAATGCACTTTTCAGTATCTGAGTGACCTACTGGAGTATCCAGGCATTGCCACTTGGAAGGCACAAGGTGTATGGTTATATATTGACTCCCAAGAAGTCAGTGTTTGTATAATTGCTTTAGGGGTGTCAGAAGGCCATCTTTAGGCATTTAGAGTAAAATACATGAAATTTCCAAAAGTATTGGGACACCTGCCTTTACACACACATGAACTTTAAAGGCGTCCCAGTTTTACTCTGCAGGGTTCAATATTGAGTTGGCCCACCCTTTGCAGCTATAAGAGCTTCAAGTCTTCTGGGAAGGCTGTCCACAAGGTTTAGGAGTGTGTCTATGGGAATGTTTGAGCATTCTTCCAGAAGCGCATTTGTGAGGTCAGGCACTGATGTTGGACAAGAAGGCCTGGCTCAGAGTCTCCGCTCTTATTCATTCCAAAGGTGTTCTATAGGGTTGAGGTCAGAACTCTGTGCAGGCCAGTCAAGTTCCTCCACCTCAAACTCACTCATCCATGTCTTTATGAACCTTGCTTTTGATTAATATTAATTTTAATTTTAATTCTAATTTTAGCTCTTTAGCTTGTCAGCTGCTTTATGTACTGCATCACAATTTATATGCACCTGCATCTCTGCCACCACGTTATACCCATGTCTTGTGCACTTATGCTCCCCGTACATTTCTGTTTTGTTTGTTTGTATATGTGTGCACAAATGGTTTCCATGGTGCCATGTCAGGGTTCGCCTCGAGACCGCCCATTTTATGGGAGTGACACCTGGGACAGTCTGGGTTGTGCTTCCTTGATGAGTACATGTATTTAAGTAGCCGTAAGAGATGTACACTGTTAGGCTCTGAAGAAGAAGGCCCGTCCTTTGAAACGCGTCAGCCAGCAGCTGTCTGCACGCCTTGTCCCTAGGTCTGGAGACTGCAATTGGTGCATCTATCACCATCACTATTTATGCGTGATTTTCATCTACCCTTGTGAGTAGTTTTTTATGTGTTCTTTTATAATAAATTTTTTAAAAGATAATGCACAAGGTCGGTGCGCCCTTTCTTTTTTGTTTTTTTGTCTGATTGTTAGGATATCCCTATCCTTGAGGGCAGCAAGGCTGAAAGCTTCCTTCCATCGTCAACTTTGAACTGTCGGGTTTCCACACTTATGTGCAGGAGTGTTTGTTTTTGTTATATTAACCTTGCTTTGTGCACTGGTGTACTGTCATGTTGGAACAGGAAGGAACCATCCCCAAACTGTTCACCTTAAGAGTTCCATTCACTGGAACTAAGGGGCCAAGCCAAACCCCTGAAAAACAACTCCACACCATAAGTCCCCCCTCCACCAAGATTTGGATGAGTGAGTTTGGGGTGAAGGAACTTGACTGGCCTGCACAAAGTCCTGACCTAAACCCAACATAGAACGCCATTGGGATGAATTCGAGCAGAGACTGAGAACCAGGCCTTCTCGTCCAACATCAGTGTCTGACCTCACAAATGCACTTCTGGAAGAATGGTCAAACATTCCCATAGACACTCTCCTAAACCTTGTGGACAGCCTTCCCAGAAGATTTGAAGCTCCTATAGCTGCAAAGGGTGGGCCAACTCAATATTAAACCCTACGGAATAAGACTGGGATGCCATTAAAGTACGTATGCGTGTAAAGGCAGGTGTTCCAATACCTTTGGCAATATAGTGTATAAGGTATATTCTGGCTCATTATTGTGTTGCCTCCAGCCTTGATTCCACAGTACAATGCCCAGGGTGTTAGTGAACCTTCTTCAGGCCTATACATTGTTACATAAGGGTCTATGGATATGCAAGCAGTATGTTTTAAAAAACGTCAATATTTTCATAGGCACTTCAGGAAGCTGATTGGTGTTGCTGGAGGGGCACATCACTGTGGGAAATTACAATCTGACTACTTACTCTGTCAGCTATCATACAATCAGTGTTTGCCACAGTTACATTAATAAAAAATAAAGCGGCCAATGCTTGATATAATTACATAGTTACATAGTAGGTGAGGTTGAAAAAGACACAAGTCCATCAAACCTCTTTTCTTCTAATTTTAATGAGTGGCCACGAGTCTTGTTAAACTCCCTTCCACTGAAAAGTTTTATTTCTATCGTGGGGTCACCAGTACGGTATTTGTAAATTGAAATCATATCCCCTCTCAAGCGTCTCTTCTCCAGAGAGAATAAGTTCAGTGCTCGCAACCTTTCCTCATAACTAAGATCCTCCAGACCCTTTATTAGCTTTGTTGCCCTTCTTTGTACTTGCTCCATTTCGAGTACATCCTTCCTGAGGACTGGTGCCCAGAACTGGACAGCATACTCCAGGTGCGGCCGGACCAGAGTCTTGTAGAGCTGGAGAATTATTGTTTTATCTCTAGAATTAATCCCCTTTTTAATGCATGCCAATATTCTGTTTGCTTTATTAGCAGCAGCTTGGCATTGCATGCCATTGCTGAGCCTATCATCTACTAGGACCCCCAGGTCCTTTTCCATCCTAGATTCCCCCAGAGGTTCTCCCCCCCAGTGTATAGATTGCATTCATATTTTTGCCACCCAAATGCATTATTTTACATTTTTCTACATTGAACCTCATTTGCCATGTAGTTGCCCACCCCATTAATTAGTTCAGATCTTTTTGCAAGGTTTCCACATCCTGCGGAGAAGTTATTGCCCTGCTTAGCTTAGTATCGTCTACAAATACAGAGATTGAACTGTTTATCCCATCCTGCAGATTGTTTATGAACAAATTAAACAGGATTGATCCCAGCACAGAACCCCGGGGGACCCCACTACCCCCCCCTGACCATTCCATGTACTCCCCATTTATCACCACCCTCTGAACTCGCCCTTGTAGCCAGTTTTCAATCCATGTACTCACCCTATGGTCCATGCCAACGGACCTTATCTTGTACAGTAAACGTTTATGGGGAACTGTGTCAAATGCTTTTGCAAAATCCAGATACACCACGTCTACGGGCCTTCCTTTATCTAGATGGCAACTCACCTCCTCATAGAAGGTTAATAGATTGGTTTGGCAAGAACGATTCTTCATGAATCCATGCTGATTACTGCTAATGATATCGTTCTTATTACTAAAATCTTGTATAGATCATTATCATTTGTTTCCCTAGTTGTACTTGAATAATGATGTATATTTTATACAGACTCCACCCCTTTGGTCCTTAACCATGTTACACACTGTGAACATAATAACGCATTACTGAAGGCATCATGAGCTGTAGAGTCTTAACACTGGCCCCTAAAATTCTCAGATTATTATGAGAACAGTGGATTGGGGTAAACACAGCTTCATCTTATTAATTAAAACTTCCTCTACTTCTTTTATACTGTAAATGAACTCCAGAGTTAGCCAAATAATACATTTTTTTTTTTGTGTGGCCGATATCTCTGTAGCTGCTATGCAGAAAGCAAGAAGAGTGACAGCACATAGCCATTGACAGCTCCCTCCAGTGGCTAATGTGCAGATCTGTACATGTAATACAATAACAAAAGTATGAAAAAAATCTAGCATGTAAAAAAACATATAGAAATTATTTAACCACTTGCCAAACAGCCGTCGTCGTTATACTGCGGCAGGTCGGCTCGTTCCCACAAATCGCTGTACCGGTATGGCGGTCCCTTTAACAGCTATAGCAGGTGGGGGAGCTGATGCGTGTGGTCAGGGGAGTATAGAGTGATCGTCTGTTCCTAGTGAACAGCGATCTCTCTCTGCTCCCAGTCAGTACACTCCCCCCCCCACAGTTAGAAATACCTCCCTAGGGAACACTTAACCCCCTGATCGCCCCATAGTGTTAACCCCTTCCCTGCCAGAGTCATTTATACAGTAATCAGTGCATTTTGATAGCACTGATCGCTGTATAAATGTCACTGGTCCCAAAAAAGTGTCAAAAGTGTCCGATCTGTCCACTGCAATATCTTAGTTCTGCTAAAAATCGCCATTACTAGTAAAAAATAAAAAATAATAATAATAAAAATGCCATAAATATATTCCCTATTTTGTACGCTATAACTTTTGCACAAACCAATCAATATACGCTTATTGCAATTTTTTTTTACCAAAAATATGTAGAAGAATACATATTGGCCTAAACTGATGGAGAAATTTGTTTTTGTTTTTTTTTTTTTTACATTTTTTGAGGATATTTATTATAGCAAAAAGTAAAAAATATTGTTTTTTTTTGTTTATAGTGCAAAAAATAAATACCGCAGAGGTGATCAAATACCACCAAAAGAAAGCTCTATTTGTAGGAAAAAAAGGACATCAATTTTGTTTGGGTACAGCATTGCATGACTCCGCAATTGTCAGTTAAATTGACGCAGTGCCGTATCGCAAAAAATGTCCTGGTCATTAAGGGGGCAAATCCTTCTGGTCCTTAAGTGGTTAAAGTGAAACTTTAACTGGAATAAATTCTAGGAAGGTTTTTTTTTTGGCAGAAGAGACATACTATAAGATGGATCTATTAAGAGAGTTGATAATCTTCACTCAATAAATTATGTGAATATTCACTTCAATTATCCAGACATGAAAACTGAAAAACACATTTCTGTTCACTTTGAATACTCAATCAGGTGCTGATGAAATAAGTAAACGGGAATTTGCTTTTCACATGAATAAATAATTGTGAATATTCATACAATTTTTTTTAAAGCTGATTTCTGGGCTCCCCTTTTCCCCCATCACCCTGTAACCGATTGCTGCCATTAAATAGAGAATCCTAAATATGTCCTTTTTACTCACCTAAAGCTGTGGTCATGTGACGTCCAATCCAGCGTCATCTTTAGTCTTTTATTTTTACAGGATTTGGGGTTCTTCTTTAGGTGTTCAATCACTCCAATGGCTGTCCAGAAGTGGGGTCCTCTCTGAATCCAGTAGAGGGGTCTTCAGGGATGATGTCAGTGTAAGGGGACTGTCAGGGGCCAGCTGGTGCAGGCACATCTGCAGTGCTGGAATAGCAGTTCCCCACACCTGGAAATATCAAGGGACCCGGATGGTGGACTTGAAGTGGTTGTAAAGGGACAAGTTATTTTTGCCTTTACAACCACTTTTTTCTCTGAAAAAACTTCTGCAGCCCCCCCCCCCCCAATACCCACCTGAGCCCCCTCTTGATCCAGCGATGTCCACAAGAGCCTTGCCTCTCAGGAACTCACACTCTTGATTGGCTTCTGGCAGCAGTGAGCCAATAAGGAGAAGGAGGGGGTGGGGCTGAGTGTGTGATTGGACACACAGAGCCACGGCTCAGGTGCGCACCTGCTTGGGTGCTCCTACAGTAAGCTGCTTGCTGTGGGGGCACCCGGCAGAAGGGAGGAGCCAGGAGCGCAGACATGAGAAGAGGAGGATTTGGGCTGCTCTGTGCAAAACTGTTGCACAGAGCAGGTAAGTATAACATGTTTGTCATTTAAAAACAAGGCTTTATTATCAGTTTAAATGAATAAAGTTAGTAATAAGTGAATAAAGTGAGTAAATATCTTACTTAACAAGGACTGGTTAGTGGAGGGTGGGAGGACAGTTAATATTTGTCAAGAGCTGAGCTAGCAAATCTGCCATATCTCTTGTATAATAAAACCTTCCTACCTGCCTCGCAAACTTGTACAATATAGAATGTACAATACACTTTAGTTCCACTTTAAGGTAAATGCTGAAAATGAACTTAAAGAGGAACTGCAGTCTCCTCACATAATTTGCAATAAAAACATCTTTGCCATTCTGAAGCTTCCCTCCAAACACTATGCATATTATTTTATATATACTGTGATTCTGTACTTTCCAAATATGCTGCAGAAATCTCCCTCCACTAAGTCTGGCTGCAACCATTTTAACTGTGGGCAGCTGAAGCTGCTGACTGTTCACTTCCTGGATTTACACAGACACACAGAGGCACACCTCCAGCTCTGCAGCTCTCATTGGCCCTCTTATGACTCATTCCCTCTCTGTTCGTGGCAAACTTTCACAAGAGTGAGAGAGAGAGCCGTGCATGATGTCATAAGCCTAGGCTTTTTTCCAGATAAGCAAGAGGAAGTGGGCTGTATAAGGTATTTACTGGCAGAAAAAAAATGTTTTACTATCCAAAGTTAAAACAACAACAAGGGCAGAAGATTTAATAGATGGAAAGATGAAAAAGTTACTGCAGTTCCACTTTAAAATATGTAATGTATGAATGAACACTATACTTTCCCATTAAGGAACTCAGTGATGAGGACAAGAAAGCTAATTTCAGAACTTTTAGTGAGATCTTTAAATAAAGCTGATCTATTACAATCTGATTATACAATATTCTTCAGATCTACCAACAATAATGAAGTGTAATGGCTTCATTGATTTGAGACAAAGTGATTTGGTTGTTTAGATTTCATTTTTGGTAAGTCAAAGGAGAGTGTACTATCACATTGTAATGTGAATGGCTATCTAAAGAATGTTTGCATTGAGTAGATTCTGTTTGGCTTTGGACTTGTAGAAGATTGCACTTCTTCTAAAGCCTCGTACACATGAACGGATTTTCCGCAGACAAAACCTCTGAGTTTTGTCCGAAGGCGTGTGCCTGGATTTTGTCTTGCATACAAACGGCAAGGAATTGTCGGCCAACAAAAGCGAATGTAGTGATGTACTACGTGGTTTTTCAGCTCTTTAGCACCACCCTTTGGGCTCCTTCTGCTAATTTCATGTTAGTAGAAGTTTGGTGAGTGTTGATTTGCGCTTTTCATTTAGCACTTTTAGTTAGTTTCTGAACGGCCGTTCGTCACCCAGACATGTTGTGGAATTGGAGGAGAGAACATGTTATTTATTATTGGCCTTGGAGTTATTGCTTTGAGCCAAGTCCAGTCCAGGAACAGGAGAAGGAGGAGTTCTTGGACCAAAAATTGGTTGCTTTATTAATCGTGACCAATTATGTCATATGCCTTTGCTGCGGGAGCTCCTGGAGAATAATCCAGATGATTTTTCGGAATTATCTCCGGATGACGGACCCCTGCTTTCACCAACTCTTGGCATTGTTGACCCCCTATATTAAGAAGCAGGACACATGTATGAGGCTTTTATTTTATGTTTTGGTTGAATAATAATGATTTAATTTGTTAGATTTTCTATATTTTTAGATGCATAGAATGCACTTTTTGGTTAAGTTCTATTGGCAGATAGCATGTCTAATTTTATTTGTTTTCTTTTTTAAATGCACAATAAAAAAAATGTGTAGAATAATACTTGGCTATGTGTTTTACTTCAAATGACAATTTGGGAGTAGGCAGTTAAATAAATAAAAAAATACAATGTAAAATTGACAAGGGACACCAACATAGTTGTATCTTTGACCTTAAAAACTACGGGATAATGGTGTTGTGGTAACTTGCACCAAAATATAAATAAAAAATAAATATTCTTGATTTCACTAGAAAAAAAAAGCCTTTGAAAATTTGTTTGCAATAACTCCATAAGTATCACCAGCAAAGCAGCTTCATTATTATCCCATTAAAGAAGAAGAGAATGTGCGCTCAGAAAATCCGACAACAGACATTTGTTTGTGGAAAATCTTAAAACCTGCGATCCAACATTTGTCTATGGAAAATCCAACAACAATTGTCCGATGGAGCGTACAAACAGTCAGATTCAACAGCCTGTCAACACACATTTCCCGTCGGAAAATCCGACCGTGTGTACGAGGCTTAAGATCCTCATTGGTGCAGGACTCGCACATAGTGAGGGGAAGTGTTCAAGGGTCATGAAAAGCATAGCCCTGTCCAAGATTGAACACGCCTAAGTACCAAAGAGATGCATGTGGTCGTTGGGCCATTGGTTGACCACCAGGTATCTGAATTATATTTTTATTTCACAATTTACTGTGGAGCTAATTATTTCTGAATGTCATCTTTCCTCAGTTTAAAGTCTCTGAAAGATATCATTGCAGAGCTCAATATAACTATATCATTCCAGAAGTCATATTTTCTGTATTATATGATTGCAGAGCTGATGCCCTGTACACACGACAAGTTTTCCGGCCGGAATAAATTCTGAAGGTTTTTCCGACGGAGTTCAGACGGAATTCCGCTCAAGCTGTCTTGCATACACACGGTCACACCAAATTCCGACCGTCCAGAACGCGGTGACGTACAACACGTACAACGGGACTAGAAAACGGAAGTTCAATAGCCAGTAGCCAATAGCTTCCGTCTCGTACTTGCTTCAGAGCATGCGTCGTATTTGGTACGTCAGAACAGCATACAGACGAGCGTTTTTCCCGATAGGAATTGGTTCCGTCGTAAAAATTTAGAACATGTTCTCTTTCTAGGTCCGTCAGAATTTTCGACGTAAAAAGTCCGATGAGGCACACACACGATCGGAATATACGATGAAAAGCTCTCATCTGAGTTTTTCTGTCGGACATTCCGCTCGTGTGTACACGGCATAACAGTTTCCAAATCACATAATTTAAAAGGTCATGCCTCATGGATTACATCGTATCACATCATTGTTAAACACAAAAACAAAAATGTAATATATTGCAGCTTACCAATTCTTTGTTGTGGTGGCTGCATTAGTTTTTAAGTGTTTTTCCCTTTATTTTCACCTGGTGGTATGGTCAGGAACATACATGCTGTCTTTGGGTGTCTCTATTCCACTGAAAGAGCAATGGAGGCATCTTTGGACAGCAGCATTGTCAGTCTGGGGGGGGGGGGGGGGGTCGTGTTAGATGCACTAGCAGATATAGATGGTGAAGCTGAACTCCAGCTAATACTTTTTAAATAGTTACAGTAACCATTTTTTTTCCCTTCAGGGTTTTACATAAATGGATGAAAGCTGCCCATTGTAAGCACCACTGTCTGTTTTAAATGGTTTGCTTCAACCCTCTAACTTTTTGACTTTTGCTGCAGAGCTTGGTCTGTTACCTGCTTCAGCATAGCTCCCAACTGTCCCTGATTTGGAGCAATGTCCCTCTGTCCCTCTTTCCCCCCTCATTTGTCCCTCATTTTGGTCCCATCTATATAGTTGTATATAAAATGCACTTTTTATCTTTCAAAAAGTGTTTCCTGGCACTAAACCTTTCATCCAATTTCTAAATTGCTGCATTTGTACATTTCAAAAGCCAATATAAAAGGAATAGTAATGGTAAAAAAAAGTCCATTGTGGATTCAATTAACTTTTTTAGGTTAATTCTCCTTTAAGGGGGTGTGACAGGGGGCGTGTCCTATACCTACATACATTTGCTAGTAGGTGTCCCTCATTCCCATCTCAAAATGTTGGGAGGTATGGCTTTAGGTCCACCCTGTAGCAGTTTTACTGCTACAGGGTGGCACGTATGTGTCAGATCATGTTTATACACGCGCTCTGACACTACCGGATAGGGGGGCGCGCATGCACACTGACCAGCAGCTTACTTCCGTTATGATTACACACAGCAGAAGCTGATCAGCGGGTGCAGGGCAATTGATGTCCTCCAGCACATGCCGATTGTCAGGCAGGGACACACAAGGGCTATCTGCCTATGTAAACGAGGCAGATCGCCATTCGGACAGGAGGAAAGGGATGAGGTTTGTGTCTCTGCAAAACAAGGAATACATTCTATCACTTCCCCTAGTAAAAGCACCTCACACAGCATAGTAAAACACAGGCTAGGCACAGAGTTAACCTTTGATCGCCCCTGATGTTAACCCCTTCCCAGCCAGTGTTATTAGTACAGTGGCAGTGCATATTTTTTAGCACTGATCACTGTATTAGTGTCACTGGTCCCCACAAAATGACAAAAGTGTCAGTCAGTGTCAAATTGTCCACCGTAATATCGCCGGCCCACTATAAGTCACTGATCACCACCATTACTAGTAAAAAAATAAAAATACAAATAAATTAAAAGATCCCATAGTTTGCAGATGCTATAACTTTTGCGCAAACCAATCAATATATGCTTATTGATAAAAAAGTTATAAAGTGGCAGACTACCAAGTTACATGAAAAATAATTGTCTATGTATATTCAACCCCTCACCTCATCCCAAAATGATAGAGAAAAATGGAAAGAGATTGCCGCAGGGATTTTGTGGGTCTTAACCACTTTAAGACCAGCCTCGTTTTGGATTTTAGGTGTTTACAAGTTTAAAACAGGTTTTTTTGCTAGAAAATTACTTAGAACCCCCAAACATTATATATTGTTTTTTTTTCTAACACCCTAGAGAATAAAATAGCGGTCATTGCAATACTTTTTTTTGCACCGTATTTGCGCAGCCGTCTTCTAAGTGCACTTTTTTTGGAAAAAATTCACTTTTTTGATTAAAAAAATAAGACAACAGTAAAGTTAGCCCAATTTTTTTTTATATTGTGAAATATAATGTTACGCCAAGTAAATTGATACCCATCATGTCACGCTTCAAAATTGCGCCCGCTCGTGGAATGGCGTCAAGCGTTTACCCTTAAAAATCTCCATAAGCGACGTTTAAAAAATTCTACAGATTGCATGTTTTGCGTTACAGAGGAGGTCTAGGGCTAGAATTATTGCTCTCGCTCTACCGGTCGCGGCGATACCTCACATGTGTGGATTGACCACCGTTTTCATATGCGGGCGCTACTCACGTACGCGTTCGCTTCTGCGCGCGAGCTCGGCGGGATGGGGCGCTTTAAACATTTTTTTTTTTTTTTTTATTATTTATTTTACTTTATTTTATTTATTTTTTCACTGCTTTTAAAAAAAAAAAATTGGATCACTTTTATTGCTATTACAAGGAATGTAAACATCCCTTGTAATAGAAAAAAGCATGACAGGTCCTCTTAAATATGAGATCTGGGGTCAAAAAGTCCTCAGATCTCATATTTAGACTAAGATGCAAAAAATAAAAATAAAATAAAAAAAGTCGTTTAAAAAAATGACACAAGAAAAAAATGTGCCTTTAAGAGAAGTGGGCGGAGCTGATGTAATGACGTCGCTCCGGCCGTCACATGGTATGGAGACGGGTGGGGGCCATCTTAGCCTCACTCGTCTCCATACTGAGGAAGGGAAAGGACCCGATCGCCTCCGCCGCTACCGACGGCTCCGGTAAGCGGCGGAGGGTGCGGGAGAGCGGCGGGAGGGGGGGTGAACCCGCCGCAGAGACTACCATTATCGTGTACAGAACCGCCGGCCCTAAAGATGGATACCTCGGTTGTGGCAGCAGCTGCTGCCGTTACCGAGATATCCATCTTCAAAAAAAGGACGTATATATACAGTGGGCGGTCCGGAAGTGGGAAGAAGAGAATGTGCGCTGCATTTGGAGATTTCATAATTTGCCACGTCACAAATGTTAATTCTCCATTACAAACACTAGTTTACAAGACCGACCGCTTCTGTTTCTGAGCATGCGTGTTTGTACTTTGGACTTTTGTCGTACACACGATCGGAATATCCGACAACAAACATTTGTTAGTGAAAAATTGAAGAAACTGCTAGCCAACATTTGATGGCGGAAAGTCCGACAACAATTGTCCGATGGAGCGTACACACGGTCGGACTTACTGCCAACAGCCTGACATCCAACATTTCCCGTTGGAAAGTCTGATCGTGTGTACGGGCCTTTAGAGCGCTCGCTCCTGTGATAGTAGAGGGGGGCAGTGATGACTAGGCCTCACTTTGCAACATCCTAACAATGTCCTGGGAGTATTCCAGTCAGGCCTCAGGAGGTACATAAATGGCCTAGCAAGGGCTTTATTCAACTTTAGTCAGAACTGCACAGTTTGTTTTTAGCTACAAATACTCCTTATCTGCATTGGCAGTTTTTTGGTAAAGGTGAACTAAGCTTTTAAAGGAAGTTAAAAAACAAGATACTTCCTGGCCAGGTCACCAGGTAAAAATCAAGGTAAAAACGAAAAACAAAAGAAAACAAATGTAGCCACGACATTTAAAAGATTGTTTAGGTGCAATATATTCCTTTTTTTGTTTTGTGGTTTAATAACACACGATCGGACATTCCGACAACAAATCCATGGATTTTTTCCGATGAATGTTGGCTCAAACTTGTCTTTGCATACACACGGTCACACAAATGTTGTCGGAAATTCCAGACGTCAAGAATGCGGTGACGTAAAACACGTACGACGAGCCGAGAAAAATGAAGTTCAATAGCCAGTTCAATAGCTCTTCTGCTTGATTCTGAGCATGCGTGGAATTTTGTGCATCGGAATTGTGTACACACGGTCGGAATTTCCGACAACAAGTTTTGTTGTTGGAAAATTTGAGAACCAGCTCTCAAACATTTGTTGTCGGAAATTCCGACCGCAAATGCCCAATGGAGCCTACACACGGTCGGAATTTCCGACAACAAGCTCACATCGAACATTTGTTGTCGGAAATTCCGACCGCGTGTACGGGGGCATAAATGTTTTTGTCTTTAATAGCACTTCAAAGAGAACCTGTAACCGAATGTAACAATTGCAGAAGGGGTTGGCTCAATTTCGATCCATGTGTGGTCGGCTTACGGCTGACATCATTGTTTGGGATAAAACGGCAGAGGCAGGAGAAAAAGGGATTTTTGCTCTTATCAATCAGATATAGCAAAACTCTTTTCTAGGGATATATTTACCAGACCGCAAAGAAAGAAATAAGATCAAGAAAAAAAAGGTTTTTTTTTTTACACTTTAATGCTCCTCCTGCTCTACAGATGATTGGAGATGCCAATCTAACTGATTTGGCAACGCACTCAATATTGTAATCAGATGTAGAAAAACATCTTTAAAAAAGTATTTCTTCATTCTTTTAGATAATATTCTTTAGGTTCTCAATTCTTTTGTAGCATGTTAGTATTAAAATCGATTTCTTTTGCTGCAATCCCTTGGAGCATGGAAAAAATCCAATGAAAACGAGATGAAAATTCATTGATTTTTGTGGGTTTAAAATCAAACTTTTGAAAAGAATATAAAAGCAGCAAAAAATATTTGAATTATGGCTGAACAAGCATGTTACAAAATCTCATCAAACTTTCCAATGAAATCTACACGTTTTCATTTGTAAGATCTCATTCACATGGCCACAGAGGGTGCGGTGTCACATATGGTGACCCATCACATTTAGCTACCTGCTGGAGTGCGCATGCGTGACGCCGCCATATGCGTTCCAACACTTTTACGACACACTAAAACCGTCAGATAGTAACGTTGAACTGCGCTTGCGCAGTTATTATGTGGCTCCACCCCTAAGTCCAGGTTCAAGCCCCACCATCCAAGTGGACATAGAGTTAGAATAGCGAAGCCCGCGAGAGGCCCTGTTGCAATGTGGCTTGAACCTGGACTTAGGGGTAGAGCCGCTTTTACTGTGCTGTTTTGTCTTAAAAGTGTTGGAATGCATATGGCGTTGTTGCGCATGCGCACTCCAGCGGGTAGCCAAATGTGATGGGTCGCCATATGTGACGCTACAAGTACAAGAAGTGTTTTTCTGTGCTTGTGAATGACAAATGTTTGTGTAGCACCATGGCCAGCAGCCTGTACAAATCAATGACTGTCTGACAGACACCACGGCTGTACACACGTGACCGCATATTTAGGCTGGATTCAATCCTTTGAATTTTTAGTGCTTTTTGCATTTTGCAGATTTGCACTACAGAACGTGTTCCATAGGAAACCATGTTAAATGGACTGTAGTGCAAATCTGAAAAATGCAAAAAGCACTAAAAATGCATAGGTGTTAATCAAGCCTTAAGTGGAAACATACACTCTGTGACCACTTTATTAGGTACACCTTGCTAGTACCGGGTTGGACCAGCTTTTGCCTTCAGAACTACCTTCATTCTTCATGGCATAGATCCAACAAGGTGTTGGAAACATTCCTCAGAGATTTTGGTCCATAGTGACATGATGGCATCATGCAGGTGCTGCAGATTTGTCGGCTTCACATCCATGATGAGAATCTCCCGTTCCACCACATCTCAAACATGCTCTACTGGATTGAGATCTGGTGACTGTGGAGGCCATTGGAGTACAGTGACCTCATTGTCCAGTGGTGAGATGATTGGAGCTTTGTGACATGGTGCATTATCCTGCTGGAAAGAGCCATCAGAAGATGGGTACACTGTAGTCATAAAGGGATGGACATGGTCAGCAAGAATCCTCAGGTAGGCCGTGGCGTTTAAAAGATGTTCAATTGGTACTAAGGGGCAGGATGGATCCATGCTTTTTTTTGTTTGTGCCAAATTCTATCTACCATCTGAATGTTGCAGCTGAAATCGAGACTTATCAGACCAGGCAATGTTTTTTCAATCTCCTATTGTCCAATTTTGGTGAGCCTGTGCAAATTGTAGCCTCCGTTTCCTGTTCTTAGCTGACAGGAGTGGCACCCGGTGTGGTCTTCTGCTGCTGTAGCCCATTTGATGTGTTGTGCATTCAGTGATGTATTCTGCATACCTTGGTTGTAATGAGTGGTTATTTGAGTCACTGTTGCCTTTCTATCATCTGAAACCAGTCTGCCCATTTTCTTCTGACCTCAACAAGACATTTTGGTCCACACAACTGCCACACCCTGGATATTTTCTCTTATTTGGACCATTCTCTGTAAACCAGAGAAGATAGTTGTGTGTGAAAGTCCCAGTAGATCAGCAGTTTTTGAAATACTCAGACCTGCCCGTCTGGCACCAACAACCATGCCACGTTCAAAGTCACTTTAAAACTCTTTGTTTCCCATTCTGATGCTCGGTTTGAACTTCAGCAAGTCGTCTTCACCATGTCTAGATGCCTAAATGCATTGAGTTGCTGCCATATGATTGGCTGATTAGCCAATTTGTGTTACCAAGCAATTGAACAGATGTACCTAATAAAGAGGCTGGTGAGTGTATAGCACCAGTACACTATGGTCTCTTTACTGTTGGACTGTCTGCTAATGGAAAGCCTGTACAGGGGCAGTTTTATTGCATGGTTAGTGGTCATCCGTGGCAGAAGGTCCAGTAGACAACACATCTAAGCCTCGGCTTACAGCCACTACAAAGTATACATTTAAAAGGTTTATAATCTGTAGAAGACCTCATAATGATCTTTTTCAAGTTCCCAGACAAATTAAAGGGTCTGTGCACACCAAAATTGATATTCCAGATTTAGGTAGATTTTGAAGAGTTACAGCACTTAGTGATATTAACCACCTCAATACAGGGCATTTTCACCCCCTTCCTGTCCAAGCCATTTTTCAGCTTTCAGTGCTGTCACACTTTGAATGACAATTGCTCGGTCATGCAACACTGTACCCAGGTGAAATTGTTATCATTTGTTCCCCACAAATAGAGCTTTCTTTTAGTGGTATTTGATCGCCTCTGCGGTTTTTATTTTTTGGGCTATAAACAAAAGAAGAGTGACAAGTTTGAAAAAGAACGCAACATTTTTTATTTTTTGCTATAATAAATATCCATTTTTTTTTTCTAAAACAAATTTCTTCCTCAGTTTAGGCCTGATATGTATTCTTCTACATATTTTTGGTAAAAAAATCGCAATAAGCGTATAATGATTGGTTTACGCAAAAGTTATAGCGTCTACAAAATAGAGGATAGATTTATAGCATTTTTATTTTTTTTTACTAGTAATGGCGGCGATCTGCGATTTTTATTGTGACTGCGATATTGCGGCGGACATATCGGACACTTTTTTGGGACCATTCACATTTATACAGCGATCCGTGCTATAAAAATGCATTGATTACTGTATAAATGTGACTGGCAGGTAAGGGGTTAACACTAGGGGGTGATCGAGGGGTTAATTATGTTCCTAGGGAGTGATTCTAAGTGTAGAGGGAGGAGAGCAATCGGTGTTCCTCTGTACTGGGAGCACACCATTGGTCTCCTCTCCTCTGACAGGACCGTGGATCCACACACGGATCAACGGTCCTGCTGTGTTACCAGGCAATCGCGGGTGCCCGGAGGACATCGCGGCCGCCAGGCATGCGCACCGAGTCCCCAGTGACACGGCGGGCGCGCGCACGCCCCTGGTTAGCCGGAAAGGGGAGGGCGTCATATGACGCCCTCCCAGAATGAGAGCCGCGCCGCCTGGCCGTCATATGACAGCCGGCGTGCGGCAATCGGTTAAAGCCTTGTTTTTTGTTTTTTACTTACTTACTTACTTTGTTTTTTACTTACCTGCTCTGATCAGTGGTTTTGCACAGAGCAGCCCAGATTCTCCTCTTCTCGGGTCCCATTCTGGAGCTCCTGGGGGCATTGCTGTTGGGGCACCCAAGCAGGCGTGCTCCCTACCCACAGTTCTGTGTGTCCATTCACACATGGAGCTGTGACTCGCCCCCTCTGTCTCCTGATTGGCTCACTGGCTGTGATTGAAAACAGGGGGAGCCAATGGCACCCGCTGCTACCAAAAGCCAATCAGGAGTGTGAGTTCCCAGAGAGGCAAGGCTCCTGTGGACATTGCTGGATTGAGAGGGGGGCTCAGGTTGGTCTTAGGGGGGGCTGCTGCACATAGAAGGTTTTTTTTACCTTAATGCAACCACTTTAAGGTTCTCTTATATCTCTCATGGCCTTGGCAGTAAGATCTCTGCGCCTGACTTTCCAGGTCTGTGCACCTCCTGCAGCAATCACAAGAAGGTTCCACTCAACTGCTAGATGTTTTCTTTCTTTATTTTTTTATTACAGAGAATCTAATACGAGGAGCAAAAGCACACCAATGAAGTTTGCAACATAACTATAGGGAGGGCAGGTGTACAGCCACAAACCATGGCAGACTCAGCCAATTATAGTTGACTTACAACTGAAATATAATTTTTTGGCTGGGCTGATATACACTTGGAAATGTAAATATACACATTTTATCCTTTGCATAATCAAAGGGAATAGTATAGTGATTTTTGGTTAAGTTTCCTATTTTTTTACTTTGGTCTTATTTGAAAGTTTATAAAATTATATTTTATCTATATTTTAATTATTTGTGAAAAATCTTTTTTTTTTTTTAACGAACATTTAAAAAAACTCAGTTTGCAGGTTCAGGTAGGCTTTCTAAAAGAAAACCCAGCACTACCTACATGCCTGTTGACAACCCATATAAACTGATTAATCTGGATAAGGCCCAACATTGTTAGGCTGGCCATATATTATACAATTTTCTTGATCAAATTTTCTTTAGATTTACCTTCTTCAACTATGTAGTGCAAAGGCCTGCCTGACTGCATACAAATAGAAAGTGTTTAAGTTTGAACTCATTTTATATGCTTTTGGTAAATCTAAAGGCAAATTGTACAAGAAAATTCTGTAGTGTATGGCCAGCCTTAGGAAAGAGGAAGGGGGGGTCTCTCTTCTGACTCATTAAGTTGTGTGTGTGTAATCTAACATCTGGATATTCAGGAGCTAGTCACAACAAAGAAATAATTCATCTTCCAGAAAAGATTACGCCGTGACATCAAGCTCAGCACCCGGTGCCTGTAAGGCTCGGTTCACACTGACACAACTTGGGATCCGACTTGTGAGACCCCAAGTCATGTGACACGTGAAATCCCATCTCAGTCAATGAAAGCTGTCTTAATTAGCACTACTGACACCACGCTGACTTCAAAAAAGGTTCCTGTACTACTTCAAGGAGTCTTCTATCTGTCTTCTTTTCTCTTATTTTCTATACTTCAAAGTCAAAGTAGTACTCAAGTCACCAGGAAGTCACCTGGCAAAGTTGCACCGCAAGTCACATGACTTTCAGGTTGCGGCAGTGTGAACTGAACCTAAGGCCCCTTTCACACATACGAATCCGCTTGCTCAGCAGGGATCGATCCGTTGATCTATGCTGAGTCACCGGATGACAGGTCTGTCTCCGCTCACTGTGCAGAGACGGACCTGTCAGAGCCCCCCTCTCCTCTATGGGGGAGATCGGATGAAAATGGACCGCCTGTCTGCTTTCATCTGATCTGACCCGCCAGACGGATGGAAAATAGGACCACCACCCATCTGGATTTAGTGGATCGGATGCCAGTGGACATGTCACTGCTGACATCCGTTGCTCCATAGAGATGCATGGAGCTTCCGTTCAGGTCCGCCTAAAAAACCTGACCTGAAGGGCCCGCATGTGTAGAAAGGGGTCTTCTGCCACGTACACACGAGCGGATTTCTCGTCGGAAAAAGATATGACGGCTTTTCTGACAGGATTCCGCTCAAGATTGCCTAGCGTACACACGGTCATACAAAAGTTCACTGAAATTACGACTGTCAAGAACGAGGTGAGGTACAACACTACGACGAGCCGAGAAAATGAAGTTCCATGCTTCCGAGCATGCCTCAAATTGTTTCTGAGCATGCGTAGGGATTTTGCACGTCGGAATTGCCACAGACGATCGCATTTTCGGATAGGAACTTTTCCCGACCGAAAAATTGAGAGCATGCTCTCAATCTTTTGCTGGCTGGAATTCCGCCAGCAAAAGACCGATGGAGCATACACATGGTTGCATTTTTGGACGAAAAACTTTCATTGGTATTTTGCAGGCCGAAATTCCGATCGTGTGTACGCGGCATTAGAGGTAAATTTGAAGTATTCATATGCAATAGGTCATGTTTACTACTGTTAAAAATGTAAATAATTGTTCAGTCCAGTGCATGATACCTAAATAAATAAACAAATTCAATATATACAAAGACTGTACACATTCCCTTTAAGACCCCTGTCACACTGAGGCAGTTTTCAGGCGTTTTAGCACTAGAAATAGTGCCCGGGTGCTTTCACACTGGGGCGGTGCGCTTGCGGGACGTTAGAAAAAGTCCTGCAAGCAGCATCTTTGAGGCGGTTTGGGAGTGGTGTATACAGCGCTCCCAAATGCCCCTGCCCATTGCAATGAATGGGCAGTGCTTCCGGAATTGCTGCAACACGGGCACTTTTAACCCCTTCTTTGGGGTTAAAAGTGCCCCGCTAGTGGCCAAAAAGTGCAGCTTAAACAGCGGTAAAGTGCTGCTAAAATGAGCAGTGCTTTACAACTAACACACGGACGGCCCCAGTGTGAAAGGGGT
Organism: Lithobates septentrionalis; assembly: GCA_037952835.1. Classification (NCBI taxonomy): domain Eukaryota; kingdom Metazoa; phylum Chordata; class Amphibia; order Anura; family Ranidae; genus Lithobates; species Lithobates septentrionalis. The sequence continues at coordinate 7,741,503 of JBBDGP010001277.1, read as the reverse complement.
CTAAAGGTTATGACTATTTTTGCTGATTTTGAACCAGTGTTCTGAAAGTAAAATGCAATCCCGACATGGAATGTGAAATTCAGAAGCCCTAAGCTGGGGCAGAATAGTAGCAAAGCCTTATGAGTACAATCCCTACACCACAAATCATAATCCTGATTCAAGCATTTTATATGTTACAAGGAGCAGTGAAAATCAGCTCACCTATGACCTTAAAGCAGAGTTCCACCCAAAAATGGAACTTCCGTTTTAAGTGCTGGTGACCCCCTGACATGCCACATTTGACATGTCATTTTTTTTTGGGAGGGGTGGAGTGGGTACCCTGTTTTTAGAGGCATCCAGCTCCCACTTCCTCCCCTGGTGCTGCGGAGCTGGAAGGAAGATCACCTCTCTCCCCTCCCTCCCTGCAATCTTCTGGGACATGTCACAGGTCCCAGAAGATTGCCCAGCCGTTCACAGAGCATAGCGCGGCTCGCGCATGCGCAGTGTGTGTCCACAGTTAGAATGCCGGTGCCGCAGAGAGGAGGGGGAAAGGAGCAAGGCTTCATGCACCCACATCACTGGACCCTGGGACAGATGAGTGTCCGATTATTTAAAGTCGGCAGCTACACTTTTTCTAGCTGCTGACTTTTAAATAGGTGGAACTCCGCTTTAAAGAACAACTCCAGCCAAAATGCTTTTCTTTTAGTTGTGGATAGACTTGGGAAAAGAAAATACTTCTGCCACATTTCTATTACTTTCCATGGCCCCATTGGAGATGGTTTACTTCACTTCTTATTCCTGTGATAGCAGCATCTTTTGTCACTTGGACATAAAGACAGAGACACTAAATACTAGTCCTGCACAGTTTACTAAAAAACATACTTTGTTGTTATCTGTATTCCCATTGGAGGGAATTAAGAATACTTTTGGTACCCAGTGGAGAGATTTCCCATTACTTCCTGTCCCTACATAATGTGGTCACTGTTGAAATGATAAATCATAAAAAGTGAGCAATTCTATAAGCATGTCTGGACACCTCACACTACCTGCAAATAAAAGACACAGAAAGGAAATTATACATTTAATACTGTATAAAAAAAACATCATGGGTTACCAAAAATCATCTCCACCACTGCTTCTCGTACTTGCTCGCTCTCTGGTTTTTAGTCGTAACATCTCCATGATACTTTTGGCATAAATGTCTCGCAGGTTCACATTTATGTCCGATTCCGTACTTATGTTTTTCATGAGTTTCTTCAATGCTTCCCTCTGTCTGAGTGCGGCTTCTTTCATCTTTAATGTAAAGTAACAGGCAGCAAAGCGGTCATTTATAATGGCAATGGGCAATGCTAAGACTAAAATCCCCGACAAGATGCACAGGAAGGCAACAATTTTACCAAATGTCGTGTCTGGCCTGATATCACCATAACCAACAGTTGTCATTGAGGTTGTCGCCCACCACCAGGCACTTGGTACACTGGTAAAGGTTGTGTCAGGGACGTTGAATTCAACAGCGTACTCCAGGGCGGAGAATATGGAGATACCCACTGACAAGAAGAGAAGTAACAGACCAACTTCTTCATAGCACTGGGCAATTGTCAATCCTAAAGACTTCAAACCTGAAAAGGAATAGCAAAAAGGTTATTTGGTACATATTGATTAAAGTGATTGTTTTTTTTATTTTTAATTCAAATAACAAACATGTTATCTTTACCTGCTCTGTTCAATAGCATTGCACAGAGAGGCCCTGAACCTCCCCTTCTGGTCCCACCTTTCCCGGTGATCTTGGCTCCTCCTATTCTGTGTCTGCCCCCATAGCAAGCCACTTGCTATCGAGGCAGATGTGCAGGCTCAATCCCAAGCTGGGCTACATTTGTCTATAGCAGTGTTTCTCAACTCCAGTCCTCAAGGCGCACCAACAGGCCATGTTTTCAGGCTTTCCATTATTCTGCAGAGGTGATTTGATCAGTTTCACTGCCTTAGTAATTACCACAGCCGTTTCATCTGAGGGAAATCCTGAAAACATGACCTGTTGGGGCGCCTTGAGGACTGGAGTTGAGAAACACTGGTCTATAGACACATACACTGTGGGTCGGCCCCACCCCCACTTTCTCCGCACTGGATTTGACTGACAGCAGCAGGCTGGCACTGCCAACAGATCTAGCTCTGAGGAAGGGGGTACGTCCCTCAAAATGCAGCGGGTTGCCGAAGTGGTGCATTGGATCAGGAGACACTCCACCAGCACTGGATCTGTGATTGGTGTGATACAGTGCTTGCATCTTTCTTCATTTGTGAGTATTTGGCTCATGTGTATATAACAATACGGTAAATCTTTTGGTAATGCACTAGGCATTTGCACCCTTCTGTTTGGTTTTCCTACAGTCCCACACAAAGATCTCAATGTATGTGCCAAATCTATGCAGATGCAATTTTAAGCCCAGACTAGACAATAATGACCATAATGAAGGGGCACCATACCAGCCCTATCTTTATTAACTCTGGTTCCTCAAAGACCCTAAGACCTCGCCCAGCTGCAGCCACAAATCAGTAGTTACAAATAATACCTTATCGGTATTCTGTACACCTGGTCCTAGTCTGGAAAAATAATATAACTAAGGGCAGTATGCTCATCTGACACTGCATCACGTCTGAACACTAGGTGGTCTTTTAAGCCTCCTTACTCCATCTCCCCTACTCGTCTAACACCACATGGAGCTTCAATCACTGGAAGTGTCTAAATACGTGTACACACGACCGGACTTTTCCACCGGACTGGTCTGACGGAACAAATCCGTCGGACAATCCGACCATGTCTGGGCTTCATCGGACCCTCAGATGACTTTTTCTGTCAAAAATCAGACGGACTTTAGATTTAGAACATGTTTCAAATCTTTACGACGGACTCGAGTCCGGTCGAAAAATCCGTTCGTCTGTATGCTAGTCCGACGGAAAAAAAAGGATGCAAGGGCAGCTATTGGCTACTGGCTATGAACTTCCTTATTCTAGTCCCTTCATACATCATCACGTTCAAACCAACGGACATTTTCGACCGGACTTTAGTCCGTTCGTGTGTGGGCAAGTCCGGGCGTTCGAAAGTCCGTCGTAACTCCGTCGAAAGTCCATCGGAAAGACCGTCGGACCTTTGATGCTGAAAAGTCCGCTCGTGTGTACGTGGCATAACTCATCACACCACATCTTTCCCTGTTATTAACCATCAGCAGATCTGTCCTTTCAAATCCTGTCAAGCAGGACTTACGCTTATGCTTCTGTACCCAGCTCCTGGCCTGGCTTTCCCATTACTGTAGCAACAAGTGCTTCGCAGTTTGCAGTGGCTTGGAAAATATTAAGTTGCAGACACAATAATAAGATATATATATATATATATATATATATATATATATATATATATATATATATATATATATATATATATATATACTATCCCATTGGGTTTCATAATACAGCCCTGTTTTCTTGCTGGGTGAGCTAAAAAACTTATAACCTGTAAAGCTCTTACTTCAAATGCTTTGCATTTTCATTCCATGCTCTGTTGAATATTAATACATATGTATTTCCTTTTGACCGTGTTCTGCCACAGACCTGATCCTATGGGAGGCTGATAAGAATTTTAATAACTAGCTGCCTGTGGCATCAGCGTTGCAATAACAGGGAAGGTTAAATGATGAACAAATGTATTTAATAATAATTATTTTTCTCGTATATTAATGTTTCACAATCTCATGAGCAGCAGTCAAAAAGAAATGTATGTATTTTAATTATTTATGTTTAGGGCTATAAGAAATGAGTTATGGGTGTTTGAACTTTATTATGTATTTTTTTTTTATTAAGAAATCATACCAAAGGCTATATCTACTGTTGTTGAATTTTAGATGTGATTTGAATTGTCATTATTTATGGGGTTGGACCATTATAAAAAATATTTGTGTGAGATAATAAAAGTGATAATCTGATTGAAAAAACACACAAACTGTTTTTTTGTTAATCTGCCTTTATTTTTATTATAATTATACTTAAGATCGTCTTTATACTGGAAGACTGTTTAATATTATTTCCAGATGAAGTATCTAGATATACAACCCCCAAAAAAGTTGGGTGTAAAATTTACACACAACATAATGCAATGATTTGCAAATCTCATAAACCCACATTTTATTCACAATAGAAAATAGAAAACATATTAAATATTTAAACTGAGGAAGTGTATAATTTTAAGAAAAAAATAAGGTAATTTTGAAATTGATGGTAGTAACATGTCTCAAAAAAGTTGGGACAGGGCAACAAAAAGCTGACAAAGTAGGTGGGACTAACAAGGAAGAGCTGGAAGAACATTTTGCAACTAATTAGGTTAATTGGCAACAGGTAAATAACATCACTGCATTCTGTTTTTCTGTTACACAGCATCCCAACTTTTTTGGAATTGGGGATGTAGAATTTTAATTATGTAGCACTGACAATCTTTATTGTATTGCTTCACAGAGAACACTGAACTATTCACGTCAGTCACTGCACCCAAGAGAGGTCTATGCGTGATTCCCCAGCCATACACATTTAAAGCCGCGTACACACAAGCGGACTTGCCAACGGGCTAAACTCCGTCGGCATTTCCGATGGAAAGATTTATGCCATGTACACACGGGCGGACTTTTCGACCGGACTGGTCCGACGGACTTTCCGGCGGACTTTTGACGGACTTTTGACGGACTTCCGACGGACTCTTTAACGAACGGATTTTCCTACACATGATCACACCAAAGTCCGACGGATTCGTACGTGATGACGTACTAAAATAAGGAAGTTGATAGCCAGTAGCCAATAGCTGCCCTAGCGTCGGTTTTTGTCCGTCGGACTAGCATACAGACGAGCGGATTTCTGGGTCCGGCGAAGTTACGACGTAAAGATTAAAAGCATGTTCCAAATCTAAAGTCCGTCAGATTTTCGACTGGAAAAGTCCGCTGAAGGTCCGGTGAAGGCCACACACGATCGGATTGTCCGCTGGACTCGGTCCGTCGGACCAGTCCGGTCGAAAAGTTCGCTTGTGTGTACAGGGCATTAGAACATGTTCTATATCTGAGTCCGTCGGAAATGCCGACAGAAAAAGTCCGATGGGGCATACACATGGTCGGAATGTCCGACCCAAAGCTCCCATCGGACCTTTTCTGTCGGGAAGTCTGGACGTGTGTACACGGCATAAGTACAATTTCAGTGGAAACCAGTATCTACAGCATTTTTTTTTTTTTGGAAAGCATAGGGTTATTTAAAAATCCTGTCCCACTGGGGGGATTTCCGTTCACTTCCTGTCCCAAGGACACACTGGGAAGTGATCAGAAATGTCTCCACAATGATTGCAAATCCCCTTTTGTCACTAGAACACATTTGCCAATTGAAGATATACCTCTCTCCTCCTGTCCTGGTTTAAAATCACTTTCTGTCCCGGTAACAAATAAAGAGGCTGACTCTCCCCAGCTAGAACACAGATAACAATGAAAATTTAAGGGAGGTGCTAATATTTTACTACTCTGGTAAATAATTATGCCAACCTATCCAACTTCTAAATCTGAAAACTTTTTTTTTTTAGTTTTTGGTAGGGAAATGGTTAGCAACTATGGTCTTTATTTTTGTCTGTGAGAGGGGGTTTCACATCTTCACTGTCACCTAGACTAAAGCCCTGTACACGGGCCAAATGTCAGGTGGCATCGGCCTCTTCAAAAGAACCTGGCCGACATTTGGCCTGTGTATACAACAGCCGGTCCAACAGAAGTTCTGATGGCCCCCCTGCCAGAACACTCTGGTCAGCAGACCGGGACCTGGACGGCAGACCTTTTTCAGTCATGCCCCTTCAACAGAACCCGGCCCAAAAAGGTCTGCCGTCCAGGTCCTGGTCTGCACTCTCAGCCAATAGCTGAGAGAGCGCTGACCAGAGTGTTGTGGCAGGGGGTCCTTCCCCCTATCAGAACCCAATAGAACAGCAGGGGAGATCACTGTACTAACATTGAATTGTTAGTACAGTGGCTCTGACCTGAACTGTATTTTTTTTTATTCGTTCAGCCTGCTGGGTTGATTAAAACAAAACTAGCAGTGTGTACTAGGCTTAACAATAAGGAAACACCTGAAATTTGTCACTGCAACAGGAATGTAGATCAGGAATTCTTAGTGGATTCCTCATTAATCTCTCAGTAGAGGCCAAGAGAATAACAACACAGCATTACAGTAACTCACAGTAACCAGAGTTTACTTGTTTGTGGTCAGATCAGTGAGAGATGTAATCTGATAATGATAGCTAGAGAGGAGAGGGGTACTACTGTGCTTTTATATTGTCTCTTATTATTCAACTTACAAATAGAATATATTATGCAAAATGCAAGCTAACACGAGTCAGAAGCTTACAATTAAAAAAACTGAGAGAAAAATCTACATACTTAGATATGCAGAAGATAGCATACCAAAGGCTAAACATAAGGATGGGTTGAAGAGCTTGTTTATGAAGGTAAAGGGGAAAGCCTAGAAGTAGGCTTACTGCTCACCATGAATAAAAAGCAAACCAAAATAATCCTCAGCTAATAGAGGGGAAAAAAAGTTCAGACAATAACAAGATTTATTATCTTGTTTTTTTTTTAAATGGGAGCTGCAGTTACAAAATCAAAGACCTTTGTTTCTTGCGGAAAGCAGTGCCAAACCTGCACAAGATATTAAAATGGTTGTAAACCCTTAAGCCGCGTACACACGGGAGGAATGTTCGACAGAAAAAGTCTGACGGAAGATTTTCATCGTCTATTCCGATTGTGTGTATGCCTCATCTGACTTTTTTTTTTCAAAAATTCTGACGGACCTAGAAATGGAACATGTTCTAAATATTCCCGACGGAACCAATTCCTATCGGGAAAACCGCTCGCCTGTATGCTGTTCCGACAGACCAAAGACGACGCATGCTCTGAAGCAAGTATGAGATGGAAGCTATTGGCTACTGGATATTGAACTTCCTTTTTCTAGTCCCGTAGTAAGTGTTGTACGTCACCGCGTTCTGGACGGTCGGACTTCTGTGCAACTTTGATCTTAAAACCCAAATCTGGGCTCAAACTGCATGCCTCTCCTACAATAAGGAGCCTGTTTGCTAGCCTTTTTTTCATTTAGATTTTAGTTACACTTTTTATATGAAATAAGCATAGCTATTACAGAGGGTGTACTATGCATTATCTAAACAAATTTTGAAACAAATGAGTAACACATATTGTTTTCTTACAGTAATAAGCAGAATAAGAGGGGTAATACTGTGAGTTTTCCTGTACAAAGCACTGTACTTTAAAGCTACCCTCGTATTAACATGCAAGGTCCCACCATTTCTTAGCATGAATGTGTTCCCTCATGCAAGTGTACATTCACGTTAGCTTTTAGACCAGAACTCCTTGCTTACTGCCACTGGAAAAAAGGCTGTTGTTTACAGAGCTCAATAGTCCAAGCTGATATTTACTCATGATGAATGGCCAAGATGAGTATTAATAGAATCACAACTGCCAGACATGGGATATCTCAGCAGAGAGGGCTCAAAGTAGAAAAATATAATGTGCTAATATATTTGCACCTTCACAAAAGAACCCCAGTGAGGTGAATTGTTGATGATTTGTTTTACACTGGAAAAAAAAGCTAATTTTACCAAATATGCAAGAGATGTGTTACATAGTAGGTGAGGTCGAAAAAAGACACAAGTCCATCAAGTCCAACCTATGTGTGTCATTATATGTCATTATTACCTTGTATATCCCTGTATGTTGTGGTCATTCAGGTGCTTATCTAATAGTTTCTTGAAACTATTGATGCTCCCCGCTGAGACCACCGCCTGTGGAAGGGAATTCCACATCCTTGCCGCTCTTACAGTAAAGAACCCTCTACGTAGTTTAAGATTAAACCTCTTTTCTTCAAATTTTAATGAGAGGCCACGAGTCTTGTTAAACTCCTTTCTGTGAATAAGTTTTATCCCTATTGTGGGGTTACCAGTAAGGTATTTGTAAATTGAAATCATTACCCCTCTCAAGCGTCTCTTCTCCAGAGAGAATAAGTTCAGTGCTCGCAACCTTTCCTCATAACTAATATCCTCCAGACCCTTTATTAGCTTTATTGCCCTTCTTTGTACTCGCTCCATTTCCAGGACATCCTCCCTGAGAACTGGTGCCCAGAACTGGACAGCATACTCTAGGTTCGGCCGGACTAGAGTCTTGTAGAGCGGGAGAATTATCGTTTATCTCTGGAGTTAATCCCCTTTTTAATGCATGCCAATATTCTGTTTGCTTTGTTAGCAGCAGCTTGTAATTGCATGCCATTGCTGAGCCTGTCATCTACTAGGACCCCCAGGTCCTTTTCCATCCTAAATTGCCCAGAGGTTCTCCCCCCAATGTATAGATTGCATTCATATTTTTGCCACCCAAATGCATTATTTTACATTTTTCTACATTGAACCTCATTTGCCATGTAGTTGCCCACCCCATTAATTTGGTCAGATCTTTTTGCAAGGTTTTCACATCCTGCGGAGAAGTTATTGCCCTGCTTAGCTTAGTATCGTCCGCAAATACAGGGATTGAACTGTTTACCCCATCCTCCAGGTCAGTTATGAACAAATTAAACAGGATAGGTCCCAGCACAGAAACCTGGGGGACCCCACTACCCACCCCATACCATTTTGAGTACTCCCCATTTATCACCGCCCCCTGAACTCGCCCTTGAAGCCAGTTTTCATTCTATGTACTTACCCTATGGTCCATGCCAACAGACCTTATTTTGTACACTAAACTTTTATGGGGAACTGTGTCAAATGCTTTTGCAAAATCCAGATACACCACATCTACGGGCCTTCCTTTATCTAGATGGCAACACACCTCTTCATAGAAGGTTAATAGATTGGTTTGGCAAAAACAATTCTTCATGAATCCATGCTGATTACTGCTAATGATACCGTACTCATTACTAAAATCTTGTATATAGTCCCTTATCATCCCCTCCAAGAGTTTACATACTATTGATGTTAGGCTAACTGGTCTGTAATTCCCAGGGATGTATTTTGGGCCCTTTTTAAATATTGGTGCTACATTAGCTTTTCTCCAATCAGCTGGTACCATTCCAGTCAGTAGACTGTCAGTAAAAATTAGGAACAATGGTCTGGCAATTACTTGACTGAGTTCCCCAAGTACTCTCGGGTGCAAGCCATCTGGTCTCGGTGATTTATTAATGTTAAGTTTCCCAAGTCTAATTTTAATTCTGTCCTTTGTTAACCATGGAGGTGCTTCCTGTGATGTGTCATGAGGATAAACACTGCAGTTTTGATTACTAAAGCCCCCCCTTGTGAAGACTGAGGAGAAGAATAAATTCAATACCTTTGCCATCTTCCCATCCTTTGTAAGCAGATATCCTTCCTCATTCTTTATGGGGCCAATATGGTCTGTCCTCCCTTTTTTACTGTGTATATACTTAAAGAATTTCTTGGGATTTTTTGCTCTCCTCTGCTATGTGTTTTTCATGTTCTATCTTAGCTGTCCTTATTGCAACCTTACATTTCTTCTTGCATTCTTTATAAAGTCTGAAAGCTGAGGATGATCCCTCAACCATGTATTTTTTGAAGGCCTTCTCCTTTGCTTTTATATGCTTTTTTACATTGGAGTTAAGCCACCCAGGACTTTTGTTCACTCTTTTAAATTTATTACCCAATGGGATGCATTGGCTAATGCCCTTATTTAATATGCTCTTAAAGCAAACCCATCTCTCCTCCGTGTTCTTTGTTCCTAAAATTTTATCCCAATTTATGCCTTCTAGCAAGGTTCGTAGTTTAGGGAAGTTGGCTCTTTTGAAATTCAGTGTCTTTGTATTCCCCTTATGTTTCCTATTTGTGTGACTTATACTGAAGCCAATTGACCTGTGATCGCTGTTACCTAGATTGCCCCATATATCCACATCCGTGATCAGGTCTGTATTGTTGGTAATCAGTAGATCCAGTAACGCTTTATAGTTGGTGCATCTACCATCTGACCCATAAAATTGTCCTGCAAGACATTTAGGAACTAGCGAGCCTTAGATGTATGCCCAGTCTATGTCTTGATAATAAAAATCCACCATTATGATAACACTTCCCATCCTTGCAGCTAATCCAATTTGGGATAGGAGATCTGTCTGCCCTTCCTCCCTCAGGTTAGGGGGCCTATAGCATACTCCCTGTATTATTTTCCCCTTAGGAGCACTATCCATAAGGATTCCACCTCCTCCCTCTTCCCTAAGTGATGCCATCTCTCACATTCACTTGTACATTATTCTTGATATATAGGCATACCCCTTCCCCATTTTTACCCTCTCTATCTTTGCGATAAAGGGTATACACTTGAATGGTTGCCAGCCAATCAGGAGAGCTGTTGAACCAGGTCTCTGAAATCCCCACAAAATCCAAATCCTCCTTATACAACAGTATCTCTAGTTCACCCATCTTGTCCGCCAGGCTCCTGGCATTGGTGAACATGCCACGTAGTTTAGACCGGTCGCATGTTATCCTCTTATTGGGTGTTCCGAGATTGCAACTAGGACTTGCTACTATACTTACCTTGAGTTTATGTGCTTTGGTCTACCTATCACTAATACCCCCAATACTACCCTCTGGACTATTTTCCACGCTGACTATCTCTACCTGTGGACCCTCCCCCTCATCACCTAGTTTAAAAACCCCTCTAACTTTTTGGCCACCTTCATTCCCAGCTGATCTGCACCCTCCTCATTCAGGTGCAGTCCATCCCTTCTATAGTACTGGTTAACGACTGAGAAGTCGGCCCAGTCCTCCAGACTGGTGTTGGTGACTACTTGGGAATTTGTAATTCAAACAGTAAATCCAGGACTAAAAACCTGAAAGTAAAGATCTTTTACTGTTCTCAATATTTAGAAAAGCTATAGTGTTTTGGTCATTTTTTCATAATGCAGTACATATTTATTTGTAAAAACAAATATTAAAAATATTACAAAATAAAATATATATATAAAAAAATTATCTAAAACACAAGTTTCAATGTTTGAAACATCAACAAAGTCATTATAGTTTCCTCTTAAACCAACCAGTAATTAAAGACTTTGGAACCATTAATATTAACTTTTGAAAGCCTGAGCAAATGGTCATTGCAATAAGACACTTATCCAGGCTGTTATAGTTGTTTTGGAAAAATAGGATTCATTTATCAGAAGAGAATGTTTGCTTTACAAAATTAAACTTCACTTAGCTTGAAGAAGAAGAAAATACTGTGTTCACCTCAACCATCCAATTATGTGCAAGCAAAAAACTGTTATCTCTGTTAATTTTGCCTTGATTGGGTATTTAAAGTAACATAGTTGACCTTATCCACTAAGAAAAGTAAGGTTCCTCTTCAATTTAAATAAAACTCCTATCTAGCCCACAAGCTATTAAATAATTAAGTTCCACTCATTTTGCATAGAGTTTTAAATATTTTGGTGGAGCTTGCAGTTATAGTGATATTCTGAGGTGCTGAATGAAAGTTCAACTTGTTTTACCTATATCCTCAGCAGCAACATTTCCACCGCAACCCTCAGACATTATGGCAATAGAGTAGGTGTTGTATACCTCCCATGCATTCTTCCTTTACGTGGGTGGCAAATAAGGAATATTTAGGACCTCTAACTCCCTTGCTGACTTCCAAATCCCCCCACCCCCACCACCAATGGCATCCTACAATATCAGTGATGGGGAATAGGCCCACCCACTGCTGGCATTCTACAGTGAGCTAACCAATTCTTAAAGTGGTCCTAAAGGCTCAAGGTTTTTTATGCATTAAGGTAAAAAAACCTTCTGGGTGCAGATCCCCCACCCAGCCCCCCTTATACCTATCTGAGCCCCATCTTGATCCAGCAATGTGCATGAGAGCAGCGGCTCTCCTGGGTCTCTCTCTCTCCCCACTTGCTCACCAGAAATGGCAGCAAGTGTTTTAGACCAAGTCAAAATGTGATATATTTGGCTGTAGCAGGAGGCAGTTTGTTCGCAAAGAGCTAGAGAGTGGTACAATAATGAATGTCTGCAGGCAACAGTGACGCATGGTGGAGGTTCCTTGCAAATTTGTGGCTGCATTTCTGCAAATAAAGTTGAAGATTTGGTCAGGATCAATGGTATCCTTAATGCTGAGAAATACAGGCAGATACTTATCCATCATGCCATACTATCAGGGAAGCATGTGATTGCCCCCAAATGTTTTCTTCAGCAGGACAACAACCCCAAATATGCAGCCAATGTCAATAAGAACTATCTTCTGTGTAAAGAAAAACAAGAAGTCCTGGAAGTGAGGGTTTGGCCCCCAGAGAACCCTGAACACAACATCATTGCGCTCTCTGGGTCTACGTAAAAAGACAGACATTTTTGAGGCCATTGAAGATCCATGGGAAGTTCTCCAAGATGTTTACCCTACCTGCCAAATTCCTTCAAAAACTGCATGCAATGTACCTCGAAGACTTGAACAATTGATGCTATATTGGCAACGGCAAGGGTGGTCACACCAAATACTGATTTGATTTGGATTTCTCTTCTGTTCATTTACTTTCCATTTATTTTGTCAATTGATAAAAATAAACTATTATTAACACATATATATATATATATATATATATATATATATATATATATATATATATATATATATATATATATATATATATATATATATATATATATATATACACACACACACACAGTATCTCTCACAAAAGTGAGTTACATTTTTGTAAATATTTTATTATATCTTTTCATGTGACAACACTGAAGAAATGACAATTTGCTACAATGTAAAGTAGTGAGTGTACAGCTTGTATAACAGTGTACATTTGCTGCCCCCTCAAAATAACTTAACACACAGCCATTAATGTCTAAACCGCTGGCAACAAAAGTGAGTACACCCCTAATTTTTTATTTTTTTTTAATTGGGACCAATTAGCCATTTTCCCTCCCCAGTGTCATGTGCCCCATTGATGTTACAAGGTCTCAGATGTGAATGGGGAGCAGGTGTGTTAAATTTGGTGTTATTGCTCTCACTCTCTCATACTGGTCATTGGAAGTTCAACATGGCACCTCATGGCAAAGAACTCTCAGGATCTGAAAAAAAGAATTGTTGCTCTACATAAAGATGGCCTAGGCTATAAGAAGATTTCCAAGACCCTGAAACGGAGCTGCAGCATGGTGGCCAAGAACTTACAGCGGTTTAACAGGACAGGATCCATTTAGAACAGGCCTCACCATGGTCGACCAAAGAAGTTGAATGCATGTGCTCAGCATCATATCCAGAGGTTGTCTTTGGGAAATAGACATATGAGTGCTGCCAACATTGCTGCAGAGGTTGAAAGGGTGGGGGTAAGCATGTTAGTGCTCAGACTATACGCCGCACACTGCATCAAATTGGCCTGTGTGGCTGTTGTGCCAGAAGGAAGCCTCTTTTAAAGATGATGCACAAGAAAGCCTGCAAACAGTTTGCTGAAGACAAGCAGACTAAGGACATGGATAACTGGAACCATGTCCTGTGGTCTGATGAGACCAAGATAAACTTATTTGGTTCAGATGCTGTCAAGCGTGTGTGGCTGCAACCAGGTGAGGAGTACAAAGACAAGTTTATCTTGCCTACAGTCAAGCATGGTGGTGGGAGTGTTGTGGTCTGGGGCTGCATGAGTGCTGGCAGGACTGGGGAGCTACAGTTCACTGAGGGAACCATGAATGCCAACATGTACTGTGACATAATGAAGCAGAGCATGATCCCCTCCCTCTGGAGACTGGGCCGCAGGGCAGTAATCCAACATAACGACCCCAAACACACCACTGCCTTGCTAAATAAGCTGAGGATAAAGGTGATGAACTGGCCAAGCATGTCTCCAGACCTAAACCCTATGGAGCCTTGTGTGGGACATCCTCAAACGGAAGGTGGAGGAGCGCAAGGTCTCTAACATCTACCAGCTCCGTGATGTCATCATGGAGGAGTAGAAGAGGACTCCAGTGGCAACCTGTGAAGCTCTGGTGAACTCCATGCCCAAGAGGGTTAAGGCAGTGCTGGAAAATAATGGTGGCCACACAAAATATTGGCACTTTGGGCCCAATCTTGACATTTTCACTTAGGAGTGTACTCACTTTCGTTGACAGCGGTTTAGACATTAATGGCTGTGTGTTGAGTTATTTTGAGGGAACAGCAAACTTACACTGTTATACAAGCTGTACACGCACTACTTTACATTGTAGCAAAGTGTAATTTCTTTAGTGTTGTCACATGAAAAGATAAAATATTTACAAAAATGTAAGGGGTGTACTCACTTTTGCGAGATACTGTAAATATTGTGTATGTGTGTATGTATGGATGTATTTTGAGCAGGGCCCTCTAATTCCTCCTGTATTGAATTGTATTGTAACTGTACTGTATGCCCTCATGTTGTAAAGTGATGCGCAAACTGTTGGCGCTATATAAATCCTGTATAATAATAATTATAATAATTTTTGTGCATGCGTATTGGAGTGTAACAGTGCCTGTAATACACCATCTAAATGTTCTGCTAATGGTTGAAAAAATAATTGTTCCTATTCCTGAAAACTAACATTTGTTTTAGGTCCACGGAGGTTTAAAAACATTAAAAGACAAACTTTGTCTCCAAAACTTTCTCACTAAACAGTTAAAATGTTTATCATAAAAATGTTGGTTTTAGAAAAAATATCCATTATAACTGCATATATTTTTCAGCTCCTTTATTCTCTAAAAGCTAAATTTTATGTATGTAAATATTTCTTGGCAGAGCACCGAGGCTGTTTTATGCTCTCCACCCCAGGATTCTGCAACCCAGCTGCATAGAGGTAATAATCAGAAATACAACCAGTGCTTGTGTATAGAAAGCAAAGCTTTTAAAGTAAATAAGAAATGTAATTTTATTTTTACTGACAAGAGGAAAAAATTCCCTGTGCAAAATAGTTGTGAATTCTTAAGCCAAGGAGCTGAAGTTAAGCAACGTTGTGCATGGAGCTTGGAATATGGCATTTCTTAACGTAATGGGAAATTAAAGATTTACCAGGATGTTGGCTCTTCTAATTGGAGTTTTAAAGTTGTAAACAAATAAGCAGGTGGTGATATAAACAATAAAAAAAAAGCCCCATAAAGGGCTTTTTCCTTTTGGCCCACCTCACCATAACCTCTCTGGTTATACCTTTTCCTTGCTCCCAAGCCCTGCTTCACAGACTGTTGTTTCAATGAATCTGCTTAAAGCCTCATACACATGATAGGACTTTATACAAACTTTCCCGTGGTTTTCTGTACAAAGGGCGTTGGCCGTGAACTTGTTAAGCATACACACGGCAGGACTTTTTAGACAACAAACACGAACGTAGTGATGTTTCAACGTACTGACACTTCAAAAGAGGACGTTCAATTCTCCGGCGCCACCCTTTGGTCAACTTCTGTATTGTTGTCTGATCTTTTGCATTGGTTCTGAGCATGCGTGTTTGTACTTTGTACTAAAGTCTGATGGTTTTGTGTACACACGATCGGACTTGCCTACGTCGGACTTTTGTTGCCGCTAAGTTTGTCTGTTCGTACAGCCAACATTTGTCCGATGAAAACCGAAAAAGTTTGTCCGATGGAGCGTACACACGGTCGGATGTTGCCTTAAAACAGCAAATTTGCATGTTTGTTGTCAAACAGTCCAATCGTGTGTATGGGCCTGAAGACTAGACAAGTCTGAAACAGCTGTACGCAGTTTGGAGTAAATGGGTAAATATGATATTAGACTGTATCTGTGCTACAAACCAATGGTTTTGGATGTAGATGTGGCCACATGGCAAATAGAAGGTTTTGCACGGCTCTACCCACTAACCTCAAAAATAAATTTTGTCTTTTGGTGGAAGTGAGACATGAAGATAAGTGTTTAATGAAGACTATGTTGTGTTTCAGACAGAACACTGGGAACCCTACCAGTGATGGGCTGAAGCGTAACAGGGATGGTAATCTTACTACAGTCCTCAAGATTCAGCTGCTTTCGATGAACAGATGTGTTTTATAGACATCATTAGTAGATTACTAATTGGTTGTCATTAGGGATGAGCTTCGTGTTCGAGTCGAACCCATGTTCGACTCGAACATCGGCTGTTCGACCGTCCGTCGAATTGCGAACGTTATGGGCCGTTCGCGCCAAATTCGTGTGGCGCGTCACGGCCCATAATTCACTGCGGCATCGCAGTGCATTGCTGGCTGATGATTGGCCAAGCATGCACTATGACCCGCATGCTTGGCCAATCACAGCGCCGTCAGTAGAGAGAGCTGTAATTGGCCAAAGCCAGGGTGGCTTTGGCCAATTATGGCTCAGGGGATTTAGTACACGCCCCACACTATATAAGGCCGCCTGCACGGCGGCCCTGTGTAGTGTGTTCCGGTGTGCTGATAGAGAGAGAGACAGACAGTGTCATTTGATTTGAGAGCTAGATTAGGCTAGATCTGTTCCTGCTCTTTACATTTAGTGCAGTGCGTCCTGCTCACAGTGTTCAGCTAGATCTGTTCCTGCTCTTTACATTTAGTGCAGTGCGTCCTGCTCACAGTGTTCAGCTAGATCCGTTCCTGCTATTTACATTTAGTGCAGTGCGTCCTGCTCACAGTGTTCAGCTAGATCTGTTCCTGCTATTTACATTTAGTGCAGTCAGTGCGTCCTGCTCACAGTGTTCAGCTAGATCTGTTCCTGCTATTTACATTTAGTGCAGTGCGTCCTGCTCACAGTGTTCAGCTAGATCCGTTCCTGCTATTTACATTTAGTGCAGTCAGTGCGTCCTGCTCACAGTGTTCAGCTAGATCCGTTCCTGCTATTTACATTTAGTGCAGTCAGTGCGTCCTGCTCACAGTGTTCAGCTAGATCCGTTCCTGCTATTTACATTTAGTGCAGTGCGTCCTGCTCACAGTGTTCAGCTAGATCCGTTCCTGCTATTTACATTTAGTGCAGTCAGTGCGTCCTGCTCACAGTGTTCAGCTAGATCCGTTCCTGCTATTTACATTTAGTGCAGTCAGTGCGTCCTGCTCACAGTGTTCAGCTAGATCCGTTCCTGCTATTTACATTTAGTGCAGTGCGTCCTGCTCACAGTGTTCAGCTAGATCCGTTCCTGCTATTTACATTTAGTGCAGTGCGTCCTGCTCACAGTGTTCAGCTAGATCCGTTCCTGCTATTTACATTTAGTGCAGTGCGTCCTGCTCACAGTGTTCAGCTAGATCCGTTCCTGCTATTTACATTTAGTGCAGTCAGTGCGTCCTGCTCACAGTGTTCAGCTAGATCCGTTCCTGCTATTTACATTTAGTGCAGTGCGTCCTGCTCACAGTGTTCAGCTAGATCCGTTCCTGCTATTTACATTTAGTGCAGTGCGTCCTGCTCACAGTGTTCAGCTAGATCCGTTCCTGCTATTTACATTTAGTGCAGTCAGTGCGTCCTGCTCACAGTGTTCAGCTAGATCCGTTCCTGCTATTTACATTTAGTGCAGTGCGTCCTGCTCACAGTGTTCAGCTAGATCCGTTCCTGCTATTTACATTTAGTGCAGTGCGTCCTGCTCACAGTGTTCAGCTAGATCCGTTCCTGCTATTTACATTTAGTGCAGTGCGTCCTGCTCACAGTGTTCAGCTAGATCCGTTCCTGCTATTTACATTTAGTGCAGTGCGTCCTGCTCACAGTGTTCAGCTAGATCTGTTCCTGCTATTTACATTTAGTGCAGTGCGTCCTGCTCACAGTGTTCAGCTAGATCTGTTCCTGCTATTTACATTTAGTGCAGTCAGTGCGTCCTGCTCACAGTGTTCAGCTAGATCCGTTCCTGCTATTTACATTTACTGCAGTGCGTCCTGCTCACAGTGTTCAGCTAGATCTGTTCCTGCTATTTACATTTAGTGCAGTGCGTCCTGCTCACAGTGTTCAGCTAGATCTGTTCCTGCTATTTACATTTAGTGCAGTCAGTGCGTCCTGCTCACAGTGTTCAGCTAGATCCGTTCCTGCTATTTACATTTAGTGCAGTGCGTCCTGCTCACAGTGTTCAGCTAGATCTGTTCCTGCTATTTACATTTAGTGCAGTCAGTGCGTCCTGCTCACAGTGTTCAGCTAGATCCGTTCCTGCTATTTACATTTAGTGCAGTGCGTCCTGCTCACAGTGTTCAGCTAGATCTGTTCCTGCTATTTACATTTAGTGCAGTGCGTCCTGCTCACAGTGTTCAGCTAGATCCGTTCCTGCTATTTACATTTAGTGCAGTCAGTGCGTCCTGCTCACAGTGTTCAGCTAGATCCGTTCCTGCTATTTACATTTAGTGCAGTGCGTCCTGCTCACAGTGTTCAGCTAGATCCGTTCCTGTTATCTTCCTACTGACAGTCAGGCTTGTCTGGTTACAGTATATAAAGCTACCTGAAGAAAATTACAGGTGTTCTATCCCAGCTTAGTGCAGCTACAGGCCATTAGTATGTCTGGAAGGCCAAGAAGGAGAGGCAGACAGTCACAAGCCAATAAGAGAGGGCAAGCAGGCTCTGTGTCTAGTGCTGGTCGTGGAGACGGTGCATCCTCATCAGCACGTGGCCATGGGACACGCTTGGCCTTTTTTTCGGCAGCTGGCCGTGTTGAGCCGCAACATGCAGAAAACTTGGTCGAGTGGATGACCAAGCCGTCCTCATCCTCCTCATCCTCTCTCACCCATGCCCAGGGTGCTTTGTCTGGCAAAGCAGCGGCCTCTTCCCTCAGCTCAATGTCATCAGTGACTCCTTCCCTAGCTCCACCATGTCCTCATGAGGATTCCCTCGAACTGTTTGACCACAGTGTTGGGTACATGCTCCAGGAGGATGCCCAGCGTTTGGAAGGCTCTGATGATGATACTGAGCTCGATGAAGGCAGTAACATGAGCACGGACAGAGGGGGTGCCCAAGAAGGACAGCAATCTGGCAGTCATGCTCCCCCTGCTGCAGCATACTGCCAGGTTTGCTCCAGTGATGAGGAGGGAGGGGATGATGAGGTCACTGACTCAACGTGGGTGCCTGATAGGAGAGAGGAGGAGGAGGAGGAGGAGGAGGCGGCACATCACCAACGAGGCAGGATGCCCTCCAGGGGCCAGCCTAAGGGCAGCACATTGACTGCATCACACCCCAAAGCTCCACATGTGCAGGGCGCTGCAGTCTATGCGCGTTATTCAAAAAGTTCTTTGGTGTGGGCCTTTTTTGAGACGAGTGCATCAGATCGCACCGCTGCTATTTGCAACATATGTCTCAAGCGTATCTCGCGTGGCCAAAACATCTCCCGCTTGGGTACCACATGCTTGACCAGACATATGTTGACCTGCCATGCAGTTCGTTGGCAAGCATATCTAAAAGACCCACACCAAAGAACAAAGAGGATCTCTCCTTGCTCCTCATCAGCTGAGATTTCCAACCCCACTAGACCTTCAGTCCTCTCTGAGACCTGCAGTGAGAGGAATGAAGGTGTAGAATTAGGTGTGTCACAGCCAAGTACTTGTGGGCAATCTGCTTTTGGTACACCGATGCCAGATTGTACCAGGCAAATTTCCCTGCCCCAGCTGCTGCACCGCCGAAAGAAGTTTGCTCCCAGCCATCCACATGCCCAGCGGTTGAATGCTAGCTTGGCAAAATTGCTAGCACTTCAACTGCTGCCTTTTCAGTTGGTAGACTCTGCCCCCTTCCGTGAGTTTGTGGAATGTGCGGTTCCTCAGTGGCAGGTACCCAAACGCCACTTTTTCTCACGGAAGGCGATTCCAGCTCTCTACCGGCATGTGGAAGGCAATGTCCATGCCTCGCTGGACAGGGCGGTCAGCGGTAAGGTGCATATTACCGCTGACTCATGGTCCAGCAGGCATGGACAGGGACGTTACTTAAGTTTCACGGCGCATTGGGTGACTCTGCTGGCAGCTGGGAAGGATGCAGGACAAGGTGCAGTAGTGTTGGAGGTTGTTCCGCCACCACGCCTCCAAAATGCTGATTGTGACACACCTCTCTCCTCCACCCCCTCCTCTTCTTCTTCCTCCATGGCCTCTTCCTCGGAACCAGCGGTGCTCCGTAGGCGTTCAAGGGGCTACGCAAGTACGCAGGCCAAAAGATACCATGCGGTGCTTGAGCTGGTGTGCTTGGGGGACAGGAGCCACACTGGGGCAGAGGTTCTGTCAGCTCTGCAGGGGCAGGTTCAGAGGTGGTTGACGCCACGCCAACTTAAGGCAGGAATGGTGGTTTGCGACAATGGCACCAACCTCCTCTCTGCCCTCCGACAGGGACAACTGACCCATGTGCCCTGTTTGGCTCACGTCCTTAACTTGGTGGTGCAGCGGTTCTTGGGCAGGTACCCGGGCTTACAGGATGTCCTGAGGCAGGCCAGGAAAGTCTGTGTGCATTTCCGCCGGTCATATAATGCCAGTGCTCGGCTGACGGACCTCCAAAAGGAGTTTAACCTGCCCAAGAACCGCCTAATCTGTGACATGCCCACCAGGTGGAACTCGACATTGGCCATGCTGCAGCGGCTGCACACGCAGCAGAGGGCCATAAATGAGTACCTGTGCGACTATGGCACCAGGACAGGGTCAGGGGACCTTGGTTTTTTTTCCCCATGCCAGTGGGCCATGATCAGGGATGCATGCACTGTCCTGTCACCATTCGAGGAGGCCACGAGGATGGTGAGCACTGACAGTGCATGCATCAGTGACACTGTCCCCCTTGTCCACCTGTTGGAGCACACGCTGCGTGGAATAATGGACAGGGCACTTGAGGCAGAACAGAGGCAGGAAGAGGAGGACTTCCTTAGCTCTCAAGGCCCCCTTTATCCAGACAGTGTTCCTGCGTGCCCGCCGATCACACAGGAAGAGGACGAGGAGGAGGAGGAGGAGGAAGATTGTGTCAGTATGGAGGTGGAGCCTGGCACTCAGCATCAGCAGTCTTTAAGGGATCAGTCCCAAGGAACACATGGACTTGTACGTGGCTGGGAGGAGGTGGCTGCGGACGTTGTTGTCCTTAGTGACCCAGAGGACTCCGGACCGAATGCCTCAGCAAACCTACGCTGCATGGCCTCCCTGATCCTGCAAAGCCTGCGTAAGGATCCTCGTATTCGTGGTATCAAGGAGAAGGACCAATACTGGCTGGCAACCCTCCTTGATCCACGTTACAAGGGTAAGGTTGCGGACCTTATCTTGCCATCGCAGAGGGAGCAGAGGATGAAACATCTTCGGGAGGCCTTGCAGAAAGGTCTGTGCAACGCGTTCCCAGAGACTGGGAGGTTACAAACTCCTGTTTCTGGACAACGTGTTGCTGAGGCTTCGGTCAGTCAAAGAAGGAGCGGTGGAGAAGGTGGCCGTCTGACCGATGCGTTCAGACAATTTTTTGGTCCGCAGCCCCAAGGTATGATCGGTTCCAGCAACCATCGCCAGCGTCTGTTTTACATGGTGCAGGAATACCTAGGGGCAAGATCAGACTTGGACACCTTTCCCACCGAAAATCCTCTGGGTTACTGGGTCTTGAGGATGGATCACTGGCCAGAGCTTGCACAGTATGCAATTGAGCTACTGGCCTGTCCTGCATCCAGCGTTCTTTCGGAACGCACATTCAGTGCTGCTGGAGGCGTGGTAACCGATCACAGGGTGCGTCTGTCCACTGACTCGGTCGATCGGCTGACCTTCATAAAAATGAATCAGTCTTGGATCACCACCAGCTACCAAGCACCTGATGCTGATGTAACTGAATAATTTTTTTCAGATCCCTTCAAAGACTGCCTATGCTGATGCTGAGTGACTATCCCTGAGTAATTATCCTCTTCCTCCTCAATCATCACGCTGATAGCTTGTAAGAACATTTTTGGTTCTGGGCGCCACCACCAGTGCCTAAGGCACAATTTTTCAGCCCCTGTATAACAGGGGCGTGTAATTACAATTTTTGATGTAATACTTTGCAGCAGGGCTCGTTCCTGCATTCCAACTAGAGTGTCTGTGAGGGGTTGCAGTGTTGTGGGACCAGCACCAGTGCCTAAGGCCCAATTTTTCTGCCCCTGTCTAACAGGGGCGTGTAATTACAATTTTTGATGCAATACTTTGCAGCAGGGCTCGTTCCTGCGTTCCAACTAGAGTGTCTGTGAGGGGTTGCAGTGTTGTGGCACCAGCACCAGTGCCTAAGGCCCAATTTTTCTGCCCCTGTCTAACAGGGGCGTGTAATTACAATTTTTGATGCAATACTTTGCAGCAGGGTTCGTTCCTGCGTTCCAACTAGAGTGTCTGTGAGGGGTTGCAGTGTTGTGGCACCAGCACCAGTGCCTAAGGCCCAATTTTTCTGCCCCTGTCTAACAGGGGCGTGTAATTACAATTTTTGATGCAATACTTTGCAGCAGGGCTCGTTCCTGCGTTCCAACTAGAGTGTCTGTGAGGGGTTGCAGTGTTGTGGCACCAGCACCAGTGCCTAAGGCCCAATTTTTCTGCCCCTGTCTAACAGGGGCGTGTAATTACAATTTTTGATGCAATACTTTGCAGCAGGGCTCGTTCCTGCGTTCCAACTAGAGTGTCTGTGAGGGGTTGCAGTGTTGTGGCACCAGCACCAGTGCCTAAGGCCCAATTTTTCTGCCCCTGTCTAACAGGGGCGTGTAATTACAATTTTTGATGCAATACTTTGCAGCAGGGCTCGTTCCTGCGTTCCAACTAGAGTGTCTGTGAGGGGTTGCAGTGTTGTGGCACCAGCACCAGTGCCTAAGGCCTAATTTTTCAGCTCCTGTTCAACAGGGGCATGTAATTACAATTCTTGATCTAATATTTCACAGCAGGGCCCTGTGAGGGCTTACAGTGTTTTGGCCACAGCAAGACCTAAGGCCCAAATTTCTGCTGAGTATATAGGGCAGGACCCTACTTTCAAACATCTAACTTACAAACGACTCCTACTTGCAAACGGAAGGAGACAACAGGAAGTGAGATGAAATCTACCCCTAGGAAGGGAAATTCTCTCATGTAAGAGTTAATATGGGAAAACAATTTCTCCTTTCCACTGATGCTTTCCAATCCTTGTTCCACAAAAAAACCCAAATTTTCAAAAAACATTTTTCATTGGGACAAAAAAGTGAGGTGAAATCTTCTGAAGAGGAGGAAAGACGCAAAACAAATATCACAGGGGTGATAACCCTTCCCTATGTTTTCCAAAAAGCTTAGAAAAGATTTTTTGGCTGGAGCTAAACACGTTAAAAATGTTCAAAATTACAAACAGATTCTACTTAACAACAAACCTACAGTCCCTGTCTTGTTTGCACCGCCTGTATACTGCTGTTCAGAGTATATAGGGACCTTTCCTTATTTTAATTTGGGTGCGGGGTTCCCCTTAATATCCATACAAGACCCAAAGGGCCTGGTAATGGACTGGGGGGTACCCATGCCGTTTGTCTCACTGATTTTCATCCATATTGCCAGGACCCGACATGACATTAAACCCGCAAGCAGTTTTAAATGAGATTTTTTCCTTTAAAAATGACATTTGGTGCAGGGACTGTTCTAAACATGGGAAACACGCGTCACTTTACAGGCATACTATAGACACCCCCCAGGTACGATATTTAAAGGAATATTTCACTTTTTTTTTTTACTTTAAGCATCATTAAAATCACTGCTCCCGAAAAAACGGCCGTTTTTAAAAGTTTTTTTTGCATTGATACATGTCCCCTGGGGTAGGACCCGGGTCCCCACACCCTTTTTAGGACAATACCATGCAAATTAGCCTTTAAAATGAGCACTTTTGATTTCGAACGTTCGAGTCCCATAGACGTCAATGGGGTTCTAACGTTCGTGCGAACTTGCGGTCCGTTCGCGGGTTCTGGTGCGAACCGAACCGGGGGGTGTTCGGCTCATCCCTAGTTGTCATTTTACCTAGAAATTATCAATGACATGAGGGGCAGATTATAAAGCCTGCCTTGATGCTGTGGGAGTTGATCTACAATACAACATACAAATATTGATATACAACACTTCTAATCTCTTCTTTGCATTATATGGTACCAATACTCCAGGGCAGTCAAAACGAATGACTGGAATTTATATCCTCACAAATAATGTTAGTGTTGTCTGTATTTCAGGCTTTTGAGATTCCTGGATTTATTTTTCCTTTCCCTGCCTATTTTTTGCACTGCACGTTATTTGCAGTGAAAGTCAGATCCCGATCTCACACATACCAGAAAAGTGATCACACCTACAAAGAACTTTACGTTTGCCATCTGGGTGAGATCACACAGTAGTTATAAATACAATGCTGCTGCTACTCGCCAATCACATGCACTTCTTTTTGGTTGTGCAGCTCTGCTTTGTTGGTGAATATAATGTATATAAGCAGCTTTGTGACTGAACACTAGATATTTTCTGGCTGAAGCTAATTGCAGCTCAATCTGTAGCATAAATAAAATTAAAAAAACACAATTTAATCCAGTTATATATTTTTAGAACTAGTAAGATATTTCATCTTACTTCAATTTCCTACTCTATTTAGGATAAAAATTGATTTAAGCCGCGTACACACGAGCGGAAAGTCCGACAGAAAAAGTCAGACGGAAGCTTTTGATCGTATATTCCGATCGTGTGTGTGCCTCATGGGACTTTTTTTTTTGAAAATTCTGACGGACCTAGAAATAGAACATGTTCTATATATTTCCGACGGAACCAATTCCTATCGGGAAAACCGCTCGTCTGTATGCTGTTCTGACGGACCAAAAACGACGCATGCTCTGAAGCAAGTATGAGATGGAAGCTATTGGCTACTGGCTATTGAACTTCCTTTTTCTAGTCCCGTCGTATGTGTTGTACGTCACCTCGTTCAGGGCGGTCGGACTTTGGTTTGACCGTGTGTAAGCAATTCCGTCGGAGTTCCATCGGAGAAACCTTCGGAGTTTATTCCGTCGGCAAAACCGGTCGTGTGTACGTGGCATTAGAAACACTTTTTATGCCTGTGGTTTGTCTGCATCTGATCTTTCCCCTATACTGAATTACCATGCCTTGTTCTGTTATCTGTATGGAAACAGCCATATTTGGTTGAGGCATGGCTTTGCTTTCCTATGTCAGTGCTTCCAGCAAGGAGAACAGTGAGAAGTATGATAGTGACAACACCAAATCTCACTCCACCTTTCTTACTCTGCAGATATACACCTCTAAAGCCTCGTACACACAATCTGACTTTCCGACGGGAAATGTGTGATGACAGGCTTTCAGCGGTAAATCCGACCGTGTGTATGCTCCATCGGACAATTGTTGTTGGCTAGCATGTTTTAAAATTTGTCTGTTGTCGGACTTTCCGAGCGTGTGTACACAAGTCAGTCGGACAAAAGTCCAAAGTACAAACACGCATGCTCGGGAGCAAGGTCTTGTAAACTAGCTCTCGTAATGGAGAATTAACATTTGTGACGTGGCAAATTATGAAACCTCGAAATACAGCGCACAATTCTCTTCTTCTTTAATGGGATAATAATGAAGCTGCTTTGCTGGTGATACTGATGGAGTTAGTGCAAACAAATTTTCAAAGGCTTTTTTTTTTCTAGTGATATCAAGAATAATATTATGTTTTTTTTAATTTTTTATTTGGGCAAGTTACCACAACACCATTATCCCGTAGTTTTTAAGATCGGATACAACTATGTTGGTGTCCCTTGTGAATTTTACATTGTATTTTTTTAAATGTAACTGCCTACTCCCAAACTGACATTTGAAGTAAAACACATAGCCAAGTATTATTCTCCACAATTTTTTAATTGTGCATTAAAAAAAAAAAAAAAATTAGAAACGCTATCTGCCAATAGAACTTAACCAAAAAGTGCATTCTATGCATCCAAAAATATAGAAAATATACCAAATAAAATCATTATTCAACCAAAAAAATAATGTCAAAGCTCCAAGGCCAATAATAAATAACACGTTATCTTCTCCAATTCCGCAACATGCCTGGTTGATGAACGGCCATTTAGAAACGACCTGAAAAGTGCGAAATGAAAAGAGCAAAATGAAAAGTGCGAAATGAAAAGTGCGAATCAACACTCACGAAACTTCTACTAACATGAAATTGGCAGAAGGAGCCCAAAGGGTGGTGCTAAAGAGCTGAAAAACAACGTAGTACCTCACTACGTTTTTTTTCTTGGCCAACAATTGTGTGACCGTGTGTATGCAAGACAGGTTTGGGCCAACGCCCGTCAGACAAAATTCCACGGTTTTGTTGGCGAACAATCCGATCGTGTGTGCGAGGCTTAAGGCTGTAGGAACAGGAAAGCCTAAACCAGCCATTCTCAAACTTTATAACATGAAAAAACCCTTAAAAAAAAACTTTGAGGTCTCAGGAAACTTTACCTAATAATTGCTATATCTACAGCTCAGGGTACATTGATGTGAACAACAAGATATAAGAATACATTAACCACTTGCCGACCAGCCGCTGTCGTTATGCGGTGGCAGGTCGGCTCTCCTGTGTGAATTGCCGTAGCTGTACGGCAGCCTATCCCCCCTACAGTTGAACACACCTAGGGAACACATTTAAACCCTTGATCGCCCCCTAGTGTTGACCATATAGTGTGACCAAATCCCCATATTTTTGAATATGTTCAGGTGTTTTTAAATAGCCTTGCAAGATTTAAATGTTATTTTTGTATGTGTGCGCTATAATTTATTTTGTTTTGTTTGCCATCTTATAGCAGCACCATCTTGAATGTAAATGCATTTTTAGGGTGTGCCCCCCAAGTCTACTGTTTGTATATTGTATGGACCCTGATCAGGTTCCTTGGGCTGGAGCACCCCAACCCCCCTTCATTACCTCCATTACCTCTTATTAGTGTCCAACAGTGTTATAGGAGGAGTCCTTTCAGTTCTCCCATAAAGAGGAGTTTGTCTCCCATGGTTGAGACTTCAATCTATTACTAGTGTAGGACCAACTGATAATGGGGTTCTTTGATGCAGTAAGTGAGCTTAGCACTATATGACCATATACTGTGATCAAATCCCCATATTTTTGAATATGTTCAGGTGTTTTTAAATAGCCTTGCAGGATTTAAATGTGATTTTTGTATGTGTGAGCTATAATCTATTTTGTTCTAGTGTTAACCCATTCCCTGCCAGTGACATCTACACAGTAATCAGTGGCTATTTGTAGCACTGATCTCTGTATAAATGTCAATAATGGTCCCAAAAAAGTGTCAAAAGTGTCCGATCTGTCCGCCACAATGTCACAGTCCCGCTAAAAATAGCAGACCGCCGCCACCACTAGTAAAACAAATAAAAATTTAAAAAAATGTCATAAATCTATCCCCTATTTTGTGGACGCTATAACTTATGCGCAAACCAATCAATTTACGCCTATTGCGATTTTTTTTTTACCAACAATATGTAGAAGATGTATATCGACCTAAACTGATGAATAAATTTGTTTTTTTTTATTTTTTTTTGGATATGTATTATAGCAAAAAGTAAATTTTTTAATCTTTTTTCAAAATTGTTGCTCTTTGTTTGTTTATAGTGCAAAAAATAAAAACCGCAGAGGTGATCAAATACCACCAAAAGAAAGCTCTATTTGTGGGAAAAAAAATGACGTCAATTTTGTTTGGGTACAACGTCGCACGACCATGCAATTGTCAGGTAAAGTGATGCAGTGCCATATCGCAAAAAATGATCTGGTCATTAAGAGGGGCAAATCCTTCCGGGGCTGGAGTGGTTAAACAATGTGGTTTACTTAACTGGTTAAGGAGTTGACGAGCCGTCGCAGTTGTACTGCAGCAATGTGGCTCGATCTCGCTTATCCAGTCATAGTACGTTGGCTCATAAATGGTGATTTGTGGGCACACGGGCGCCCACTGGCTAGCGGGGGAGCCAATCAGGGGTGGGGCGGACTCGATGTCTGCCAGCCACCTGTGATCATTCCCCTCAGTGACAGAACGGGGATCTGCCTGTGTAAACAAGGCAAATCCCTGTTCTGACAAAGGAGATCATACAGATCCTGTCTTTCTGCTATGCAGGAAGACAGATCTGTGTGTTTCCCCAGTCACACAGTCCCCCATACAGTTAGCAAACACACCCAGGGAACACATTTACCACCTTGATTGCCCCTAGTGTTAACCCCCTCCCTGCCGGATTCATTAGTACAATAACGGTGCATATTTTTAGCACAGATTACTGTAATAATGTCACTGGTTCCCAAAAAAGTGTCAAAAATGTCAGTTAGGTGTCCAATCTGTCCGCCGCAATGTCGTAGTCCCACTAAAAATCGCTGATCGCCACAATTACTAGTAAAAAAACGATAAAAATGCGACTTTTATTACCATAAATATGTAGAAGAATACATATTGGCCTAAACTGATGAAGAAATTTGTTTTTTTTTTTTTACATTTTTTTGGATATTTATTAGAGCAAAAAGTAAAAAATATTGTTTGTTTTTTTTCAAAATTGTCACTCTTTTTTTGTTTATAGCGCAAAAATTAAAAACTGCAGAGGTGATCAAATACCACCAAAAGAAAGCTCTATTTATGGGAAAAAAAGGACATACATTTTGTTTGGGTACAACGTTGCACGAATGCGCAATTGTTAGTTAAAGCAATGCAGTGCCGTATTGCAAAAAATGGCCTGGCCATTAAGAGGGAAAATCTTCTGGTCCTTAAGTGGTTAAAGTATTTGACGCCAAGGGCCAAAATTATTTTCAGTATTAAAAGACAAAACAAATACTAGTAATAAAGGTCATAAAAGCAATGCAGACAGGAAAAATTGTAGCAGTGTGTGGAAAAATATCACTTTACATTGATGGTCAGTAAAGTGCCATCTTTACTGGTGGTCAGTAAAATCCTTTAGATTGTTTGTCAGTGGAGAAGGACCCCCTTAGATTGGTGGTCAGAGAGTGAAGAACCACCTTACATTGATGGTCATAGGGAAACGGGTTCTCTTACACCGGTGGTCAATGGGAGAAGGACCCTATTACACTGGTGATCAGTGTAAAGAATGTTCTTTGTCTTGGTGGCTCCGGGTGTCAGTGGTTACTTGACATGATTTGTAGAGACTAAAATTGCTAATTTCCCAGAAAAACCTCTAGTATATACTGGAGGAACCCAAAAAGGGAAAGACTGTCTCCTAGACACACTCACATAGCAGTAAGTGCACTGTTTTTTCAAGATGAATTCTGTATAAAAGCTACAGAATTTTAGGGCATTGTTTAGGCACACTTAGGCATACTGAACTTGATGTTCTATATAACATAGCGTGTCTTCAATGTTTGAGTTTAGCTCCACAATACATTTTGTTTTTATATCTGCTTGGAGCTTAGCTGTATTTAGCTTCAGTCTGGCAAAAATCTTTTTACATGCATGCCCACAGAAGGAGAGAAAAGGGGGTTGCCACATAAGTATCCTGTTGTTTCTTGAATGTTCAATCACAGGCTGGGTCAGGTTAGTGATCAAACTCTGTCTAGCTGCTGATACATTGCTGTACATCCTGCAAGTACAGAAAATATGTGTTATGCCCCGTACACACGGTCGGATTTTCCGATGGAAAATGTCAGATCGGAGCGTGTTGTCGGAAATTCCGACCGTGTGTGGGCTCCATCGGACATTTTCCATCGGATTTTCCGACACACAAAGTTTGAGAGCAGGATATAAAATTTTCCGACAACAAAATCCGTTGTCAGAAATTCCGATCGTGTGTACACAAATCCGACGAACAAAGTGACACGCATGCTCAGAATAAATAAAGAGATGAAAGCTATTGGCCACTGCCTCGTTTATAGTCCCGACGTACGTGTTTTACGTCACCGCGTTTAGAACGATCGGATTTTCCGACAACTTTGTGTGACCGTGTGTATGCAAGACAAGTTTGAGCCAACATCCGTCTGAAAAAATCCTAGGATTTTGTTGTCGGAATGTCCGAACAAAGTCCGACCGTGTGTATGGGGCATAACTGTGCAAAGTAACCAATCAACTTCTAACTTCAGCTGTTCAATTATGCTTTGACAATAAAACCTGGAAGCTGGTTAATATGCATAGCTGCACATGGATTCTGTGTGCACCAGTTTTGGTCAATCCCCCCCATATTAGATTTAGGGTTCAAAATAGACAGGAAATAAGTAGTCCCACAAAATAGACAGGAAGTAAGTAGATATCGCACAAAAAGGGAAAACTAGCATAAAATAAAAAGAATTTGATAGAATGTAGAAAAGTCAAAACTTCTATCAAAAGCTAGCAAAGCAGAAAAGGCTTATTGTGCTTTTTACACTTCCGAGTCCAGAGAACTCCAACTGGTTACAAGAGTCTGATATCAAGACAGAATCAGGTACTGCTTCTACCTTTGCCAGGGGGCATTGGCACTCTTACCATGTTCATTTCCCCCAAGCTATCAATTTTGACATAAGTGTCATGGAAATCAAATATGGCTACAGACCGTTAATTCCTTGTCAAAAGAAGTTTATTGAGTATACAATATTATAAAGATACATAAAGTAAATTTACAAGGATCTATAAAGTAAGCTCATTGTTTTACAGTAGGGTTTATATAGGTAAATATCATGAAATTTCAAATATTAAACCTTGGGTTCACGTAAACCTAAATTAAAGATATATATAATTTCCTTAGTTACTTTTGTAGGTATTTAAATGATTTATGCCTACTATACATATTGTTTACAGGTAGAGTGTATATAGGTCAAATAAATTCTGATAATGAGCTTTAATCGTAAGGTGGAGAAAAGGAAAGAGAAAGAAGAAAAGGGGTAGAAAGGCAGAGGTATGGTCCACAAGGTTGTCCCGCTCGTCAGTTTATTATTCTTTTTAGTTCTCTTTGAAGCCTTAGAATGGGTGTCTCTGTAAGTCATTTAATCTGTTACCATGGCAACAGGACAGAGTCATTGAAATTTGACAGGAACTGCTGTTTTATCCAAGGATGCCAAATTTTGGAATTTGATTTTGATCGATGGCTACCATCTTAGCATGGGACATTGTATTATTCATTCTGTGAATTGTTTCTGCTAGTACCAATGTAGGAGATTTCCATGCCTTGGCCACTGTTTGTTTTGCAGCCGTTATTAGTTGGATCATAAGTTTGAATTGAGAGAGTGTTAACCATTCCGGTTTTAGATTAAGTAAAGTTATATATGGATCTGGTTGTATTATTTTTTTAAATATTTTAGATGCAATCACGAAGACTTCCTTCCAGAAGGTTTGGATTACTGGGCACGTCCACCATATGTGTAAATGTGTGCCTATTTCTGGGCATCCTCGAAAACAAAGAGCTGAGGTATTAGGTGAATATTTTGCCACTCTAGCAGGTACAAGGTACCAGCGAGTTAGGACTTTATAATTTGTCTCCAGTGCTAAGATGTTGGGTGAAGATGACTTAGATGTGAGCCATATGTTAGACCAGTCAGTGTCTTCTAAAGTTCGTCCCAGGTCCTCCTTCCACCTCTGAACGTAAGAGGGTCTATTAAGATTTACTACTCCATATAATTGATTATAAAGTGATGAAATTGTACCTTTAGCAAATGGATCTTTTGTACAGATTGATTCAAAAATGGATAATTGGGATAATGGTGTATCCCCCTTTAGGAATGGTGTATAGAAATTTTTGATTTGGAGATATCTAAATATCTCAGAGTTTGGTAGATCATATTTTTCTCTAAGCGATGGGAATGAAAGGAATGATTTAGATGCTATGAAGTCATTTAGTGTCTGAATGCCTGATGTTGTCCAAGCTTTAAAAGAATTTGGGTAGATCCATGCCGGATAAAAGGCCGGATTTCTGATAAAAGAAAGGAGAGGATTGTGTGGAGATTGTAACTGATATTTGGTTTTTAGTTTATCCCAGAGAGATAAGAAGTGTTTAGTTATGGGATTATGAATTTTAAAGCGGTCTTTAGGATCAAGCCATAACAAGTTTGATATTAATAGAGGGTCATTTTCTGAAGCCTCTATAAATACCCATAATGGGATTTCCTGTTTTGCATGGTATTTGGACAGACTGGCCAAATGTGCTGCTCTGTAGTAGTTAGTAAAATTAGGGTATCCCAGGCCTCCTTTATTTTTGGGAAGATGTAGTGTGTGTATAGGTATACGTGGTTTAGAAGAGCCCCATATAAACGAAGTTGCTCTTTTTTGTACTATTCTCAAAAAATAGGAAGGAATTGGAATAGGGAGGACTCTGAATAGATAAAGCAATTTGGGTAGAATAGTCATTTTGATTGCATTAATCTTCCCTATCCAGGATAAAGGAAGTTGCGACTATTGTTTTATTAGATTTGTGATCTGTCTTAATACAGGAGGATAATTGGTTGAGAATAAGTCAGAATGAGAAGCTGTTAAATGAATTCCAAGATATGGGATTGATTTTTCTGCCCATGTGAATGGGAGTGCAGCCCTAGCCGGGATCAATTCCATGTTTGTGAGCGAAATATTAAGCACTAGGCATTTCTTAGGATTAATCATAAGGCCGGAAGATGCATCAAGAGCTGGTATTAAGTTAGGACCAGAGACCTGTGGTGATGATAGAAAAAGTAATATATCGTCTGCAAATATACACAATTTGTGTGTAATACCTCCTACTTCAATGCCAGTTATAGTTTGGTTTGATCTGATGTATTGGGCCATGGGTTCGAGTATAAGGGCAAATAATAAGGGAGATAATGGGCAACCCTGTCGGGTACCTCTTTCGATATTAAAGGCATC
Source organism: Lithobates septentrionalis (assembly GCA_037952835.1). NCBI lineage: Eukaryota > Metazoa > Chordata > Amphibia > Anura > Ranidae > Lithobates > Lithobates septentrionalis. The sequence goes on along the minus strand of JBBDGP010001277.1, from coordinate 7,708,847 downwards.
AGATTTGTATCCAGCATATTTTATATAGGCTTTGGGTTTATTATATAATGCTTTGATCCATGTTAAAAAGTGGGGTCCAAAACCCCATTTTTGTAATGAATATTGCATATATTGCCAGGATACTGTGTCAAATGCCCTCTTAATATCGAGAGATAGAAAACATAAAGGGATTTTCCGTTTTTTAGCAATATGTGCCAATAACACTGCCCTGCGTATATTATCGCCTGCCTGTCTATTTGGCATGAAGCCTACTTGATCTCTATGTATTAATTTTCCTATAATGCTATTGAGGCGTTTTGCTATTATTTTTGCTAATAATTTAATATCAAGGTTTAACAGAGAGATAGGCCGATAATTCACACAGGAAGTATTATCAGAAAGGGGTTTTGGGATCATACAAACAATTGCCATTAGTGTTTCTTGCCGAAAAGAATGTCCTTCTAGAAGTTTGTTAAAAGTTTCAGTGAGAATGGGAGAGAGTATTTCTGAGAATGTTTTATAGTATAAAGCCGAGTAGCCGTCTGGGCCTGGTCTTTTGTTAAGTTTTAGGTCTTTTATGGCGTTAGCAACTTCATCTATAGTTATAGGCTCATCCAAACTGCTTTTTTGATTCTGAGACAACTCAGGTAAGGTTATTTTTGAGAAGGATTCAGCCTCTGTAGGATTAAATTCATTGTTTGTCTTGTATAAAGTTGCGAGATGTGAGTGAAATTTATGGACTATTTTAACTGGATTACAAGTATAAACATTTTTTGATAATTTCAAACGTATTGGTTTGAAAGATTTGTTAGTTGAATTTAATGCCCGAGCCAAATATGTACCTGGTTTGTTTGTATTCATGTAGAAATTGTGTTTGGAGCGTTTGAGGGATTTATCAACTGACTCAGTGAGAAATAGATCATATTCCAATCTAGATTTTTCCAGATGAGATTTTGTACTCTGAGATGGATTATCTTGGAATGATATGTAGGCTGCATTAAAATTGAGTTCTAGTTTTTTTGCTAGATTTTTGCGTTCCCGTTTAAATAGTGCCATTTGTCTTTGTATTGTACCACGCAAGACAGGCTTATGAGCTTCCCACAGTGTTATCGGGGAAATGTCTGTTGTATTATTAATTGATATGTATTCCTTTAAAGCTTGTTCAATGGCCATCTGATGTAGTGGGTGTTTGAGCATTATGTCCGGTAAGTACCACGTTGGGTCATGCGCTTTTGGTATGGCTGAGGTTATAGTAGTGTATACTGCATTATGGTCAGACCACGGAATCGGAATTATATCTGATGCAATAATTTCTGGTATCATTCCTATTGTTAGAAAAATATGATCTATTCTGGTGAAGGTTTGATGAGGGTGCGAGAAATAAGTGAATTTCTTTTTCATTACTTTCTCTCCACGAATCTACCAGATTGTATTTGGAAAGAAGTTGAGAAAAAGGTAATCTAGAGGTTATTTTGGATGGTGTAAAAGGTGATTTATCTAGAAATGGGAGGAGGACCTGGTTCGAATCCCCGCACATTATCACTGTTCCTATTTTGTGTGTATTAATCACTTGTAATATATGTGAGAGGAATGGTGTAGGTTGTTTGTTAGGAGCATAGTAGGAAATCACCGTGATTGCTGTATCCATTATATAACCCATGAGTATCAGGTATCTACCTTCTGGGTCTTTAATTTCTGATGATAAGGTGAATGGTGTGGATCGGTGAAATGCAATTAGAGTACCCCTTTGTTTGGTACAGGCAGAAGCCGTGTAAATTTGTTGATAAAAAGGAGAAATATATTTTGGAGCAGAATCTTTGGTGAAGTGTGTTTCTTGGAGGCATACTATGTGAGCCTTCTTGTTATGGAAAGTACGGAAGGCTTTGGTCCTTTTTTGAGGGACATTTATTCCCTGAATATTCAGGGAAAGTATATTCAGTGGTGCCATGGCAACAGATCAAATAGTTTTGACTTACTTTTTGTTATGCAGAGCTGACTGAGCAGATCAACCTGTGTGGACTGAAGAGATGAAAAGATAGAAAAGAAACCAGTGAATTCTGGAGTAAAGAGTAAACAAAAAACATATGAGATTAGATGATACATTGTATAAATTATTTTTTGCAAGTAATCACAATTTACCCATGAAAGAGAATAAATATCTCTCTCAGGGGAATAAGTGCCTTCGTCACACTCCCACATAATATGGTTGGGAGAATGAGGAGGGCTAATGGGGGTACACGGATCTTCTGCTTACAGGAGAGAAGTGCTATGTCAAAAGACATCAAAATGATGACTCATTAATTGGAGTGCAGAATATAGTTTTTGTTGAAATTATTTATTCCAGGGTGGTTGTATATGGTTAGTCTTGCCCTAGGCTAAATAATTCAGTTAGAAAGGTACTGTTAATAACTTTGGTATTGATGAAGATAGTTTGAATTATTTTGGGATTTTAACCCTTTTAGAGTAAACAATCACATATTTTATTCATATGTAACTGTTTAGATATGTTAACTCATAAAATTGAGGTTGTATTGCTTCAGATTAGAATAAACAAAAACATAGTTCTAGGAACTAGTTAGGTAATAATATATTTGTTTTAAGAAAAGAAAGAAAACGCTTCCATTACTTCTGGATTATTGAACATATTTGTCCTAAAAAGTAATAAATCTATTGTTATTACCTGAAAATATATAACTGAACAAGACTTTCCTTATTTCACTTATATATTCTAAGGCTATATGAATCAGAAGTAATAAGAAATATAACTGGAATGTAACATGATCCCACACAGTGTGTGACTATCAGAATGCAGTTACATTCAGTTATAAATACAGTTTTTTTTATAGAGAACCATCTCTTAGTATAATAAATGAAGAGATATCAGGGATTAGGATGTCAGTCCATTGAATCTTCTTGGTCCATGGATGATGTGGCATAACGGCCTCTTTTGTGAGAATGATGATTCCCATTTTGTTCTGAAATTTTCTGGGTGCTGCCTGAAGGTGAAGATGATGCCATTCTTCTGTGTGTGGGAGAGTTGCTGCTTGTGGGTTCTGTCAGATTTAATTTTAAAAGGGTTTGTTGTAGTTCATCTGCTGATCAGCTTCTGTAAATTGTACCTTGGTAGTTAAATCTGACTGAAAAGGGGAAGCCCCATTGATACATAATGTTGTGGCGTTGCAGTTCCATTAGTTGGGGTTTCATGGATCGTCTTTTAGTAATAGTAAGTTGGGATAGGTCAGCAAAAATTTGATAATTGTGTCCTTGAAAAATAAGTTCCTTTTTTTCTCTTGCAGCAATTAGTATTTGTTCTTTCGTTCTGTAATAATGAAATTTTGTGATTATATCACGTGGGGGTCCATCTTTCTTTTTGGCTGTGAGGGCTCTGTGTACTCTGTCCAGTTCTAAACGTTCAATAGGGATATCTGGCTTTAGTTCTTGTAATAGAGCAGCAATAGTAGATTGCAGGTCTGTCACAGTTTCAGGTATTCCCCTTATGCGCAAGTTTGAACGTCTGGCTCTATTTTCGTAATCTTCGAGCTTAGTTTGAAGTATTAAATTCTCTTCTTTTAATTGTTCCAATTCTGTTATATTTTCTTGGGTTGTAATTTCAATTTCATCCATTTTTATTTCTAAGGCTGCTGTGCGGTTTCCCAGCTCTCTTATTTCTTTGGTTAGGCTGTTTGTTATTTGGTCTGAGGTTTGTTTTAAAGCCTTATGAAGCATCTTTTCAAATTGTAATAATATTACTGGGGATGCTGAGGAGGCTTGTGGAGAAGTTTTTGAGAGGATTTGTTCTGTATCTGACTCAAATGGAGAGTCTTGCTGTGACATTTTCTGTCTGTGAGAGCGCCCTGATGCTGTATCTTGGCAGGTGACTGGAGCTGCTTTAGTTGCAGTGAGTGCCTGTGAGCTCTTTGTGAGGTGATTTTTATTTCTGCCACGGCTTCCTCCCAGTACCATATTTCCTGCCCAAACTTTCACAGTTTGTTCCCTGGGGCATAAAGGTTCAAATGGATACCCTTTAAGCCTGCAGGCTCCGCTTTACCCCTCTCTTCTCTCCTCAGCGGTGCGGAGCTCTAACAATGCATGTCTGCTCCGCTAGGCTCCGCCCATGCACCAATCACAGACCGTTAATTCATCTTCTCATCTCCTCTTCTCTGTTCCTTCACAAATACACTGAATTAACCTCTGCTTTACTGGCTATCTATGTAAAACTCATCCTGTGTAAAGCTGTTTCTGCAGTCCTCTGTAACACTGATACACTAAATAAACCTATAACTGTTTATCTTTTCTATATTAATGAGATCGATTTACCTTCTTATTTTGTTTGATCAGACCACCACCTGTTTTAAGCCAGCCATACATGGATCAAAATATGACCCGCTCAACAGGGGCTAGCCAAATTTCAATCCTTGCATGGGAAAGGTGGTTGTACAGAAGTTGATCTTTCTATACTTCCCTCTCTATCCCTTTACTCTTTCGAAGCTCACTGTACTTTTCTTTTACTCCACTTTCTCCTAAGATGCATTTGATTTATCAGCATCTAGGACTGGTGTCCTGCATCTTTGGTAACTTTTCTGCCTGGCTACCCTACTTGCCTATACTAATTATAATTCTTGCTGATTTTATCATCCCTGTTCATGTTGACACCCTGACTACCTCTAGATTTCTCAATCAAACCTAAACATTTGACCTAAATTACTGGGTACACACTCCTCTGATGGCAACACCCTTGACCTTGTATTCTCCAACTTTTGCACTCCTTGCAACACCTTCAATACCCTTTTCCTTTCTCTGATCACAACCTTATCAGTTTCATGCTCGCCTTTTCTTCCACCCATCCCTCCAACCAGTAGTTACCCAAAGAAACATTTGTCATTTCACACCATCTCTTCTCTATTCTGCTACCGATTTCCTCTATGACAAAATCTCACCCTTGTCCTGTCATGACTTGGCCACTAATTAAGCCCTGGCCCTGGCTGCTAAAACCTAAGGACACCAGGAGTGTCAAAAGACATATTCATGCACTTAGCAAGCATATCATTGATTCACTAACTGATATATCATTATAGATGTCACAACCCCCTCCTAAAACCCAGTCTTTCAAAAACTAAGCTTTCAATGTTTCCTTCTCTCGTGCCCCTCTCCTGACTTTTCCTTTCAGTTCAGTAGTCACTCGCACTGCTGGGACATAGGCTCCATCCTCCGGCGCTGGCAGGATGGAGCCTATGTCCCAGCAGTGCGAGTGACTGCTTCATTTACCAACAATTGAAGTACTCCCTGTAACCACAATTTCAATTGAAATTGATGACTACTTTCACCCTTGGATATAGCTCTGATCAATCAACAGACTCCATCCTTCTGTTCCCTGTGGTTGCAAATTAGCCTCACTGCTGCCCCGGTTTGGGTCTGTACGCGTTGGGTTTTGACGAGGTTTTGTTGGGTCAATCTAGGGAATTACTAAAAGTGTCGGATGATATCATTACCAGTTGCATATCCCTTGAGAAAGCGACAATGCGAAACATGTCGGGCTAGTATGCAATAAATATCATCTGTTAAACTATAATACACACTTTTCATCCCTTCTGACCACCATGTTTTTAGAATTGTAAAAAAAGAAAATGTCTGTGATACTTTGTACAATTTATACGTTCTCTTTTTAATGGTTGTAATAATAAATTGTCTCTTTTAGAAAAAAATTATTTTCTTTACGTATAATTTATTTGCACCCCTTCAGTCCTTTTTGTATTTATAATTTTGCTCAGGGATGTGGTGCCTATCAATGAGGGTGTTTTTCCCATATCCGGAACCGAAACCATAAACAAAGCTACTACAATAATTCATTAATTTGTTATCTCTCACCTCAACTATTGTAACACCCTCCTCATTGCCCTACCTCTTCACAAGTCTATCATGAATGCTGCTGCCAGACTCATCCACCTTACTAACAGCTCAGTGTTCACCACCCCTCTATGCCATTCCCTCCACTTGCTTTTGATCACCCAAATGAAATTTTAAATATTTACAACATACAAAGCCATTTGCAAATTTGCACCCAGCTAAATCACCAACCTTGTCTTGACTCAAAATATTACTCAAACTGTGCTATTTGCTCCCAAAATCTCCTTCTCTCCAGCTTCCTAGTCACCTCTTCTTTTGCTCACATCGTGGACTTCTCCGGAGCCTCTCTCATCCTCTGGAGCTCCATACTTCCTTCCTTCCTCTGTCTGCCTTTAGACAATTCCTGAAAACTCATCTGTACAGGAAGCCTATCATGTCTCTACAACTGAAAGTGATCCTCCCAATCCTCTTGCCTTGAATGGTATTGTAATGTGGCTGTCTTATTTATCTTTATTAATTACTGATTGCACTAAATCAAAATCCCAAATAAGAGTAGTAACAATACAGTGGGGATGGAAAGTATTCAGACCCCCATACATTTTTCACTCTTTGTTATATTGCAGCCATTTGCTAAAATCATTTAAGTTCATTTTTTTTCCTCGTGAATGTACACACAGCACCCCATATTGACAGAAAAACACAGAATTGTTGACATTTTTGCAGATTTATTAAAAAAGAAAAACTGAAATATCACATGGTCCTAAGTATTCAGACCCTTTGCTCAGTATTTGGTAGAAGCACCCTTTTGATCTAATACAGCCATGAGTTTTTTTGGGAAAGATGCAGCAAGTTTTTCACACCTGGATTTGGGGATCCTCTGCCATTCCTCCTTGCAGATCTTCTCCAGTTCTGTCAGGTTGGATGGTAAACGTTGGTGGACAGCCATTTTTAGGTCTCTCCAGAGATGCTGAGGGTTTAAGTCAGGGCTCTGGCTGGGCCATTCAAGAACACTCAGGGAGTTGTTGTGAAGCCACTCCTTCATTATTTTAGCTGTGTGCTTAGGGTCATTGTCTTGCTGGAAGGTAAACCTTCGGCCCAGTCTGAGGTCCTGAGCACTCTGGAGAAGGTTTTCGTCCAGGATATCCCTGTACTTGGCCGCATGCATCTTTCCCTCAATTGCAACCAGTCATCCTGTCCCTGCAGCTGAAAAACACCCCCATAGCATGATGCTGCCACCACCATGCTTCACTGTTGGGACTGTATTGGACAGGGGATGAGCAGTGCCTGGTTTTCTCCACACATCCTACTTAGAATTAAGGCCAGAAGGTTCTATCTTGGTCTCATCAGACCAAAGAATCTTATTTCTCACCATCTTGGAGTCCTTCGGGTGTTTTTTTAGCAAACTCCATGCGGGTTTTCATGTGTCTTGCACTGAGGCGAGGCTTCCGTCGGGCCACTCTGCCATATAGCCCCGAGTGGTGGAGGGCTGCAGTAATGGTTAACTTTCTACAACTTTCTCCCATCTCCCGACTGCATCTCTGAAGCTCAGCCACAGTGATCTTTGGGTTCTTCTTTACCTCTCTCACCATGGCTCTTCTCCCCCGATAGCTCGGCCAGCTCTAGGAAGGGTTCTGGTCATCCCAAGCGTCTTCCATTTAAGGATTATGGAGGCCACTGTGCTCTTAGGAACCCTAAGTGCAGCAGACATTTTTTTTTTAACCTTGGCCAGATCTGTGCCTTGCCACAATTCTGTCTAGGAGCTCTTCAGGCAGTTCCTTTGACCTCATGATTCTCATTTGCTCTGACATACACGGTGAGCTGTAAGGTCTTATATAGACAGGTGTGTGGCTTTCCTAATCAAGTCCAATCACTATAATCAAACACAGCTGGATTCAAATGAAGGTGTAGGACCATCTCAAGGATGATCAGAAGAAATGGACAGCACCTGAGTTAAATATATGAGTGTCACAGCAAAGGGTCTGAATACTTAGGACCATGTGATATTTCAGTTTTTCTTTTTTAATAAATCTGCAAAAATGTCAACAATTCTGTGTTTTTCTGTCAATATGGGGTGCTGTGTGTACATTAATGAAGAAAAAAATGAACTTAAATGATTTTAGCAAATGGCTACAATATAACAAAGAGTGAAAAATTTAAGGGGGTCTGAATACTTTCCGTCCCCACAGTAATAATAATAATAATAATAATAATAATAATCCCATATCAAATATTTGTTTTTGTAATAAACACCTAACTAGGTTAAATTGTGTTTTTTTCATATCTGCCTGAAATAGAGCATTCATTATGTAGAACTTTTTATTTTTATTTTATTTTAATATAGTTCTTTATTGGAGGTTCAGAAAGGTACATACATGTTATAGCCATAACTGTAATAACAGAAACAAATGTTCCAACGAGAAACAAGCTCTTCTAACAAGCAACGTGTTAAATGCAAACAGTAATGCCCCGTACACACGATAGGATTTTCAGACGGAAAATGTTTGATAGGAGCTTGTTGTCGGAAATTCTGACCGTGTGTAGGCTCCATCGGACATTTTCCATCAGAATTTGAGAGCTGGTTCTCAAATTTTCCAATAAGAAAATCCGTTGTCGGAAATTCCAATCGTGTGTACACAATTCCGATGCACAAAGATGACGTGTTGTACGTCACTGCGTTCTTGATGTTCGAAATTTCCGACCTACTTTGTGTGACCGTGTGTATGCAAGACAAGTTTGAGCCAACATCCGTCGGAAAAAAAACATGGATTTTGTCGGAAAATCCTATCGTGTGTACAGGGCATTAGATTCAAAATGGGGTGGGTGAACCAAGGTAGTCGGTTAGGGAAAGGATCTAGATGGAGAAGTGGTGGGAAGGAGGGGGGGTAAGGGATAGGGATAGAAGGAAGGAGGAGGAAGAAGGGAACCAGCGGATTGGAGATAAAGACATAGATGTTCAATGAACATTTCATATCGGTATAGTTAAACTTGAACAGTACATTTTGGATGTTGTAACCAGAGTGACCCCATAGCCATAAATTTTCCTAAGTGCAAGTTTTTCCTACCTACTATCCTTTCCATTTTGCACTAGTAGTTGAGATCAGCGATAGTGCTTGAAATGGAGGGGATTGTAGTAGTTTTCCATAGTCTGGTAATGTTTAATTTGGAAGCATAAAGTAAGTGGAGGACTGCATATCTAGATTGAGATGGAAAATTTTCTATGCCAATATGTAGGAGGGCTAGTGCAGGAGTCGGGGACCAAGATGTCCCAGTGATGGAGGAGACCAAAGCAAATACTTGATTCCAGAAGGAACTTAGGGATTTGCAAAACCATAGGGTATGTGTGATGGAGCCTATACTGCCGTAGTTTCTCCAGCAGGATGGTGGGTGGCCTGGGTACATTTTAGATCAGTCAGTAGGGTGTTAAGTACCATCTGTGGATGGTCTTTTGGTAGGATTCCCAGTGGTTGGTACAGTGAGATGCTTTAAAGTTTTCTGTAAATGCTCGTTGCCACTGGTCTTGGGTGAGAGGGACATTCAATTCTTCAGCCCATTTGTTTAAGGAATGTACTTGGGTGCGGGGTCAGGTGTCGCTAAGGCACAAGTACATCAGGGAGATACCTCTGCTGGGGCATGGGGTAGCAAAGTAATATTGGTATATTGGTATGGGGATATTTACTATGGTGGGAGATTGTGTACATGTGAAAGCTTCTGAGCTAGGGAGCTTGAATTTATCTGGGAGAGCTTCAAATGTATGCAGCAAACCATGGTTTTTCATGTCACCAATGGTTAGAATACCAGCAGAGTGCAACTGGGAGAGGTTCAAATCAGGGATGCAGGAAGATATGGCTCTTAGTGGTATTGGTAGTGATCTACTAGGTGAGTTTCTATGCTGCATAGTGATTTCAGTAGGGTGGGTACGTTTCAAGAGAAGGTTAGGTAGTTTAAGTCAATCAGTCGTTTTGGGTTTGGGGCAATCTGAAATCCCAGATATGGGATAGATGTACTCGCCCACATGTAGAGTATGTTGGATTTCAGCCGGGCAGCCATTTGTGGCGGGAGATGTATGGGGAGGACTATGGATTTTGTGGTATTAGGTTTGTACTAAGTTAGAGAGCTAAATTGATGGAGGGTGTCTTGTATGGCTTGTAGGGACTGGATGCGGTTATTGATCATCAAAACCACGTTGTCTGCAAATAGGCTAATTTTGTGGTCCATGCCGTTGCAGGGAATGCCTGATATTTGTTGATCTGATCTAATTTTAGAGGCCAAAGGTTCCATCAGTAGGACAAAGATAAGTGGGGAGAGGGGGCAAACCTGTCGTGTGCCATTAGAGATCTCGAAAGGGGTGGAGAAAGTCCCTTCGGTGAGTACTTTACCTGATGGGTTGGAGTATAAGGATAGAATTACATCTTGGAACCACCCTTTAATACCAAATTTAGTCAGCACCGCCTGAAGGAATGTCCAGTGGACTCTATGAAACGCCTTCTCTGCATCAAGGGATAGTAGCAGAGAAGGCATTTGAGTATGTGCAGCATGGTGAATGAGGTTGTGCACTCTTCTGGCTGCGTCAGGGGCCTGCCTACCTGGGACAAACCCAACCTGGTCTGGGTATACAAGCTCAGGGAGAAACACCATCAGTCTGTTGGCAATAGCTTTAGCAAGTAGCTTGATGTCAGTATTCAAGAGAGATATTGGTCTGTAGTTAGAGGCAACAGTCAATCAGTCTAGGGACTAAGATGTCGGCAATTTTTTTGTAAAATATATTAGTGAAGTCGTCCTCTCCTGGGGATTTATGCAGAGGGAGAGCCTTAATTGCTCTGAGGACTTCCTCTGTAGTGAATGGTTTAGAAAAATAGTCGAATTGGGTGTCTGAGATCTTGGGTATATTGATCGTGGTAAGAAAGCTACGTATTTGATCTGCAGTTGGTTGGGGAGTGAGAGGGTCCTGTTTGAGATTACAGTGGGGCAAAAAAGTATTTAGTCAGCCACCAATTGTGCAAGTTCTCCCACTTAAAAAGATAAGAGAGGCCTGTAATTGTCATCATAGGTATACCTCAACTATGAGAGACAAAATGTGGAAACAAATCCAGACAATCACATTGTCTGATTTTTGAAAGAATTTATTTGCAAATTATGGTGGAAAATAAGTATTTGGTCACCTACAAACAAGCAAGATTCCTGGCTCTCACAGACCTGTATCTTCTTCTTTAAGAGGCTCCTCTGTCCTCCACTCATTACCTGTATTAATGGCACCTGTTTGAACTTGTTATCAGTATAAAAGACACCTGTCCACAACCTCAAACTCCACTGTGGTGAAGACCAAAGCGCTGTCGAAGTACACCAGAAACAAAATTTTAGACCTGCACCAGGCTGGGAAGACTGAATCTGCAATAGGCAAGCAGCTTGGTGTAAAGAAATCAACTGTGGGAGCAATAATTAGAAAATGGAAGACATACAAGACCACTGATAATCTCCCTCGATCTGGGGCTCCACGCAAGATCTCACCTCGTGGGGTCAAAATGATCACAAGAACGGTGAGCAAATATCCCAGAACCACACGGGGGGACCTAGTGAATGACCTGCATAGAGCTGGGACCAACGTAACAAAGGCTACCATCAGTAACACACTACGCCGCCAGGGACTCAGATCCTGCAGTGCCAGACGTGTCCCCCTGCTTAATCCAGTACATGTCCTGGCCCGTCTAAGGTTTGCTAGAGAGCATTTGGATGATCCAGAAGAGGATTGGGAGAATGTCATATGGTCAGATGAAACCAAAGTAGAACTGTTTGGTAGAAACACAACTCATCATGTTTGGAGGAGAGAGAATGCTGAGTTGCAACCAAAGAACACCATACCTACTGTGAAGCATGGGGGTGGCAACATCATGCTTTGGGGCTGTTTCTCAGCAAAGGGAACAGGACGACTGATCCATGTACATGAAAGAATGAATGGGGCCATGTATCGTGAGATTTTGAGTGCAAACCTCCTCCTATCAGCAAGGGCATTGAAGATGAAACGTGGCTGGGTCTTTCAGCATGACAATGATCCCAAACACACTGCCCGTGCAATGAAGGAATGGCCTCGTAAAAAGCATCTCAAGGTCCTAGCCAGTCTCCAGATCTCAACCCCATAGAAAACCTTTGGAGGGAATTGAAAGTCCGTGTTACCCAGCGACAGCCCCAAAACATCACTGCTCTAGAGGAGATCTGCATGGAGGAATGGGCCAACATACCAGCAACAGTGTGTAACAACCTTGTGAAGACTTACGGAAAATGTGTGACCTCTGTCATTGCCAACAAAGGATATATAACAAAGTATTGAGATGAACTTTTGATATTGACAAAATACTTATTTTCCGCCATAATTTGCAAATAAATTCTTTCAAAAATCAGACAATGTGATTGTCTGGATTTGTTTCCACATTTTGTCTCTCATAGTTGAGGTATACCTATGATGACAATTACAGGCTTCTCTCATCTTTTTAAGTGGGAGAACTTGCACAATTGGTGGCTGACTAAATACTTTTTTGCCCCACTGTATATAAGGATGCGTAATAATCACTAAATGCATTGGCAATTTCCTGAGGGTTGGTTAAGAGTTGCTTTGAAGTAGGGTGGCGGAGAGTGAGAATTTTGGTTTTGTACGTTGGGCCTTATCTTGTTTAGCGAAAAGTGACCCAGCTCTATTGCCTAATGCATAAAAAATGGCCTTGGAGAATTATTTTTTTTTTTTCAAAGTAGATTTTTATTGAAATTTTACAGTTAACAGTGAAATGAATTGCAAAAGCAGTATATGGAAAAATCGGTGCATCTCAGAATAGACGTTCAAAAAATTAGTGTGATAGATAACCTGCAGTGAAAACTAGTACCTCATTAGTGTTATAACAATATAAGCAATTACTGAATAGAACAATGTGAATATATAGAGTATATGTAATAGAGACAATTACAGTAAGGAGGGCGAGCAACCCAGGATACTGGTGTTAGAGATGGGGTAAGGAGGGGAGGGAAGGGAGAGAGCATTCATAGTACGCATGGTATTGTCGGAGTTACGTTTCAGATGTGCATGTATATTTCTCAGTTTTTTTTCTGTGCATACCAACTCTTCCAAGGGTGCCAGAGTGTTTGGGATTTTGTCTGTGAGTTATTTCCCCTTGAGTGTATGATCTCATATGTGCTGTGTGAATGGACCAAAGTGATCACATCTATTAAGGATGGGACAGTTGATGTTTTACAGCATCTGGTGATGAGAAGTCTAGTAGTAAGAAGTATGTGTGTGAGAATTGTTTTAAATGATGGCGATATGTTATCCGGTATCATATTGAGGACAGCCAGTTGTGGTGTGAGAGATATGTTTTAATGCCCTATTTCTTGGATAAGACGTTCTACTTCTTTCCACAGATTTGTCAACACTGGGCAAGACCACAGAATGTGGATTAGATTTCCTGTTTAGTTACAGTTTCTCCAGCAAAGGGAAGGGGTAGTGGATTGGAACTTAGCCAATCTGTGAGGTGTCAGATACCACTGAGTGTTATTTTGTTTGTTAATTCCCAAAAGGAGGTGCAGCAGGTGACTCTATATATTGATCTGAGTGCCTGTCACCATTGTTGGTCAGAGAATTGTATCTTAATGTCTGTTTCCCAGTCTATAAATGGTTTAAATTTATAGAACTCTAGTTTTTCCTGAAGTGTGTTGTAGATAATAGAAATGCCTTTTGCATCTGTCTCTTGTGAGAAATAGAAGTTCCACATTTTGGTAGGCAGTGAACCCTCTAATTGTTTGTGAGCATTGAGATATGTTTGAATGCGGTGATAGGTGAGATCTCTGATTTCCTCAGTAGTTGGTGCTATCTGCAGTAACCATTTAGGAATGGTTAGATCAGGTGATAGTAGTTGGAGAGTATGTAAGGGTATCTGTAGTCATGAAGAAGTGAGTGATAGCCACTTGGTGTTATGTAATATTTTCCAAGCTTTGACCGCTGCTCTAATAGTCGGTGAGTATAAGTGGAGATTAGAGACAGCGATGGAAGTGCTAAACAACCAATTTTTTAGATTTGGTCCTGGAGTTGCGGTGTTCTTAATGTTCCCCCATAGCGTGGTTTGTTGAGTATACATCCATTCTTTTATTTGGGAGAGAATAGTGGCTAGATAATAGTCTTTAATGTGAGTCCCATTCCCCCTATTGTCTTGTGTTTGATGAGTTTAGAGTGGCTGATTCTTGGTTTTTTACCCTGCCATATGTATTGTAGAATTATGGTTTGGAGGGATTTGAGATATGTGTTGCTGAGTGGTATGGGTAGGGCTCAGAAAGTGTATAGTATTTTAGGGAGTATGAGCATTTTGAAGGCTGCTAATCTACCTGACCAAGAAAGCTTGTGTTTGGACAATTTGGTGGTTTCTACATAATTGCTGTGAAATAGGCCTTTTACCGATTTTGTGAGTGTGATGCCTAGGTATGATATACCTGTTTCTGCCCAGGAATATGTGTAGGTGTTACCAGGGCTTTTTTTCTCAGAAAATAGGTGCAGGAACTCAACCACGACCCCCCCTAAAAAAAAAATCTCCCCCCATACTCACACCTTTCAATGTGGGAGGGTCTTAAAGGAGCATTAAATATCAAGAGTGCATTATGCACAGAGTGCAAAGTTCTGGGGGGGTTACACAGAGAGTGCCGAGTTCAGGGGTGCACTATGTACATAGTGTAGAGTTCAGGGGTGCACTATGTACATAGTGCAGAGTTCAGGGGTGCACTGAATATATAGTGCAGAGTTCAGGGGTGCACTACACACACAGTGCAGAGTTCAGTCTTCTTCCACAACTGCTTACCTCTGCATCCACATCTCACTTTTTCTCCTCTTCTGCTGACCTTGGCGTGCAATCCCCCCACTGCCCCCATCTTCTCCCCCCTCCTTAAATGTTCCACCGTCTTCCACATGTCTTACTTTTGTTGCTGTATTCAGCTGGTGTGTTGGCATCTGCTTTGCACCCAAGGCACCTGCATCTCCCCTGTCCCCATCCTGCACTCAGTTGGAGCCGCTCAGGAGATCAGATCTGTGGGAGCCATTGGGCGCAGAACTTCTGTGTTTACAAGTGACAATGGTGAGCAGGGAGCGGAGGGCCTGAGCCAGAGGTGGTGGAACTGAGTTCCACCAAGTTCCAGCTGAAAAAAAGCGCTGGGTGTTACGTAATAGATTGCTGGAGATTGCATCAAGCCATAGATCTAGGATATAAGACTTACTTTCATTAACGTTATAGTACGAAATAGAGCTGAATATGTGTAATATATTTTGAATTGAAGCCAGGGAAGACACAGGGTTAGTAATCATCATAATTATGTCATCGGCAAATAGACTTATTTTGAGTTTGATTTGTCCAATTTTGAATCCTTCAATGTTTTTATGCATTCTGATGTGTTCCGCCAGTGGTTCCATTAATGGATTGAAGATAAGGGGTGATAAGGGGCATCCCTGGCAGGTTCCATTGGTGATTGGAAAGGGTTTAGAAACCATCTCTTCTGTATAGACTTGGGCTGAAGGAGATGAGTATAGGGCCATTATGGCTGAGAGGATATGACCTTGGAAACCAAATTTATGGAGTGTTGCCTTCAAGTAGGACCAGTGGACTCTGTCGAACGCCTTCTCCGCATCCAGTGAGAGGAGCAGAGAAGGCATTCGGTTACTCTCGGCATTATGGATGATATTTATGAGTCTATGTGTTGCATCATAAGTTTGTCTCCCTTTTGTAAAACCAGATTGGTCTGTATCTATTAATGTGGGCATAATTTTTACTAGCCTGGACGCTATGAGTTTAGCATATATCTTTGTGTCTATGTTTAGGAGCGAAATCGGCCTGAAGTTTTGAGGCACTGTAGGTTCCTTCCCTGGCTTCGGCAATGTAATTATCAAAGCGTTAAGCATTTTATTGGGGAGAGAAGAGGAGGAGGTAACGTCATTGCACATTAGTGTTAGGAATGGTGCTAGGGTAGTGCAAACTGCTTGTAATACTCTCCTGTTAGTAATATTTAGAATTTCTAGGGAAGTGAATGGTTTGTTTAGTTCTGTGATGTGTTGCTGGGAAAGAGTGGGTAGTTTAATTTCTTTCAGAAAATAATCAATATCTTCTCTGGATGGTTGGGCAGTATTTAGTTCATCTTTCAGTTTGTATAATGATTGGTAGTAGTGGCTAAATGCGTCTGCAATGACTTGGGGGTTCATGAGTTTTTGATTCGTTGCGGGGTAAAAAAGATGTGGGATCTTAGTTTTAATATGGTGACCTTTGAGTCTGAGTGCAAGTGCTTTTCCTGCTTTGTTTCCTGTTGCGTAGTGATTGGCTCTAAATCTTGTTTGGGTATTTTTATGGGAGTCTAATAGCATGTTTCTTAGTTCCTGTCTAAGAAGAGTTAATTTTTCTTTTATTTTAGGATCAGGGTTGTTTTGGTTTTGTTCGTCTAGCGTTTTAATAGTGGAGGTGACATTGTCTAGACGTTGGGATCTCCTCCTCTTCTCTCTAGCATAAAGTTGAATAAGAATCCCTCTGATGAATGCTTTGTGGGCATTCCAGAGGGTAGTATTGTCGGATACTGTTCCGGCATTTATATCAAAAAATTCCTCAAGATGTTGACGAATGTAATCTGAATGTTCGGGGGATTGAATAATTGCTGCATTGGCTCTCCAAATCTTGTTAGGTGCATGGTGCGGCCTGTCCGCAATGTCGATTGATACTGGTGCGTGGTCCGATCAAGTGATTGTTCCTATAGAGGGGTTTGATATCTTGGTCAGAGTCCATTTGTCTACAAGGAAATAGTCAATCTGGGTATATGAGTTGTGTCTATGGGAGAAAAAAGAGTAGACTCGTTCGGTGGTATGGTGGCATCTCCATAAGTCATATAGATCATTATTCCTTATGAAGGAGCCCATGGGTGATGCCAGTCTGGGTTTGCGGGATGAAGTGTCTATATTGTTATCTGATACCATATTGAAATTGCCACATATTATGAGGCTTCCTTGGCGGAATTTGATGAGTTTCTTCAGTAGTTTAGTTAGGAATCTGAGCTGTCTCGTGTTGGGTGTGTATACATTGACAATGGTATACCTGGTTTTGTCTAAGGTACAGTCTAGGGCCAGATAGCGACACTCTTAGTCAATTAGGCTGTTGTGTAACGTAAAGGTGAGGGAATTTCTGAATGCTATCATAACTCCATTTCTTTTAGTGAGACCTGAGGCTTGGAAAATGTGGGTAAATTGACGATTAGTGCATTTAGGTTCTGCTGATTTTTTAAAGTACGTCTCTTGTAAACAGAGGACATCACAGTTGGACTCTCTGGCTGTACGCCACATAGATGATCTTTTAGCAGGATGGTTAAGGCCCTTGATGTTGAGCGTCAGGAATTTAGGCATTCTGCTTGGCGTGTGGTAATGTGTAATGAAAAATGGTGGTACTCACAATCAGGTGTATCCGATACGATATTCAGTACAATTTGATGTGTGAAGACTCCGGTTTTGCTTCAATCAGGTGCTCTCGGGGTGATGGGGCAAAGTGAGGAGGAAACGGGTGAAAGCAAGAGAAAAGTCAATATAATACATTATAAAACAAACAGTTTAGAATGGAAGCTGTAGCAGATCAACAACTTTTGACAGCCAATCACAACTAGGCTGTAGTAAGATTTGCAGGGTGAAAGTTTGTGGTGTATTTGCAACAAGCAAGGCATCCAACCGGACAAAGTGTTACATGGGTTTCAATTTTTTACCCGCCATGCAGGACCATTTTAATGTTTCCCAGCTGTGGGATTATCATGAGTGGTACGGGTAGGCCTTTTTTGATTGGTGATGGTTGTTTCAGGTGGCTCAGGGATAATTCCCCAAAGATTGAGAAGTTTGATTCCTTCCTGAACCGTGGATATATTGTGCCTGGCTCCATTTTTGGTAACCATAATTTTCATGGGGAATCCCCATTGATATGGGATTTTGTGATAAAACCGGTTTTGTGATGGTATTCAGCTGTCTGCGCAGCTGCCGGGTGTATTGTGAAAGGTCAGCATACAGTTGTAGGTGGCTGTATGGTGCTGGGAGTTTCCCTAAATGCCTTGTTTTGAACAAGAGTTGGTCCTTGGCGTGGAAAAAATGGACTCTCATAAGGACATCTCTGGGTACATCTGCAGTGAGGTGCAGAGGTTTGGGAATGCGATGTATGCGATCAATTAAGGTTTCCATTGGTGCCAGATCTGGCAAAATGGTGGAAATCTATTTTCTGGCATAAGCATTTAAATCTTGCGGCATAACATTTTCAGGTATACCTCTAATTTTAAGGTTATTTCGGCGGGACCTGTCTTTGAGGTCCGCCATTTTGGCTTTCATCCATTGCTTCTCTTCATGTGTGTGGTCTTGTGCTTCCACCAGGTTGTTTACCGTTTCGGCCATATTACCTATACGGTTTTCAATCTGATGCACTTTCTGACCCACATGCTGTATATGAGAAGAGAATTTTGTGAACATGGATGCTATGTCATTGTGGAGTGAGTTCTGCAGTGTGATGAGCATCTCCTTCATTGTGGTGTCTAATACAGGTTGATTAGAAGTAGGGAAGGCTGCTATGGCGGTTGAGTGTGCTGAGGTGAGGGGAGATACAGGACTCACCTCTGTACTGACATCTGTAGAATGCAATCGCATCCTCGATTTTGCAGGACTGTTACCGGCTGAGAGCGAAGGATAATGTGGATTTTGAGTCTGAAGATTGATGCTGCGGAGAAATTTCTGCATCAGTGAGATCAGTATAGGCTGAGGCCATTCCGTGTACAGGGCCGCAGGCACCATCTTGGGATTCTGTGTCTGACGGCAGTGTGAAGAAATCAGTCAATTTCTTCGGCGGCCTGTATTCTTTCCTTTTGCGGGTTTGATGTGACATGGCGGTGCCCTTTGTCAGTGTTTCTGTGGCTTTGTCTGCCACTGTGAGGTGCCTGGATGGTGGTTTTGCTGTGTTGTGGTCCGATCGGTGCAGGAGCTGAGGAGTCAGACGTCCATCTTGCTCGGCGGTTAGCTACGCCCCCTGCCTTGGAGAATTTTAAGTTATGTTTGAATTTGTGGAGCAGGAGGGTGTGTAATTTCTGTCTCAGTTCTAGGAGCTGGATGGCTTGTGCGTGGAGAGGATTTTTTTTTTTCCACGGGGGTAAGCTTTGTAAGTTGACCTGAGTGTAAATTTGTCAGTATCAGGCAGTTTGTTAGGTTTAAAGAAAGATTGCTGCTCAATTTCAATTTCTCATTGGACTTTAGGGTCCTTTAACAAGGAGGGGTCTAGCCTCCATAGTCTCGGTGGTCCAGGTCGTAGGTTGCCTAGGGTTATGGAAATAGGGGCATGATCTGACCACGAAATGAGACCGATGTCAGATTGCATGACATTTTGAAGGGTCTATTTATCCACCAGGAAGGAATTGATGTGTGAATAAGATAGCTGTGAGTGTGAAAAGTATGTGTAGTCACATTCTGAGCCATGCTGTGCTCTCCATACATTAAAGAGATCTAGGTCATGGAATAGGGGGTTCATAGCCGGCAGGTGTTGACCTTTGTTAGTGGAGGTATCCATGGAGGGATCGCGAATTATATTAAGGTCGCCACCCAGTACTATATTTCCTTGTCGCAGGCTATTAACTTTCTTGTAAAGGCGTCAAAAGAAGCAGACTTGTCTGGAGTTTATATATATTGACCAGGGTGTAGGTGGTTTGTGCAATGATGCAAATGAGTATTAGGTATCGGCCCTGCTGATCAGCATAGGTGTGGTGGAGTTGGAACTGAAGGGTATCTCGGACAGCCGTAAACACTCCATTCTTCTTCTTTAGGCCCGAGGTGAGATAGACGGTGCCATTTCCCTTGAGTCTGAACTTTGGAGTTTTTGATTCCACAAAGTGCGTCTCCTGTATGAATACAAAGTCTGCATTTTGTTTGGTCATTTACCTTTGTAGATTAGCTTATTTGTGCGGGCTGTTTAGGCCCTTTGCATTTATGTAAGTCAGTTTTAATGGCATTTTAAGGCAGTTGGTAATGTCTCTTTATGGCAGGTCTATAGTGGTAGGTGGGGAAAAGCTCTTGGCAGGAGCGGTTATTTGCAGAAGAGTGTGGTCTTGGTTTGTCGGATCAGTCCGGTCAGTAGAAAGGTGAGTTGGTGAAGTTAGGCCAAGGCACAGTTAGAGGCTGGTGTGGAACAGGGAGGGAAATAAAAAGAGAGAGCCCGTTAACAATACGGGTTGAATGTGCAGAATTACTGCTGACAATTTTCAAATGGGGGGATTTCCTCCAGTGGTGTCCAGGAACTCGGAGCCAGTGGATTGAAAGGAAGGCTTGGAAGAGTCAGTGATCCGCTGCAACCCGGCTATGAACAAATTGGGGTCATGTGCGCGTACGGGATATATCAGGCGTCTTTAAGTGACCAGTCAGCTTCCATTTGGGAAAGAGGAGAAGGATGTGGTCTTGGATTTTCCTCAGGGATTATGCGCCAGAGCCTCAGTAGCTGGAGGCCAGCCTGGAGTGTGGGTTTTACCCTGGAACGTGATCATCAGTTTGGTAGGAAACCCCCATTTATATGGTATATGGTGGTTTTGGAGTGCTTTCGTGATCGTGGTTAGTTGCCGATGATTCTTTATTGTGGCCTTGGAGAGATCAGTATATAACAAAATTGCAGTGAACGGGTCAGGGAGGTTTGAGGCTCGCTTGGCGGCAAACATCACTTTTTCTTTTGCGTTATAGAAATGTATGCGCGCTAATACATCTCTTGATTTCTCTGCCGGGAGGTGAGGTGGTTTTGGTAGCCTATGGGCTCTATCAATTTCTAGATCCCTGTCAGTCAAGTCAGGTACTAGCGCTCGCATTAGAGATTGCAGGAATCGCACCAGCTCAGGTTGTTGTATCGATTCGGGTATGTTGCAGAATTTAATATTGTTCATGCGAGAACGGTCCTCAGGATCTGCTAGTTTAAGGTTTATTGCCTGCATCTTATCTTCAAGTTCTGTGCATACAGCCACTATATCATTATGGGCAGAGAGGAGATCAGACATTTTGTCTTCAATTCTGGTCCTGGTGTTGTACTACATTAGCCAGCGAGGACACTGCAGCTGAGAGGTCTGAGTACAGTGTCTGTTTAAAGGGAAATCAGCATGTTTTTCATCGTTTGCTCAGAAATGGGCTGGTCTGAGGCAGGGAAGTTATCTATGGCTGAGGGGTGCTGGATGTTTGGAGGAGGTAAGGTGAAGGGTATACTGGGGTTTTGTTCTGGGATGTGAACTTTTCTTCTGGGCTTGGAGAGGCAGAGGAAGATGAGCGGGGTGGAGAGTACTCACAGTTTGCCAGTGTGGGGAAGTCTGGGCGTTGTGGTCTGCAGTCGCCATTGTGAGGAGAGAGCTGAGCTGCAAGTCTGTGTGAATTGCCAGCGCCATCTTGTCCGTGGCCTGCTGCGGCCAGTGAGAAGAAGTCTGTCAGCTTCTGTGGCATGTTTAGTTGCTTTCTCCTCTTCAGCATTGTGCCTGGTCGTTGGGAGACCCACTAGGGGGATGGTCGGGTGTATTTTATCCTGTTTCTCATGCTGGGGAGCCGCTAATAGCCAGGTTCTGTGCGGAGCATTCAGATCAGGCAGCCATCCGCGATGTCGGCAAGCCACGCCCCCTATGTATTACTTTTACTACACACAGTTTTTAAATATTTTATCACTGTAAACACTTGAAGTAAAATTCCAGGCAAAATATAATTGTTTGTTTAGCAGTGGTAAGGGTGCCAAAAGGTTAGATCCTCTGTGAGATATTGTTGCACGTCTGTGTCTGTGAACTACTTTCCCTAACTTCCTGTCCTAGTGGCCAAAGTTGGATTATCCACAAGCCAACCAAGATGGGAGCATTTGGCTTGATGGATGTCCATCTATAACCCTAATTCTCCTGCAGTAAAGTTCTCTTGCAGTAAACCCAGGAGATAGTACAATTGGTCAAAGTTGTTTACCCACTAGTCATTTCACTGGGGAGCATGTAACAAACCAACCAGGTGCAGAAAACTGGCACTTGAGTTGTTTATGTTGAACACTTTGGAGAAGTTGTCCATTTTCATTTTGTGAGCCTTCTGTGTACAGCAGTGTCAAAACTACTAATATATATCTATCTATATATAGATATCTATCTATATATAGATAGATCTATCTATATATCTATCTATCTATATATTTACGGACAGAGCCCTATGTCCGGGAGAGATGTGAACCACATAAATACGTCACAAGATTAAAAACATAAAGTAGACCTGAAGTGTGCCCTGGTCTGCAGGACGGTATGCCAAGAGCAGGGGGCAAAAGACTTGGTTAGTGAGATAATTATTTATTTGAGCTGATAGCATCCTACAGGGCAAGCTTGCTGAAGGCTTGTGACATTTCTGCTTGCGGATTGGGGATGTATCGAGCAAAGCAAGTGGATTTACACTTACCCATCTTCTTGATGACGTGGTCCAGGACCCATTTTGTGACGCTGCTGACGCTTCTGACGCTGCTCCGACCCAGAAGGAATATCCATATTATCGGCCGGGGTCGGACGTAAGAAGCCATAAAAGGCTAGGTAGATGGCTGCTTGGAGTACCAGGCTGGGCAGTAACCTGAAGGGGGAATGTGACAGGATTGTAGACATGTCTCTGAAGATGGCACAAGGGATAGTGCATCGGCAGAGTCTTTGCACTTGCCTGGGATATAGATACAGTGCACTTTGAATTGATGCTGCAGGGATAGTTGCACCAGCCTGCGGCGGAAGGACATGATGGCTAGCGATTTGGACCTGCCTATATTTATGATATTAGCTGTGGCCTGATTGTCTGTGGCAAACTCACTGTTTGCCCTGCCCAGGTGCTGATCCAGACTTGAGCTGCAGCCACAACGGGGTAGAGTTCTAATAGTAAGAAGGACTGACTGAACCCAAGGATCGGGAAGATTTCTGGTTGCCATGGCTCTGCAAGCAATGATGGGCAAAAATTGCCGCAAAGCCTGTAGAGGCTTCGGCATCCATGGCTACCCGAGGTGACGAAGATGATGCTGACGGAATGAACATTGATAAGTCATTCCAGTTCGTGAGAAATTCGTCCCACATTGACAAATCCACTATTGCTGCTGTGTCTAGCCTAGGAATTTGGCCTGCGAGAGGAAACTAAGAGGCAAAGGATCGCCCTTGAGGGATGATCCTCATGGCGAAATCGAGTATGCCCAGCAAGTATTGTAGCTGTCTCTTGATACACCCTCGAGTAAGGGTAAAGGTGTGAACGACCGACCTGATACTGGCTCCACTTGTCGGGATGCAGGCTGGCCTGCATGGACCATGCGTCGAGCGTGACACCCAAGAAGGTGATGGACTGTGCCAGGCATTCCACTTTATTCTCTGCTATGGCACATTAAATTACCAAATACCCTTCTTAAGCTGTCAACGTCTACTGGGGGCTCACCGGGTATTTCGATGCGCAGGAAGTCATCAAGATAGTGGATGACTTTCTGGCAACGTGCCTGACAGGGTCCAGGAAAGGGACTGGGCAAAAGTATCGAACAGCCACGGGCTGTGGTTTTTTTTTATTAGTACCAAATGGCAATTTGGTGGAAAAAATAATATAAGCCTTTCCACTTGATCCCTATGCCATCTCTAGAGGGATGGCTCAATAGGCAGTAATTTGAAAGCGTCTGAGATGTCCGCTTTGGACCGCCAAGCACTTACTCCTATACTAACGATGGCTTGAATGGCTAGGTCGACTGACGAATGCGGGCTGTCGGTGTTTGTAGTGCCGAGGATCCGAATCGTTGTGCAGATGATGCGACAAGACTCGGATCGGCTGTAGGTGTGAGATCCCTTGTACTATGCACCTGAATCAATGCCCTAGCTTGTGAAGTCTGGGTTGGAGTCAAGAACTGGGTCGACCGGGAACCTGTAGTAAGGTGACATAGGAAATTGTTTTAACAAGGGGGTATTGCAAAGAGCTGTTTGGGGCATGGCTGCCCCCCCGGTGAGCCCTGTCGTCAGTGTGTAAATAAACACAGTTTTTTTTTTTAACCTGAGGGACTACCGTCCAAACCTGGTGCAGGATGGACCAACTGGAACTCTACTGACGTAAAGGGAGAAGTGACAGGGAATAGGTGAGCAGCCAATTTGCCACTGGAGATGGTGAGTGGTCGATTTGAGCAACTTGCAGAGATGCTTGCAATGATTGCAAGTAAGCAGTTATCAGGAAGAGGTGAAAACAAAGGTAGCGGAATTTGAGCATGTAGGAATGACCGACCGCAACAATGTACAAATAGATGGAGTGAGACATGTATGTTTATGCTTGATATGAGTAATGTAAGGCCGAGGATCTAAATCATTGTGCCGCTGTGTTCGGATCGCCGATGCACCTAGATTCGGATCGGGCTGGAGTGTAAGTAACAGTGGGGTTTGTATTGCCGAGGATCCGAATCATTGCGCCGATGATGCGACTAGACTCGGATGGGCTGTAGGTGTGAGTATCAGTTTGTATTTGCCGAGGATCCGAATCGTTGCGCCGAGGATGCGACTAGACTCGGATTGGCTGTAGGTGTGACTAACGGTGAGACTTGTATGCCAAGGATCCGAATTGTTGCACCGATGATGCGACTAGACTCGGATCAGCTGTAGGTGGCTGTTTGGTGGTTAGTAGGAGGTGTAGGGGTCAGTAGGAGGCATGGGGGTTAGTAGGAGGTGTGGAGTTAGTAGGAGGTGTGGGGTTAGTAGGAGGTGTGGTATGTCGGGCAGAGGTTTCGGGACATACACCACTGATGCGACTTGATTAAGAAGTGGCTTGCAGTGTGAGTGAGTTACATGTATTCGTAATGTTCGTGCCGCCTAGGCAGCTAGATACGAATGGTCCCGAGCAAAGGGCTGCCCCGAGTCCCGACTGGGCTTGAATGAGGTACAAATCCTAACTAATGAGTACGAATACATACGAATGATATGGTGAAATTTCTACGAAGCAGTGAGAATGAGGCAAGGGACTTACGACATGAGGTGACGACAATGTTACGAATAGGGAACATGATAGACAATGGTCTGAACGTATGAAATGATGTCTGCTACGAATCAGTTTGTAAAGTGAGATGACTCCGATACGAATTGGTTATAAAATGTATGAAACAAATTCGATACAAATCGGTAGTAAGTAGTATTAAATGGATCTGATGCAAATTGTTTGTAGAGTGTATGCCACCCCTAGCTCTGAAACCGAACACAACCAACCACCCAGGCTAATCAGGGTGCAAGCAAGGCACCAGGTGGGTCTAATTACCACCTCAATCAGCCACAGAACCTGTACAAGCAATACATGTTCATCTCCAAATAGATGAGACGGCAACCCCATGGACAGTGAATCCTATAAGCAGATAAATTGAACCCTACCTGCAACAGTGAGATGGAACAGCCGATGAAGACCACAAAAGGAGAAGCCGTGACACACTTGTGATCGAATGCACAGACTCACAAAAGTGAGGTAAGCTGGGAGAGTCAGCCTAGTGATGTTTAATACCGCACACTAAAACCGACACAGACCAGTGTGGGTGGTCTGCTTAAATACCCCCCGGGCTCCTCCCATTATTTCAGGCCACCATACTGGCCTTTAAATCTCTCTCTCTATATATATATATATATATATATATATATATATATATATATATATATATATATATATATATACATACAGTATAGTGATGGTGTGGTACCCCACCAGTGTATTGGTCCTGGATTCTCAACCAGGCAGGTTGAGGGGCTCCAGGGTATTTGCTTGTTTGAGAGGAAACTGGCTTTTCAGTTTCCTCATTATTTAGTAAGGTCCATTTTGGGACCTGGAGCCTGGGGATTTCTTAGAGATCCGGGTGGGATGAAATCCCCAGTCCTGGGTCCAGGTTTTGGGACTCACCGGCACACTGATTGCTCAGGTGTGTGTGGGCCTGATAGAAGAGTTAGGACCATGATTTTGGGCTCCACCTAGAGAGACAGGAGGTCTCCAGGATTGCAGGTGTGCACTGAAGTATCCAGAGAGTGCAGGTGTGCACTGAAGTATCCAGAGAGTGCAGGTGTGCACTGAAGTATCCAGAGAGTCCAGGCCGTAAGGTAAAAGCCAGAGACCTGAGTCTGAGGTCGCTGACAGTAGTCAGGAGAGCTCTATGTGGGAGCCTGAGCAGTGGTGTGTCTGCTGCTGAAGAGAGCCATGTGGCTCAGTATTTTTTGTTTGCAATGCTGCATGTGTAAGCCAGGAGGCTAAATATCCTTTTGGCATCGTCCCCAGACGACGCCATTTGTGGTGAAACGTACGTCGGGAGGTTGACACTCTGACGTCATCGCCATTTTCAGTGTGGACGGGTGCTCGCTATGCCGGCCGGCTGTTTGCTGTATTTTTACATACTCATGTGAGTTTTCTACTTTTATCTATTAAATCGTTTTTATCAGTATTACACTATGGCCAGTTCCTTATATATATACATATAGTTCCCCAGAACACAGTTTGGATGGAGTTCCACTACAACTCAAGAACAGAAATGATCCAAGTTACTAGTAGAATGTAGAAAATTAAGACTGGAAATTGTAGCTGAGTCAGTCTGCTAATTGGTAATATTGTGCATTTAAATACAATTTTTCTCTAGAGAATGTTTTAATGTATTACCACAGAGACTGCTAATTAAAATGAAGACATAAAAGTGTATTCCTGTTTAAATTACACATATTATGTGATGCCATGAACCAAATCTATAACCAACTGACTTACAGAATATGGATTTCACTTCTGACAAACTGATGTATAGGCTTTTAATTTAAGGCAGAAGTGAAGGCTAAACCTTTTTTATTTTGGATATGCTGCAGATCCCCACCAGGTTGGATTTAGCATACAGGATGTGAACTGTCAATAGACAGTTCTTTTTTTTTTTCTCTGCCAGTGCAGTGATTACACTGCATGTGTCAAACCTCTTCCTTCCAGCACTACGCACCACTATGTCTCTTCCTTCCTGCATTACACTTTGCATTGAGGTAGACGGGGCAGAGTGATCAGAGTGGTTCCAACTGAACTGGTCTGTGCTGTGTCTGAAAGATCATTCCTATTTAAAAAGGGGCTTTTTACCTTTTAATTAGGATCAGCACCAACTCTGTTTGCAGGTATAAAGCCTGCAGTACTCTTGTTAAGGTGATTCTAAAGTCTCTGTAAAAATATAAAAAAAACAGCCATACTTCCCCAATCTGTGCAATGGTGCAACAAAGCAGCCCTGAACCTCCTCTTCTGAGGTCCCCCACCAGTGCTCCTGGCTCCCCTCCGCCGAGTGCCCCCATAGCAAGTCACTTGCTGTGGGGGAACTCATGCAGGCTCAATCCCAAGCTATGCGGTGTGTGTCCATTGACCCCTGCCCAATCTCACAGGCTGTGATTGATGGCAGCAGGAATCAATGGTCCCTGTTACTGCCTCCATGTCGAGTGAGGAGAGAGAGACAGAGGAAAGATCTGCTACTTGCAGGCACAGCGCTGGATTGAGATCGGGCTCAGGTAATTATAAGAGGGAGCTGGAGTGGGGAAGCTGTACACAGAAGGTTTTATAACATTTTGCATTAAGGTAAAAAAACAAAACCCTTCTACCTTTACAACCACTTTAATTCTCCCCCACTGTCTCCAAACGCTTGAGTAATATTATCCTATTGTTGTCTTGATTTCTCTAGGCTACAGGACTTGCACACTTATATATTCATAGGAGGTCAGAGGCTTGAATTTCAAAGCTTTACTTACAGACAAGGATCCTTATTTTCAGCAAATGTCATTTTAAAATCTCATTGGACCTAGCTGAAGATAATTGCCACTTTTTGAAAGGGATCTTTTCTTTGTTCCCTAACCACTTGCTTACTGGGGACTTAAACCCCTGTCCCTGCCAATTTTCAGCTTTAAGCGCTGTCACTCTTGCGCGGTCATGCAACACTGTAACCAAATTTTTATCATTTTTTTCCCCACAAATAGAGCTTTCCTTTGGTGGTATTTGATCACCTCTGGGTTTTTTATTTTTTTGTTAAAAAAATTAAAAAAGACCGAAAATTTTGAAAAAAAATACAAAACAGTTTTATATTTTGTTATAAAATTTTGCAAACAGGTAATTTTTTCTCCTTCATTTTTGTACGCTGATGAGGCTGCATTGATTGGCAGAGATAGGCTGCATTGATGGGCACTGAAAAGGTGGCACTGATGGGCACTGATAAGGTGGCACTGGTGGGCACCAAGAGGTGGCACTGAGATGTGGCATTGATGGGTGGCACTGAAGGGCATTGCTAGGTGGCATTGAAGGGCACTGATAGGTGGCACTAATAGGTGGCAGTGATGGGCACTGATGGGTGGCAGTGATGGACAGTAATGGGCACTGGTAGGTGACACTGATAGGCAGCACTGCTAGCTGGCACTGATGAGGCTTTAATTGGCACCACTGGTGGGAATTGATAGGTGGCACTCATAAGTATTTATTGGTGGCACTGATATACACTGGTGGGCACAGATTGGTGGCACTGATATACACTGTGGGCACTGGCAGGTGGCACTGGTGGGCACAGATGAAGTGGCTGTGCCTCTTCCTCTTCGGGAGGGATGTCCCTTACACAGAAGCCGGTGATCGGCTTTTTTTTCTCCTCACGCTATCAGCATGAGGAGAAAAAAAACTAATTACCGATCTTCTGCTTACATCACGTGATTAGCTGTTGTTGGCTGACAGCTGATCACATGGTAAGGGGCTGTGATCAGCCGAGTCTCATTGACTTGGTGATCACAGCGTGCACCACGCGCGCCCTGCAGGGGGCGCACAGGGCGCGTGTGAAGGAGAGGCCAGTCTCCCGGCAATGCAGGTCTGTGCTGTAGCCGTCATTCAGCTATAGTGCGGACGGAAACAGGTTAAAGCAAAACTTTACTCATAACAACCTGATAAAAAATATGTTCTTTAGCAAGAAACATACATTCCACATTCATAATTATGCCACCAACATCAGTGTGTGTTGTAAATTGCCTCCAGCATTGCTTCTGTTTCTTCTTGCTAGAGGCTGCCATTTTGCTGAAGCCCAAAGCCCCTAAACAGCAGTAAATCAAAAAGCAGAACTAAACCCATCAATTTAATAGTTTAAAAAAACCATTGCCAGGATTGCTAACTGCCACATTTGCTTGTGTCATCAACCAAACTGTCAAACTATCAAATGGCTGTTATCATAACTGATCACATGATCAGCACCATGGCAGCTGTAAGGCTGCTTTCAAACTGCAGCCGAGGCCGCGTTGGCGGTAAAATGACACTTGTTTTAGTGGCGCTTTACCGTCATTTTAGAGGCACTTTTCAGCCGCTAGTGGGGTGCTTTTAACCCCCGCTAGCGGTTGAAGAAAGAGTTCAAACCGCCTGTGTTGCGGAGCTTCAGAAGCGCTGCCCATTCATTCCAATGGGCAGGGGCGGTGTAGGAGCGCTGTATACACCGCCCCAAAGATGCTGCTTGCAGGATTTTTTTTCCTGTCCCAGAAGTGCACCCCCCCAGTGTGAAAGCACTCGGGCTTTCACATGGGTAGCATGGGAGGCAATTTTCAGGCACTTTACAGGCGCTATTTTTGGCGCTAAAATGGCTGAAAACTGCCTCAGTGTAAAAGTAGGCTAAAGGTTAGGAGGGTTTAATTCTGATTTAAGGCTGTCAGCAGATTGGCCTCTACAAATTCAGCAGTGCCTAAAAGTGCCTAAAAATGGAGAGCAACTGAACATGTGCAGAGAAGGGTGACACAATGGGGTTGATTTACTAAAGGCAAATGGACTGTGCACTTTGCCCTCTGCAAGTGCAGTTGCTCTAGAGCTTAGTAAATGAGGTAAGGCTTCACTTTGCAAAGAATACCCAATCACGTGCAAGGAAAATAGAAAAAAAAGCATTTTTGCTTGCATGTGATTGGATGATGAAAGTCAGCAGAGCTTCTGCTCATTTACTAAGCTCTGGAGGAACTGCACATGCAGAGTGCAATTGCACTTTGCAAAGTGCACAGTCGTTTTGCCCTTAGTAAATCAACCCCAGTGTATTACTGAATTTTGAACAGTATAGGCACTTTTGTTAATGTTTACCATAGCTATGCCTGCAAAAAGGGCCAGCCTAAGGTGATCTAAGATGATCTAGCAGGACGTTAAGTTCCACTTTAGCTTTGTAAATTGAGTCTCATGCGTGATGTCATATGTTAAAATAACTGTCAGTTCAATATTCAGATTCTTGTACATGTTTAACCACAGCTGGTTCTATTCCCTGGGGGATTGTCTTAATGACTGCCAAGTGTGCACTTGCCCTCTAACAAATACTAAACATATTTTTCACTATGTTTGGCATCATGTCCCAATGTATACAGTTTTCTCAAGCACAAAGGGGAGGGAGGGGATTTATTAAAATTGGAGCAGACAGAATCTGGAGCAGCTGTGCATTGCAACCAATCAGCTTCTATCTTTTATTTTCCAAGCTTAGCTGAACAAGCAAAAGATAGAAGCTGACTGGCTGCCATGCACAGCTGCTCCAGATTCTGTCTCCTCCAATATATATTTATGCCTGCGTGGTTACCTCCCACACTCCAAAGACATGCTGGTAGTTTAATTAGACTCTGTCTAAAAATTGGCCAAAATATGTGTATGTGTCCGTAAGCACGTCGGGACCCTATAAGGCAGTGGTTCTCAACTCCTGTCCTCAGGACCCACTAACAGGCCAGATTTTAAGTATTAGCTTGGGGAGATTCAGACTAGAATAATGCAATCACTGAGCAGCAAATGATATCACCTGTGATATATTTCAGTTCTCTAGCAAACCCGGCCTGTTAGTGGGTCCTGAGGACAGGAGTTGAGAACCACTGCTATAAGGTAAAGGACCGCGCTATACCACAGATGGACACCGGCGGCAAGTGCCCTGAGGCAATTCAGTTCACATAGGTAGCGCAATACAAGTCATTCATTCATTCTATGTGACAGTTATGGTTGTTATAATGTTACTTGTAACTTGGTTTATTTTATTGATGCTACTTCTATAGATTATTAAACCAGCTTACATTACAACTTCCTCCAATAAACCTGATTAGGTATCCACATAACCAGATTGTTACTCCCGACACAATCATTTGGAAGTTGTCCTATTTTCCTACATGTATATGTTTCTGTACCTCTTTTGATCTATGAAAGACATAGCTGACATGATTTTCTTGTGTAGCGCTGGTAGATTTTTAATCTACTGCTGATAGGTAAATCTAGTGGGTTACTTGTTAGGTGAAGTTAGATTTGCCTCTGTTCCAGCTTGGCTGAGTTGCGTGTAGTTTCACACTGAGCCGGTGGGTGTCGTTGTCACCATGGGCCAGTGTTGGAAAGGCAACGCTTTGAAGCGTATGAGTGCTCCTCTGTCCCGGAGACAACTCGGCGGAGGTGGTCCTCCGAGTTGCATTCTGGGAGAGGGTATTTATGGGACAGACGCCATGTTTAGGGGTTTGTTTTCATCCACCTGCTGGCCCTCCTGGCCGACAGGTATGCATTAGGAATACCACCTCGTGGTCCTCCGTTCCGGGGTGGGTGGGCCCAGAAGCCTGTCTGGGGCCTACCACAGTGGCAGAGGAACGGTCCTGAGCTGTCTATCCTGAGTGAAGAAGCTGGACAACTGAGGAGATCCCAGGGGAGGACCCGTCATGGAAGGATCATGCAGAGTGCTGTTCTGGAGAGGGGCCTGGTGACTCCGTTGGAGGACGTATCCTGAAGTAATCTTACTGCATAGTACTGCTGGGTTGGTTTAAAGGTTCAAGTACTGTGTCTGATATTTATCGTAAACCATTACATCCTGTAGCAGAGGATCGTACGGGTTTTGTTCCAAACAAGTCTGTGGCAAAGACTTTTGTTCGTGCTGCGTACTGGCTGCTAGGCAAGTGAGAGAGGCCTATCCAGGCGGGCAAAGATTGAATCCCACAAGGGGAGTGCATTCAACTACAAGTGTTCAATTCCTAATAATGTACTAAAGAATACTAAGGAAAGGTATTTGAGCTTCCCTGCAACTTTCCTTCTACCTCTTTCCTGCTACTTCCTTTATTACCTGTTCATTAAAGCATTGGAAAAGATACTCAAGTGTTTGGTGCCTACATCGTCCAGAGGTAAACTCAACGGGACCCTAGACCCGGTGCCGGTGAAACAGAGGTGGCGAAAGTGAAGGTAACAGCCAGCTTTAAACCAGCAGCTCCACCGAGAGTTATTGCTACACTTGTAATGTTTAATACTTTATTTTGTTTCTTTCTTTTTTTTTGATCATTAATGTATCTCACGACTTTGTATACTGTTGTTTCTTTGTAATTTTGATGTAAAAGCCAGTTTTCAATCCATGTACTCACCCTATGGTCCATGCCAATGGACCTTACTTTGTGCAGTAAACGTTTATGGGGAACTGTGTCAAATGCTTATGCAAAATCCAGATACACCACGTCTACGGGCCTTCCTTTATCTAGATGGCAGCTCACCTCCTCATAGAAGGTTAATAGGTTTGGAAAGAATGATTCTTAACAATTTCAATACAGGGCATTTTCACCCCCTTCCTGCCCAGGTCAATTTTCAGTTTTCAGAGCTGTAAGAGCCCTTGCACACTGGGGCGGTTTGCAGGCGCTATTGCGCTAATAATAGCGCCTGCAAACCGCCCCGAAAGTGCCGCTACTGTCATTCCAGTGTGAAAGCCCGAGGGCTTGCACACTGGAGCGATGCGCTGGCAGGACGGTAAAAAAAGTCCTGCTAGCCGCATCTTCGGAGCGGTGAAGGAGCGGTGTGTATACCGCTCCTTTACCGCTCCTGCCCATTGAAATCAATGGGACGGCGCGGCTATACCGCCGGCAAAGCGCCTCTGCAGAGGCGCTTTGCGGTGGTATTTAACCCTTTCTCGGCCGCTAGCAGGGGGTAAAACCGCCGAATACCGACGGTAAAACGCCGCTAATAATAGCGGTGTTTTACCGCCGACGCCGCCCCCCGCCCCAGTGTGCAAGGGCTCTAACATTTTGAATGACAATTGCGCAAACATGCAACACTGTACCCAAATGAAATTTTTATCATTTTTTTCCCCACAAATAGAGCTTTCTTTTGGTGGTATTTGATCACCTCTGTGGTTTTAATTTTTTGCGCTATAAACAAAAGAGTGACAAGTTTGAAAAAAACACTTTTTGCTATAATAATATCCTAAATTTAAAAAAAAAAAATAAATTTTCCTCGGTTTAGGCCGACATGTATTCTTCTACATATTTTTGGTAAAAAAATAGCAATAAGTGTGTATTGATTGGTTTGCGCAAAAGTTATAATGCCTACAAAATAGGGGATATATTTATGGAATTTTTATTATTATATTTTTTTTTACTAGTAATGGCGGCGATCTGCGTTTTTTTTTTTTTTTTTTTATATCGTGACTGTGACATTGTGGCGGACATACCGGACACTTTTGACGCTATTTTGGGACCATTGACATTTATAAAGGGATCAGTGCTATAAAAATGCACTGATTACTGTAGAAATGTCACTGGCAGGGAAGGGGTTTACACTAGAGGGCGATCAAGGGGTTAAATGTGTTTCCTAGGGAGTGATTATAACTGTGGGGGGATGGGACTGACTTGGGGTGGAGACTGATCGGTGTTCCTATATACTAGGAACACACAATCTGTCTTCTCTCCCCAGACAGGATGTGGATCTGTGTGTTTACACACACAGATCCACGTTCCTGCTCTGTAACGAGCGATCACGAGTGCCTGGCGGACATCACAACCCACAGGGCACGCGTATCAGCTCCTTGGTGACGCAGCGTGCGCGTGCCCCTATACCGCCGAGAACGGCATATGACGCCCGCCCAAGATGGGACATCCCATCTGCGGACATCATATGACAATTGGCGGGTAGGGAAGTGGTTAATGAATCCATGCTGATTACTGTTAATGATACCGTTTTCATTACTAAAATCTTGTACATAGTCTCTTATCATCCTCTCCAAGAGCTTGCATACTATTGATGTTAGGCTAACTGGTCTGTAATTCCCAGGGATGCATTTTGACCCTTTTTTAAATATGGTACTACATTGGCTTTTCTCCAATCAGCTGGTACCATTCCTGTCAGACTGTCAGTAAAAATGAGGAACAATGGTCTGGCAATTACTTGACTGAGTTCCCTAAGTACACTCAGGTGCAATTCTATCCTCTGTTAGCCATTAGGGTGATTCCTGTGATGTGTCATAAGGACAAACACTGCAGTTTTGGTTACTGAAGCCCCCCTGATTCCCTTGTGAAGATTGAGGAGAAGAAAAAAAAAATCATTACCTTTGCCATCTCCCCATCCTTTGTAACCAGATGTCCTTCCTTATGCTTTATGGGGCCAATATGGTCTGTCCTCCCTTTTTTACTGTTTATATACTTAAAGAATTTCTTGGGATATTTTTGCTCTCCTCCGCTATGTGTCTTTCGTGTTCTATCTTAGCCACCATAATTGCACCCTTACATATCTTGTTGCATTCTTTGTAAAGTCTGAATGCTGATGATGATCCATCAGCCTTGTATTTTTTGAAGGCCTTCTCCTTTGCTTTTATATGCATTTTTACATTGGAGTTAAGCCATCCAGGACTTTTGTTTGCTCTTTTAAATTTATTACCCAATGGGATGCATTGGTTAATGCCCTTTTTTATATGCTCTTAAAGCAAACCCATCTCTTCTCCATGTTCTTTGTTCCTAAGATTTTATCCCAATTTATGCCTTCTAGCAAGGTTCGTAGTTTAGGGAAGTTGGCTCTTTTGAAATTCAGTGTCTTTGTGTTCCCCTTGTGTTTCCTATTTGTGTGATTTATACTGAAGCCAATTGACCTGTGATTGCTGTTTCCTAAATTGCCCCATATTTCCACATCCGTGATCAGGTCTATATTGTTGGTAATCAGTAGCTCTAGTAATGCCTTGTTTCTAGTTGGTGCGTCTACCATCTGACCCATGAAATTGTCCTGCAAGACATTTAGGAACTTCTAAATGTGTCTCCTTTTGAGTGATCATAATTTACACTCAAAAGGAGACACATAAGAATTCTATAAAAAACAGAAGAAAAGGGAAATAAAATTACAAAACAATAGTAAAGAGTATACAGTATATTATTAGTTATGAAATTGTCTCAGAAAGCACATTTTAATAGGGAGTGACATTTTAACTTTTGAACAGTTTACATCATTATTTAAAATGTTATTTTATGCATACATTTATGTCTTATTGTCTGTGATATAAAGTGATCTTTACCCTAGATGCAGAATGCCGTTTCAATTAAGCAGATAGTGCAGTACATTTGTTTTATTCCTACCATGAGGCAAGGAGAGGATTGTGTCTAAAGAGCACCCTAGGAAAAGCACAAAAGAGGGTCCAGACCTAACCCCCTGGCCTACAGCTGCCCTATGTTCCTGTGCAGTCTATAGGAACAATTAACTAATATGTTGTCATCACAATAGAGGTAAGCAATCAAAATGTGAATCTACAATCACAAGAATTGTAACTAAGATTGGCCATCACTATGCCATTACTATGTGATCTGGAGAACTAAAACATATTTGACATCATGAGTTTTACCCTATTGAAAGGGTGATGATTAAAGATTATAAAAACAATATAAGTTAGGTGAGAACAGTATTTTATTTTAGTCAATCTTCCTTATTATTAGCCAATCCTCTCTTGGGGCCTTTTTTAGAGAAAGCATTGTTTTTAGGTAGCTGAAGTAGTAACAGCAAGTTC
Organism: Lithobates septentrionalis; assembly: GCA_037952835.1. Classification (NCBI taxonomy): domain Eukaryota; kingdom Metazoa; phylum Chordata; class Amphibia; order Anura; family Ranidae; genus Lithobates; species Lithobates septentrionalis. The sequence goes on along the minus strand of JBBDGP010001277.1, from coordinate 7,673,271 downwards.
TGTTTCTGGTCATGTGCATTAAAGATGATGGTGTACCTGGACAGATCTCTAAAGACTGAAAAGAAAAACATTTTTTACAGCCAGTAATATCTTATTATGGGATCCTAATGGTAAGGCTGGAAAGTCTAGAACTCCTGACTACTCTCCTTTTTTGTTTCAAGCCCTCCTTATCCCCCCGATATAGTCCCCTCATCTTGACCTACACTCCATCATCAACCCCATTGTACAGTGCAAGCAAAAACCAGGAGTGGATGCTGTCAAACAGACAACTGTATTCACTATCCATTCTGTAATATTGAACAACCCGTCAAATTAAAGTGGTGTTCCACCCAAAAAAAAATAAAAATGCATGAATGTGCCTAAAAAAAATGAAAAAAAACATTTGGAATTATTATTTTTTTTAACTCAACTCTAAATGCCTGTTGCTAGGGGGTCCCTCGTAGTCTGCCTCTTTCAGTGCCTGGGCTGGTGACATCACTTCTCCTCGGCGCAGGAAGGGCTCGGCTCTGCTCCCTCCCTCTTGTCAATCATCTGGGACACATTACAAGTCCCATATGACTGAGCAGCCAATCAAGGCGTGCGGGGGGAGCGGGGCTTCTATTCCCTGCATCGCTGGACCGTGGGACAGGTAAGTGTCCGATTATTAAAAGTCAGCAGCTGCAGTATTTGTAGCTGCTGACTTTTAATTTTTTTAAAAAAATGGGAACTCCTCTTTAAGTTAGATGGTGCGCACTTCAGAATCAGTGGGTTAATGGCTTTTGGGACTTTGCTAAACCAAATCATTCAAGAAAGGAGAGGCTGCGTGGCATGGGAGGCCCAAATGCAGCAGGGTACTGTAGCATGCTATCTATGACAAGTGTCTAAAGTTTCACTTTGGGACATACAGAAGGGGGTTAAAGTGGTTGTAAACCTCAGACATTAAATATGAACAATGCATATCTCTCTATAGTGTGTACTTCTCACAATTAAGGGCGCTAAATGTCATCTCTGTCTTCTGTTTCATTCCTCTGCTATCAGCATGACTCACTTATGACAAGTTTTCCTTACACTAACAGAAAAAGGGTGACTAGGGAGGGAGCTCCAGCTGATTGACAGACTCAGATCTGTTCCTGTATGCTGTGTGATGGGGGGTGACAAGCTCAGACAAGCTTTATAAATTCCAGACTTTGAACATATGTGGAGAAGAGAAGACTGCAGATGCATTGGTACAACTTATGTAGGAGGATTTGTTTCATCTCTGTGTATCACCAAAAGCTAGTAACTTTAGTGGTTTTACAACCACTTTAATCACTTGAGGTCCGGGCCATAACCGAATGACGGCTACAGCGCGGACCTCAGTTTCCGGGAGGCCATCATGGGACGTCCTCCCCTATGCATGCGCACCGCGCGCACCCTGCAGGGCACGCGGTGTGTGCGCTGTGATCACAGAGTCACGGAGACTCAGATGATCACAGATCCGAGTAAGGGGCCGGTCCCGGCCCCTAACCATGTGATCAGCTGTCAGCCAATGACAGCTGATCACATGATGTAAACAAAAGCTCGGTGATCGGTTTCATTTTCTCCTCACGCTGACAGCGTGAGGAGGAAAAAAAAGCCGATCACTGGCTTATGTCAAAGGGACATCGCTCCCGAAGAGGAAGGAGGCACATATGCCTCATCTGTGCCTCCAAGTGCCATCTGTCATTGCCACCTATCAGTGCCCACAAGTGCCACCTATCAGTGCCCACAAGTGCCACCTATCAGTGCCCACAAGTGCCACCTATCAATGCCCACAAGTGCCACCTAGCAGTGCTGCCATCAATCGGTGCCCCATCAGTGCCCATCACTGCCACCCATCAGTGCCCATCACTGCCACCCATCAGTGCCCATCACTGCCACCCATCAGTGCCCATCACCGCCACCCAGCAGTGCCCATTACTGCCACCTATCGGTGCCCATCAGTGCCGCCTCATCAGCGTACATCAACGAAGGAGAAAAATTACCTGTTTGCAAAAATTTATAACAAAATATAAAAAAAAATTTTTTTTTTTTTAATTCTGTCTTTTTCAATTTTTTTTAACAAAAACTAAAAACCGCAGAGGTGATCAAATACCATCAAAAGAAAGCTCTATTTGTGGGAAAAAAATGATAAAAATTTCATTTGGGTACAGTGTTGTATGACCGCGCAATTGTCATTCAAAGTGCGACAGCGCTAAAAGCTGAAAATTGGTCTGGACAGGAGGGGGGTTTAAGTGCTCAGTAAGCAAGTGGTTAAAGAAAACTAGGTTAAAAGCAGGTATTCTTTCAAATGTTTTATATAAACAATTTGGTTCAAATTGTTGTCACACTCTCCCCAGGTTTTATTAAACCAGAAATAAATATACCTTGAATATAAATCCCTTATTATTGCATTACACACTGCATTATGAAGATAAGTTGTGGTTCCTGCCATCTTCTCATTATTATTTCAAAATAGTACTACATATATTACTTGACAAATGTTAATCTTTATATTACTTTAATAAACAAAAGTTCCCTTAGTTGATACACCCGAACATCCTTGACTGTAGTCAAAGCTTATCATAGCTCTTCATATCAAGTAATGGTTAATTTCTGCTCTACAGTAGTCAGTAGTAATACCAATAATGGTGGGTGCTCTACCATAAACTAATGCCTAATAGACACAATAAGAACATTGGATGAATGATAATCGGCTTTTTCGCATGCTAGTCTCATATCGAAAACCAATAAGTTACTAAAGTTACAAAAATTCTTGTATGACAAAATACAACTTCGAAGGTGATGTATTGTAATGTATTGTAATGTATTCTTTCATTTTCCAGCATGCGTGGTCTTGGTCACCCAATTTTCAGTGCTTGTCCCTTTGGATAATTTTGTATGAACTGTTGTGATCAGCTCTCGAAAACTGGGTACTAATGATCAGATTATCGGATGATCGCTCCGAAAGTAATATTTTTCCTCCGATTTTCTAGTAGGGGTCTATATTGCCAGCCATGGCAGTGATCAAGACCATGTTAGCTATGGAGATAATAGCAGAACTCATGCAGACCATCCCAAAGGCCCACCGCAAAAGACCCTGACCTTTCCAGGATATCCTAGAGTTTTTCTTTCTTTTACATCTGTTCTTCCACATTATGTAGATAAGTTGGAATTGTAGCCTATTCCTTATTACTTTTTACACAGCAACTCTTGAATAAACAAGCGTCCCCTGAATTGATACAATAGCAGCCCCGCTGCTTAGTCAAAGTGCATCTTGGGTATTAGCTCTGGTCAGTAAGACAATATTGGTGTGTGCTTCTTAAAGCGGGGTTCCACTATCTCCGAGATTTTTTTTTTTTTGGCAAAATGACAATGAATATGCTCTATGAATATAGAACTCACTTGTTTGGTTTTTAAAGATGAGTGCTGTCCGTTTTCTCCTAATAAAGAAACTTATAAATTACGATCCAGTCGGTTGTCATCTTGTCTGTGGGCATGTGAAGCCCACAGGCATCCTCTTCCGGGATACGGTGCTGCTGATCAACCAGCATGCACCGCCCGTTCCGTTCCCGATCTCGCGCACGCGCAGTAGATTGACATCGCAGCGCCGTCAACAGCTCCGGTTGCCATCACAACGAGCGGCGTCATAGGAAGTCCCGCCCCATTGTGATGGCAATGACGTCACTCCCAGGATTGAATTCCCGAGATAACTCTCGCAACAGGCCGCCGCACGGACTCCTGGGAACAATGACACAAGCTCCCAGGAGCCAGTGCGGCTAAGAGGAAGTGACGATTTAACCGCAGAAAACACGCCCCTATCCGCAGCTTGTACATCCTGGAAGACACAGATACATTCAACAACAAAGGTACAGTATAAAAAAAAAAAGTGGCGTTTTGTCATTAGGACAATCCTCTGCAGCTAGTGTTGTGAAATAGGGTGGAGATCCGCTTTAAGTAACCAGTGTATAACTGAACCAGACGTCCATTAGTACCTGCAAAATGAAAACTCAATGATTGTGTGAGCAGGAATAAATTACCTGTTGAATGTCTGCCAAGTTTTAACATCCTCAGGGATCTCATAAGCCTCAAGACTTGCACTATTCTCCCAACGTTTTCAAGCTCGGTACTCTCACCAAACCAGGTTTCCACCAAGAGAGTAATATAAAAGGGCAAGATAGCAACGATGTCTATGAGGTTGAGAACACTCATCATGAACTGGCATTTGTCTTTCACACAGAGGAACCTAAGGGATAACTCTACTGTAAACCACGAAACACAGATGTATTCCAATACATTCAATAGTGGGGAGTCTACAGAGCCCACCTCCGAGGAGATCAGGACCATGTTAGCTATGGAGACAACTACAAAAGTCATGGAGACTGTTCCAAAAGTCTTTGCAGCCACAGAAGACCCTGGCTTCTCCAGGACGTCCCAGAGCTTCTGCCTGAACTCCTCACAGACAACTCCACTGAAGTCATCAACCTCGTCTTCTACCTCCTCTTCATTACTCTTAATGTCCAAGGTCTCGCTCTTCAGCTTCTTCCTGAAGTACCTGTCCCTACAGCAGTGGTCTATGCTCAGCTCATCAATGCCCCAATACTCGATCTCCTGGAGGAAGGAGACGGCACACAGCTGGTCCATCACATGGAGGCGCCCGGTCTTGTAGTAGTTCATGATGTACTCAAACATCTGAGAGCTGCGGTCAAAGAAATACTCATTGTCCAGCAAATTGGCGTCATCGCACAGCTCGAAGACCTCGTCCCCACCAGAGGTGGCCAACCTACCCAAGCGGGTGTGCGGGTGGCAGGACAAGGTCTGCTGAGACAGGACAAAGCGGCTCCCCCCGACATTGATGGTCAGATGGTCCCGGGGAGCGGCTGAGTAATCGCTGCAAAAAACGCTGGAGTCCAAAGACAGGGCAGAGTCGGATTCCCCGTCTACATAGGCGTTGAAGGACGTCCCTAGATTCATGTTACCGCTGCCGGGGCGCAGAGGCATCCTGAGGCTCCCTCCATCCTCCGAATGACATGGGACATCTGAGCAGAGCAGAGTCGGTAACATGAGTGCGGTGTGTGCTCTGTTCTAATGAGCAGAGGAGCTGCTTGCCTGCCTGATACTGCAGCTCAGCTCTAAAGTCGTGACTACCTGGGAAATAAATGCCTCCTCCTGTACTGGCTCATAAAGACATAACCGGCCCCTATTGTCTATAGCTGATTCCTCTCATGGGGGGCTGAAAACTTGTCCAAGTCAGGAGGGAGAAGGAATGTCATGCCGCTCTGTTGGCTCGCATTAATATGGCATTAGGTTCCTGAGAGCTTTTAGCACCTTCAGCTGGACAGCGCACTGTATTATAGAGCTTACAGTATGGGCAGTGTACTGTATTATAGAGCTTACAGTATGGGCAGTGTACTGTGTTATAGAGCTTACAGTATGGGCAGTGTACTGTATTATAGAGCTTACAGTATGGACAGTGTACTGTATTATAGAGCTTCCAGTATGGGCAGTGTACTGTGTTATAGAGCTTCCAGCATGGGCAGTGTACTCTGCTATAGAGCTTCCAGTATGGGCAGTGTACAGTGTTATAGAGCTTCCAGTATGGGCAGTGTACTGTATTATAGAGCTTCCAGTATGGGCAGTGTACTGTGTTATAAAGCTTCCAGCATAGGCAGTGTACTGTGTTATAGAGCTTCCAGTATGGGCAGTGTACTGTATTATAGAGCTTCCAGTATGGGCAGTGTACTGTGTTATAGAGCTTCCAGCATGGGCAGTGTACTGTGTTATAAAGCTTCCAGTATGTGCAGTGTACTGTGTTATAGAGCTTTCAGCATGGCCAGTGTACTGTATTATAGAGCTTCCAGCATGGACAGTGTACTGTGTTATAGAACTTCCAGTATGGAAAGTGTACTGTGTTATAGAGCTTTCAGCATGGCCAGTGTACTGTGTTATAGAGCTTCCAGCATAGGCAGTGTACTGTGTTATAGAGCTTCCAGTATGGGCAGTGTACTGTATTATAGAGCTTCCAGTATGGGCAGTGTACTGTGTTATAGAGCTTCCAGTCTGGACAGTGTACTGTGTTATAGAGCTTCCAGTATGGGCAGTGTACTGTATTATAGAGCTTCCAGTATGGGCAGTGTACTGTGTTATAGAGCTTCCAGTATGGGCAGTGTACTGTGTTATAGAGCTTCCAGTATCGGCAGTGTACAGTGTTATAGAGCTTCCAGTATGGGCAGTGTAATGTGTTATAGAGTTTCCAGTATGGGCGGTGTACTGTATTAAAGAGCTTCCAGCATGGACGGTGTACTGTATTAAAGAGCTTCCAGCATGGACAGTGTACTGTATTAAAGAGCTTCCAGCATAGGCAGTGTACTGTGTTATAGAGCTTCCAGTATGGGCAGTGTACTGTGTAATAGAGCTTCCAGTATGGGCAGTGTACTGTGTTATAGAGCTTCCAGCATGGGCAGTGTACTGTGTTATAGAGCTTCCAGCATGGGCAGCGTACTGTGTTATAGAGCTTCCAGAATGGGCAGTGTATTGTGTTATAGAGGTTTCAGCATGGGCAGTGTACTGTGTTATAGAGCTTCCAGCATATGGGCAGTGTACTGTGTTATAGAGCTTCCAGCATGGGCAGTGTAGAGCTTCCAGCATGGGCAGTGTACCGTGTTATAGAGCTTCCAGCATGGGCAGTGTACTGTGTTATAGAGCTTCCAGAATGGGCAGTGTATTGTGTTATAGAGGTTTCAGCATGGGCAGTGTACTGTGTTATAGAGCTTCCAGCATGGGCAGTGTACTGTGTTATAGAGCTTCTAGTATGGGCAGTGTACCGTGTTATAGAGCTTCCAGTATGGGCAGTGTACTGTGTTATAGAGCTTCCAGCATATGGGCAGTGTAGCGTGTTATAGAGCTTCCAGCATGGGCAGTGTAGCGTGTTATAGAGCTTCCAGCATGGGCAGTGTACTGTGTTATAGAGCTTCCAGCATGGGCAGTGTACTGTGTTATAGAGCTTCCAGCATGGGCAGCGTACTGTGTTATAGAGCTTCCAGAATGGGCAGTGTACTGTGTTATAGAGCTTCCAGAATGGGCAGTGTACTGTGTTATAGAGCTTCCAGCATGGGCAGTGTACTGTGTTATAGAGCTTCCAGCATGGGCAGTGTACTGTGTTATAGAGCTTCCAGTATGGGCAGTGTACTGTGTTATTGAGCTTCCAGCATATGGGCAGTGTACTGTGTTATAGAGCTTCCAGCATATGGGCAGTGTACTGTGTTATAGAGCTTCCAGCATGGGCAGTGTAGAGCTTCCAGCATGGGCAGTGTACCGTGTTATAGAGCTTCCAGCATGGGCAGCGTACTGTGTTATAGAGCTTCCAGCATGGGCAGCGTACTGTGTTATAGAGCTTCCAGAATGGGCAGTGTATTGTGTTATAGAGGTTTCAGCATGGGCAGTGTACTGTGTTATAGAGCTTCCAGCATGGGCAGTGTACTGTGTTATAGAGCTTCCAGTATGGGCAGTGTACTGTGTTATTGAGCTTCCAGCATATGGGCAGTGTACTGTGTTATAGAGCTTCCAGCATATGGGCAGTGTACTGTGTTATAGAGCTTCCAGCATGGGCAGCGTACTGTGTTATAGAGCTTCCAGAATGGGCAGTGTATTGTGTTATAGAGGTTTCAGCATGGGCAGCGTACTGTGTTACAGAGCTTCCAGCATGGGCAGCGTACTGTGTTACAGAGCTTCCAGCATGGGCAGCGTACTGTGTTACAGAGCTTCCAGCATGGGCAGTGTACTGTGTTATAGAGCTTCCAGCATGGGCAGTGTACTGTGTTATAGAGATTTCAGCATGAGCAGTGTACTGTGTTATAGAGCTTCCAGCATGGGCAGTGTACTGTGTTATAGAGCTTCCAGCATGGGCAGTGTACTGTGTTATAGAGCTTCCAGCATGGGCAGTGTACTGTGTTATAGAGCTTCCAGCATGGGCAGTGTACTGTGTTATAGAGCTTCCAGCATGGGCAGTGTACTGTGTTATAGAGCTTCCAGCATGGGCAGTGTACTGTGTTATAGAGCTTCCAGCATGGGCAGTCTACTGTGTTATAGATCTTCCAGTATGGGCAGTGTACTGTGTTATAGAGCTTCCAGTATGTGCAGTGTACTGTGTTATAGAGCTTCTAGAATGGGCAGTGTACTGTGTTAGAGCTTTCAGCATGGGCAGTGTACTGTGTTAGAACTTCCAGCATGGGCAGTGTACTGTGTTATAGAGCTTCCAGCATATGGGCAGTGTACCGTGTTATAGAGCTTCCAGTATGGGCAGTGTACTGTGTTATAGAGCTTCCAGCATATGGGCAGTGTACTGTGTTATAGAGCTTCCAGCATGGGCAGTGTAGAGCTTCCAGCATGGGCAGTGTACTGTGTTATAGAGTGTCCAGCATATGGGCAGTGTACTGTGTTATAGAGTGTCCAGCATATGGGCAGTGTACCGTGTTATAGAGCTTCCAGTATGGGCAGTGTACTGTGTTATAGAGCTTCCAGCATATGGGCAGTGTAGCGTGTTATAGAGCTTCCAGCATGGGCAGTGTAGCGTGTTATAGAGCTTCCAGCATGGGCAGTGTACTGTGTTATAGAGCTTCCAGCATGGGCAGCGTACTGTGTTATAGAGCTTCCAGTATGGGCAATGTATTGTGTTATAGAGGTTTCGGCATGGGCAGTGTACTGTGTTGTAGAGCTTCCAGCATGGGCAGTGTACTGTGTTATAGAGCTTTCAGCATGAGCAGTGTACTGTGTTATAGAGCTTCCAGTATGGGCAGTGTACTGTGTTATAGAGCTTCCAGTATGGGCATTGTACTGTGCTCAATAGGGGTTCAGCACCTTCCAGCATGGGCAATGTACTGTGCTCCATGGGGACTCAGCACCTTTCAGTATGGACCGTGCACTGTGCTATAGAGCTTCCAGCATGGGCAGCGTACTGTACTTCATGAGGGCTTCAGCACCTTCCAGCATGGACAGGGCACTGTACTTATACTATAGAGCTTCCAGCATGGGCGGTGTACTGTGCTTCATAAGGGTTCAGCACCTCCCAGTATGGAAAATGCACTGTGCTATAAAGCTTCCAGCATGTGCAGGGTACTGTGCTCCATAGGGGTTCAGCATCTTCCAGCATGGGCAGTGTACTGTGCTCCATAGGAGATCAGCACCTTCCAGCATGGGCAGTGTACTGTGCTCCATAGGGGCTCAGCACCTTCCAGTATAGACCGTGCACTGTGCTATAGAGCTTCCAGCATGGGCAGTGTACTGTACTCCATGGGGGCTTCAGCATCTTCCAGCATTGACAGGGCACTGTACTATAGAGCTTCCAGCATGGGCAGTGTACTGTGCTTCATAAGGGTTCAGCACCTCCCAGTATGGAAAATGCACTGTGCTATAAAGCTTCCAGCATGGGCAGGGCAGGGTTTCAGCACCTTCCAGCATGGGCAGTGTACTGTGCTCCATAGGAGATCAGCACCTTCCAGCATGGGCAGTGTACTGTGCTCCATAGGGGCTCCGCACCTTTAAGTATGGACCGTGCACTGTGCTATAGAGCTTCCAGTATGGGCAGTGTACTGTACTCCATGGGGGCTTCAGCACCTTCCAGCATGGACAGGGCACTGTACTATAGAGCTTCCAGCATGGGCAGTGCACTGTGCTTCATAAGGGTTCAGCACTTCCCAGTATGGAAAATGCACTGTGCTATAAAGCTTCCAGCATGGACAGGGCAGGGGTTCAGCACCTTCTAGCATGGGCAGTGTACTGTGCTCCATAGGAGATCAGCACCTTCCAGCATGGGCAGTGTACTGTGCTCCATAGGGGCTCAGCACCTTCCGCTTCAGCACCTTCCAGTATGGACCGTGCACTGTGCTATAGAGCTTCCAGCATGGGCAGTGTACTGTGCTCCATAGGGGTTCAGCACCTCCCAGTATGGAAAACGTACTGTGCTATAGAACTTCCAGCATGGGCAGTGTACTGTGCTTCATAAGGGTTCAGCACCTTCCAGCATGGAGAGCGCATCGTATTATAGAGCTTCCAGCATGGACAGCACACTGTGCTATAGAGCTTTCAGCATGGGCAGTGTACCGTGCTCTAAAGGGGTTCAGCACCTTACAGCATGGACAGTGCACTATATTATAGAGCTTCCAGCATGGGCAGGGTACTGTGCTCCATAGGGGCTCAGCACCTTCCAGTATGGACCGTGCACAGTGCTATAGAGCTTTCAGCATGGGAAGTGTACTGTGCTCCATAGGGGCTTCAGCACCTTCCAGCATGGACAGCGCACTGTGCTATAGAGCTTCCAGCATGGGCAGTGTACTGTGCTCCATGGGGGCTCAGCACCTTCCAGTATGGACCGTGCACTGTGCTATAGAGCTTCCAGCATGGGCAGTGTACTGTACTCCATGGGGGCTTCAGCACCTTCCAGCATGGACAGGGCACTGTACTATAGAGGTTCCAGCATAGACGGTGTACTGTGCTTCATAAGGGTTCAGCACCTCCCAGTTTGGAAAATGCACTGTGCTATAGAGCTTCCAGCACGGGCAGTGTACTGTGTTATAGAGCTCCCAGCATGAGCAGTGTACTGCGTTATAGAGCTTCCAGTATGGGCAGTGTACTGTACTCCACAGGGGCTTCAGCACCTTCCAGCATGGACAGGGCACTGTACTATAGAGCTTCCAGCATGGGCAGTGCACTGCTTCATAAGGGTTCAGCACCTCCCAGTATGGAAAATGCACTGTGCTATAAAGCTTCTAGCATGGACAGGGCAGGGGTTTAGCACCTTCTAGCATGGGCAGTGTACTGTGCTCCATAGGAGATCAGCACCTTCCAGCATGGGCAGTGTACTGTGCTCCATAGGGGCTCAGCACCTTCCGGCTCAGCACCTTCCAGTATGGACCGTGCACTGTGCTATAGAGCTCCCAGCATGGGCAGTGTACTGTGTTATAGAGCTTCCAGTATGGGCAGTGTACTGTGCTCCATAGGGGTTCAGCACCTCCCAGTATGGAAAACGCACTGTGCTATAGAACTTCCAGCATGGGCAGTGTACTGTGCTTCATAGGGGTTCAGCACCTTCCAGCATGGAGAGCGCACTGTATTATAGAGCTTCCAGCATGGACAGCACACTGTGCTATAGAGCTTTCAGCATGGGCAGTGTACCGTGCTCCATAGGGGTTCAGCACCTTACAGCATGGACAGTGCACTATATTATAGAGCTTCCAGCATGGGCAGGGTACTGTGCTCCATAGGGGCTCAGCACCTTCCAGTATGGACCGTGCACAGTGCTATAGAGCTTTCAGCATGGGAAGTGTACTGTGCTCCATAGGGGCTTCAGCACCTTCCAACATGGACAGCGCACTGTGCTATAGGGCTTCCAGCATGGGCAGTGTACTGTGCCTCATAGGGGTTCAGCAGCTCCCAGTATGGAAAACGAACTGTGATATAGAGCTTCCAGCATGGGCAGTGTACTGTGCTTAATAGGAGTTTCAGCACCTCCCAGTATGGACTGCGCACTGTTCTACAGAGCTTCCAGCATGGGCAGTGTACTGTGCTCCATAGGGGTTCAGCACCTTCCAGTATGGACAGTGCACTGTGCTATAGCGCTTCCAGCATGGGCAGTGTACTGTGCTCCATAGGGTTTCAGCACCTTCTAGTATGGACAGCGCACTGTGCTGTCCATACTAGCATGGGCAGTGTACTGTGCTTCATAGGGGTTCAGCACCTTTCAGTATGGACAATGCACTGTATTATAGAGCTTCCTATATGGGCAGTGTACTGTGCTTCATAGGGGTTCAGCGCCTTCCAGCATGGACAGTGCACTGTATTATAGAGCTTCATATATGGGCAGTGTACTCTGCTATAGAGCTGCCAGCATGGGCAGTGTACAGATCTCCCACTGAGCTCCTGACTGCTTTCAGCACCTTCATAGTGGACAGCGCACTGTGCTCCTGACTGCTTTTAGCACCTTCATAGTGGACAACGCACTGTGCTCCTGATTACTTCCAGCACACTCCAGTGCACTGTGCACAGGAGCAGAACGGACTGTCCTCACACGTTTCAGGACCCAAGACTAAAATAAACTCACATTCAAGCCAATTAGGTTTGCCTTGCTCATGTCACTGTGTCCTCTGGTGCAGAAAGTTCCTGTGCTTCTGTTATGGTGATTCGTTTTGTGTTATGCAGAATCATCAGGAGCATCTATTTCTTTGCCTTACCGATGTGTTTGTATTTTCAGCTCATGGTACATTACAGCGATCTGTAAGTTGTGGATAAAATCATAAACCATCATTTCTTTAATGACCTCCCTGTTCTATACAACAAAATAGTGTTTATCAGCATTCATGGTTCTAGCTCTCTTGTCACCTCCTCCCTTGCTCTCCTCCAGGACTTCTCCAGAGACTCTCCCATCCTCTGGAACTCCCTACCCCAGTAGGTCTGGCCAGCCCCTACCCTGTCTGCCTTTAGGCAGTCCCTGAAAACTCACTTATTTAGGGAAGCTTACCCCACCTCCACCTAAGGACTGTACCTGAGTCACCTCCATCAGATTATCCCCTGCAGCCATTATCTTTTGTACCACCCCCCTCCCCTTTAGATTGTAAGCTCTACGAGCAGAGCCCTCCTATTCCTTCTTTATTGAACTGTATTGTATTTGTTCTGGCCCCCTCTACATTGTAAAGTGCTGCATAAACTGTTGGCAGTGGCACTATATAAATCTTGTATAATAATACTAATAATGATAAAATAATAAATTATACCTAAACCCAAAAGAATAAAAATGTATATAGTGCAGCTTACCAATCCTTAAAGTGTTTGTAAACCTAAAGATAAAAAAAAAGGTTTGTCTCTTTAATGGATTTCTATGTGCTTTTTCATATTAATACTGTTTTACTGCCTGCTGCTTTTCTCAATTACCTGAATGATCCTGCCTCTGCCCTTTCTGCTGATAGTAAACTGACCACACTAAGCATGGCAGCTGCTAGCGTGGTCAGTTTACACCCACCCGCAGGTCCGTGAATCTCTCTGACATGAATAGCAACCACAATACCTGCAGTTGCAAGCTGGAAGACAAATAACTGGCAACGTTTATTAATATACAGATAGGTTTATAAACAGCATATATTTATGTGCTCAAAAATTGTATGTGATAACTAAACTTTCCAACTACTTTAGGCCCCTTTCACACTTATACGACTTCAAAGGCGTGCGATTTTACAGCGATTTTGCGGCCGCGTTTTTACCGCGATTTGCCGCGATTTTACCGCGATTTGGGAGCAGTACTACTTTGTACGACTTTGCCACATTTTTGGCATTAACAAATGAAAACATACAGTAGTTGGTATGAATCATAAGGGGGAACTCCACGCCAAGTTTTAAATAAAAAAACTGGCGTCGGTTCCCCCCCAGGGGCATACTAGGCCCTTAGGTCTGGTATGGATTGTAAAGGGAACCCCCTACGCCGAAAAATCTGTGTGGGGGTCCCCCCAAAATCCATACCAGACCCTTATCTGAGCATGCAGCCCGGCCGGTCAGGAATGGGGGTGGGGACGAGCGAGCGCCCCCCCTCCTGGACCGTACCAGGCCGCATGCCCTCAACATGGGGGTGGATGCTTTGGGGCATGGGGGGCGCCCTGCGGCCCCCCACCCCAAAGCACCTTGTCCCCATGTTGATGAGGACAAGGGCCTCTTCCCGTCAACCCTGGCCATTGGTTGTCGGGGTCTGCGGGTGGGGGGCTTATCGGAATCTGGGAGCCCCCTTTAATAAGGGGGCCCCCAGATCCCAGCCCCCCACCCTATGTGAATGAGTATGGGGTACATGCTACCCCTACCCATTCACCTAGGGGAAAAAGCGTCAATATAAAACACAGTACACAGGTTTTAAAGTAATTTATTAGGCAGCTCCGGGGTCTTCTTTCGACTTCGTGGGTCCTCTTCCGACTTCGGGGGTCTCTCCGGCGTCTTCTCCCGGTGTCCGCATCTTCTGCCGGCTCCACCGCTATCTTCTGCCGCTCTTTTGCCAGCGGTGGTCCGGACTTTTGGATCGTCTTCTTCCCTCTTCTCTTCCAGAGATGTTGACACGACACTCTCTCCAGCTGCAATGGTCTCTGAACGCTCCGCAACGGACTTATATAGGCGGTGACCCCGCCCCCTTATGCCGTCACAGTTCCTGGGCATGCTGGGACTGTGACGTTTTAGGAGGCGTGGTCACCGGGTGATGACCACGCCCCCTTATGACGGCACAGTCCCAGCATGCCCCGGGACAGTGACCTCATAAGGGGGCGGGGTCACCGCCTATATAAGTCCATTGCGGAGTGTGCAGAGACCATTCCAGCTGGAGAGAGCGTCGTGTCAACATCTCTGGAAGAAAAGAAGAAGGCAGAAGGCAGAAGTCCGGACCACCGCTAGCAATTGAGCTGCAGAAGATAGCGGAGGAGCCGGCAGAAGATCAGGACACCGGGAGGAGACGCCGGAGAGACCCCCAAAGTCGGAAGAGGACCCCCGAAGTCGGAAGAAGACCCCGGAGCTGCCTAATAAATTATTTTAAAAACCTGTGTACTGTGTTTTTTATTGACACTTTTTTTCCTAGGTGAATGGGTAGGGGTACCATGTACCCCATACTCATTCACAAAGGGTGGGGGGCTGGGATCTGGGGGCTCCCTTATTAAAGGGGGCTCCCGGATTCCGATAAGCCCCCCCGCCCGCAGACCCCGACAACCAACGGCCAGGGATGTCGGGAAGAGGCCCTTGTCCTCATCAACATGGGGACAAGGTGCTTTGGGGTGGGGGGCCTGGCAGGGTGCCCCCCATGCCCTAAAGCACCCACCCCCCCATGTTGAGGGCATGCGGACTGGTACGGTCCAGGAGGGGGGGCACTCGCTCGTCCCCACCCCCATTCCTGACCGGCTGGGCTGCGTGCTCAGATAAGGGTCTGGTAAGGATTTTGGGGGGACCCCACGCCGATTTTTTGGCGTAGGGGGTTCCCCTTAGATCCATACCAGACCTAAGGGCCTGGTATGCCCCTGGGGGGGAACCCACGCCTGTTTTTTCATTTAAAACTTGGCGTGGAGTTCCCCCTCTGGATTCATACCAGACAGCTGTCAGCACTGCCTGTCGCTCATAGGGAAAGGAAAAAAGTTTTCCTTTCCCGATCAGCGAGCCAGGCTTGTGCTTACAAAGTCGTGCTGAAGTCGTGTCTATATTATTCAGGCACGACTTGCATGCTACTTCAGGGTTTAACATTGAGGTCTATGGAGTACAACTCGCATAGAAGTTGGACCAAAGTAGTGCAGGGACTACTTTCAAGTCCGCACGACTTAAAGTCGTGCCAATATGAATGGTAGTCATTGAAAATCATGGAGAATGACTTGTCATATGATTTTGCAGTACAAAATCGTGGGACAAGTCGTATAAGTGTGAAAGGGGCCTAAGGGTGCAGTGCACACTTGAGCGATTTGAAGTGCGCATACTGAAGCGTTTCAACACTCAACATCCGGATTCCCATAATATTCATTGGTGCCCTTTACACTCAAGAGTCATGTCACCTGAAGCTTTGTGCTAGAAGCTTGAAAAAAATCTGTGAGCTTCTTTGGGGAAGAGTTGCATGTTTTTGGTTCCTGTAAACTTCAATATGAGTGCCTGAAAATGGCTAAAAACATGAGTAATGTTATTTTTTTGTGAGTTCTTGCTTTTCCTTCTAGTTACCAGCTTTCCATTTGCTCAAGCAAAAACTCTCAAGCCTGAAAACACCTTAACAACTCCTGTACAAGTGTTAGGCTTTTTTCTCTTTATTTTTACATGCAGATCTAATCAGTAAATCTGTTATGCCGTGTACACACGGGCGGACTTTTCAGCAACAAAAGTCCGACGGCCTCTCCGACAGACTTTTGACTGACTTTTGGCGGACTTCCGACGGACTTTCTAACGAACGGACTTGCCTCCAAAGATCACACAAAAGTCCGACGGATTCATACGTGATGATGTACACCGGACTAAAATAAGGAAGTTGATAGCCAGTAGCCAATAGCTGCCCTAGCGTCGGTTTTTGTCCGTCGGCCTAGCATACAGATGAGCGGATTTCTGGGTCCGGCAGAGTTACAACGTAAAGATTTGGAGCATGTTCCAAATCTAAAGTCCGTCAGATTTGCGACTGGAAAAGTCCGCTGAAGGTCTGGTGAAGCCCACACACGATCGGATTGTCTGCCGGATTTGGTCCGTTGGCCCAGTCCGGTTGAAAAGTCCGACCGTGTGTACGCCGGCTTATTCTTCCTTCTTTCAACAGACCAAGCTGACCTGAAAAGTTAACAGTTATGCCGCATACACATGAGCGGACTTTACGGCGGACTTTGCCCGGCGGACTGGATTTCGTCGGACAATTCGATGTGTGTGGGCTCCAGCGGACTTTGTTTTCTCAAAAGTTGGACGGACTTAGATTTGAAACAAGTTTTAAATTAATCCGTCGAAATCGAGTCGGGTCGAAAAGTCCGCCGTCTGTATGCTAGTTCGACGGACAAAAAGCCACGCTAGGGCAGCTATTGGCTACTGGCTATGAACTTCCTTGTTTTAGTCCGGTCGTACGCCATCATCACGTACGAATTCGACGGACTTTGGTGGATTGTGTGTAGGCAAGTCCGTTCATTCAGAAAGTCAGTCGTAAAGTACGTCAAAGTCCGCCGGGCAAATTCTGCCGTAAAGTCCGCTTGCGTGTAGGCGGCATTACAGACAGAT
Organism: Lithobates septentrionalis; assembly: GCA_037952835.1. Classification (NCBI taxonomy): domain Eukaryota; kingdom Metazoa; phylum Chordata; class Amphibia; order Anura; family Ranidae; genus Lithobates; species Lithobates septentrionalis. The sequence continues at coordinate 7,656,564 of JBBDGP010001277.1, read as the reverse complement.
AAAAAAGGCCATTGGTACCAGAAGTAAGGAAGAAAGACTTTGCTGGTTCCTTGTCCATGCCAAGTGACCTAGATAGAAAATGTAACATGCATACTGATTTCTTCTTTTCACTTGATAACTATTAGTCCAGCAGTCACAGAAACGCTCCACCACAACCTCCCTCTGACAGACTTCGCTATTTGTGTTTAACCCTAGTGCATAATATCTTCAGGGGTAGGGCATGGGTTGACTGTCTATGCTGCTGCTGGACTAATAATATTTTCAAGTGTAAAGTGTAAAGAGAGTGCAGCTACAGTTTGACAGCTGGTATTCTACTTGGGTGTGGGACACAGAATACATGAATGAGCACTGGTGGGAGATAAATCTTCCACTGCTCTCTGTTCAAGGGGCAAGTAGCCATCAAAAATGTTCCTGTACTGTTTGTTTCTGCTGTAATATACAGCATATTGTATGTATTGAAAATAGCAGTTTCATATTAGAATGTGTAACATGTGTAACTTGTAACATGAGACAAATCCTTGCAATTAGAAGAGAAAAGATTTTCCATCTGCGCTGCCTAGCATGGATGGAGGAATCAATATACTTCTCTCATTCAGTCCTCAGGACTGAGCAAGAGAAACTTTACATTCTATGGCCAGCTTAAAAGAGAAGAATGGGTTTCCTTTTTTTTTTTTTTTTGCTTATATCTATTCTATGTGAGCTGCTGATATCTAAAAATCTTTCCAGCCCTCTCAGAAGTGCCCCCATTCTGTTAAAATTGAGCTAAATACCTGTGGGAGGGGCTGCAGACTTCTATACAGTGTAATACCGACAACGGTCTGGCTCTGGAGTCTGGATCCACCCACTTTCCTGTCATTTTGCTTGATTGATGTCTTCTCTCTGCTCGCTCCGCAGACTTCACAGAGTCTAGCTGCTCCCCCTCCCTCCCTCCCTCCTACCTCCACCCTCCCTTCTCCCCCCGCAGCATGTTTCAATGGTCAGAAGAGTCAGCAGAGATAAGAGCACTTCATTCAGTGACTAAGGTAGAAGTCACATATAGTGCTGTGTATGTAAATCCCCTCTACATATTACTATCTACCAGAGTGAAAACAATATATTTGTAAAGCAGAATACACATATGGATGGGACAGCACACAGGCATTCCATGCATTACTGGTATAGTAAAATTAAATAAAATCAGAGCTAACATTGTGAATGAATACTTTTATTGACTATCTGGATTTTTATATGAGACAATGAAACCTTCCATTCACATCTACTTGTATTTTCACATTGAAGCCCAGAGCTCCTCAGACATGGACAGAGCTTTGCTCCCCCATAATTGGTGTATTACCTAGTACCCCTATAGTAATAATGTTTCCCTCATTGTAAATAGAGTATTACAGGATCACATGCCGTGCAGAGTCATCACATGCCAATACCGTACAGTGTCATTACATGTTGTACAGTGCCATCACATGCCGTACAGAGTCATTACATGTTGTACAGTGCCATCACATGCCGTATAGAGCCATCGCATGGCGTACAGAGCCATCAGATGCCGCATGCTGCTATGGAAACGGAGGCATGTGAAGAATGTGCTCGTTCTAGATAGCAGCCTGGGTGTGCACCTCCTCACCAAACATACCCACATGTCCTCCAGAGGGAGGGAGTGAAGGAGGGGCTGGATTGTGGAGATGTTTCCACCCCCTGGAAACTTTTGAACTGAGAGAGTACCATTAGAGGCTGATCTTCAAAATACTATTCTGCAAAAATGAAAGGACTGAGGAAAGAAAGAAATGTAATGCAGGTATGAGGGTAGCATGTATTACCTATTTTTGCATTTCCATACTTCTCCTTTAAGTCAGAGATCAAGAATAAGAGATGGTAGTAGATAGATGTAATAAGATGCAAGACAACAACATACCTAATTATTTTGCCCTTGGTTACTGCAAAGGCTAGCAAGGTTAATATGAGGGTCACAGCCCCTCCCTTGCATTTTTTTTGCTCTGCAGCTTTACTGGGGTCATCGCCAGGAAACTTATGGTACAATATACTACATACAACCCCAGCTTGTCACATTGGGGCTCCAGTAATGTGGTAAAGGGGTGGGGCTTTGTGCTTAGTGCTTGTGCTGTGCTAGGGTTACCTGTCCACAAGGTGAAAAATTGGCTGTTGAACTTTGATGCACAATGTTACATTGTGTTTGGATAGATGATGATGGTGGCTTGGGGAAGGGGCCCTTACTCATTGTGTGGGGTCCTGGATTGTCAATCAACAGCCACCATTATCAACAGTACCTGTGAAAGTCAACGTGAGGAGCCACATTATGTGACACACTGTATGGAATTTTGCAACCCCTGAACTCTGTGTTACTTGCTACTGACACCTCAACTCTAGACTCAGCAATACTTACTCCTGACCCATTAAATCTACCTTACTTACTCATGATCCCTGAAATCTATATTACCTGCTACTGACCCCCTGAACTCTTTCTTATGTACTCCCAACCCTTGGCTTCTGTGTTATTTACTACTGACCTCTGCCTTACTTACTCCTGAGCCCTTAACTCTCCATAACTTACTCCTGACCTCTGAACTCTGCATTACTTACTTCTGACCGCTTAACTCTGCATTTCACACTACTGACCCCCCACACTCTGTGTGATTTACTCCTGACCCTGAACACTGTGTTACATACTACTGACCTCACAACTCTGGGTTAGTTACTACTGATCCATGAACTCTTCATTACTTACTTCTGACCCCTTAAAATTGAATTACTTACTACTGACCTCTAAACTCTGTGTTACATACCCTAGCCATGAAACTCTGTGCCACTTACTCCTGGCCCTCAAACTCCGTGTTACTTGTTACTGACCCCTGATATCTTTTTTACCTACTGTTAACCCTTGAACTCTGCATTACTTACTACTGTCCTCTGTCTTACTTACTCCTGACTCATAAATGTTGTATTACTTACTCTGGACCCCTGAGCTCTGCGATACTTACTACTGACCCCTGAACTCTACCGCATTACTTACCATTGAACCTTATAAACTATGTGTTACTTAGTACTGATCCTGAACTCTGTGTTACTTACTATTGACCCTTGAACTCTGAGTTACCTAGTACTGACCCCTGAACTCTGCATTACTTACCACTGATCCCCACATTCTGTATTACATACTACTGTAGCTACAGCCTATATCTACAGTGCATTCTGTGGTGTACTGTGCATTCAGGCAAGTATACCTCAGGTATACACAGTATCTAATACAGTGTGTACGGTTTGTGTACAGTGTGTACAGTACAAAAAAGACATCATGTGCAGAAGGCCACCAAGGAGAGGCAGGCGCTCACAGGCCAAGCAGCCTCTGTGTCTACAGTCAACAGTGGTGGTCGTGGACATGGTGCATCCTCTGCAGGTGGCCGTGGGGCACACTTATCCTTTTTTCCTGCTTCTGGCCGTGTTATTGAGCCAGAACATGCAGAAGAGTTGGTGGAGTGGAATCAAAGCCGTCCTCATCCTCCTCAACCTCTGTCACCCAGGCTCAGAGTAGTTTGCCTTCCAACGCAGCTGCCAAAGCGGCCAGTTCCACCGGCTCCTTGTCCACAGTGACTCCTTCCGTAGCCCCACCATCATGCACGGAGGAGTCCCCAGAATTGTTTAATCAGTGTCGGGTACATGCTGCTGGAGGATGTGCAGTGATTTGAAGTTTCCGATGTTGGTTCCCAGGTTAAGGAAGGGAGTAACATGAGCCTAGAGAGAGAGGGTGCCCAAGAAGTACAAGAAACTGGCATTCATGTTCCCCCAGCTGTAGCATACTGCCAAGTTTGCTCCAGTGATGAGGAGGGAGGGGATGATGAGGTCACTGACTGTAATTGGGTGCCTGAGAGAAGAGAGGAGGAGGCACACCTCCAATGAGGCAGGATATCCTCTAGGGGAGCCACACTATTGCATCACACCACAGAGCTCCGCTGGTGCTTATATAGCGCCAACAGTTTACGCAGCACTTTACAATATAAAAGGGAGACAATACAGTTATAATGCAATACAATACAAGAGGATTAAGAGGGTCCTGCTCAGAAGAGCTTACGAGGGACGTGATGCACCGGAAGTGAAGCATGCGCTCCATCGACCGGGGAGGAATCAGGAAGCGTGTGGCTGTAGTCACACACAGTGAGCGCTCCTGACAAACTTTTCCGATTGGAGGATACAACAGGCACAGTGCACTTTTGTGTTATCTTTGCTCTTTTTATAGATTCTCTGGTACGCATGTTTTTTAAGGGGGATATTTGGATGTTTTAATAAAGTGTTTTAGCAGTATCACACTATGTGGACATTCCATTTCTCCCACATATCTTATTGGAGCTACCGAGAGTAATGCCGCGTACACACGGTCGGACTTTTCGTCTACAAAAGTCAGACAGCCTGTCCGACAGACTTCCGGCAGACTTTCGGCGGACTTTCGACGGACTTGCGGCGGACTTTCTAACGAACAGACTTGCCTACACACGATCACACAAAAGTCCATCGAATTCTTACGTGATGACGTACACCGGACTAAAATAAGGAAGTTCATAGCCAGTAGCCAATAGGTGCCCTAGCGTGGCTTTTTGTCCGTCGGACTAGCACACAGACGAGCGGATTTCGGGGTCCGTCGTAGTTACGAAGTAAAGATTTGAAGCATGTTTCAAATCTAAAGTACGTCGGATTTGAGGCTAAAAAAGTACGTTGAAAGTCCGGAGAAGCCCACACACGATCGGATTACCAGCCAGCTTTAGTCCGTCAGCGTCCGTTGGACTTTTGTAGACGAAAAGTCCGACCGTGTGTACGCGGCATAAGACTGACATCTGGTGGTCTTTTGGAAAGTGGTGCAGACCTACTATTATTAATCAAGGCTCATATTGGTTGGATTTCTGGTGAGTGCGTTTTTCATTGGGGGTCCCAGCAAGTGGTGTATCGCTTGGTGAAAGGAATAACTACCCTCACAGAATACAGCAATATTTATTAGTGGGACTTTTACCATCTGTTCCATTTTTGAACTCAATGAACTTGATTGAGAAGGGGACCCTATTAATTTGGGGCATACAGTGCTGCTGCAATACTGAAGAAACTTTATTTATTTAATTTATTAATTATTGCCTTATATACATTACCTGTCATTTAAGCAGCTGCTATCTATTTATTCATTTATTTATTTATGTGCTATATATATACTGTTACATATATCGTACTAAGCGCAGAGCATTGTTGTTTTTGGGGCGGGCACATACAACATTTATTTATTTGAGGAACTCCTGTTACTAGTTCCTGCTCAGCGGCTCCTCCCTTCAAGGATCTCCACGCAAGTCTTCTACAGTCCACTGGGTAGCCTGTGCCTCTTTGTGCCATTCACCCCCTGTACCACCTCCAGGGGGTGGACTGCGCTTAGTTGCAATGGTGAACCGCTCGGCCTCGGTAACTACTTTCCTGACACTGTGAGGGGTTACAGTGTTGTGGCACCACCACCACCAAAGGCCCAATTTTTCTGCCCCTGTTTAACCACTTGCTTACAGGGCACTTAAACCCCCCACCTACCCAGACCAATTTTCAGCTTTCAGCGCTGACGCACTTTGAATGACAATTGCGCGCTCATACAACACTGTACCCAAATGAAATTTTTATCATTTTTTCACCACAAACAGAGCTTTCTTTTGGTGGTATTTGATCACCTCTGCAGTTTTTACTTTTTGTTAAAAAAATGTAAAAAACGGAATATAAAAAAAAAATATATATATTTTTTTATATTTTGTTATAAAAAATTTAAAACAGGTCATTTTTCTCCTTCATTGATGTACGCTAATGAGGCGGCAGTGATGGGCACTGATAGGCGGCAATGATGGGCACTGATGGGTGGCAGTGATGCGCAGCACTGCCAGGTGGCACTGATTGGCACTACAGGTGGGCATTGATAGGTGGCACTTGTGGGCATTGATAGGTGGCACTTGTTGGCATTGATAGGTGGCAGTTGTGGGCACTGTTAGGTGGCACTGTGGGCAGTGTTAGGTGGCACTTTTAGGTGGCACTGATGAGGCAGATGGGGACCGATGTCCCTTACATCCGAGCCGGTGACCGGCTTTTTTTTCTACTCGCGCTGTAAGCGCGAGTAAAAAAAAAAAACGATTACCGATCTTTTGTTTACATCATGTGATCAGCTGTCATTGGCTGACAGCTGATCACATGGTAAGGGGCCGGGACCGTCCCCTTACTCGGATCTGTGATCAGCCGAGTCTCAGTGACTCAGTGATCACAGTGCGCCCGGCGCGTGCCCTGCAGGGAGCGTGCACAGGGGAGGCCATCATATGACGGCCTCCCGGGAATTCAGGTCCGCGCTGTGGCCGTCATTCGGCCATAGCGCGGATGCGTAGTGGTTAACAGGGTCATGTTATTACAATTTTTGATATAATATTTCCCAGCAGGGCCCGTTCCTGCGCCCAGCACGATAGGATTTTCTGACAACAAAATCCATGTTTTTTTTCCGAAGGATGTTGGCTTAAACTTATCTTGCATACACACGGTCACACAAATCTTGTCGGAAATTCTGAGCGTCAAGAACGCAGTGACGTACAACATGTAGGACGAGCTGAGAAAAATTAAGTTCAATAGCCAGTGCGGCTCTTCTGCTTGATTGCGAGCATGCGTGGAACTTTGTGCATCGGAATTGTGTACACACGATTGGAATTTGCGACAACGGATTTTGTTGTCGGAAAATTTGAGATCCAGATCTCAAATTTTGTGTGATGGAAATTCCATTGGAAAATGTCCGATGGAGCCTACACACAATCAGAATTTCGGACAACAAGCTCCCATCGAACATTTTTCGTCGGAAAATCCGTTTGTGTGTACGGGCATAACAGTGTTCTGGTACCACCAACACCCAAGGCCCAATTTTCTGCAGAGTATAGAGGGCAGGCCGTATAGTATATATACTGTTGTTCAGAGTATAGTGCATCAGTGCAGTTTTACTGCAGTACATTGAAGTGTGTCAGTGCAGTTTTACTGCAGTATATTGTAGTGCTTAAGTGCAGTTTTACTAAAGTACAGTGGGGCAAAAATGTATTTAGGCAGCCACCAATTGTGCAAGTTCTCCCACTTAAAAAGATGAGAGAGGCCTGTAATTGTCATCATAGATATACCTCAACTATGAGAGACAAAATGTGGAAACAAATCCAGACAATCACATTTGTCTGATTTTTGAAAGAATTTATTTGCAAATTATGGTGGAAAATAAGTATTTGGTCACCTACAAACAAGCAAGATTTCTGGCACTTACAGACCTGTATCTTCTTCTTTAAGAGGCTCATCTGTCCTCCACTCATTACCTGTATTAATGGCACCTGTTTGAACTTGTTATCAGTATAAAAGACACCTGTCCACAACCTCAAACAGTCACACTCCAAACTCCACTATGGTGAAGACCAAAGAGCCGTCGAAGGACACCAGAAACAAAATTGTAGACCCGCACCCGGCTGGGAAGACTGAATCTGAATAGGCAAGCAGCTTGGTGTGAAGAAATCAACTGTGGGAGCAATAATTAGAAAATAGAAGACATACAAGACCACTGATAATCTGTGATAATCAATGATCACAAGAACGGTGAGCAAAAATCCCAGAACCACACGGGGGGGACCTAGTGAATGACCTGCAGAGAGCTGGGACCAACGTAACAAGGGCTACCATCAGTAACACACTACGCTGCCAGGGACTCAGATCCTGCAGTGCCAGACGTGTCCCCCTGCTTAAGCCAGTACATGTCCAGGCCCATCTGAGGTTTGCTAGAGAGCATTTGGATGACCCAGAAGAGGATTGGGAGAATGTCATATGGTCAGATGAAACCAAAGTAGAGCTGTTTGGTAGAAACACAACTCGTCGTGTTTGGAGGAGAGAGAATGCTGAGTTGCAACCAAAGAACACCATACCTACTGTGAAGCATGGGGGTGGCAACATCATGCTTTGGGGCTGTTTCTCTGCAAAGGGAACCGGACGACTGATCCGTGTACATGAAAGAATGAATGGGGCCATGTATCGTGAGATTTTAAGTGCAAACCTCCTCCCATCAGCAAGGGCATTGAAGATGAAACGTAGCTGGGTCTTTCAGCATGACAATGATCCCAAACACACTGCCCGGGCAACGAAGGAGTGGCTTCGTAAGAAGCATTTCAAGGTCCTGGATTGGCCTAGCCAGTCTCCAGATCTAAACCCCATAAAAAATCTTTGGAGGGAGTTGAAAGTCCGTGTTACCCAGCGACAGCCCCAAAACATCACTGCTCTAGAGGAGATCTGCATGGAGGAATGGGCCAACATACCAGCAACAGTGTGTGACAACCTTGTGAAGACTTACAGAAAACGTTTGACCTCTGTCATTGTCAGTAAAGGATATATAACAAAGTTTTGAGATGAACTTTTGATATTGACCAAATACTTATTTTCCACCATAATTTGCAAATAAATTCTTTCAAAAATCAGACAATGTGATTGCCTGGATTTGTTTTCACGTTTTGTCTCTCATAGTTGAGGTATACCAATGATGACAATTACAGGCCTCTCTCATCTTTTTAAGTGGGAGAACTTGCACAATTGGTGGCTGACTAAATACTTGTTTGCCCCACTGTATATTGTAGTGCGTCAGTGCCGTTTTACTGCAGTATATTGAAGTGCATCAGTGCTGTTTTACTGCAGTATATTGTAGTGTACCAGTGCAGTTTTACTGCAATATATTGAAGTGTGTCAGTGTCGTCTGTCAGGGCAGTTTTACTGCAGTATATTGAAGTGCATCAGTGCAGTTTTACTGCAGTATATTGTAGTGCGTCAGTGTAGTTATTCTGCAGTATAATGTAGTGTGTCAGTGCAGTTTTACTGCAGTATATTATAGTGCGTCAGTGCAGTTTTACTGCAGTACATTGAAGTGTCAGTGCAGTTTTACTGCAGTATATTGTAGTGCATCAGTGCAGTTTTACTTGCGTGGTCGACCACGCCCCCTAAAACATCACAGTCCCAGCATGCCCAGGGACTGTGACATCATATGGGGGCGGGGTCTCCGCCTATATAAGTCACAACGCAGCCCTCAGAGACCAGTCCAGCCGGAGAGAGCGTCGTGTCAACATCTGGGGGAAGAGAAGAGAACACAAGAAGCCCAGAAGCCCAGAAGTGCGGACCTCCGCTGGCAATAGAGCTACATGAAGACAGCGGAGGGGCCGGCCGAAGACCTGGGACACCGGGAGAAGAGGCCGGAGAGCGGAGAAGAACCAACCGGACGCCGGGAGAAGATGAACCGGAGGGACCCCCGAAGACGGAAGAAGACCCCCCCGGAGCTGTTTAATAAATTATTTTAAAAACCTGTGTTGTGTTTTATTATTGACACTTTTTACCTAGGTGAATGGGTAGGGGTACCATGTACCCCATACTCATTCACATAGGGTGGGGGGGCCGGGATCTGGGGGCCCTCTTATTATAGGGGGCTCCCGGATTCAGATAAGCCCCCCGCCCGCAGACCCCGACAACCAACGGCCAGGGTTGTCGGGAAGAGGCCCTTGTCCTCATCAACATGGGGACAAGGTGCTTTGTGGTGGGGGGGCACCGTAAGGCGCCCCCTCCCCCAAAGCACCCCCCCATGTTGAGGGCATGCGGCCTGGTACGGTTCAGGAGGGGGGGACGCTCGCTCGTCCCCACCCCCTTTCCTGACCGGCCGGGCTGCGTGCTCGGATCGGGGTCTGGTATGGATTTTGGGGGGACCCCCACGCCGGTTTTTCGGCGCAGGGGGTTCCCCTTAAAGTTCCATACCAGACCTAAGGGCCTGCGACGGGGCTCGCAAGGTTTCAATCTCGCCAAAAAAAGCAGCGAGATTGAATTCCTTTTACAGTCCCGTCGTACCCGAGTCACGTTCAAAATGAACGGACTTGTCCGTGTGTGGGAAAGTCCGTTCATTCTGAAAGTCCGGCGGAAGTCCGTCGGGAAGACCGGATTCCGGAAAGTCCGGCCGTGTGTAGGCAAGTCCGGCCGTTCAGAAAGTCCGGCGGTAGTCCGCCGGAAGTCTGGCGGCAAGTACGTCGGACCTAGCTTTCTAGAAAGTCCGACCGTGTGTACGCGGCATTACTGGGTACAAACATTTATATGTAAAGTTGATCCAGGGAAAATCTGATTGCCTCTCGGGGGATCAGAAAATAATTTTTTCCCCTGCTATAGCAAATTGGAGCATGCTTTGCTGGGGTTTTTCACCTTCCTCTGGATCAACTGTGGGTATAGGATTGTGTATATGGGATTGTAATTTTTTTTTTTTTGGTTGAACTAGTTGGACTTGTGTCTTTTTCAACCTGACTAACTATGTAACTATGTAACTATGCTCAGTCCACCGCAGCTGCCAGAGCAGCTTATTCTGCTTCCTTGTCCACAGCTACTCCCGCCATAGTCCCAGCATCATGCATGGAGGAGTCAGCTGAGTTATTTAAATACAGCACCAGCCACTTGATCCTTGACGATGCACAGGCATTACTTGTTTCTGATGTTGGTTCTGAGGTTGAGGAGGGTAGGAATATGAGCCTACAGAGGGGAGAACACTGATAAACAACAAATCAACAGTTATGTTCCCCCAGCCTGAGCGTATTGCCAAGTTGGCTCCAGTGATGATGAGGATGGAGGGGATGTTGATGATGAAGTCACTGGCGAGGAGGAAATCATGGGTGAAGCACAACCCCAACGAAACAAGATGTCCTCCAGAGCAGCCATTGTGGAAGAGCAGCCACCCTATTCCATCAGGTTGTGGAGCTGTTATCTCCCGGCCCACTTTCCACAGCTCAGCTGTCTGGGCCTTTTTTTAGCACATGTGCAGCCGATCGCACTGTTGCAATTTTCAAACTTTGTCTCAAGCAGATCAAGCATAGAAAAAAAGAGGGATGCAATTCTTCTCCTCCTCACTCCTCATCATTCAGATCAACCCCTGCTACATATCACGATCTCTCAGCAGCGTCTACTGACAGGGATGATGGTATAGCAATGGCAGGCTTCCAGTCACTATTTCTTTGCACGTAAGGCTATTCCAGCTCTGTACCATCACGTGGAAGGCAATGTTGTGGCATCGTTGGTCAAGGCAGTCAGCAGCAATGTCCACGTTACTGCTGACACATGGTCCAGCAAGCATGGTCAGGGACAATATATTTAGTTGACAGCACACTGTGTAACTTTGCTTGCAACTTGGAAGAATGCATGACAGGGCTCAGTGCTGAAGCTTGGAGCCGCCAAGTCTGCACACAGCTGGTGGTGATGATGCAAGAATTGTCAGCTTAACCTCTCCTCCTTCATGCCCTCTTCTGCTGAATTGTCCTATGAACCACCAGTACCCCCTAAGCGTTCAAGGGCCTATTCAACGAGTCAGGCTAAAAGATGCCATGCAGTGCTTCAGCTGGTCTTTCTAGGTGACAGGATCCACACTGGAGCAGAGATTCTTCCAGCTCTGCAGGGGCAGCCCCAGATGGTACTCACGCCAGCTTGAGCCAGGAATTTTGGTGTGCGATAATGGCAAATGGCACTATGCTTGGCACATGTCCTTAATTTGTTGGTGCAGCATTTCTTAAACGGGTACCCAAGGTTGCAAGTTCTTCTAAAGCAGGCCAGAAGAGTCTGTAGCCATTTCAGGTGGTCATACACAGCCAGTGTTCGGTTGGCTGAAATTCAGCGGGAATTCCACCTGCCCATAAACCGCATGTACATGCACATGCAGCAGAGGGCCGTCAACTAGTTCCTGTGTGAGTATGGCACAATGACAGGCTCAGGGCAGCTCTGATTTTTTTTCCCATGCCAATGGCTGCTGATAAAGAATGCATGCACTGTACTGTCCCCAAATGAGGAGGCGAAAAGGATCCCTGTTGTGTTCCTGCTGGAGCAGATTCTGCATGGCATTATGGACAGGGCACTCAAGGCAGAGCAGTGGAAGGAAGAGGAGGTCTTCCTTTCCTCTCAAGGCCCGCTTTATGCAGACACCATTCTTGCAACGCCACAGAGCACACAAGAGGAGAGGGAGGAGGAGGATTCTGGCAGTTTTGGAGGCATTGAAGAAGAGGAAGACATACATCATACCTTTTAAGAGATAGTTTTCCATCCCCAGAACCCTTGGGGGTAGTATGTGGCTGGGAGGAGGCAGTTCCAGATACTGTAATCCTGATACAATCCTAATCCTAATCCAATGATCATGAGGACTCTTCTTCTCATGCCTCCGCAAACATGCGGTGCATGGGCTCCCAAATTATTCAAAGCCTGCGAAAGGACCCAAAAATCAAGAAGAATCATTATTGGTTGGCAACCCTCCTTGACCACCATTACAATGGGAAAGTCTCTGAACTCATCCAGTGCCCACAGAGGGAGCAGAGGATGAAATATCTTGAGGACACCTTAAAGAGGAGTTTATGTAACGTCTTTCCAGACCCTGGTAGGTTACAATCTCATGGAAAAGCTAGTTATGAGACTTCTGTTGGTCAAAGGAGGAGTGGAGGAGAAGGGCCGCTTGAGTGATGCATTTCATTTTTTAAGTCCTCGGCGCCCAGGGCTGTTGGCTTCCACAAACCATCGGCAGTGTCTGCATCATATGGTAGGAGATTATTTAGGGTCGAAAACAGACATGGAGAGCTTTCCAGTCGATGCTCCACTGGATTACTGGGTTGTGAGAATAGACCACTGGCCAGAACTTTCCTCCTTATGTAATTGAGCTGCTGGGCTACCCTGCATCCAGTGTGCTTTCTGAATGGGCATTTAGTGCTGACAGAGGTTTTGTGACAGATAAAGGAGCGCATTTGTCCACAGACTCCGTTGACCGGCTGGCATTTATCAAAATGAATCATTCCTGGATTAGCAGCAGCTATCAAGCCCCTGATGCCGATGTCGCCAATTAAGTTTTTTTGGGAACTGGAATCTCTGCAAGACTGCCTAGCTTTGTAGGTGTTGATTTTATCTGGAAGAAATATTTTGGTATAGGTTTCATGGGCACAATTAACACCCAAGGACCAATTTTTCTGCACCTGTTTGACAGGTGCATATCATTTACATTTTTTACAAGGCCAATTCTGTTTTTTATAAGCAGTACCTCTATAGGGTTATGGTGTGAAGGCACCACTAACACCCAAAGCCCAATTTTTCTGCAGCTGTTACTTCTATCCAAAGTCTGCAAAACAGACATCATAATGTATCCAAAATATCTCTAATCTTGTTTCAAGTGCACTAAATTGTGGTCTCATCATACAGACTAGCTCCCCAAGCCAAAATAAAGTTTGAAGGGTAATTTTTTTTTTTCTTTATAAATGTAATTTTTGCTGCAGCAGGTTCTATGCATGGTACAGATGCTCCACTTTACAGGCAGACTAAAGGGACCCCCCCTGGGCTATATTTAAAGGAATTTTACATTTGTTTTGTTTCACCTTAACCACTTACCAACCGGCCCATAGCCGAATGACGGCTGCAGGGCGGTTGGATAGCTCTGGGAGGGCGTACTATGACGTCCTCCCAGAATTCCCCTCTCGCGTGCCCCCTGGGGCGCGCACCCGAACACATCCGTGACCGCCGGATCCAGAGGACCCGGCGCATCACGGATCCCGGTAAATGGCCGCTGATCGCGGCCGTTTACCATGTGATCGCACCGTCAAATGACGGCGCGATCACATGTAAACAGATCGGCGTCATCTGATGACGCCGGTTCCTCTCCTCCCCTCCTGTGTACCGATCGGTACACAGTGAGCGGAGAGGGGGATGGATGGATGTCTGCAGCGCTGTGGGCTGTATGTGTAGTGCCCATAGCACTGCACAGAGACATCCAGCCATCCATGCTCAGCCATCCCCACTACTCTGCAATGCTGTGCAATACTCTGCAATACCCCCACAATACTCTGCAATGCTGTGCAATACTCCGCAATACCCCCACAATACTCTGCAATGCTGTGCAATACTCCGCAATGCTGTGCAATACTCTGCAATGCTGTGCAATACTCTGCAATACCCCCACAATACTCTGCAATGCTGTGCAATACTCTGCAATACCCCCACAATACTCTGCAATGCTGTGCAATACTCCGCAATGCTGTGCAATACTCTGCAATGCTGTGCAATACTCTGCAATACCCCCACAATACTCTGCAATGCTGTGCAATACTCTGCAATGCCCCCACAATACTCTGCAATGCTGTGCAATACTCTGCAATGTCCCCACAATACTCTGCAATGCTGTGCAATACTCTGCAATGCTGTGCAATACTCTGCAATGCCCCCACAATACTCTGCAATGCTGTGCAATACTCTGCAATGCCCCCACAATACTCTGCAATGCTGTGCAATACTCTGCAATGCCCCCGCCATACTCTGCAATGCCCCCGCCATACTCTGCCATACCCCGCCATACTCTGCCATACCCCGCCATACTCCGCAATACCCCGCCATACTCCGCAATACCCCGCCATACTCTGCCATGCCCCCGCCATACTCTGCCATACCCCGCCATACTCAGCAATACCCCGCCATACTCCGCAATACCCCGCCATACTCTGCCATGCCCCCGCCATACTCTGCCATACCCCGCCATACTCTGCCATACCCCGCCATACTCTGCCATACCCCGCCATACTCTGCCATACCCCGCCATACTCTGCCATGCCCCGCCATACTCTGCCATGCCCCGCCATACTCTGCCATACCCCGCCATACTCTGCCATACCCCGCCATACTCTGCCATACCCCGCCATACTCCGCAATACCCCGCCATACTCCGCAATACCCCGCCATACTCTGCCATGCCCCCGCCATACTCTGCCATACCCCGCCATACTCAGCAATACCCCGCCATACTCCGCAATACCCCGCCATACTCTGCCATGCCCCCGCCATACTCTGCCATACCCCGCCATACTCTGCCATACCCCGCCATACTCTGCCATACCCCGCCATACTCTGCCATACCCCGCCATACTCTGCCATGCCCCGCCATACTCTGCCATGCCCCGCCATACTCTGCCATACCCCGCCATACTCTGCCATACCCCGCCATACTCTGCCATACCCCGCCATACTCCGCAATACCCCGCCATACTCCGCAATACCCCGCAATACCCCGCCATACTCCGCCATACCCCGCCATACTCCGCAATACCCCACCATACTCCGCCATACTCCGCCATACTCCGCAATACCCCGCCATACCCTGCCATGCTCAGCCATACTCGGCTGTACTCGGCCCCTGTATGTGGCCAGGCGGTGGAAGTCTCACACATGTGGTATCGCTGTACTCAGGAGGAGTAGGAGAATCTATTTTGGGGTGTCATTTTTGGTATGTACATGTTATTACAGGGGGCTCCCGGATTCAGATAAGCCCCCCGCCCGCAGACCCCGACAACCAACGGCCAGGGTTGTCGGGAAGAGGCCCTTGTCCTCATCAACATGGGGACAAGGTGCTTTGTGGTGGGGGGGCACCGTAAGGCGCCCCCTCCCCCAAAGCACCCCCCCATGTTGAGGGCATGCGGCCTGGTACGGTTCAGGAGGGGGGGACGCTCGCTCGTCCCCACCCCCTTTCCTGACCGGCCGGGCTGCGTGCTCGGATCGGGGTCTGGTATGGATTTTGGGGGGACCCCCACGCCGGTTTTTCGGTGCAGGGGGTTCCCCTTAAAGTTCCATACCAGACCTAAGGGCCTGCGACGGGGCTCGCAAGGTTTCAATCTCGCCAAAAAAAGCAGCGAGATTGAATTCCTTTTACAGTCCCGTCGTACCCGAGTCACGTTCAAAATGAACGGACTTGTCCGTGTGTGGGAAAGTCCGTTCATTCTGAAAGTCCGGCGGAAGTCCGTCGGGAAGACCGGATTCCGGAAAGTCCGGCCGTGTGTAGGCAAGTCCGGCCGTTCAGAAAGTCCGGCGGTAGTCCGCCGGAAGTCTGGCGGCAAGTACGTCGGACCTAGCTTTCTAGAAAGTCCGACCGTGTGTACGCGGCATTACTGGGTACAAACATTTATATGTAAAGTTGATCCAGGGAAAATCTGATTGCCTCTCGGGGGATCAGAAAATAATTTTTTCCCCTGCTATAGCAAATTGGAGCATGCTTTGCTGGGGTTTTTCACCTTCCTCTGGATCAACTGTGGGTATAGGATTGTGTATATGGGATTGTATTTTTTTTTTTTTTGGTTGAACTAGTTGGACTTGTGTCTTTTTCAACCTGACTAACTATGTAACTATGTAACTATGCTCAGTCCACCGCAGCTGCCAGAGCAGCTTATTCTGCTTCCTTGTCCACAGCTACTCCCGCCATAGTCCCAGCATCATGCATGGAGGAGTCAGCTGAGTTATTTAAATACAGCACCAGCCACTTGATCCTTGACGATGCACAGGCATTACTTGTTTCTGATGTTGGTTCTGAGGTTGAGGAGGGTAGGAATATGAGCCTACAGAGGGGAGAACACTGATAAACAACAAATCAACAGTTATGTTCCCCCAGCCTGAGCGTATTGCCAAGTTGGCTCCAGTGATGATGAGGATGGAGGGGATGTTGATGATGAAGTCACTTGCGAGGAGGAAATCATGGGTGAAGCACAACCCCAACGAAACAAGATGTCCTCCAGAGCAGCCATTGTGGAAGAGCAGCCACCCTATTCCATCAGGTTGTGGAGCTGTTATCTCCCGGCCCACTTTCCACAGCTCAGCTGTCTGGGCCTTTTTTTAGCACATGTGCAGCCGATCGCACTGTTGCAATTTTCAAACTTTGTCTCAAGCAGATCAAGCATAGAAAAAAAGAGGGATGCAATTCTTCTCCTCCTCACTCCTCATCATTCAGATCAACCCCTGCTACATATCACGATCTCTCAGCAGCGTCTACTGACAGGGATGATGGTATAGCAATGGCAGGCTTCCAGTCACTATTTCTTTGCACGTAAGGCTATTCCAGCTCTGTACCATCACGTGGAAGGCAATGTTGTGGCATCGTTGGTCAAGGCAGTCAGCAGCAATGTCCACGTTACTGCTGACACATGGTCCAGCAAGCATGGTCAGGGACAATATATTTAGTTGACAGCACACTGTGTAACTTTGCTTGCAACTTGGAAGAATGCATGACAGGGCTCAGTGCTGAAGCTTGGAGCCGCCAAGTCTGCACACAGCTGGTGGTGATGATGCAAGAATTGTCAGCTTAACCTCTCCTCCTTCATGCCCTCTTCTGCTGAATTGTCCTATGAACCACCAGTACCCCCTAAGCGTTCAAGGGCCTATTCAACGAGTCAGGCTAAAAGATGCCATGCAGTGCTTCAGCTGGTCTTTCTAGGTGACAGGATCCACACTGGAGCAGAGATTCTTCCAGCTCTGCAGGGGCAGCCCCAGATGGTACTCACGCCAGCTTGAGCCAGGAATTTTGGTGTGCGATAATGGCAAATGGCACTATGCTTGGCACATGTCCTTAATTTGTTGGTGCAGCATTTCTTAAACGGGTACCCAAGGTTGCAAGTTCTTCTAAAGCAGGCCAGAAGAGTCTGTAGCCATTTCAGGTGGTCATACACAGCCAGTGTTCGGTTGGCTGAAATTCAGCGGGAATTCCACCTGCCCATAAACCGCATGTACATGCACATGCAGCAGAGGGCCGTCAACTAGTTCCTGTGTGAGTATGGCACAATGACAGGCTCAGGGCAGCTCTGATTTTTTTTCCCATGCCAATGGCTGCTGATAAAGAATGCATGCACTGTACTGTCCCCAAATGAGGAGGCGAAAAGGATCCCTGTTGTGTTCCTGCTGGAGCAGATTCTGCATGGCATTATGGACAGGGCACTCAAGGCAGAGCAGTGGAAGGAAGAGGAGGTCTTCCTTTCCTCTCAAGGCCCGCTTTATGCAGACACCATTCTTGCAACGCCACAGAGCACACAAGAGGAGAGGGAGGAGGAGGATTCTGGCAGTTTTGGAGGCATTGAAGAAGAGGAAGACATACATCATACCTTTTAAGAGATAGTTTTCCATCCCCAGAACCCTTGGGGGTAGTATGTGGCTGGGAGGAGGCAGTTCCAGATACTGTAATCCTGATACAATCCTAATCCTAATCCAATGATCATGAGGACTCTTCTTCTCATGCCTCCGCAAACATGCGGTGCATGGGCTCCCAAATTATTCAAAGCCTGTGAAAGGACCCAAAAATCAAGAAGAATCATTATTGGTTGGCAACCCTCCTTGACCACCATTACAATGGGAAAGTCTCTGAACTCATCCAGTGCCCACAGAGGGAGCAGAGGATGAAATATCTTGAGGACACCTTAAAGAGGAGTTTATGTAACGTCTTTCCAGACCCTGGTAGGTTACAATCTCATGGAAAAGCTAGTTATGAGACTTCTGTTGGTCAAAGGAGGAGTGGAGGAGAAGGGCCGCTTGAGTGATGCATTTCATTTTTTAAGTCCTCGGCGCCCAGGGCTGTTGGCTTCCACAAACCATCGGCAGTGTCTGCATCATATGGTAGGAGATTATTTAGGGTCGAAAACAGACATGGAGAGCTTTCCAGTCGATGCTCCACTGGATTACTGGGTTGTGAGAATAGACCACTGGCCAGAACTTTCCTCCTTATGTAATTGAGCTGCTGGGCTACCCTGCATCCAGTGTGCTTTCTGAATGGGCATTTAGTGCTGACAGAGGTTTTGTGACAGATAAAGGAGCGCATTTGTCCACAGACTCCGTTGACCGGCTGGCATTTATCAAAATGAATCATTCCTGGATTAGCAGCAGCTATCAAGCCCCTGATGCCGATGTCGCCAATTAAGTTTTTTTGGGAACTGGAATCTCTGCAAGACTGCCTAGCTTTGTAGGTGTTGATTTTATCTGGAAGAAATATTTTGGTATAGGTTTCATGGGCACAATTAACACCCAAGGACCAATTTTTCTGCACCTGTTTGACAGGTGCATATCATTTACATTTTTTACAAGGCCAATTCTGTTTTTTATAAGCAGTACCTCTATAGGGTTATGGTGTGAAGGCACCACTAACACCCAAAGCCCAATTTTTCTGCAGCTGTTACTTCTATCCAAAGTCTGCAAAACAGACATCATAATGTATCCAAAATATCTCTAATCTTGTTTCAAGTGCACTAAATTGTGGTCTCATCATACAGACTAGCTCCCCAAGCCAAAATAAAGTTTGAAGGGTAATTTTTTTTTTTTCTTTATAAATGTAATTTTTGCTGCAGCAGGTTCTATGCATGGTACAGATGCTCCACTTTACAGGCAGACTAAAGGGACCCCCCCTGGGCTATATTTAAAGGAATTTTACATTTGTTTTGTTTCACCTTAACCACTTACCAACCGGCCCATAGCCGAATGACGGCTGCAGGGCGGTTGGATAGCTCTGGGAGGGCGTACTATGACGTCCTCCCAGAATTCCCCTCTCGCGTGCCCCCTGGGGCGCGCACCCGAACACATCCGTGACCGCCGGATCCAGAGGACCCGGCGCATCACGGATCCCGGTAAATGGCCGCTGATCGCGGCCGTTTACCATGTGATCGCACCGTCAAATGACGGCGCGATCACATGTAAACAGATCGGCGTCATCTGATGACGCCGGTTCCTCTCCTCCCCTCCTGTGTACCGATCGGTACACAGTGAGCGGAGAGGGGGATGGATGGATGTCTGCAGCGCTGTGGGCTGTATGTGTAGTGCCCATAGCACTGCACAGAGACATCCAGCCATCCATGCTCAGCCATCCCCACTACTCTGCAATGCTGTGCAATACTCTGCAATACCCCCACAATACTCTGCAATGCTGTGCAATACTCCGCAATACCCCCACAATACTCTGCAATGCTGTGCAATACTCCGCAATGCTGTGCAATACTCTGCAATGCTGTGCAATACTCTGCAATACCCCCACAATACTCTGCAATGCTGTGCAATACTCTGCAATACCCCCACAATACTCTGCAATGCTGTGCAATACTCTGCAATGCTGTGCAATACTCTGCAATGCTGTGCAATACTCTGCAATACCCCCACAATACTCTGCAATGCTGTGCAATACTCTGCAATGCCCCCACAATACTCTGCAATGCTGTGCAATACTCTGCAATGTCCCCACAATACTCTGCAATGCTGTGCAATACTCTGCAATGCTGTGCAATACTCTGCAATGCCCCCACAATACTCTGCAATGCTGTGCAATACTCTGCAATGCCCCCACAATACTCTGCAATGCTGTGCAATACTCTGCAATGCCCCCGCCATACTCTGCAATGCCCCCGCCATACTCTGCCATACCCCGCCATACTCTGCCATACCCCGCCATACTCCGCAATACCCCGCCATACTCCGCAATACCCCGCCATACTCTGCCATGCCCCCGCCATACTCTGCCATACCCCGCCATACTCAGCAATACCCCGCCATACTCCGCAATACCCCGCCATACTCTGCCATGCCCCCGCCATACTCTGCCATACCCCGCCATACTCAGCCATACCCCGCCATACTCTGCCATACCCCGCCATACTCTGCCATACCCCGCCATACTCTGCCATGCCCCGCCATACTCTGCCATGCCCCCGCCATACTCTGCCATGCCCCCGCCATACTCTGCCATACCCCGCTATACTCTGCCATACCCCGCCATACTCTGTCATACCCCGCCATACTCTGCCATACCCCGCCATACTCTGCCATACCCCGCCATACTCTGCCATACCCCGCCATACTCTGCCATACCCCGCCATACTCTGCCATACCCCGCCATACTCTGCCATACCCCGCCATACTCCGCAATACCCCGCCATACTCCGCAATACCCCGCAATACCCCGCCATACTCCGCCATACCCCGCCATACTCCGCAATACCCCACCATACTCCGCCATACTCCGCCATACTCCGCAATACCCCGCCATACCCTGCCATGCTCAGCCATACTCGGCTGTACTCGGCCCCTGTATGTGGCCAGGCGGTGGAAGTCTCACACATGTGGTATCGCTGTACTCAGGAGGAGTAGGAGAATCTATTTTGGGGTGTCATTTTTGGTATGTACATGTTATGTGGTAGAAATATTGTATAAATGGACAACTTTGTGTTAAAAAAAAAAAAAAAAACGTTTTAACCACTTCCCGCCCGCCGGCCGTCATACAACGTCCTTGACTTTGTGCGGAGATATCTGAATGATGGTTGCAGCTACAGGCATCATTCAGATATCAGCTTTTTCAGCCGGCGATTCCCTACACCATGAGAATGATCATAGCAGCTGTTCCACTGCTTGATCGTTCTTACGGGAGGCGAGAAGGGATGTCCCCCCCCCTCCCGCGCTTCTACCGACTCACCGCTACGATCGAAGCCAGGATCGTTTTTTTTTTTTTTTAATTTCAGGCTTCCCAGCCTAGAGGTGAGATGTGGGGTCTTATTGACCCCATATCTCACTGTAAAGAGGACCTGTCATGCCATATTCCTATTACAAGGATGTTTATATTCCTTGTAATAGGAATAAAAGTGGTCAAAATTTTTTTTTTTTGGAAAAAAGCATCAAACTAAAATAAAGTAAAATGAACAATATAAAAAAAAAAAATGTTAAAGCGCCCCTGTCCCTGTGTGCTCACATGCAGAAGCGAACGCATACGTAAGTCCCGCCCACATATGAAAACGGTGTTCAAACCACACATGTGAGGTATCGCTGCGATCGGTAGAGCGAGAGTAATAATTTTGGCCCTAGACCTCCTCTGTAACTCAAAACATGTAACCAGTAAAAAATTTTAAAGCGTCGCCTACGGGGATTTTTGAGTAGCAAAGTTTGGCGCCATTCCACAAGCGCGTGCAATTTTGAAAGGTGACATGTTGGGCATCTATTTACTCGGCGTAACTTCATCTTTCACATTATGTAAAAACATTAGGCTAACTTTACTGTTTTGGTTTTTGTAAAGCACAAAACAGTTTTTTTTTTTAAAAAAAGGCGTTAAAAAAATTGCTGCGCAAATACCGTGCGAGATAAAAAGTTGGGTCTTTGCTAAAAAAACATATATAATGTTTTGGGGTTCTATGTAATTTTCTAGCTAATAAATGATGATTTTTACATGTAGGAGAGAAATGTCAGAATTGGCCTGGGTGCTCCAGAACGCCTGAAGGTGCTCCCCTGCATGTTGGGCCTCTGTATGTGGCCACGCTGTGTAAAAGTCTCACACATGTGGTATCGCCGTACTCAGGAGTAATAGCAGAATGTGTTTTGGGGTGTAATTTGTGGTATGCATATGCTGTGTGTGAGAAATAACCTGCTAATATGACAATTTTGTGGGGGAAAAAAAAGTTAAAAAAAACCCTTGATTTTGCAAAGAATTGTGGGAAAAAATGACAACTTCAAAAAACTCACCATGCATCTTTCTAAATACCTTGGAATGTCTTCTTTCCAAAAAGGGGTCATTTGGGGGGTATTTGTACTTTTTTGGAATGTTAGGGTCTCAAGAAATTAGATAGGCCGTCAGTACTTCAGGTGTGATCAATTTTCAGATATTCGCACCATAGCTTTTGGACTTTCACAAAGACCAAATAATATCCACCAATTTGGGTTAATTTTACCAAAGATATGTAGCGGTATAAATTTTGGCCAAAATATAAAGAAAAATTACTAATTTGCAAAATATTATAACAGAAATGAAGAAAAATGTATTTTTTTACAGATTTTTCGGTCTTTTTTCTTTTACGGCGCAAAAAATAAAGAACCCAGCGGTGATTAAATACCACCAAAAGAAAGCTCCATTTGTGTGAAAAAAAAGGACAAAAATTTCATATAGATACAGTGTTGCATGACTGAGTAATTGTCATTCAAAATGTGAGAGCACCAAAAGCTGAAAATTGGTCTGGTTAGGAAGGGGGTTTAAGTGCCCAGTGGTCAAGTGGTTAAGCATCATTAATCACTGCTCATTTAAAAATTATCTTTTTAAAAAACGTGTTTTGCATTGATACATGTCCCCCAGGGCAGTACCCAGACCACAATACCTTTTCCTTTTGTATGCCCAATAAATTACATATAATTACATATAACCCCTCAAAATTTTTCCAGTTTGGATCCCATAGACTTCAATGGGGTTCGTTGTTCGGCTCCAAACTTTTGCGATGTTCGAAAGTTCTGGCATGAACCAAACCAGGGGGTGTTTGGTCCATCTCTACTCCTTACTAGCAATGACCATAGGTTTAGTCAGAACCTAAGTTCAGGCAGAACTGGGCTCATTCAGTGGCTCCTGTGCCAAGCAGGAAACCGCCTGTGTTTAGAATGCAGCAGGACAGCCATTTGCTGCTGGAACCAAATGCAGGTGGAGATCACTAGAGTAGCTGGGTATTGGCCAGGTATAATATATGTATAGTTACTGTGGGGTTTATTTACTAAAGCTGGAGAGTGAAAAATCAGGCTCACTTCTGCATAAAAAACAATCAGCTTCCAGGTTTTATTGCCAAAGCATATTGAACAAGCTGAGATTAGAAGCTGATTGGTTTCTATGCAAAAGTGAGTCTGATTTTGCACTCTCCAGCTTTACTAAATAAAGCCCTTTGGGTCAAGCTGGATTTTATGTATAAAATATCCATATGTGGAATACCGCTTCAAAGTTTTCTTCCGTGGTAAGTTTAGATGCAGATATTACTTAGCAAATTCTTCTGAGATAGCTCTCATGTATGTGGAATCTTGGAAAGTAACATATTTCTCTTAAGATAGAGGTGACAAAGCACTCCATTCGTTTTTACGTCAATCCAGGAGAAATATTTCAAGGTACAGTGTGTTGCTAGTTATAATGTAACACAAGTCAAAGTCAATTACATTAGGTAAGCACTGAGGCATTCATTATAGTTGTGTTTGAGACACAGGGAGAAATCACTTATGTGAAACAAAATACATTGACATCAGTGTTCTACGATAACCCAGTTTATGATTCACTTCTTTGGTACTAGGTGCTCATAAACTGTAAGCAATTTGGGCTATTTTACAGCATATTTGAGTGTGTCTATGCCACCAAATTCTCAATATAGAATGTTTTTTTTTTTTTTTTATAAATGCAGAATATAAATAAAAAACTGAATATGCAATTTAGAATTGGTAAGGCGAGTCCCCTTCAATTTGCATGGAAATGAAATATCCAATAAAGAAAGTCTTATGAGGTGAGTTCAGTCAAATATCCAAGGTGCATTTGTCATTTTTAATGGCCTTATCACACAATTTCAGAATTCAGTGGACTACAATAACTCAAAGATATACCTCTCTAAAATATATTTATAGATCTTCTCCCAACCCAAACAATGGAGATCTTCCCACCTTTACTTGTTCAATCTCTTCCAGATGCACTCTTCCTAAACCTCAGACTAATACTCAAATGTAAATGAAAAATAAAAATTAATTCAGTTGGGCCCCATAAGGTAGCACTAGATAGCTTATATTTTACTGTTTAGCTCACTTGAGTACCCCAAATCTCCAAAAGCATCTATGCAAATGCCAGTTTCATGAATGTCAGAGCGTAGACATGTCCTCTGCTTCTGAACTGACATAGATAGGGCCTCTGTATAGGTCATAGTGGACTTGTTACTATAATGTAAGATGATGGGTTGGTAAATGACTTAATGTGCTTCAGCTTTCATCAGGTAGTTTGGATGTCAGAGGATTGGGGAGCCACCTTGTATAATCATATGTTTATGCATTGACAGTTTAAAGTGAACCTGTTGGTTTTAACAAGAAAAAGCAGAAGTAAGTGGCACAAAGCAACATCTGGGAGCTTTGGCACAGCTATCTCTCTTCCATACCAGCTTTCACTGCTGAGGAGCACCATTTGATATTGGGAATGTGGAAGGACAAATCAAGTTCAAGGTAATTTAGAGCTCTGAGTACAGAGATTAGCTTGCTTTCTGAGTTTCTGGATCACTTGCAGAAAACATAGACAAAACTAAAAGTACATGAAAGCACCTTGCAGTATCTGCATTTCGGCACTGACTCTGACACTTAAGCCGCGTACACACGATCGGATTTTCCGTCGGGAAATGTGTGATGACAGGCTGTTGGCGGAAAATCTGACCATTTGTGCGCTCCATCGGACAATTTTTGACGGATTTTCTGCGTACAAATGTTGGATGGCAGACTTTAAAATTTTCAGTGGACAAATGTCTGTTGTTGGGTTTTCCGAGCGTATGTACACAAGTCTGTTGGACAAAAGTCCAAAGTACAAACACTCATTCTCGGAAGCAAGGACGAGCCAGAAGCGGTCAGTCTTGTAAACTAGCATTTGTAATGGAGAATTAACATTCGTGACGTGGCAAATTATGAAATCTTGAAATGCAGCACACATTCTCTTCTTCTTTAATGGGATTATAATGAAGCTGCTTTGCTGGTGATACTGATGGAAGTTTTGCAAATGAATTTTCAAAGGCATTTTTCTTCTAGTGATATCAAGAATAATATTATTATGCTTTTTTTTTTTTTTTTTTGTTTTTGGGGCAAGTTACCACAACACCATTACCACTATGTTGGTGTCCCTTGTCAATTTTGCATTGTATTTTTTTTAAATGTAACTGCCTTCTCCCAAACTGTCATTTGAAGTAAAACACATAGCCAAGTATTATTCTCCACAATCTTTTTATTGTGCATTAAAAAAAGAAAGCAAATAAAATTAGACATGCTATCTGCCAATAGAACTTAACCAAAAAGTGCATTCTATGCATACAAAAATATAGAAAATATAACAAATCAAATCATTATTATTCAACCAAAAAATAAAATAAAAGCCTCATGCATGTGTCCTGCTTCTTAATATAGGGGGTCAGCAATGCCAAGAGTTGGTGAACGCAGGGGTCCGTCATCTGGAGATATTTCCAAAAATCATCTGGATTATTCTCCTGGAGCTCCCGCAGCAAAGGCATATGACATAATTGGTCACAATTAATAAAGCAACCAATTTTTGGTCCAAGAAATCCTCCTCCTCCTGTTCCTGGACTGGACTTGGGTCAACACAATAACTCCAAGGCCAATAATAAATAACACGTTATCTCCTCCGATTCCGCAACATGTCTGGTTGACGAACGGCCATTTAGAAACAAACTGAGAAGCAGAAAATCTGATCGTGTGTGTATGAGACTTAACTCTGACATGGATTTTGAGCTTGTAAAACAAAAACTTTAAACTGTATATCCAATCAAATCTTTGTTTAGTTTTACTGCTGGGGCTCCATTAGTCAAATTCTCTCTCACTATCTGCTTTTATTTATTGACTTATACTGTCTTGATGCCAACACAATTCTCAGATAAAAAGTTTATGTGCTATTCTTAAATAGATGCATAATCATCTATTCATTAATGTTATTAAAATTGTGGTGTAAAGTAGGTTATTATGAGAATTATATTGTTTTGTGACTAAATTGACATATCTGTCACTAGTCAGTGTACAATCAGCTCTACGGGTGGACTAGTGTAATCTTCCAATATCCTCACTTCAGTTTCCTCATGTAGAGGTACGAAAATTAAGTCAAAGTCTCAAACAGTAGGGGGGCAATTTAATTGGTAAACCACAGCTTTTATTTTGTGACTGCAATCTTCCCTGGGGTCTATTAATCAAGAAATATGAAAAATAAGATTGAGAATCACCAATTATATTCAATATCTGTAGACATTGTATGAGTTCTCACCATGGGTAATATCTTTTATCTGGAAAAAAAGATTAATTGGTTTACTAACAAACTAATTAACACTTGATATCCAAAATGTAGTAGAATGTTTTTATTTTGAAGCTGAAAACTCAGAGTGTATCAGCCGTAATGGAAATGGCATATGCCTACAGAGCAGAGGCTGATTAGTACAAGAAAGATACACATCTACTCAAAGAGGATCTTCAGTCATTTAAAAAAAAAGTCAGCAGCTACAAATCCTGTAGCTACTGATTTTAATAAAGAGACACTTACCAGTCCAGGGATCCAGTCCTTACCTGGCCAGTTCTTTGCCGGTTTTCAGTCTCTGGTGTTGCCATGTTGACTGTTGGAAGCCGGCTGTGACTTCATGTGGCTTCAGAGCCAGCTCCCAACTGCACATGCACAAGTCACCCTGTGATCTGTGAATGGTTCTGCAGCCTTTTGGGACCTGTGACATGTCCAAGAAAGTCGCTGGCAGGGAGGGAGGGGACAAACTTCAACTAGGCACCTGCTTCAGACCCCCCCCCCCCCAAAAAAAAAGGCATTTTTACTATTGGCAGAGGAGGGAGGGAGGAGGAAGGAGAATGGAACTTCTGTTTTTTATTGAAATTCTGCTTTAAAGCTTTTCATTAGTAGAAGTGTGTAAGTGATGCTAACTCCACTCCACCAGTGATTAGAAGGAGCAGTGATTATTTTCCTGACCTACTAGTTAGCTAGTTTAAATTGGCCAAAAAAAACACTTACTAGTTCATTTAGACTGCAGAGTGTGCCAACAGGTTTCTCAAACCAAGGGTGTCTCTAGTTGCAGCAAATGGGCTGTAGTGACTATAAACGAATAGATTCATTCATCCTTACACTTACGTTCAATGATTTTAATGGCAATCCCTTCAACATTCAGCTTCAAATGTAAAGCTAGATCTAAAAATAAGATGGTGGTCAGAAAGATGTTAATGCTTAAAGTTCTTTCTATGGAGAGGCAAGATCGCTTCAGCCAAGCATGCATGTTTATGAACTTGGCTATGGAGCAGATATCGTTAGTGTTATTGTTAGGGTTGGGTCTTATTGCAGGGTATCTGTTTTGAAAGATTGTTGTTAACTCCAAGATAGAAGATGCCTGCAAAAGTTGTGTGTCTGTAGGCATATCATTACTGGATCATCATTGCCTGGATCCAGCAGTCATACTATGTTTGATGGGCTGTCTAATGCCCTGTACACACGACCGGTTTTGCCATCGGAATAAACTCCGAAGATTTCTCCGACGGAACTCCGACGGAATTCCATTCAAGCAGTCTTGCCTACACACGGTCAAACCAAAGTCCGACCAAAGTCTGACCGTCCAGAACGAGGTGGCATACAGCACGTACGATGGGGCTAGAAAAAGGAAGTTCAATACCCAGTGCGCCACCCTTTGGGCTCCTTCTGCTAATCTCGTGTTTATCTCGTGTTAGTAGAAGTTTGGTGAGAGACGATTCGCGTTTTTTAAGATTCCAGCTTTTTCAGATCGTTTTACTGCTGTTCAGTTTGTGCTTGTGGGTTTGCATCTGGTTTTCAGTGCATGTAGTCAGTTCGTATCTGTTTTTTCAGTGCGTTCTTGTCCACTCATTGCTGATTTTCAGCCCACTCTTCACAGGCCTTGCTGTTCTTCAGTGCGTTATGTTACGTTCATTCTGACCAGCCGACCGTTTTGAAGCCATGTTGCGTGTACGTACTCATCTTAGAGTTCGTGCTGTGTGGGGGCTTGGTATTGGGGTTCATTCTTTGACCCAAGCCCAGTCAATGAACAGGGTGGGGAGAAGTTCATGTACCAAGAATTGGTTACTCCAGCGTGACCAATTCTCGCACATGCCTTTGCTTCGTGAGATCCGTGAGAATAATCCTGATGATTTCAGGAATTATCTCAGGATGACGGACCCCGTTTTTCACCATCTGTTGGCTTTGCTGACCCCTTATATCAACAGGCAGGATACCTGCATGAGGCAAGCCATCATTCTGGAGCAGAGGCTAGTCACCACCTTGCGGTACTTGGCGACTGGGAGAAGCCTGCAGGACCTCAAGTTCTCAACAGGCATCTCCCCCAGGCTCTGGGGATCATTATTCCAGAGACCTGTTCTGCCATCATTCAGGTCCTGCAGAAGGACTATATTAAGGTAAGTATTCTCCTTTAACATCACATTATATGTATTTAATGTTTGCTAATGTATTGTATTTATTTCATCATTCCCTAATTACTATGATTGGAATATGCTGTGAATATCCCCTTTATCCTCATGCCTTCTGGAAGCTTTTAATGCTCCTTTTTTGGCCTACATGCATATTTTCCTTCACTAACCTCCCCAGCATGCTATCCTGGGCCCATATACGCCTATAGACTAGTCTCTTAACAATGTATAATGTCAGCTCCATTGTACTGCTTTCCCCGAAACCCCCCCCCTAAAATGGGTCCAAATGTTATGTGTGTCCTTAACTTTAATTATAACCCCCCCCCATAAAATGTGTCCAAATGTTATGTGTGTCCTTAAATTCAGGCAGAGTGCTGGAGGCTTTTTTTTGGCTCCCAAAGTCACCTCAAACCCTCCCCCCCATACAATTTTATCAATGGGCCATCAGAGGGGGTGAGGAATCTGATAAGTGGGCCTTATATTTTTGTCTTTAAATATTCCTTAAAATAAATGTTATACTGATGTTGTGCAAGAATGTTTTTTGTGTAATTTGCTTGCAATGTTATGTGCAAAAGTACTTATTTTTTTTTCTTTTTTGATTCCACAGTTTCTTTCAACTTCACAGGAATGGCAGACTGTGGCCTCCCATTTCGCTGACTGTTGGGACTTTCCCAACTGTGGAGGAGCTATAGATGGGAAGCATGTCCACATTGTGCCACCACCCCATTCGGGGTCTTACTATTATAACTATAAGGGGTGTAATAGTGTAATGTTAAAGGCAGTGGTGTCGGCACACTATGAGTTCCTCTATGTGGACGTGGGGAAGAATGGCCGGATGTCAGATGGAGTTTTACCAGCATCTCCAGACTGGTGGCCTGGCATTGCCACCTGATGATGTGGAAGGACTCCCCTTCGTCTTTATTGCAGATGAAGCCTTCGATCTGGGCGAGCACCTGATGAAGCCATTCCCCCAAAGGACCCTCACCTCGGAGAGGAGGGTTTTTACTACCAGCTGGCCAGAGCGAAAAGAGCAGTTGAGAATGCCTTCGGGACAATGGCCAGCCAGTTCCGCCTGTTTCTGACAACAATCCATATGGCGGACTACAAAATCAACCATATCATCCTATGCTGCTGCATACTTCACAATTATTTACGCAACAATTCACAGAATTATTTAGCCTCAGTTGGGCCTGAGGCTGGACTAATTTAACAGAATTCCCTGACGGGCCTGGATACTGGCCGTACTGGCTTGGCCCCCAAAAGTGCCTGTGAAGTTAGGGAGAAATATGTTACTTATTTTATGGGTAGGGGGGCTATTGCAATGCCAGACAATGTCTAATTTTCATGAATTAAAAAAATGATCAGATAAAATCTTGAAATTTCTTTATTGCTTGCTCTTCTTTTTGGCTGTCTCCAAGGTTCTCCTAGTGCACTTGTAGTGCCAAGTGGATTTTCCTTTAGTAAATAAGCCCCATTGTCACTGTAAACACAAAATTACTTACAAAACTGGCATTGAGCATTGAAAGCATTGCCACACATTGTTGTTTCTCAAAATTTTTACTCTGCACATTCACATGTGCTTTTATAAATTTTTTTATTTTTTTTTAACAAACAGGCATGTTTTAAAACATAACATACACAACTCTGGAACTTACAAAGTTCAACGTATAAAAACTGAAGGCAATATCAGACGTTATAGTGTCAAAAATGTCTTGATATTGCCTTCATCAGATGGGGTGATATCACCCCTGTAAAAGCGAAATTTTGAAGATGCACACAAATTGGGAGTCCAAATGGGTAATGTCAGCATGTGCTATCTCCCATCATGGGGGATCAATGGACATGTTTTGGGGGTGCAACCCCTTCCTTTCACCTACTAGAGTCATCAGGAAGGGGTTGCACCCACAAAACACGTACATTGAGATCCCCTAAAGGCAGATAGCACATGTTGACACACCGTGTGCATCTTCAAAATTTGGCTTTTAAAATGTACAATACAAACACTTTTTGGGGAGTCGAAAAAAATAAAAAAACAGGATGTGATTATGGAAAAATTTATATTCTCCCCAACACATCTATCATGTTCTTCATTTGCTGTTCCATAATGTTCAGTCTATTTCTAATATTGTCGATTTCCCCATTCCATTGCATTATTTCCTGGATGAGCTTTTGGGCGCTGGCCCTAGTGAAAGGTTCCGCCGCTTCCTCTTCCACAACCAGAACATCACCTAAAAATTGTTTAAAAAACATGTATTTAGAAATATGCAGGCATACATAGATTACCTGAATCTGGGGTGTCATACCCTCATCTGTTGGGGTGCCCATCTTGCCCACTTCCTCCACCCCTCCTTCCTCCAGATCCTTGGGGGGGGGGCTTGGGCTAATTTGCCAATCTGGTTGGTGATGTCGGGGGTCCCTGGTGTCCTCTGAGTGGTGTCCGAGTCTTTTCTCCGCTATGAGAATGAAAAAGCGGTTTCAGTCTCATAGGTGTGTCCTCCTCCTCCTGCCACAAGTCCACCACCAGAGCCACAGCCTCCAAGGAAGGCTGCAGGGAAGGGTGGAGGGAAGAAAAGAAAGTGATGGCCTGGGTTCAGTCTGGTCTGACAGAAGATGCAGGCTGGTGTAGTACCACAGCCTGGGGACATATATGTCATCTGCTGCTGGTCCTGATCTCTGGGATTCCTGGACCAGATTGTACTCCCTATTATATGGACTCGTCAAGCTTCAAATTTTCTTTTCCACAGAC
The DNA here is from genome assembly GCA_037952835.1 of Lithobates septentrionalis. Classification (NCBI taxonomy): domain Eukaryota; kingdom Metazoa; phylum Chordata; class Amphibia; order Anura; family Ranidae; genus Lithobates; species Lithobates septentrionalis. Next base: position 7,625,042 of record JBBDGP010001277.1, on the reverse strand, counting down.
TTGATGTGTGCCCTGGGGGTCAAAAGGCTTTGCATAATCCAAAAGTTTCTCCAGCGTTGACTTCCTCTTTATTTTGTTACCCAGAATAAATGGATATTTTATTTTCAATAAATAATTTCCTATGTGTTTTTCTTCAAAAAGTACATTTCTAAAAGACAATGTAAAATTAACAAGGGACACCAACCTTGTGGTTACTAAAAAAGACAAGATAATAATGTTATTGTGGTAACTTGACAAACAAAAAAAAACAAATTATATGGAGATCACTAGAAAATAATTTTTAACTAATGGTAAAATAAATCTTGATGAAATAAAAAATTATAAAAGATGAGTATAAAAAATAATTGTAAACATTATTATGGAGATCGGGCTTTTTAAAAAATAAAATATTAATTATGAGATGAGGATAAATAATGAAGAAATAAGTTTGTGAGAACTCTGTGTGAATATGAGCAGCAAAACAACTTCATTCTTCTAGCATTATAAAGAAGAAAAGAATGTGCTGCATTAAAAGATCACAGAATTAGCAGCATCAGGAATGTGCTAGCTCCAATACGAACACTAGTTTTACCACACCGAGCACTTCCGTCTCATACTTGCTTCAGAGCATGCGTTTGTTTTTGGTCCGTCGGAACAGCATACAGACGAGTGGTTTTCACGATAGGAATTGGTTCCGTCGGAAATATTTAGGACATGTTCTATTTCTAGGTCCGTCAGAATTTTCTTGAAAAAAAGTCCGATGAGGCATACACGCGATCGGAATATACGATGAAAAGCTTCCATCAGACTTTTTCTGTCGGACATTCCGCTTGTGTGTATGCAGCATTATTGTTCCTAAATGTACCTCATCAAAACATCCTGACTTGTTTATAACCATCCTGCATGGCATGTGGGGGATAGATTAGTTCAGGCATGTCATTGGACTAAGCAAATCTTCCAAGATCCATCTTGTCATTTTCTTCTTTGGAGTATACCCCCTAGTCTCCTGCTGGAAATTTTTTCTTTATTCTAAATGACTCAATGTACACATTTTTCTCTCAAGCTATACATTTTCTGAAGGTGTGGATTTTATCCTAAGTGTCTTCTTTTTAAGAGAATATAGGAGAAGGCAATGTAGAACAACACAGCGTGACAACAGAAGGTGCCAACCAAAAACAAATCAGGGGTAATAAATATGGGTAAAGAGCAACAAATCTTTTTTTTTTTTTTTTTTTTGCAAAATTGTTCCTGGCCTCAATCATAGCTAAGATAATAAAGGAAACAGATTTCCATCTACCAGGCCAGAGAGAGATAAAAAAAAAAAAACTTCCATATTTTGGAACTGCACTGAGGTGTTCCCCAGAATGGACATAATTGGCAAACTCCAGAAGGATCTTCCCAAGGGGAACCAGTTAAACCATTTTAGCTATGTTTGCATTGAAAAGTGAAAAGTGGCTTTAACCTGAAATTCTCCTGCATTAATGATCTTCTCAAATGGTCATGAAGTGTAGACTGGAAAACAATGAAAAGTAACCATTTCTACCACTGACACTTGACATCTTGTTTTTCAGTCTTTACTGTGAAGTTATACCTAATAATGTAAGACTTATACCAAGATAACTATGAGCAATATATCAATATATCAAGGCAAATATTTGAAAAAAAAACCCATAATTTCCAAAATAAATAAATACATACATAAATAAACTAATAAATCTACTTTGAGTAATAGGTTGATTACAGTCTATGTCATTCTCTCCCCCACTGTAGTTTCATGCTATACTCTTCAATAGAGAATGTGATGAGGGACAGCTGACACAATTTACGAAGTTCAGATATTTGTTGGAATGTCCCAAGAATAGATCAAAGATCCCTCAAGTCAGTCTGTATACCGTGGGGACGGATTCTGTCCATTTCTTCTGATCATCCTTGAGATGGTTCTACATCTTCATTTGAGTCCAGCTGTGTTTGATTATACTGATTGGACTTGATTAGGAAAGCCACAAACATGTCTATATAAGACCTTACAGCTCACAGTGCACAGTGGCCTCCATAATCCTTAAATGGAAGATGTTTGGGACGACCAGAACCCTTCCTAGAGCTGGCCGTCTGGCCAAACTGAGCTATCGAGGGAGAAGAGCCTTGGTGAGAGAGATAAACAAGAACCCAAAGATCACTGTGGCTGAGCTCCAGAGATGGAGATGGGAGAAAGTTGTAGAAAGTCAACCATCACTGCAGCCCTCCACCAGTCGGGGTTTTATGGCAGAGTGGCCTGACGGAAGCCTCTCCTCAGTGCACGACACATGAAAGCCCGCATGGAGTTTGCTAAAAAACACCTGAAGGACTCCAAGATGGTGAGAAATAAGATTCTTTGGTCTGATGAGACCAAAATAGAACTTTTTGGCCTTAATTCTAAGCGGTATGTGTGGAGAAAACCAGGCACTGCTCATCACCTGTCCAATACAGTCCCAACAGTGAAGCATGGTGGTGGCAGAATTATGCTGTGGGGGTGTTTTTCAGCTGCAGGGACAGGACGACTGATTGCAATTGATGAAAAGATGAATGCGGCCAAGTACAGGGATATCCTGGACGAAAACCTTCTCCAGAGTGCTCAGGACTTCAGACTGGGCCGAAGGTTTACCTTCCAACAAGACAATGACCCTAAGTACACAGCTAAAATAATGAAGGAGTGGCTTCACAACAACTCCGTGACTGTTCTTGAATGGCCCAGCCAGAGCCCTGACTTAAACCCAATTGAGCATCTCTGGAGAGACCTAAAAATGGCTGTCCACCAAAGTTTACCATCCAACCTGACAGAACTGGAGAGGATCTGCAAGGAGGAATGGCAGAGGATCCCCAAATCCAGGTGTGAAAAACTTGTTGCATCTTTCCCAAAAAGACTCATGGCTGTATTAGATCAAAAGGGTGCTTCTACTAAATACTGAGCAAAGGGTCTAAATACTTAGGACCATGTGATATTTCAGTTTTTCTTTTTTAATAAATCTGCAAAAATGTCAACAATTTTGTGTTTTTCTGCCAATATGGGGTGCTGTGTGTACATTAATGAGGAAAAAAATGAACTTAAATGATTTTAGCAAATGGCTGCAATATAACAAAGAGTGAAAAATTTAAGGGGGTCTGAATACTTTCCGTTCCACTGTATTTGTCTTAGTAAAATGGGCAGGAAAAAGAAGAATTGAAATAAAAATGTACACAACTATAAATGACATTCAAATGAAAGCATCATCACACAAAGGTACAAAGCAGGTACAAAACAGACAGCGGAAATTATGTATGTAAATAACAGATGGCTCCTAGGAAAATATGGATTTGACATTTTGTTTCTGTTGTACTTTGTCCTGGCAACCTGCTCTTACAGATGCTTTTGACAGTGCCCTGCACATTTCATGTGTTACAGTCAAGGTAAGGTCAAGGTATTAAAAAAATTGTTCACAGGAAGATGAGAGATTTTTATAGCAGAAGAGACATACATCATTTCTTATACCATAGAATTCTACCTAACAGTTTATTTTTTAAATTTAGTTCAACTTTAAAGGACATTTGCTGTGTGGGACTTTTATGGTCGAAACTGGGAACTTTCAAGTACCTGTAGGTTTACCCCAATCCTTGATAGTCAAGTCTGCTTAGGGGTATAATCAATCACCCAAAATTGATTATTTCAGCTGATCACAAATTTTTACCTATTAGACTTTAATAGCTTAACTGTTTGTCAGTGTAGCTCAGCCATATGTGTTGGCTATGATACGTATATAGGTACAGCTTCTACCGTGAGGCAGACAATGATAATAATATGCAACTTTTATGGCACATATGTACCTCCTTTCTGCAGCTATACCAGAGAGTTAAATTGCTGGCACCAATTTGGGGTAGTCTGAAAACCATTACTGGGAAGCTGTTAGGAATAGCGTGTAGCAGAGAACAGTGTGTGTGAAATTGTGAACCATTGCTGCTACATAAAAGTGAGTATATTTATTCACATTAGGTCTATATATTAACCAGCATGTATTATTGTGATATTATTCTGAATTATTGTAATTGTAGTAGTAGTATTATTATTTATTTATTTATTAAGTTTTCTTGCATAGAAAGACCACTTACTGTTATCTCACATATATATTATTCTTATTACAGCCAAATTTACCACCCTAACTCCTCCCACAGCTTTTACACTACATAGATAGTAATATACCAAAACGTGCAGATTGTTCCCGATTGGTGTGCTATTACTTTGTGGAACGTTTCGCTGAATGGTTCACGAAATATTGTCGTTTTTGCGGCAAAATTGGTCCCATAGGAATGAATGGCAAAATGTTCAAAACTAGAGTGGGAGGTGACAAAAGCTGACAACCCCATGATCAGCCAAAATATTATGACCACCCCATGATCAGCCAAAATATTATGACCACCCCATGATCAGCCAAAACATTATGACCACCCCATGATCAGCCAAAACATTATGACAACAACATGATCAGCCAAAATATTATGACCACCCCATGATCAGCCAAAACATTATGACCACCCCATGAAAAAAAAAAAACATTTAAAAAAAATAATAATTTTTGAATGAAAAAATCACTTTTGAAGAAAAATTCATTTAAAAAAATAATAATTTTTGAAAAAAAAAAATAATTTTTGAAAAAAATGTTCAGCTCTTTCAGCTAATGATGAGACTTCTTCAACTTTTTTACTACTATTCTTACTTTTTAAAATATTTAGCTTTTTAACACTTTTCACAGTTACTCCAGCCACTCCAACCACACAACAGTTACTCAAGCCACTCCACCCAGTTATTCCACTCATTCCAGTTGTAGACTACTGTAGGTGGAGGCAAGAACACTTCACACAATTTCCCCAGATATTGTAGCTTTTCTAGTTTATTTATATTTTTACCCAGTTGATGAAATATGTATGTAAATAACAGATGGCTCCTAGGAAAATATGGTATGGTTTAGTATTCATGCTCTCATATTTGATTGAAGTTTTTGTACATTCATTTTGATACCTTCAATACTATTGGTTATTTGGTTTTAAATATAACCCCAAGGAAGGGGTATTGTATTAATAATAAATTGATTTGGAAATGCCCTTGTGTTCTTGCTAGTCAAGATGAAGTGGGTGACCCTGGTCCCCCGAAATGCATTGGATAACCTTTAAGATTGTCTCCCTGACTTTTATTGGAATAAAGTTGTATATGGACCGATTAGCAGTGGTGTGCTGCTTCAGTTCCAATTTTTGTTGCATTACACTGCAAGTCAATGAGACTGTGGAGATCCTCTGGGGTGTAGAATCTGCTGGCCCGGGCACCATTTTATTAACATCAATATCAATGCTTTAAGATAACAATACCAGTGAGAAAATCCTATGGATCCAGCGCTATTTTTCCACTTTCCTCAACATAAAATTGTTGTTTCAGTTATGCTTAGTGAAAAAGCTCTGCTGCACATCTACATAACATGTAGTAGAGCAAATGTCTCTGGTAGGTGGCTACATCAATCATGTACAAGGAATTAAATTTTTTAAATAATTTATTCCTTCCTGGGTATAATATTTTGCGTGATGTACATTTACTATGTTTTTCATATATTTGGTAGTTCAGGCCTTCCTTGCATTGAACAGTTGTTTGAGCTCTACACACTCTACTTTACTTATAATGTTGTAGTTACTTCAGCCCTGTGTCTCGGGTTGTTGCATGTAAACAGCTTTTCACTTTGTGCATTTATGACAGATATGCATTATTCCAAGAGTTCTTTTATAGTGTATCTATGGAATATCCTTCTGAAAGCAGATTGAATATTCATGTACTTCTGTTTCAGAATAAAAAAAAACACACTTAAAAGGAAACAGGTACTGAGATAAGGAAGCTGCTATATTCTGATCTTTCCTTCCAGAAATGCTAGTTGTTTAGCTGTCATGCAGGCAAGTGGCTTAATTACTTTCTGACCTAGAACAAGTAAACAGATCAGGATTAATGGAAAGAGTAGTGGACCCGCGCAGTGGAAATAGTGGAGATGTGTTAGTGAACACTTTGGAACTGCTGCCGCCCAACATGCAGTCACCATAAATGGGGACAGCTGAGTTGATTAATATGGTAGAAGGGTCTGGCGCTGTTCCTTTACCCAGTTAGTGGTTTCCTACCTGTATGCTATGTACTTCTAAGATTAAACAAGACGTACAGGTATCAAATGGTGATATCCTCAAAAGATATTTCACAAAGTTGCACAGAAAATAAGAATATAAAAGTGTCAAACTCCATACATAGTTTTGCTGTGTAAATCATATGGTTCAAAAGGCACTTAGTGAACGTGCATAAGGTTGATCCGGGGCAGGGGAAGGAAAAACAAAAAAAGGGGGGGGTGGTAGGGGGGAGGGAGGGAGGGGGAAGGGGGGGTGTGGAAGGTCAAGCGGTGATGGAATGAACTAATAAGTATCCAAAAAACAGTCTTGGTAAAGTGCAAACGTGCTATCAAGTTCATAAAAAGTCCTTATTGTGCAGTAAACGTGCTATCAAGTTCATAAAAAGTCCTTATTTGTGCAATAACTTGGCGCATGTGGTGTTTGTGTTTATAATCCTTCTGCTGTTCAAGAATCCGTACTCTAAATGTGCAGCCACTCACCAGCTCACTTCACCCCTGCAAGGGTATCCGGCAGTTACAGTTTAAGCCACTGTACGGCAATCTCTGGCAGACTCAGGGTCATGGTGTGTCATGTAAAAAGAGAGAAGGGGTGCCCATAGTGTAAAATCGTTTTTTAAAAATTTATTTAAACAAGTGGAGAGGTACTCACAATTTAAAAGTATGTATCAGGTAAAATAGACAAAGTCACGGTTAACCTTCAGCTGTTGCAAGCAAGTAGTGTTGGGAAGCACAGATTAGGCCACGCCCAGATTAGGCGTGGCCTAATCTGTGCTTCCCAACACTACTTGCTTGCAACAGCTGAAGGTTAACCGTGACTTTGTCTATTTTACCTGATACATACTTTTAAATTGTGAGTACCTCTCCACTTGTTTAAATAAATTTTTAAAAAACGATTTTACACTATGGGCACCCCTTCTCTCTTTTTACATGACACACCATGACCCTGAGTCTGCCAGAGATTGCCGTACAGTGGCTTAAACTGTAACTGCCGGATACCCCTGCAGGGGTGAAGTGAGCTGGTGAGTGGCTGCACATTTAGAGTACGGATTCTTGAACAGCAGAAGGATTATAAACACAAACACCATATGTGCCAAGTTATTGCACAAATAAGGACTTTTTATGAACTTGATAGCACGTTTACTGCACAATAAGGACTTTTTATGAACTTGATAGCACGTTTGCACTTTACCAAGACTGTTTTTTGGATACTTATTAGTTCATTCCATCACCGCTTGACCTTCCACACCCCCCCTTCCCCCTCCCTCCCTCCCCCCTACCACCCCCCCCTTTTTTTGTTTTTCCTTCCCCTGCCCCGGATCAACCTTATGCACGTTCACTAAGTGCCTTTTGAACCATATGATTTACACAGCAAAACTATGTATGGAGTTTGACACTTTTATATTCTTATTTTCTGTGCAACTTTGTGAAATATCTTTTGAGGATATCACCATTTGATACCTGTACGTCTTGTTTAATCTTAGAAGTACATAGCATACAGGTAGGAAACCACTAACTGGGTAAAGGAACAGCGCCAGACCCTTCTACCATATTAATCAGATCAGGATTAAGTTCTGACTTTACTCTGACTTACTAAGCTCAATATTTATTTATTAGACTTTTGAGAAAAGGCTACAGACCCATAGATTGGTACATATGAGCATTGGATTGGCACAAACAATACATAGATGATCTACACCGATCAGTGATAGCATTATGGCCACTAACAGGTAAAGTGAATAACATTGATTATCTCATTACAGTGGCATCTGAAAATGAGTGTTATATAGTAGGCAGCAAGTGAACATGTTGCCCCTGATGTTGATGTGTTGAAACCAGAAAAAATGTTCAAGCATAAGAATTTGAGTGATTTTGACCACGGCCAAATTGTAATGACTAGGCAACTTTGTCAGACCAGCTCCAAAGCTGCAGCTCTTGTGGGATGTTCCCAGTCTGCAGTGGTCAGGACCTATAAAAAGTAGCCCAAGGAAGGAAAACCGACATACCGGCAACAAGGGTATGGGTGGCCAAGGCTCATTGATGCATGTGGGAAGCAAAGGATGACCCATGGGGACAAATCCAACAAAAGGGCTACTATAGTTCAAATTGCTGGAAAAGTTAATGCTGGTTCCGACAGAAAGGTGTCAGAACACAGTGTTTTGCAGTTTGTTGTGAATGTGGCTGCATAGCCTCAGACCAGTGAGGGTGCCCATGATGACCAGTTTCCACAGCTAAAAGCATCTACAATGGGCATGTGAACATCACAACTGGACCATGGAGCTATGGAAGAAGGTGGCCTGGTCTGATGAATCATGTTTTCTTATATTCTTACATTATGTGGATGGCCAGGTGCATATGCAGAAAGAAATAGAAGCAGGATGCACTATAGGAAGAAGGCAAGCCAGTGTGATGCTTTGTCTGGTGGAGACCATGCCTCAATGGGTCAGGGCTGTTTTGGCAGTAAAAGGGGGATCTACTTAATATTAGATGGGTGGTCATAATGTAGTAATCATTGTATACATAGACACAACAAATGCACATAAAAAAAAGATGCATGTTCAGATGCTGGTGATCCTATGTTATCAAAGTCATAGTCATTGTCATTTATATTCCATATGTTTGCTTCAGGACAGTGACTGAGAAAGCAGTGAAGCTGGAGAGAACCAGGCAACTGGAACTTGTAGAAGTAGGTCCTCAGTGCAAGATCAGGTATGCCTCTCTATACAGGAGATGACACTGTCAGCAAACATGCAGATTTGAGAAACCTATTTAGGTTTAGATGTCTGTATAATGATTTTAACCTTATATAGTTTAAGGTGCATATTTAGCCAAAATGCTATTTTGGATTTGGGTACTGTGTGGAAAGGTTAGAACCCCTTTCAGGTTTTTCATTGATGTCTTTGCCCTTGCAGGTTAGATTCTATCTGTCTATTTGTTCTGGTGACCATTGTCATTGAGGCAGAAAGTGATGGGAAGTCCAAAATGTTAGTGTGGTCATGAGAACAAGTGGTGAGGGGAAATCTTCCAACGGTGACATCAGTGACAACTATCTAAGAGGGTCTTTCCCTTCAATTCCCTCCACGTCCTGTCATGCCCCTGGCAGAGAAACCAAAGGGAAATCTTTCCAATGGGCAGAGGCATTAACTTGAATGGGAGATGGGAGATTTAAAGTGCCCTGCCCTGTGGCTGGAAAAACATTCTTAACCACTTGCCTACTGGGCACCATTTCTGCCCAGGCCAATTTTCAGCTTTCAGCGCTGTCATACTTTGAGTGAAAATTGCGCGGTCATGGAACACTGTACCCAAATTAAATTTTATAATTTTTTTCACACAGATAGAGCTTTCTTTTAGTAGTATTTAATCACCACAGGTTTTTTTTGCTAAATAAACAAATAAAGACCGAAAATTTTGAAAAAAAAAAAAAGATCATAGTTTGCAATTTTTTTTCAAAATAGGTAATTTTTCTCCTTTGCTGATGTGCGCTAATGAGGCTGCACTGATAGGCAGCACTGATAGGCTGCACTGCTGGACAGGTATGAGGTGACACCGATGGACATTGATGGGCATTGATGGGCACTGATAGGCTGCATTGATGGGCACTGGTGAGGTGGCACTGATGGGCATTGATGGGCACTAATAGGCTGCACAGATGAGGCGTCACTGGTGGGAACTGATAAGTAGGCACCAATGAGAATGCACTGATAGGCAGTACTGATGAGCACTGATAGGTGACACTGATGGACACTGATAAGTGGCACTGATGGGCACTAACAGGTGGCAACGATAGGCAGCACTGATAGGCATCACTGATGGGCACTTATAGGCCACACTGATAAGCGCTGATAGGCAGCACTGATGGGCACTGGTAGGCTACACTGATGGGAACCGATAGGCAGCACTGATGAGCACTGATAGGTGGCACTGATGAGCATTGATAGGCATCACTGATAGACAGCACTAAGAGGCATCACTGATGGACACTTATGGGCTGCACTGATAAGCGCTGATAGGCAGCATTGATGGGCACTGGTAGGCGGCACTGATGGGCACTGGTATGCGGTACTGATAGGTGCCACTGATGGGGAGGCACTGGTGGGCACTGATTGGCAGCACTGATGGGCACTGATTGGCAGCACTGGTGGACACTGATTGGCAGCACTTGTGGGCACATATTGGCAGCGCTGGTGCACACTGGTGGGACTGCACTGATCAGTGCCCCGATTATCAGTGTAGATGTCCCTGGTTATTGGCTCTCTTATCCTCTCCTCATGCTGTCAGCAAGAGGAAGAGTGCTGATCATCAGCTTCTGTTGACATCTGTAATCAGCTGTGATTGGACACAGCTAATTACATGGTAAAGAGCCACTGATTGGCTCTTTACCTCAATACGTGATCAGCAGTGACCTCTGGACACTGAGATCACAGAGCACACGTCCCATGCCTCACTGCGGGCACGAACATGGGACACCGTCATATGACAATGTCCCAGAACTAGACGACCACGCTGTAGCCATCATTAGATTATATGTGTAGAAACCACCCTTGTGTAGAAATCCGAAAGCCCTAAGACTGCCGCTGGGTGCCACCATCTTGGATGTGATGTCAGCAGTCCCAGCAAGTTTAGAGCTATCACTCAAGTGACACATTATAGTATTCCCCTTCATTACTTCCCCAACAGCTACATAAAAGGTTATATAGGTGGATGAGCAGAGGGACAGATATGCTGGGCCAGCACAGAGAGTAATTAGACATCCCTAGAAGAAGAAAGGGCTATGACATGCAAGGAGCGAGGTGGCTGTGCTAGGGCATTGACTGGATGTAGTCAAATGTTTCAGCTCAAGTTCAAAGGTACATTGCAAGTGAATAAAAAATAATTTATAGAAAGGAAAAGAAACATGGAAAGTAAACATTTATGCCCCGTACACACGGTCGGATTTTCCGACGGAAAATGTGTGATAGGACCTTGTTGTCGGAAATTCCGACCGTGTGTGGGCTCCATCACACATTTTCCATCGGATTTTCCGACACACAAAGTTTGAGAGCAGGCTATAAAATTTTCCGACAACAAAATCCGTTGTCGGAATTTCCGATCGTGTGTAAACAAATCCGACGCACAAAGTGCCACGCATGCTCAGAATAAATAAAGAGATGAAAGCTATTGGCTACTGCCCCGTTCATAGTCCCGACGTACGTGTTTTACGCCACCGCGTTCAGAACGATCGGATTTTCCGACAACTTTGTGTGACCGTGTGTATGCAAGACAAGTTTGAGCCAACATCCGCCGGAAAAAATCCTAGGATTTTGTTGTCGGAATGTCCGATCAATGTCCGACCGTGTGTACGGGGCATTAGAATACTTGATATTTCTCTGCATTTAACTACAATTTTTTAAATGATAATTTCACCTTTACAAAAAAGAAGCCTTTTGCTAGGAGCCTGTAAAGCATTGCACCCTCGATCAGTAGACCATGGGTGTAATGCCACGGTCCTGCAGACTGTGTAGCTGTCTGCCCATACCTCTGACATGGGCAAGCATTTACACCCTGACAGGAAGACTTAAAGTGGAGTTCCACACAAAAATGGAACTTCCGCTTTTCGGAACCCTCCCCCCCTCCGGTGTCACATTTGGCACCTTTCAGGGGGGAGGGGGGTGCAGGTATTTGCACCCACTTCTGGCATAGACTCCCACGGGAGTCTATGCCTCTTCCTGTCCCTCCGCGCTGTCTCCTGGGAAACACACAGGTCCCAGGAGATAGCGGGGACCAGTTACGACGTGCAGCGCGACTTGCGCATGCGCAGTAGGGAACCGGGAAGTGAAGCCGCAACGCTTCACTTCCTGATTCCCTCACCCAGAATGGCGGCAGCAGCTGCCGAGAGTTGAGCGAGTGATCGGCATCGGCTGCCAACATCGATTTACCCTGGGACAGGTAAGTGGCCATTTATTAAAAGTCAACAGCTGCAGTATTTGTAGCTGCTGGCTTTTAATATTTTTTTTTTAGGAGGACTCCCTCTTTAACAAACTATTAACAACAGCGCACTGGTAGTTCATTAAGAACTATAAGCCTTTGCGGCTCTTGGTACTTGTAGTTTTCATATAACCAAAAACCTGTGAATGAATGACATGGCAGGGTGGGCAGAGCCAGAGAAGATCCCCTGCTCACTGTCAAAGTAGGGGATGGGAGGGATGCTTGAACCAGTGCATCTGTAACATTTTACATGTTACACCCTGAATATCTGTGTAACATGTAACATGTTACCTAAGGTGAATTTATCCTTTAAGTTGGTCACATGGTCTCTTTAGGTTTGCTGAATTGAACAATCATTATTTTAATGCCAGTCTCTATGATACACTTTGCCTACTGGCTTCATAAACATCAGCAGATCTGCTTGTCTTACACAATAATAATAAGATTTTCCTTTTCCGTGAAATGTTACTCTGGTAAACAACTAAAGGTCAAGTCAATTTACATACCACTAAGGTCATTCTCCAAATTATACAGTCTAATGTTAAACTGCATCCTCTAGTGTATGCAATATAAATTTATGGATTTCCTGTACTTCAAGTTATTATAAGCTCTATATGTTAACAAAACAAAAAAGTTGAAAAGCACTTTTCAGCTTGTCTTTGCAGCACTTGGGACCTGTGCTCATTTCCCACCAGTAACACTATGTAAGTTGAGTTTATATGTGTTCCTTGTCTGTTAGGACTTTCTTTAACTGCTTCAGATCCGCGCTGTAGCCGTCATTCGGGAGTACGTCTATTGACGTCCTCTCATGTCCGAGCGGCCTGCGTGCCCCGCTCTGCGATCAGCGAGTCTATGAGATCAGAGATCAGAGTAAGGGGTCAATCCCAACCCCTTACCACATGATCAGCTGTCAGCCAATGACAGCTGATCATGTGATGTAAACAATTTTTTCTCCTCGCGCTGACAGCGTGAGGAGAAAAAAAAGCCGATCACCGGCGGCTCTCAAAGGGACATTGGTCCCGATCAAGGAGAGCTCCTGCCAGCTCATTTGTGCCACCTGCCAGTGCCACCTACCAGTGCGCAACAGTGCCACCTACCAGTGCCCACCAGAGCTACCCATCAGTGCCCACAGTGCCACCTATCACTGTCCACAGTGCCACCTATCAGTGTCATTAATCAGTGCCTCATCAACAGTGCTGCCCATCAGTGTCACCTACCAGTGCCCATCAGTGCCACCTATCAGTGCCACCTATCAGTGCCCATCAGTGCCATCAGTGGTACCTATCAGTAACACCTATCAGTGCCACCCATCAGTGTCACCCATCAGTGCCATCTTATCAGTGGCCATCAGTACCGCCTTATCTGTTCCCATCAGTGCTGCCTTATCTGTGCCTATCAGTGCCACCTTATCTGTGCCTATCAGTGACCATCATTGCAGCCTATCAGTGCCCACCAGTGCTGGCTCATCAGCGTATATCAATGAAGGAGAAAAATTACTTGTTTGCAAAATTTTATAACAAACTATGAAACACAATTTTTTTTTCAAAATTTTCCATCTTTTTTTGTTTGTTTAGCAAAAAATATAAACCCCAGCAGTGATTAAATACCACCAAAAGAAAGCTCTATTTGTGTGAAAAAAAAGATAAAAATTTCATTTGAGTATAGTGTTGTTTGACCGCACAATTTTCATTCAAAGTGTGACAGCGCTGAAAGCTGAAAATTGGTCTGGGCAGGAGGGGGTTTAAATGCCCGGTAAGCAAGTGGTTAAGCTGGCTGTAGATAAAACTTTTTTTCTTTTTCTTTATTTTGATCAGTCAGCCTCATTTATACAGACCTCAACAATATAATATGCAGAAAATGATTGGCTAAACCACACGTTTTTTTTTTTTTAACCTCTAATTTGTATTTTATATTGGCTTTTCATAATAACAAACACAGTAATATAAAAGCTGGCTAAAACGTTTAGTGTAGCATAACACTTTTGGCAGCAAAATAGTAAATTTTGTACACGTGTATAAATTAGCCACAACCCATGTGACCAGCACCGAACTAGGAGGTAATGTAAGAATTTGAATTATGAAAATCCTGAGTACCCCGTATACAGTATACGAGCGGGTATGGACAATTAGCGGTGTTAAGCACTTGTCCAAATATTTAGCTAACGGCATGGCAGAGTCGGTGCTGGACACAATTGGGCGTCCAGGGGGATTTACCTCCTGGCTCGGTGCTGGATGTGGCTAATTTATACCAGGCCATTCCACACACTCTTGGCCTAGAAGCATGAAAACATTTACTATACCGATCTAAAAAATATACCCCTGCACAAATTTCTTTCTTTTTGGACTTGTTAAAAATAGTCCTGGAAGAGAATTTCTTTCTCTTCAAGGATACTTACTATTACTTACTATAGCTTGCTGGGCTCAAATGTGGCACCTCCATATGCCAATGCATTCATGGATATGTTAGAGCAGGCATTTATTTACATTTGTACACTCTTTATCGAAAATTGTACAGTATGGTGCAGGTTTATTGATGACGCCTTCGCTATCTGGACTGGAGATCTTGAATCTCTATCTCTGTTCAATACATATCTTAATTTATTGATTTCAGGCCTGAAATGTAACATGTTGGTTAACCATGAAGAAACTCCATTTTTAGACACACTGTTATCTATCAAAGAAAGGCATATTGTTAGTGACCTATATAGGAAACCAACTGATCGCAACCAGTTATTAAAATTTTGTAGTTTTCATCCTCCTGGAGTCTTCAAATCCACCCCCCACAGTCAATTCAAACGAGTAGCTAGAAATACTAGTAATCCTGATACATGAGAGATTAGATTAGGGGAGATGGAGGACAAGCTGCGACAACGGGGATATCCTAGAGACATGGTTCGTAAAAAACGTGCTGGTGTATATGATAATACTGAAATCCCATCTCTGGCCGCAGAATGCCCTTCATCTCTCAATTCCATTTATTTTCCAACAAAATTGACATCATTAAAAAACATTGGTCCATCCTTAACAATAGTTATCCTTTGGTTCCAGAGTTTTAACACCCCACAATGCGATCATACCATCGAGATAAGAGTATTTATGATAGAGTGGTAAAATCTGACCAGTACTCTGCACCTATCCCTCGTGTGACCTTTTTAGGTCGTAAAAATAAGGGATCGTTTCCCTGTCTTTCTTGCATACAATGCACTAGTATGATGAAAGGCAAATGTTTTTCACACCCCTAAAAGGGTTATGACATACCTATCAATGATTATTATACCTGTCAGTCCGCTTATGTCATTTATATTATTAAATGTCTGAGTGGTCCCCTCTATGTGGGGGAGACCACACAGAAAATAAAAGATCGCATTGCGAGACATAAATATTCCATTAGGGACAAGTTGGAGAAATTGCCACTAGCCAGACATTTTATGGAAAAAGGTCATACGGTTTCCCAACTCAGATTTATGGTGATTGATGGGGTGCCAAAGAACAGACGAGGTGGTAATAGGGAATTGGAGTTGAGAAAAAGAGAAGTGAATTGGATACATTGGCTAGGATCCCTCATCATCCCTCATAGGATCCCAATCGATGAGGGATCCTAAAGAAAATGAAAAAATAAAATAAAAAAATAAAGATATATAAAATTAAAATAGCAATATGTGTATATATATATATATATATGTATATATATATATGTGTATGTATATATGTGTATATATATGTGTATATGTGTGTATATATATATATGTATATATGTGTGTGTGTATGTACATGTCTGAGCATGCACACACATGCACTAAAGTAATAGGGAATTGGAGTTGAGAAAAAGAGAAGTGAATTGGATACATTGGCTTGACACCCCTCAACCTAAGGGGTTAAATTCAGATTTCGATTTGTATGTATTTCTTTGAATGGTTTATTTTTTATATAATTTTTTTTTTATACTTTTCTATATATCATTTTTTCATAGTTCACGTTACACATTATTCTTATACAGCACACTTTAGTGTATGTGTGTTTGTGTGTGCATGCTCAGACATGTACATATACACACACATATATATATATATATATATATATATATATATATATATATATATATATATATATATATATATATACATATACATATTGCTATTTTTATTTTATGTATATCTTTATTTTTTTATTTTTCATTTTTCATTTTTCTTTAGGATCCCTCGTCGATTGATACTATCTGTAAAGTGTGGAAATTCTGTTACACCTGTTGATCTTTTTGTTCCGGGATGATATCATGTTATAGCATATTATGTAGTTCACTATAAAGTTATTCCTATCTGTGATCTAGTAATTAATTGATTCCAGACAGACTGTTTGATTGCTTGATAGAATGCAGATGAGTTCTTACAAATTGTACTTTGTATCTAGTCACTCGTAGGCATGACGTTTTGAAGAAGGACGTGATCTGTACTAGCCTGAAACTGTTAAAACACTTTTTTGTGCAGCAATCCCTCTTGATTTTTTTTTCTATGTTATAAGCCCTTGGGAAGGCTTGATTGCTTTTGCACATGTTACAACGACCGACGTGCACCTCAACCTCTGGACCTTCTCTTCTCTTCTCTTCTCTTCTCTTCTCTTCTCTTCTCTTCTCTTCTCTTCTCTTCTTTCTTTCTTTTCCTCTCTCCTCTCCTCTCCTCTTCTCTCCTCTTCTCTCCTCTTCTCTCCTCTTCTCTTCTTTCTTTTCCTCTTCTCTTCTTTCTTTTCCTCTTCTCTTCTTTCTTTTCCTCTTTTCTTCTTTCTTTTCCTCTTCTCTTCTTTCTTTTCCTCTTCTCTTCTCGTCTCTTCTCTCTCTCGATATAGATATTCTTGCTTAATGACAGAACATCCCCTCCTCTCTCATTGACTCCTGCTGCTCTCAGCCTGTCACGAAGATCCTGCCAGTAATCGGCGTCCCAGGCGCACGGGAACCCGGCCACGGGTCCCATTGCGCATGCGCGCGCGTTCACGGGTGCGGTCACGCACGGGCACGCGCGCGCGCACTCCCGCTGGTGTCAGGCGGGCTATTTAAACCTGCCTGGCACACTCCATCCCCGCTGTCTGCTCTACAGCGTTCTGTGAGTGTTACCTGATCTGATCTGTGTTTCCTGTTATCTGACCCGCGTCCTGTTTGACGATCCTGCTATCTGCCTGCACCAGACCCTCTTGGCTTGCCTGACCATCCCTCTGCATTACCCCTGGTACCTTTGCTGTCTGAACGTTACTGACTACCGGCTTGTTGACCCTCCGCTGTGTTCATCAGCTTCCAGTCTGCTATTACCTGCTGTTGTTCCTGGTTCCAGTCCAGCTTCCAGTCTACTACTTGCTGTTGTTCCTGGTTCCAGTCCAGCTTCCAGTCTACTACCTGCTGTTGTTCCTGGTTCCAGTCCAGCTTCCAGTCTGCTATTACCTGCTGTTGTTCCTGGTTCCAGCCCAGCGTTCCAGGCTACCTTCTGCTGTGTTCCAGCCCAGCGTTCCAGGCTACCTTCTGCTGTGTTCCAGCCCAGCGTTCCAGGCTACCTTCTGCTGTGTTCCAGCCCAGCGTTCCAGGCTACCTTCTGCTGTGTTCCAGCCCAGCGTTCCAGGCTACCTTCTGCTGTGTTCCAGCCCAGCGTTCCAGGCTACCTTCTGCTGTGTTCCAGCCCAGCGTTCCAGGCTACCTTCTGCTGTGTTCCAGCCCAGCGTTCCTGGCTACCTTCTGCTGGGTTCCAGTCCTGCATTCCAGTCTACTCCTCAGGCTACTGACTCCAGAGGGTGCCACCACTACTGGACCTTCAGCAACTGTTGATCCTGCCAGGCACCCATACCACTCTTCACTCCTGGCCCTCTGTCTCCATTCCAGGGGAACGGGAGTGGGAGCTGTAAGGGAGGTCTTTTCCTGCACTTCAGGCTCACAACCTACCAGGTACGTGACACAGCCAAACCTGTGAGAATGTAAGGAAAAAACAGGGAGGGGGAGGCGCCGACCTGAGTGTAGTAATAAAATTATGACTTTAATAGGATAAGATTAAAAACACTTAAAAGATGATAGAAGATGCATGCTCGTCAAAGTAAAGTGCAGTCCTGGCATTCCGCATGGCTCTGTGGGTCCCACCGCTGTTCCGGATAGCTGGAAATGGATCACATTGTCCCGGAGCAAAGGTACCAAGCAGCTCCACACAGACCAGCATGGACCGTGGAACAGGAAGTGATGTCACCGGCATCTGATTGGACCTAGGCAGGGCTGGAATCTTGTCAATCAGGGCTGCAGTGATGGAGATCAATACAGTATGTACTGTAACCAGGCCAGCAGCTCCAAATGCCCTATAGTGGTCCTCCTCCACTGGTCAGACAAACCGAATCCCAGATAGGAAACTCAGACAGACCGCATACATTAATCACCATAAAAGGCTTCCCGTAAAAAGAGTCCAAATGATTTAGGACGCATTGGTTTAGGAATCTGCTGAGTCATAATACCTATGGGGAGCGGATCTAACAAGGTGTGGTGATGATATCTTTGGAGTTTATCACTCATAACAGCTGCCTGGAGATCAAAGCTTTGTGAACTACTCTAGTTACTTATGCGATTACAGCAGTGGAGTTTATTTGGAACTGTCTGAAAGTACGCAGGGTTATTACACTGGAGGGTTACAACTATTGACTGCAATTTGAGGCATTTGATGTCTAACAAAGGTTTACTTTTATAGCAGCAGCCGATGGTGTTAAGAACTTGTGTGATGAGGATTGATTTTATATCTGCATGAGCGCTTTGATTAGTGAAATTTTGTTTTGTTTGAGTAATCTTTTTGCTTTTATTGAATGTGCAGAACTACTGTGTTGTCAGGTCAAACAGGGTAGGAGTCCACTGGGCTTCTGGCACATATGCAGGCATGTTTCTTTACTTAGGCCCCTTTCACACTGGGGCGGGAGGTGCATCGGCGGTAAAGCGCCGCTATTGTTAGCGGCGCTTTACCGTTGTTTTAGCGGCAGTATTCGGCCGCTAGCGGGGCAGTTTTACCCCCCGCTAGCGGCCGAGAAAGGGTTAAAAACCACCGCAAAGCGTCTCTGCAGAGGCGCTTTGCCGGCGGTATAGCCGCGCTGCCCCATTGATTTCAATGGGCAGGAGCGGTGAAGGAGCGGTGTATACACCGCTCTGGAGATGCTGCTAGCAGGAAGTTTTTCCCGTCCTGCCAGCGCACCGCTCCCCCCCCCAAGGGCTTTCACACTGGAGACACAGCAGCGGCTGTTTCGGGTCGGTTTGTAGGCGCTATTTTTAGCGCAATAGCGCCTGCAAACCGCCCCAGTGTGAAAGGAGTCTTACAGCATACTTTAACTGGAAAATAATGGGGAAATGTGCATATACTGCAGAAGTTTACTAAAAATATTTCTTTTTTGTATTTGCCCAGTCCTACACTTTAATCCATGTGTGCCTCTTTTTCTATGTACAGAATAAGGAAGCCCAGATAATGATTATGATGTACTAAGAGTAAAGCAAGCAATGAGTAACTATCTCTGTTAGCTGACACCAGTACCATGAAATTTTCGATGACTGTGAGTTACTACAGTCTCCATGACAGCTCCAAAAAAGAAAAGGAGAACCACTGACCATGCTTAAAACCCCAGTACTGTTTATTAATCCACACAACAAACAGACTAGTCCATGTGAGGTGCAAACATCTAACGCATTTCACCTTGACAAGGAGCTTATTCGTTTGATTAGACTCCTTGTCAAGTGAAACACTTTGAATGTTTTTATCTTGGATGGAATGGTCTGTTGTATGGATTAATACCATGGTCAGCCGAAAAGAAAGCTTTGTCTTTCTAAATGAACAGGATTTATATTTTGTCATTCATTGATAGCATATACTTTTTTGCCAATCGACCAACACACAATACACTTTTAATTTCATAAAACTGTTAGCTGTGGAATTTATGAATGATCAAATTCTACATGAGAATGCCATATCATTGATGATCCTGAGTGTTAAGAATTCTAATTCACACTGTATCCATTAAAATAAACAGAATAAGCTCTACACTGTGTTTTAATGCAAATCAATACTAACCCATACAATTATCACCCAGCAGAAGGTATGTGCTTAGCTCCTTCCCTCAGTTACACACTTTTCTTTCCCAGGATACAATGCCACTTCACAGCTGCTGTAAAGCAGTATGCTTAAATGTATCCACAAACAGACACAAAGCATAGGGAGTTTAGTGCCTCTTTTCAGATGAAAGGCACTTGCAATGCTTTGTTCTGCATTGTGTTTTTTGTGCATGAGGGCACCATCTTAGTAGAGGCAGGGCTTTGCTTCTCCATGTCAGAGCAGTCCCCAATCACTGGTGATCTAATGACTGGTGGGGGAATTATCAAGAAGCATCAGGATAGACTGAGCAAGCACAAATCCACAGAATGATTGAAGCAGGATCAGGGAGATCCTTGCACTACATGTACTTAAATACAGTGTCCTTGTCAGCAAGGAGAAAAGTGAGCAGCATATCACCAAATATCACCAAATATCCCTTCAATCTCCTGAAACAAGCAGTCAGAGGCAGCATATCTCACAGTTACAAGGCTCAAGGTACAGGAGTGCCTAGGCACATGAAGTGTGCTGATATACACTATATTACCAAAAGTATTGGGACGCCTGCCTTTACACGCACATGAACTTTAATGGCATCCCAGTCTTAGTCTGTAGGGTTCAATAATGAGTTCACCCACCCTTTACAGCTATAACAGCTTCAACTCTTCTGGGAAGGCTGTCCACAAGGTTTAGAAGTGTATCTATGGGAATGTTTGACCATTCTTCCAGAAGCGCATTTGTGAGGTCAGGCACCCATGTGGACGAGAAGGCCTCTGCTCTAATTCATCCCAAAGGTGTCCTATCGGGTTGAGGTCAGGACTCAACCGATAAGAAGTCAAGTGCAGGGAAGTCAAATTCCTTCACACCCAAACTCACTCATCTATGTCTTTATGGACCTTGCTTTATGCACTGGTCCGCAGTCATTTTGGAACAGGAAGGGGCCATCCTCAAACTGTTCCCACAAAGTTTCCCAACTGAAATTGTCCAAAATGTCTTAGTATGCTGACGCCTTAATGCCCCGTACACACGGTCGGATTTTCCGACGGAAAATGTGTGATAGGACCTTGTTGTCGGAAATTCCGACCGTGTGTAGGCTCCATCACACATTTTCCATCGTATTTTCCGACACGCAAAGTTTGAGAGCAGGCTATAAAACTTTCCGACAACAAAATCTGTTGTCGGAATTTCCGATCGTGTGTACACAAATCCGACGCACAAAGTGCCACACATGCTCAGAATAAATAAAGAGATGAAAGCTATTGGCTACTGCCCTGTTTATAGTCCCAACGTACGTGTTTTACGTCACCGCGTTCAGAACGATTGTATTTTCCGACAACTTTGTGTGACCGTGTGTATGCAAGACAAGTTTGAGCCAACATCCGTCGGAAAAAATCCTAGGATTTTGTTGTCGGAATGTCCAATCAATGTCCGACCGTGTGTACGGGGCATTAGAGTTCCCTTTACTGGAACTAAGGGGCCAATCCCAACCCCTGAAAAACAATCCCGCACCATAATCCCCCCTCCACAAATACATGGATGAGCGCATTTGGGGTGGAGGAACTTGACTGGTTTGGAGTCCTGACCTCAACCTGATAGAACACCTTTGGGATGAATTAGAGCAGAGACTGTGAGCCAGATCTTCTCCTCCAACATCAGTGCTGAAAGGTTACTACAACCTGACTTACAACAAGTTAATAATACCTTTATATCATTAAGGATGTATTCCCTATATATTACTCCTACTCCGTTCTTCACTCCCAGACACACACACACAGAGCTCTGCGGGAGCAATGTAGACTGAAGTCAACACATGGACACAGAATAATTCATCACTCTTTAATTTCCTGGTTCAGTATCTTACATACAATATATTATCAGGGTATGACCAAGCGATATTTACAACATTACACCAATAAAAAAAAATAGAAAAATGTCCACCCATTGCTTGTCATTATTAAAGAGAAACTCACATTCATAGAATTGTCTATACACATGTTTGTCACTCTTAATAACACAGGTTAGTAATTACTACACATCTTTATAAAGTATATATGTATGTATATTATTGTACAATCTTAAAGTTAGTTCCAATTATGTCCCAGACATATTTATCAGTGCTTATGTTTATATTTTGTAAACATTTCCTGGGTGTTTCGCCAAACCGTCTACAATTATCTTTCTCACGCTTAGTATTATCTTTTCTACGATAACAGTGTTGCCACATATTAAACACTTCAGCCCCGGAAGGATTTACCCCCTTCCTGACCAGAGCACTTTTTACGATTCGGCACTGCGTTACTTTAACTGACAATTGCGCGGTCGTGCAACATTGCACCCAAACAAAGTTGATGTCCTTTTTTTCCCACAAATAGAGCTTTAATTTGGTGGTATTCGATCACCTCTGCCGTTTTTATTTTTTGCGCTATAAACAAAAAACTAGCGACAATTTTGAAAAAAAAGCAATATTTCTTACTTTTTGCTATAATAAATATCCCCAAAAAATATATAAACAAATTTTTTTCTCAGTTTAGGCTGATATGTATTCTTCTACATATATTTGGTAAAAAAAAATGCAATAAGTGTATATTAATTGATTTGCGCAAAAGTTATAGCGTCTACAAAATAGGGGATAGATTTATAGCATTTTTAATATTAGTAATGGCGGCGATCTGCAATTTTTATTGTGACTGTGACATTATGGCAGACACTTCTGACACCATTTTGAGACCATTGTCATTTATACAGCAGTCAGTGCTATAAAAATGCACTAATTACTGTGTAAATGACAATGACAGGGAAGGGGTTAAACACTAGGGGGTGATCAAGGGGTTAAGTGTATCCTAGCGAGGTGTTCTAACTGTAGGGGGGGGGGGGATGGGATTCCACTGACATAACAGCGATCACTGCTCCCAATGAGGGAGCAGTAGATCTCTGTCATGTCACTAGGCAGAACGGGGAAATGCCTTGTTTACATAGGCATCTCCCCGTTCTGTGGCTCCGTGACACAATCGCGGGCCCCCGGCAGACATTGAGTCTGCGGGACCTACGGGCATGCGCGCGTGCCCACAATGCCGCGATTTAAAGGGGACGTACCTGTACGCCCATTTGCCCAGCCGTGCCATTGTGCCAATGTACATCATCGTGCGCTGGTTGGCTAGTGGTTAAAACTTGTTAGATAAAAAGCCAATGTTAGAGAAGCACTCTAAATTAAGTTATAGCACAGGACAAACTGAAGCCAATGTTTAAGGGACACATCCTTACAAGTGCCTGACCTCACAAATGCACTTCTGGAAGAATCCCATAGAAACACTCCTAAACCTTGTGGACAGCCTTCCCTGAAGAGTTGAAGCTGTTATAGCTGCAAAGGGTGGGCCAACTCAATATTGAATACTACAGACTAGGGGGTTGATTTACTAAAGGCAAATCCATTTTGCACTACAAGTGCACTGCAAGTGCACTTGGAAGTGCATTTGCTGTAGATCCGAGGGGGACATGTAAGGAAAATAAAAACAGCATTTTTGCTTGTACATGATTGGATGATAAAATCAGCAGAGCTTCCCCTCATTTCAGATCTTTCTCTCAGCTCTAAAGCGAATGCACTTCCAAGTGCACTTGTAGTGCAAAGTGCATTGGCCTTTAGTAAATCACCCCATAAGACTATGATGCCATTAAAGTCCATGGGAGTTATTTACTAAAGGCAAATCCACTTTGCACTGCAAGTGCACTTGGAAGTGCAGTCGCTGTAAATCCAAAGGGGACATGCAAGGCAAATAAAAAACAGCATTTTAGCTTGCACATGATTGGATGATAAAATCAGCAGAGCTTCTCCTCATTTCAGATCTACCTCTTGGATTTACAGCGACTGCACTTCCAAGTGCACTTGCAGTGCACTTGTAGTGCAAAGTGGATTTGTCTTTCGTAAATAACCCCCCATGAGTGTTCAAAGGCAGGTGTCCCAATACTTTTGGTAATAAAGTGTATGTTATTAGGACCAAAGCCACAAATAACATTTATAGATGTTGTCTATAAGACAGCAAATATTCAGTTTTTGAGCTCAAGTCCACCTAAAATGATTGTTTTTGTAATATCTTTGTTTCATAAACAGGAATGATTTAAAAGCTGTTTTAAATTTGCATTTGTGGCCGAAGAAAAATGGATTGACTCCCAGAGTGTTTTCTTTTTCAGTGCATGCATAAACTGTGATGTCAGCCTGCATCATAATTTCAAAGTTGTCATAGATACACATATTGTGAGTCTGTGTGGATGTCAGCCAGCATCATCATTTTAATGTTGTCATAGATACACATATTGTGAGGTTGTCAGTCCTACTTCTAATTTCCATATTAACCACACTTGCATTTTATGTAATATATGTAACAATGTTAATTAGCTTTATTTATTATTATGTCAGCAACATGGCTGTTATAAGCAATGTAACCTTGTTTGGGTCTTAGGTTTGCATATTTATGTGGTTTCCTTCGGGAAACCCCCATTCATGTTAAGTCTATCAGCTTACCACTACATTGGTTTCTGCGGATGGGTCAGACTGTGGAAGACATATTGGACTATAACATCAACTAACATAAACAGCCTATCTACTTTGCAAAAACTCTACAATGTTGGGGTTGGATAAGTGAACAGTACATTTTGAGATTTCATCATTTTATGTACATACAGTGGGTATAGAAAAGAATCACCCCCTTTAAAATAATCACATTTTGTTGCTTTGCAGCCCGAAATGAAGACAGACACAGTTTTTGTTTTATCCAGCTGTATTTACAAAATGAAACTTATGACATCCAAGTGAAAGATATAGATATCAGAAAAGAATTCAAAACAATTCAAAAACAAAATCACTGAGTTGGAAAAAGGATCACCCCCTTATTTCAGTATTTTGTTGAACCACCTTTTGCTTTAATTACAGCCTTTAGTCTGTTGGGATATGTCTCTGCTGACTTTGCACATCTAGACTTTGCAATATTTGCCCACTCTTCTTTGCAGAACTGTTCTAATTCTGTTACAGTAAATGTGATGGTAACCATTTGTGAACTGCAGTCTTCAAGTCATTCCACAGATTTTCAATGGGGTTTAAGTCTGGGCCATTGAGAAGGTGATTAGCTACACCTGATTGAGATTACAAGTTATTTTTTTAGGAGGGGGTGATTCTATTTTAAACTCAGCGATTCTGTTTTGCTTTTTGTTTTATTTTATTTTGACATGTTGGTGTTATATCTTTCTTTTGGATGTTTTAAGCTGCACTGAGTAAACACAACTGGATAAAACAATAACAATGTCTCTCTTAATTTCAGGTTGCCAAGGAGCAAAATGTGATTATTTAAAATGGGGGGGGGGGGGGGGGTTACAGATATCGAGGGTTTACTATGGTTAAATTTAGGGTGTGTGTTGTTTGCATTGATTTGTTAGTTGGAGATTTGGGGGGGAGATGGGTACTTTTAATAGGTGAGATCAGGGAGCATCTTAATGGTAGGGCTGAGTCCTTAGGTCCCCCTTCCTACACAATAAATGTTATTTTTATCACTTTTTTCTCCTTTAATATTTTTTTTTTTATATAAGAGTAGTGCAATTGGGACAATATTAAGTATAGGGAACACGGGAATTGGATGAAACTGGTGAGACAGCGGTTCGCAGTTATCTCGGGTTACACCCCTTAAATTTAATTAAATTTATATGTTAAAATTACATTTTTCACAATATTGGATATTTTAGGTTATGAGGGTCAATAAAGGGGAGGGTGGGAGTGCAAAGGTCCCAGCCTATTTGTGTATACAGTGGATATAGAAAATAATCAGGAAGATGTCACATATGACGAAACATGTTGGGCGGAGCTACATGCTGACATCATTATGCCCCATGTGACCCCTGAAGTACAGGTGTCTATTTTTATATTTTTTTTTGCAGGCTGTTCTTATTGATTATTGAGGTTGTACCCATTAGTTTTTTAGCAATGAAGGCTACACTTTTTATTTTTCCGTGCTGTTGACTCACGTCACAGTGCGCCCCACCTTTTTTAGATGTGACTTCCCATTCTCAAGTTGGATATTGAGGGGGACTTCCAGCCACTGTCGGACAGCTCCAGTGAGGAGGAGGACCTATAGACCCTGCAGAGGGCTAAGTCTGCTGGTGTATATGCCCTTGACTTTAGGGGGTCCACCAGTTCTAGTAAGATTCCCCACATATTGAGTGGGTTCTTTCTATTCAAGATACCCCCATCTCCTTGGTGACAGTGGAAGTGACCTGGAGTTCATAACCCCATATCACAGTGTGAAATCTTTCTTGTGTGGACTCAATATGTTTTTTTTTTTTCATTTCTTTTTATGCAGAATCTTTACTCATAGACTTATATTTGTATTTCACTTACACTTTATTTCATTTATTTAATCATTTTTTGTGATCACTCACGTTGTATATGAGCGCAACTTATTTATATACATTTTTTTTGCACTGTGGAGATATCTGCTATCTGATATTTGTTGCTGCTGTATATGTTTATTGTATGCTCTAGCACGGTATAACCCCCTATATTTACATAGGAAATAATCACACCACCTCCTTTTTTTTTTTTTACCTTCAGAGAGTTTCGGAACTATATGCATCCTAAGGGGCACCTGAAATGTTTTGTAGTATACATAATCGAGAAGTACTATATATTTATATGTTGAATTTGATAGTATGTCTTGTATTGTTGTTCTTAAGTATGTTCTGTAATGTTTTTTCTCAAATAAAACTAATAAAAAAAGTTTGAAAAAATAAATAAATAAAGGGGGGGGGGGGGTGATTCTTTCTTATACCCACTGTATATACAACTAGGCTGGAACTCTTGCACTCTAATATTTTTTCAAGGTAGGATTTATATTGGGCACTTGAAAAGTGTTTCTCTAAAAATAGTACGGTAATTTCATTCTCTGATCACATTATATTTAGAGGAGGATAAAACTGATCACCTTTATTCAGGAGACCTCTGATTATAATGACTCAGATGTGCAACAAGGTTCAATCAGGCATCAGCATGGACTTAGAAAAAAGGTGTGATGATAATCACCCTTTATTTTCTAAAAATAAAAAATGTTTTAAAGTAGAGTGTTTCTCAGTTAGTAGTACCACAGGCAATGCATGCTTCCAACAGAGATATTTCTCTCTGTTAAAAGCAGTCCTAAAGTGTAACAGCAAAAATAGTGAAAATGCAACTGTATCTGCAATGCTTTCCAGTCACATGGTGCACACACTCTCCAGCTGCATCCTTGGAGATTGTCATCTGGATTGATGTCATCGGGCATCCTACCTATAATCTGATGCACTGTAACAGCACAAACTACTTGCTAAGAGCTGGAAGCTCAGTGTTTCCCAGTGTGCACATGTACCTTTAAGAAGGGGTGGGCTCCCTTCAGTCCATCTGCCCTCCACCTATTCATCAGAATACATGTGCTTCCACTGTGGAGTCACTCATCAGCAGTGCAAGGACAAGGTCATCTAGAGTCCAGGGCGAACATGCCAAAATGCGCCCCCCCTTCAAGATGTATGAGCATTATGTGTCAGCAAAAATCCCCCCCCAACAAAGACTCTGAGCATTAATGTGCATGCTTACCCCCTAAGCATAAATTCACCCTCCTCTCAGTACAAATCTGCCCCCCTGCTGAAATCCTCCTCTCAGCACAAATCTTTGCCCCCCACTTCCCAATTCCCCCCTGGCTCAAATGCCCGCTCCATAAAAAAAAATTCACCCCTCCTAGCGCACATCCTCTACCCCTAAAATTTCCCCCCTAGCACACATCTTCTCCCCCCCACTTCAAATCCCCCGCTCCCAGCGCAAAGTCTCCCCTAATCCCCCTTCCTACCACAAATATTTGTCCCGCCCATCTCCAAAATGCCCCCCCCCCCAAAAAAAAATCTAGCACAAGTACTCTACCTCTAAAATTTCCCCTCCTAGCACACATCTTTTCCCCCACTTAAAATCCCCCCTCCCAGCACAAAATCTCCCCTAATCCCCCATCATAGCAGAAGTCTTTTTCCTCCCATCCCCCCCAACACAAATCATCACTCCTAGCACCCCCTCTCCAAAATTTTCCCTCCTAGGACAATACTTAACCCCTGCCACCCCCCAAATTCCCTCTTCCAACACAAATCCCCTCCCCACCAATCTCCTTGTGGCACCCCTCCTCACCTCACATGATACCACAGTGCCCAGGGCAACCGCCCCTCCTGCCCACCCCTTGTCCCAGCCCTGCTAATCAGTCAGTGATAGGAACTATAGATACCAGGGTGCCTTGACAGGCCTGTAGCTTACGCATGTATTTGCAAATGTGTGCAGACTAAACCCTTGTTTTTAACGCATACTGTTAGACAGGTTGATTTGGTTGTCCACGAGCTGGTCGGTAAGTAGGCTTGGATCTTTTCCTTGGCCTTGTTTTTTTCCCAGTGCTCTCTCAGTCGCAATGAAACTGAGGCTTCTGGAAAGGCCGGTGAATGCAGAGGCAGGGGAGGCTCTTAATTATGTATCGTGGTTAGCTGGCAAGGGGAGGCACACTCAAGGCAGGAACCTCTCCTCCTGCTAGAGCCCTGTAGATTATATAGGGAGAGCAATTTTTCAATTTAGTCCATGTGGCTCCACTGTCAGTTTGACTGTTGGTCTGCTCTGTATTTTAGGAGTGCTACAGATTATACTGGTAGAACTGCTGATTTTGCTGCCTTCCTACTTAGGCTGTTTTATAGAATAGAAGAGAACACAAAATATAGGATAGAATTGAAAATACTAGAAAATACAGAATAGAAAATATCAAATAAAATAGAAAACAGAATATAATAGAATAACATAGAGTCCGCCGTGGGGGAGTTATGTTTGGGCAGCTGGTTGCCGCACATATTCACCTAGATATAGGGTAAGCCACTTCTTTATTTACCTCTTATGTTGTTTTTTCTACATGCTGTATTATGATTGTTGTCTGCATATTGTCTGCATTATTATGTATTATTTTTTCATAGATTGGTCCTCCTGAGGAAGTGGTAATACCGCGAAACTAGTCGAGAACCAGACCATTCTATACCCTGTAATAACAGATGCCTCTTGGGCAATTCCGAGCCTCTGTTTTTGCAATTTTAACAAGTACACTATGTAATTTCTCTGTCTTTGTAATAAATCCTTTTACTTAACTGTTCATTGTTATTTATCTGTACCGATATAGTCCAGTCTTTTCCAGGGTGGGAGCACGCTTGGGCCAACATCAGCCACTGTCCCCTTGATCCCACTCTTCCTTGCCTTTGTATAGAATAGAATAGAAAATATAAAATGGAATAGAATAGAACATATAGAATAGAACAGAATATAAAATATAGAATAAAATATAATAGAGTAGAATTAATAATATATCATAAGATTAAATAGAAAATAGTTGTGGATCTGCTCGTCAGTCCCGCCTACTTAAAGACGTCCAGCTCACTTCTTTCCTGCCTTTGCCTTAGTCACATCACAAGAAACCATCTCCTGCGTTCCTGTTTAAAGACTGGCTTGCTGACATCCCTTCCGGGTCCTTATCCTGCTTGCTGTTCCTCCACTTGGATTCCTGACTTCTGGCCTGGCTAATTACCCGATCTGGTTACTGAACTCTGGCTTGGCTGACTACCCGATCCGGTTACTGGACTATGGCTATGATTTGACTATGCTTACTCTATTTACCTTTTTATTTTTATTAATAAACAAGTGTGATTTAACTGTACTTCTGTCTCGGTCTGGTTCATGGTTTCTGACAGTAGGCGAAAGCCATGAATTCAGAAGATACAGTCAATCCACTTGTTGGTAATATTTTTTCCAGATTGCATGAGCAAGATCACCGCATGGATCAGTTTGCCATTGCGTTACAAACGCTCCTGAGTCACACGGCTCACCTGGAATCCCCCCACTGTGGCTGCTCCGGTACAACCTGAGTTGCAGGCCGTCCCTGCTGCTGCGCCAGTCTCTGTGCAGGCACCCGCCTTGAGTATTACCTCTATAAGAGGTATGTCTGGTTCCGCCCTGCTTCCCCAGCGATTTGGGGGCGATCCAGTTCAATGCAGAGGGTTTCTCAAACAATTTGAGATATACTTTGAGATGCTGCCCGAGGCATTTCCCACGGGACAGAAGCAAAGTAGGGTTTGTGATATCTTTGCTTTCTGAGAGAGCCTTGGCCTGGGCTAACCCTCTATGGGAGACGCAAAAACCTGTTGCCTTGAGTTACCCTGAGTTTGTGGCTTCCTTTAAAACGGTATTTGATGTTCCCGCATGCTCCGCTTCTGCTGCCAAGTGCCTCATGTCCATCAAACAGAGTATGAGAACTGTTACCGACTACGTCATTGAGTTCTGTACTCTGGCAGCAGAAGTTGCTTGGAACAATGAAGCCCTCATGGCTGCTTTTTCTCATGGTCTCTCGAATTCCATCAAGCCATCCTCATTGACTCCATACTCAGAGAAAGACTTTCTTTTAAGGAGCGCTTGCGGAAGCCTCCTGTACGTTTTCCTCTGAGCCTTGGAGTCCCACCCATGCCTCTCTCACCTCCCATGCCTCCTGGTACCGAGTCAGTGAAGATGAACCCATGCACTTGGGCTTCATGCGTCTCTCTGTAGATGAGAGAGCCTTTAGGAGGAGGGAGAGATTGTGCCTTTATTTTGGCCAGGCAGGTCACTTTTTGAAGTCTTGTCCTACCTGTCCTGGGAACACCCGAACCTTGAGGTCCTGTCATGGACAGACCTTAGGTGGTGTTGTGTCGTCCCCAGTTATCTAGAAGGATAAGCCCCTGGTTTTCAGTCACCCTTTCTTGGGCTAAGTCGTCTATCGAGATACAGGCTCTAATCGACTCTGAATGAATGAATGAATGAAAAATTTGTAAAGCGCTGCATATGCGAACTGAATCGCCTCAAGACTCTGGGGATCTAGGCCTTTTCATTGATGCTGCCTTTGTATCAAAGCACTCGATTCCACTGCTGCTGCATGACACTCCACTTGCCATTGAGGCTCTTGACAGGAGACCTCTATAGCCTGCCCATGTGACTCATGAGACGGTTCCATTGTCCATGGCTGTAGGGGCTCTTCACCATGAGATAATCCAATTCCAAGTGATTTCCTCTCCTAAGTTTCCACTGATTATTGGTTATCCTTGGTTACAGAGGCACAACCCCTCTTTTGATTGGCTCTGTGCTGAGGTTCTCTCCTGGTCACCACAATGCAGTCCTGTGTACCTCTTCACTCTCCTCCCTGCCAGAGGAGTACCGTGATTTTAGCGATGTCTTTGACAAAGGTCAAGCCGGTAGTTTGCCTCCACATCGGCTGTATGATTGCACATTTGACCTTCAACCTGGTGCCCCTCGTAGTCGCGTTTACCCTTTGTCGGTCTTGGAGGATAAAGCCATGGAGAAGTATGTTGCAGACGCACTTTCTAGAGGTTTCATCCACAAATCCTCATCTCCTGCTTTTGCTGGTTTCTTCTTTGTGAAGAAGAAGAGCGGTGAACTGAGACCTTGCATTGATTATAGGGGTCTCAATTGTTTCACGATTAAGAATGCCTACCCGATCCCGTTGATTACAGAATTATTTGACCGCCTCAAGGGAGCAACGGTTTTCACTAAGCTTGATCTGAGTGGGGCTTACAATCTCGTGAGGATTAAGGAGGGCGACGAGTGGAAAACTGTGTTTAATAGCAGAACAGGCCATTATGAGTACCTCGTAATGCCTTTTGACTTTTGTAACGCCCCGGCAGTTTTCCAGGAATTTATTAACCACTTCAGCCCCGGAAGGATTTACCCCCTTCCTGACCAGAGCACTTTTTACAATTCGGCACTGCGTCGCTTTAACTGCTAATTGCGCGGTCATGCAATGCTCTACCCAAACGAAATTTGCGTCCTTTTCTTCCCACAAATAGAGCTTTCTTTTGATGGTATTTGATCACCTCTGCCGTTTTTATTTTTTGCGCTATAAACGGAAAAAGACTGAAAATTTTGAAAAAAAATGATATTTTCTACTTTTTTTTATAAAAAAAATCCAATAAACTAAATTTTAGTCATACATTTAGGCCAAAATGTATTCGGCCACATGTCTTTGGTAAAAAAAATGTCAATAAGCGTATATTTATTGGTTTGCGCAAAAGTTATAGCGTCTACAAACTAGGGTACATTTTCTGGAATTTACACAGCTTTTAGTTTATGACTGCCTATGTCATTTCTTGAGGTGCTAAAATGGCAGGGCAGTACAAAACCCCCCCAAATGACCCCATTTTGGAAAGTAGACACCCCAAGGAAATTGCTGAGAGGCATGTTGAACCCATTGAATATTTTTGTTTTTTGTCCCAAGTGATTGAATAATGACAAAAAAAAAAAAAAAAAATTTACAAAAAGTTGTCACTAAATGATATATTGCTCACACAGGCCATGGGCATATGTGGAATTGCACCCCAAAATACATTCAGCTGCTTCTCCTGAGTACGGGGATACCACATGTGTGGCACTTTTTGGGAGCCTAGCCGCGTACGGGGCCCCGAAAACCCAGCACCACCTTCAGGATTTCTAAGGGCATACATTTTTGATTTTACTCCTCACTACCTATCACAGTTTTGAAGGCCATAAAATGCCAAGATGGCACAAACCCCCCCCAAATGACCCCATTTTGGAAAGTAGACACCCCAAGCTATTTGCTGAGAGGCATGGTGAGTATTTTGCAGCTCTCATTTGTTTTTGAAAATGAAGAAAGACCAGAAAAAAATTTTTTTTTTCTTTTTTCAATTTTCAAAACTTTGTGACAAAAAGTGAGGTCTGCAAAATACTCACTATACCTCTCAGCAAATAGCTTGGGGTGTCTACTTTCCAAAATGGGGTAATTTGGGGGGGGGTTTGTGCCACCTGGGCATTCCATGGCCTCCGAAACTGTGATAGGCAGTGAAGAGTGAAATCAAAAATTTACGGCCTTAGAAAGCCTGAAGGCGGTGCTTGGTTTTCGGGGTCCCGTGCGCGGCTAGGCTCCCAAAAAGTCCCACACATGTGGTATCCCCGTACTCAGGAGAAGCAACAGAATTTATTTTGGGGTGTAATTTCACATATTCCCATGGCACGTTTGAGCAATATAACATTTAGTGACAACTTTGTGCAAAAAAAAAAAAAAAAAAAAAAAATTTGTCTCTTTCCCGCTACTTGTGTCACAATATAAAATATTCCATGGACTCGACATGCCTCTCAGCAAATAGCTTGGGGAGTCTACTTTCCAAAATGGGGTCATTTGGGGGGGGTTTGAACTGTCCTGGCATTTTATGCACAACATTTAGAAGCTTATGTCACACATCACCCACTCTTCTAACCACTTGAAGACAAAGCCCTTTCTGACACTTTTTGATTACATGAAAAAATTATTTTTTTTTGCAAGAAAATTACTTTTAACCCCCAAACATTATATATTATTTTAAAGCAAATGCCCTACAGATTAAAATGGTGGGTGTTTCATTTTTTTTTTTTCACACAGTATTTGCGCAGCGATTTTCAAACGCATTTTTTGGGGAAAAAACACACTTTTTTAAATTTTAATGCACTAAAACACACTATATTGCCCAAATGTTTGATGAAATAAAAAAGATGATCTTAGGCCGAGTACATGGATACCAAACATGACATGCTTTAAAATTGCGCACAAACGTGCAGTGGCAACAAAATTAATACATTTTTAAAAGCCTTTAAAAGCCTTTACAGGTTACCACTTTAGATTTACAGAGGAGGTCTACTGCTAAAATTACTGCCCTCGATCTGACCTTCGCGGTGATACCTCACATGCATGGTGCAATTGCTGTTTACATTTGACGCCAGACCGCCGCTTGCGTTCGCCTTAGCGCGAGAGCAGGGGGGACAGGGGTGCTTTTTATTTATTTTTTTTTTTTCTTTATTATTTTTTTGCTTTTTTATCTTATTTTTAAACTGTTCCTTTCATTTTTTTTTTTAAATCATTTTTATTGTTATCTCAGGGAATGTAAATATCCCCTATGATAGCAATAGGTAGTGAGAGGTACTCTTTTTTGAAAAAATTGGGGTCTATTAGACCCTAGATCTCTCCTTTGCCCTCAAAGCATCTGACCACACCAAGATCGGTGTGATAAAATGCTCCCCCAATTTCCCAATGGCGCTATTTACATCCGGCGAAATCTAAGTCATAAAATGCTCGTAGCTTCCGGTTTCTTAGGCCATAGAGATGTTTGGAGCCACTCTGGTCTCTGATCAGCTCTATGGTCAGCTGGCTGAATCACCGGCTGCATTCTCAGGTTCCCTGTTGAGACAGGAGAGCCAGAGAAAAACACGGAAGACGGTGGGGGGGGGGGGCATTCCCTCCCACTGCTTGTAAAAGCAGTCTAGAGGCTAATTAGCCGCTAGGATTGCTTTTACATGAAAGCCGACCGCTGGCTAAAAAGAATGATACCAAGATGATACCTAAACCTGCAGGCATCATTCTGGTATAACCACTCAAAGTCGTGAATGGCGTACCTGAAGACAAAAAAATGGTTAACAATAAAGCACAGTAAACGGTAAAGTATAAAAAATTGCATACCTGAAAAGCAAACATGATAAAACATAATAACAATAAAACATTGCAGAATAGAATGCAGTAAAAAAGAGCAGAACAATAGAGAGAGAGAATAGAGAGAGAGAACAATAAAACGACAACTATTTTTTTTTATTTTTGTTTGTGTTTTTTTTTTTTACACTTTTTTTTTGTAACTGTAACTTTTATAACTGTAACCGCTTCCAGGTTCGGGTCTCTCAAAATGCGATGGCATCTTGGGAGACCCTGTGAAAGTGTGCCTAGTCTGTGCAATGCTGTACCCTACGCTAATACTCAACTAGTGAATGGTAGCGTTCAAAACATTCACCAATGCAAAGACCAGGATTGTCAGGACAGGAGGGACAATAATAGTGAGTGTCACGCCTATATCCGCGCTTGCTGCAGACACAACATCTTTTTTGGGGGGGTTCGTTGGGTAGGGGTACTCGGGAGGATATATAAATGCCTCTCATGCAGCCGACTGCATTTGGTTGGGGATGTGAATGGGGGAAGTACGGGCGCTGCAGAAGCGGTGGGTTCCCAATTAGGATTGGCGAATGCAGCAGGAAGGGCACTATGGGCACGACGGGCCTGTGTTTGTCTTTTTGGTGGCAGCGGGACACTACTTGTGCTTGCCACCTCACCAGCTTGAACTGCACTTATGGGACTCGCCACGTCACCAAGTGTTACTGCAGTGCTGGTTTGACTACGACCGGGGTGTACTAGGCCGCTGGTGCTTGCCAGTTCACCAAAACGTTACAAAAAAAAGTGACAGTGATCGATCGATACTGCACTTGGGTGGGCTGGGCTGGGCCGGGCGGAGGGGCAAAACGCAGGTGCTAGCAGGTATCTGGGCTGATCCCGCTAACACTGCGTTTTTGGGAACCCTAAACTGCTGGGGACGCCAGTATAGATCTGATCGGATCAGATATTGATGCGTTCAGATACTATACCACTAAGGGAGGTATACGGTGCGTGTACGGTGCGTGCATGGGTGTTCGCGGTACTGGTGCTAATCTGACGCTGCCTAGGGCGACGCATATCA
The DNA here is from genome assembly GCA_037952835.1 of Lithobates septentrionalis. NCBI lineage: Eukaryota > Metazoa > Chordata > Amphibia > Anura > Ranidae > Lithobates > Lithobates septentrionalis. The sequence continues at coordinate 7,589,267 of JBBDGP010001277.1, read as the reverse complement.
CCGCCGGGCGATCAGGGGGCTAAACCTTTTTTCGGTAATAAACGGCGGGTGCCCTGACACTATAAAAAATAAACAAACTAACCAGCGTCACCCGTAACGGTTATACGGTGATCAGTGGTAAAAGGGTTAACTAGGGGGCCATCAAGGGGTTAAAACATTTATTAGATAGTATATGGGGGTCCCTGTCGCTATAAAACACTGACGGCGAACCTAAATATTTACGTCCCTAACTAGCGTCACCAGCGACACTAATACAGCGATCAGAAAAATGATCGCTTAGCGACACTGGCGACAGGGGGTAATCAAGGGGTTAAAACTTTATTAGGGGGGGTACCCTAGACCTACAGGGGGCTAAACTTTTATTTGGTAATAAACGGCGGGTGCCCTGACACTATAAAAAATAAACAAACTAACCAGCGTCACCCGTAACGGTTATACGGTGATCAGTGGTGAAAGGGTTAACTAGGAGGCAATCAAGGGGTTAAAACATTTATTAGGTAGTATATGGGGGTCCCTGTCGCTATAAAACGCTGACGGCGAACCTAAATATTTACGTCCCTAACTAGCGTCACCAGCGACACTAATACAGCGATCAGAAAAATGATCGCTTAGCGACACTGGTGACGGGGGGTGATCAAGGGGTTAAAACTTTATTAGGGGGGGTAAGGGGGGTACCCTAGACCTACAGGGGGGTAACAGTCACTACCCTAACACTGCTAACTGTCACAAACTGACACTATGCAGTAATCAGGAAAAAAAAAACAAAAAAAAAAAAAAACCTGCTTGGTGTCAGTTTGTGACAGGGGGGGGGGGTGATTGGGGGGGGATCGGGGGGCGATCGGGGGGGGATCGGGGGTGTAATGTATGCCTGGCATGTTCTACTGTGTGTGTGTGAGTGTTGGTGCACTTACATGTCATCTCCCCTCGGCGCTGGAACGGAAACTCCCGAGCCGAGGAGAGATGACATCACATCCTCTGCCTCTGTGTACTATACAGAGGCAGGGGATGTTTGTCATTGGCTGGGAGCGATCGCGAGGGGGGGGCCACGATCGGATGGCCTCCCCCTCGTCTCCCATCGCTTCCAACCAAATGCCGACCGCAGCTGGCACCGGGGGGGGGGTCCGATTGGACCCCCCACCCGCGGGAAGGCAATCACGTTTCAGGTACGTGATTTTGCCTGCCCGTGCCGCTCTGCTCACGTATATAGGCGTGAGGCGGTCGGCAAGTGGTTAACGATGTCCTCCGAGATTTGTTGCAGTTATGTGTGGTGGCTTATCTCGATGATATCCTCATATTTTCCAAGTCCCTGGAGAGCCACCACACAGATGTCTGTCGTGTGCTTCAGAAATGAAGAGAGAACCATCTCTATTGTAAACTGAAGAAGTGTGAGTTCCAGCGAGAACAGGTTAAATTCCTGGGCTATGTCATTTCCACTGCTGGTTTTTCGATGGACCCAGAGAAACTTTTGGCAGTCCTACAGTGGCCTCGACCCGTGGGGTTATGTCCTCTGCAGCGTTTCCTGGGTTTTGCCAACTATTATCGGAAGTTTATTCGTAACTTCGAGTCTCTGGTCAAGCCCCTGACCGATATGACAAGAAAGAACGGTAACCCCTTTTATCCTTGAGGTTGATGCTTCTGAGACTGATGTTGGCCCCCTTCTGTCTCAACGTCCTACTTCTGAGCGTGCTATGCATCCTTGTGGCTACTTTTCCAAGAAATTGTCACCTGCGGAGTGCAATTACGAGATTGGTGACAGAGAGCTGTTGGCGATCATTTTAGCCCTGAAAGAATGGAGACATCTCCTCAAAGGTACCACTGTGCCGGTTCTCATTCTTACTGACCATAAGAATCTCACATTCTTGTCTGAGGCTAAACGCCTCTCTCCCAGAAGGGCATGATGGGCTCTTTTCTTTCAAGTTTCAATTACATTGTCTCATTCTTACCAGGTACTAAAAATGTAAGGGCTGACGCCTTTGGCATGACAATTTTCCTCCACTTCCAAGTTGGAGTCGGTTCCCGTTCCTATGATTCCTCCTGATCGTATTCTGGCTACGGTTTGCACCAGTCTTACTTCTCCTTTGGGTGACAAAATTCTTGCTGCTCAGGTCGATGCTCTTCCTGAGAAACCTTGTGACCGCTGCTTTGTCCCAGAGTGTCTCCATAATGCCGTTCTCCAGACTTACCATTCTCCCAAGGCAGCTGGCCACCCTGGGAAGAATCAACTCATTTGGGCCATTTCCCAACAATTCTGGTGGCCTAGTCTACGTGCTGATGTAACTGCCTTCATAGCTGCCTGTTCCGTGTGTGCTCAGACACCTTCCAGTGGGCCTCCTACAACCCATACCCAATGGAGAGAGGCCCTGGACCCACCTGTCTATGGATTTCATTGGGGAGTTGCCCAACTCCCAAGGCAACACGGTTATCCTTATGATGGTTGACCGGTTCTCAAAGATGTGTCATTATATTCCACTTAAAAAGTTGCCCACTTCTAAGGAGCTGGCTTCCATTTTTGCTCGGGAGATCTTTCACTTACATGGGCTACCCAAGGTGATTTTCTCGGACAGGGGTAGTCAGTTTGTGTCCCGGTTCTGGCGAGCCTTTTGTGCACAGCTGGGAATTCAGCTTGCTTTCTCCTCTGCGTATCACCCGCAGGCTAATGGGGCCGCAGAATGAGCCAATCAGTCCTTGGAGCAATTCCTACGTTGCTATATTTCTGACCATCACAACTTGATTTGATTGTAGCCATATTAGTGCAATTGTGACAGAGAAAATTGAGTACTGTCCGTGATACTTTTTTTATTTGCACTAACATACAATTTTTCAGGAGAAGCTTTCGGGGTATGTCCTCTTCTTCAAGGTCCAAGCAGTACTGATTCACAAATTTTTAAGCAGAATGTTAAAGAAGAAAAAAAAAAAAAAAAGAGAAAACCAAACACATACAAATCAATGGTAATAAAGATAGCAGCAGAGTTAGTGAGATAAGACAGAGGGAGAGCTAGGGGGGAATGCAGGGGGGATACTAGTCACAGAGGGGTCGTAAAACTTTAGCATAATGTGTAAGGAAACCAATATCTAAATTCAGGCCATTTCCTTTCCTGGATAGTTCTGAAATTCCCTTTAAGAACTAAAACATTGAGGTCTTCTATAGTGTGGTCCGGTTGTGAGAAATGATGTCCCACAGGTGTGCATAAACTGTCTTCTTTATGTTCTTTGATGGTATGTCTGTGCAAATTCATCCTCGCTTGCAACTTCTGACCTGTTTCACCAACATAAACCAATATCTAAAAATTATGGCTGACCTGGAGGACAAATTCCTGAACAGCATACAACAAAAGCCATACAGATATTATCGCTATATTGATGATATATTCATGATATGGACTGAAGGTGAAGAAAATCTAAACCAATTCTTCTCATTGATCAACACTTTTCACCCATCTATCAAACTAAAAATGGACTATTCGAACACACATGTCAACTTCCTGGACACTACAGTATACATCAGGGATGACAAGCTTCACACGTCGATATACAGAAAACCGACTGACCGATGCAGCTATCTTCATAGTTCCAGTTTTCACCCCCCAACACACTAAACGGGCCATCATACACAGCCAGGCCATCAGATACCACCAAATTTGTTCAGACCCAGAAGACAGAGATAAACATCTCAGAACACTGGCAGACTCCTTCCATAAGAAAGGTTACAAAGACAAAACCATCAACAACAGCATAAACACAGCCTTGAAAACCCGAAGAGAAAATCTCCTCCAATACACAGAGAAAAAAACAAATAACCGAGTACCTCTAGTCACCACTAGGGATGAGCCGAACACCCCCCGGTTCGGTTCGCACCAGAACCCGCGAACGGACCGAAAGTTCGCACGAACGTTAGAACCCCATTGACGTCTATGGGACTCGAACGTTCGAAATCAAAAGTGCTCATTTTAAAGGCTAATTTGCATGGTATTGTCCGAAAAAGGGTTTGGGGACCCGGGTCCTACCCCAGGGGACATGTATCAATGCAAAAAAAACTTTTAAAAACGGCCGTTTTTTCGGGAGCAGTGATTTTAATGATGCTTAAAGTAAAAAGAAAAAAGTGAAATATTCCTTTAAATATCGTACCTGGGGGGTGTCTATAGTATGCCTGTAAAGTGACGCGTGTTTCCCATGTTTAGAACAGTCCCTGCACCAAATGTCATTTTTAAAGGAAAAAATCTCATTTAAAACTGCTTGCGGGTTTAATGTCATGTCGGGTCATGGCAATATGGATGAAAATCAGTGAGACAAACGGCATGGGTACCCCCCCAGTCCATTACCAGGCCCTTTGGGTCCTGTATGGATATTAAGGGGAACCCCGCACCCAAATTAAAATAAGGAAAGGCCCTATATACTCTGAACAGCAGTATACAGGCGGTGCAAACAAGACAGGGACTGTAGGTTTGTTGTTAAGTAGAATCTCTTTGTAATTTTGAACGGGTACATTTTTAACGTGTTTAGCTCCAGCCAAAAAATCTTTTTTAAGCTTTTTGGAAAACATAGGGAAGGGTTATCACCCCTGTGACATTTGTTTTGCTGTCTTTCCTCCTCTTCAGAAGATTTCACCTCACTTTTTTGTCCCAATGAAAAATGTTTTTTGAAAATTTGGGTTTTTTTGTGGAACAAGGATTGGAAAGCATCAGTGGAAAGGAGAAATTGTTTTCCCATATTAACTCTTACAGGAGAGAATTTCCCTTCCTAGGGGTAGATTTCATCTCACTTCCTGTTGTCTCCTTCCGTTTGCAAGTAGGAGTCGTTTGTAAGTTAGATGTTTGAAAGTAGGGTCCTGCCCTATATACTCAGCAGAAATTTGGGCCTTAGGTGTTGCTGTGGCCACAACACTGTAAGCCCTCACAGGGCCCTGCTGTGAAATATTAGATCAAGAATTGTAATTACATGCCCCTGTTGAACAGGAGCTGAAAAATTAGGCCTTAGGCACTGGTGCTGGTGCCACAACACTGCAACCCCTCACAGACACTCTAGTTGGAACGCAGGAACGAGCCCTGCTGCAAAGTATTGCATCAAAAATTGTAATTACACGCCCCTGTTAGACAGGGGCAGAAAAATTGGGCCTTAGGCACTGGTGCTGGTGCCACAACACTGCAACCCCTCACAGACACTCTAGTTGGAATGCAGGAACGAGCCCTGCTGCAAAGTATTGCATCAAAAATTGTAATTACACGCCCCTGTTAAACAGGGGCAGAAAAATTGGGCCTTAGGCACTGGTGCTGGTGCCCAGAACCAAAAATGTTCTTACAAGCTATCAGCGTGATGATTGAGGAGGAAGAGGATAATTACTCAGGGATAGTCACTCAGCATCAGCATAGGCAGTCTTTGAAGGGATCTGAAAAAAATTATTCAGTTACATCAGCATCAGGTGCTTGGTAGCTGGTGGTGATCCAAGACTGATTCATTTTTATGAAGGTCAGCCGATCGACCGAGTCAGTGGACAGACGCACCCTGTGATCGGTTACCACGCCTCCAGCAGCACTGAATGTGCGTTCCGAAAGAATGCTGGATGCAGGACAGGCCAGTAGCTCAATTGCATACTGTGCAAGCTCTGGCCAGTGATCCATCCTCAAGACCCAGTAACCCAGAGGATTTTCGGTGGGAAAGGTGTCCAAGTCTGATCTTGCCCCTAGGTATTCCTGCACCATGTAAAACAGACGCTGGCGATGGTTGCTGGAACCGATCATACCTTGGGGCTGCGGACCAAAAAATTGTCTGAACGCATCGGTCAGACGGCCACCTTCTCCACCGATCCTTCTTTGACTGACCGAAGCCTCAGCAACACGTTGTCCAGAAACAGGAGTTTGTAACCTCCCAGTCTCTGGGAATGCGTTGCACAGACCTTTCTGCAAGGCCTCCCGAAGATGTTTCATCCTCTGCTCCCTCTGCGATGGCAAGATAAGGTCCGCAACCTTACCCTTGTAACGTGGATCAAGGAGGGTTGCCAGCCAGTATTGGTCCTTCTCCTTGATAGCACGAATACGAGGATCCTTACGCAGGCTTTGCAGGATCAGGGAGGCCATGCAGCGTAGGTTTGCTGAGGCATTCGGTCCGGAGTCCTCTGGGTCACTAAGGACAACAACGTCCGCAGCCACCTCCTCCCAGCCACGTACAAGTCCATGTGTTCCTTGGGACTGATCCCTTAAAGACTGCTGATGCTGAGTGCCAGGCTCCACCTCCATACTGACACAATCTTCCTCCTCCTCCTCCTCCTCGTCGTCCACTTCCTGTGTGATCGGCGGGCATGCAGGAACACTGTCTGGATAAAGGGGGCCTTGAGAGCTAAGGAAGTCCTCCTCTTCCTGCCTCTGTTCTGCCTCAAGTGCCCTGTCCATTATTCCACGCAGCGTGTGCTCCAACAGGTGGACAAGGGGGACAGTGTCACTGATGCATGCACTGTCAGTGCTCACCATCCTCGTGGCCTCCTCGAATGGTGACAGGACAGTGCATGCATCCCTGATCATGGCCCACTGGCGTGGGGAAAAAAAACCAAGCTCCCCTGACCCTGTCCTGGTGCCATAGTCGCACAGGTACTCATTGATGGCCCTCTGCTGCGTGTGCAGCCGCTGCAGCATGGCCAACGTTGAGTTCCACCTGGTGGGCATGTCACAGATTAGGCGGTTCTTGGGCAGGTTAAACTCCTTTTGGAGGTCCGTCAGCCGAGCACTGGCATTATATGACCGGTGGAAATGCACAGAGACTTTCCTGGCCTGCCTCAGGACATCCTGTAAGCCCGGGTACCTGCCCAAGAACCGCTGCACCACCAAGTTAAGGACGTGAGCCAAACAGGGCACATGGGTCAGTTGTCCCTGTCGGAGGGCAGAGAGGAGGTTGGTGCCATTGTCGCAAACCACCATTCCTGCCTTAAGTTGGCGTGGCGTCAACCACCTCTGAACCTGCCCCTGCAGAGCTGACAGAACCTCTGCCCCAGTGTGGCTCCTGTCCCCCAAGCACACCAGCTCAAGCACCGCATGGCATCTTTTGGCCTGCGTACTTGCATAGCCCCTTGAACGCCTACGGAGCACCGCTGGTTCCGAGGAAGAGGCCATGGAGGAAGAAGAAGAGGAGGGGGTGGAGGAGAGAGGTGTGTCACAATCAGCATTTTGGAGGCGTGGTGGCGGAACAACCTCCAACACTACTGCACCTTGTCCTGCATCCTTCCCAGCTGCCAGCAGAGTCACCCAATGCGTCGTGAAACTTAAGTAACGTCCCTGTCCATGCCTGCTGGACCATGAGTCAGCGGTAATATGCACCTTACCGCTGACGGCCCTGTCCAGCGAGGCATGGACATTGCCTTCCACATGCCGGTAGAGAGCCGGAATCGCCTTCCGTGAGAAAAAGTGGCGTTTGGGTACCTGCCACTGAGGAACCGCACATTCCACAAACTCACGGAAGGGGGCAGAGTCTACCAACTGAAAAGGCAGCAGTTGAAGTGCTAGCAATTTTGCCAAGCTAGCATTCAACCGCTGGGCATGTGGATGGCTGGGAGCAAACTTCTTTCGGCGGTGCAGCAGCTGGGGCAGGGAAATTTGCCTGGTACAATCTGACGTCGGTGTACCAAAAGCAGATTGCCCACAAGTACTTGGCTGTGACACACCTAATTCTACACCTTCATTCCTCTCACTGCAGGTCTCAGAGAGGACTGAAGGTCTAGTGGGGTTGGAAATCTCAGCTGATGAGGAGCAAGGAGAGATCCTCTTTGTTCTTTGGTGTGGGTCTTTTAGATATGCTTGCCAACGAACTGCATGGCAGGTCAACATATGTCTGGTCAAGCATGTGGTACCCAAGCGGGAGATGTTTTGGCCACGCGAGATACGCTTGAGACATATGTTGCAAATAGCAGCGGTGCGATCTGATGCACTCGTCTCAAAAAAGGCCCACACCAAAGAACTTTTTGAATAACGCGCAGAGACTGCAGCGCCCTGCACATGTGGAGCTTTGGGGTGTGATGCAGTAAATGTGCTGCCCTTAGGCTGGCCCCTGGAGGGCATCCTGCCTCGTTGGTGATGTGCCGCCTCCTCCTCCTCCTCCTCTCTCCTATCAGGCACCCACGTTGAGTCACTGACCTCATCATCCCCTCCCTCCTCATCACTGGAGCAAACCTGGCAGTATGCTGCAGCAGGGGGAGCATGACTGCCAGATTGCTGTCCTTCTTGGGCACCCCCTCTGTCCGTGCTCATGTTACTGCCTTCATCGAGCTCAGTATCATCATCAGAGCCTTCCAAACGCTGGGCATCCTCCTGGAGCATGTACCCAACACTGTGGTCAAACAGTTCGAGGGAATCCTCAGGAGGACATGGTGGAGCTAGGGAAGGAGTCACTGATGACATTGAGCTGAGGGAAGAGGCCGCTGCTTTGCCAGACAAAGCACCCTGGGCATGGGTGAGAGAGGATGAGGAGGATGAGGACGGCTTGGTCATCCACTCGACCAAGTCTTCCGCATGTTGCGGCTCAACACGGCCAGCTGCCGAAAAAAAGGCCAAGCGTGTCCCATGGCCACGTGCTGATGAGGATGCACCGTCTCCACGACCAGCACTAGACACAGAGCCTGCTTGCCCTCTCTTATTGGCTTGTGACTGTCTGCCTCTCCTTCTTGGCCTTCCAGACATACTAATGGCCTGTAGCTGCACTAAGCTGGGATAGAACACCTGTAATTTTCTTCAGGTAGCTTTATATACTGTAACCAGACAAGCCTGCCTGTCAGTAGGAAGATAACAGGAACGGATCTAGCTGAACACTGTGAGCAGGACGCACTGCACTAAATGTAAATAGCAGGAACGGATCTAGCTGAACACTGTGAGCAGGACGCACTGACTGCACTAAATGTAAATAGCAGGAACGGATCTAGCTGAACACTGTGAGCAGGACGCACTGACTGCACTAAATGTAAATAGCAGGAACGGATCTAGCTGAACACTGTGAGCAGGACGCACTGCACTAAATGTAAATAGCAGGAACGGATCTAGCTGAACACTGTGAGCAGGACGCACTGACTGCACTAAATGTAAATAGCAGGAACAGATCTAGCTGAACACTGTGAGCAGGACGCACTGACTGCACTAAATGTAAATAGCAGGAACGGATCTAGCTGAACACTGTGAGCAGGACGCACTGACTGCACTAAATGTAAATAGCAGGAACAGATCTAGCTGAACACTGTGAGCAGGACGCACTGACTGCACTAAATGTAAATAGCAGGAACGGATCTAGCTGAACACTGTGAGCAGGACGCACTGCACTAAATGTAAATAGCAGGAACAGATCTAGCTGAACACTGTGAGCAGGACGCACTGCACTAAATGTAAATAGCAGGAACGGATCTAGCTGAACACTGTGAGCAGGACGCACTGCACTAAATGTAAATAGCAGGAACAGATCTAGCTGAACACTGTGAGCAGAACGCACTGCACTAAATGTAAATAGCAGGAACAGATCTAGCTGAACACTGTGAGCAGAACGCACTGCACTAAATGTAAATAGCAGGAACAGATCTAGCTGAACACTGTGAGCAGGACGCACTGCACTAAATGTAAATAGCAGGAACGGATCTAGCTGAACACTGTGAGCAGGACGCACTGACTGCACTAAATGTAAATAGCAGGAACAGATCTAGCTGAACACTGTGAGCAGGACGCACTGACTGCACTAAATGTAAATAGCAGGAACGGATCTAGCTGAACACTGTGAGCAGGACGCACTGCACTAAATGTAAATAGCAGGAACAGATCTAGCTGAACACTGTGAGCAGGACGCACTGCACTAAATGTAAATAGCAGGAACGGATCTAGCTGAACACTGTGAGCAGGACGCACTGCACTAAATGTAAATAGCAGGAACAGATCTAGCTGAACACTGTGAGCAGGACGCACTGCACTAAATGTAAATAGCAGGAACAGAACTAGCTGAACACTGTGAGCAGGACGCACTGCACTAAATGTAAATAGCAGGAACGGATCTAGCTGAACACTGTGAGCAGGACGCACTGCACTAAATGTAAATAGCAGGAACAGATCTAGCTGAACACTGTGAGCAGGACGCACTGCACTAAATGTAAATAACAGGAACAGATCTAGCTGAACACTGTGAGCAGGACGCACTGCACTAAATGTAAATAGCAGGAACGGATCTAGCTGAACACTGTGAGCAGGACGCACTGCACTAAATGTAAATAGCAGGAACAGATCTAGCTGAACACTGTGAGCAGGACGCACTGCACTAAATGTAAATAGCAGGAACGGATCTAGCTGAACACTGTGAGCAGGACGCACTGACTGCACTAAATGTAAATAGCAGGAACGGATCTAGCTGAACACTGTGAGCAGGACGCACTGCACTAAATGTAAATAGCAGGAACAGATCTAGCCTAATCTATCTAACTCAAATCAAATGACACTGTCTGTCTCTCTCTCTATCAGCACACCGGAACACACTACACAGGGCCGCCGTGCAGGCGGCCTTATATAGTGTGGGGCGTGTACTAAATCCCCTGATCCATAATTGGCCAAAGCCACCCTGGCTTTGGCCAATTACAGCTCTCTCTACTGACGGCGCTGTGATTGGCCAAGCATGCGGGTCATAGTGCATGCTTGGCCAATCATCAGCCAGCAATGCACTGCGATGCCGCAGTGAATTATGGGCCGTGACGCGCCACACGAATTTGGCGCGAACGGCCCATAACGTTCGCAATTCGACGGACGGTCGAACAGCCGATGTTCGAGTCGAACATGGGTTCGACTCGAACACGAAGCTCATCCCTAGTCACCACATACAACCCATCACTTGAAGGGATCAAAAAGATAATCAAAGATTTACAACCCATTATAACAGAGGATGAAACTCTGAAAGGAATATTCTAACAACCCCCATTATTGGCTTTCAGACAACCACCCAACCTCAGACACAAACTAATCAGCAGGAAACTTCACTCTGATTATGAAGTCACAAATAATGGAAGCAAACCCTGCAATAAAAAACGCTGCAAACTATGCAACCAGATCAATCTATCCAAAAGTGTTACACACACAAATGGGACCTTCAATATCATGGGATCTTACTGCTGTACCTCCAGTAATGTTGTGTACCTCATCCAATGCAAAAGGTGCAGCAAAGGATCTTATGTTGGTGAAACAGGACAGAAGTTGCAAGCGAGGATGAATTTGCACAGACATACCATCAAAGAACATAAAGAAGACAGTTTATGCACACCTGTGGGACATCATTTCTCACAACTGGACCACACTATAGAAGACCTCAATGTTTTAGTTCTTTAAGGGAATTTCAGAACTATCCAGGAAAGGAAAACGTTTGAACTAAGAATGATACTTCTTTTCGACACGAATAATAATGGCCTGAATTTAGATATTGGTTTCCTTACACATTATGCTAAAGTTTTACGACCCCTCTGTGACTAGTATCCCCTCCTGTATTCTACCCCTAGCTCTCCCTCTGTCTTATCTCACTAACTCTGCTGCTATCTTTATTACCATTGATTTGTATGTGTTTGGTTTTCTCTTTTTTTTTTTTTTTTTTTTTTCTTCTTCTTTAACATTCTGCTTAAAAATTTGTGAATCAGTACTGCTTGGACCTTGAAGAAGAGGACATACCCCGAAAGCTTGTCCTGAAAAATTGTATGTTAGTGCAAATAAAAAAAGTATCACGGACAGTACTCCATTTTCTCTGACCATTACAACAACTGGTCAGACCTATTACCATGGGCAGAGTTTGCTCACAACAGTGCCTTGAATTCTGCTTCCTGATTGTCTCCGTTTATGGTGAATTATGGTTTCCAACCTTCCATGTTGCCTGTTTCGTTTGTTCCGCAGAGTATTCCTGCGCTAGAGAAGCATCTCCGTGGTCTTCGTTCCACTTGGGCACAAGGCCAGGAGGCTTTGCGTCATGCTAATGATAGGTACAGACTCCATGCTGACCGCAGACACCTGCCTGCGCCTTCCTACCAGGTTGGGGACAGGGTCTGGCTGTCATCTCGCAGCCTCCGACTTCGTGTTCCCTCACTGAAGTTCCCACCTCGGTTTATTGGACCTTTCCGTATGCTTCGCAGGATTAACCCAGTGGCTTACGCGTTGGACCTTCCTCCTAGTATGCGCATCTCAAATGTGTTTCATGTCTCCTTATTGAAACCGTTGGTCTGCAACCGCTTTACCACTATGGTGCCACGTCCTCACCCTATACAGGTTGAGAACCATAAGGAATATGAGGTAAAATCCGTTGATGACTCCCGTAGGTTCCGTGGGTGCATACAGTACCTGGTGCATTGGAAGGGGTACAGTCTGGAGGAACGCTCCTGGGTCTCATCCTCGGACGTACATGCCCCTGCCCTCCTCTGTGAATTCCATAGATGTTTTCCCCTCAAGCCCGGTGGTCCTCCGAGGGGGAGGGGTCGTTGAGGAGGGGGTACTGTCAGGGCTGGCTCAGCCCTTCCTTCTCTGAGCTAGCCACTCAGCTGTCGGCTAATTGCCAGCTCTTTTCCCTCTCCACAGTTAACCAGCTGTTGTGGATCTGCTCATCAGTCCCGCCTACTTAAAGACATCCAGCTCACTTCTTTCCTGCCTTCGCCTTGGTCACATCACAAGAAACCTGCGTTTCTGTTTAAAGACTGGCTTGCTGACATCCCTTCCGGTTCCTTATCCTGCTTGCTGTTCCTCCACTTGGATGCCTAACTTCTGGCATGGCTGATTACTGAACTCTGGCTTGGCTGACTACCCGATCTGGTTACTGGACTCTGGCTATGCTTTGACTACGCTTACTCTATTTACTCTATTTACCTTTTTATTTTTATTAATAAACAAGTGTGATTTAACTGTACTTCTGTCTCGGTCTGGTTCATGGTTTCCGACAGTCCCACAGTTAACAGCGCATGTCAGAGCACAAACCAAGCCTTGAAGTCCAATTAATTGTCTGTAGACCTCCGAGACAGGATTGTATCAAGGCACAGATCTGGGGAAGGGTACAGAAAAATGTATGCAGCATTAAAGATCACAATAAGCACAGTGGCCTGCGTCATCCCTAAATGGAAAAGGACTCCCCCTAGAGCGGGCCGCCCGGTCAAACTGAGAGATAAGGGGAGAAGGGCTTTAGTCAGGGAGGTGACCAAGAACCCGATGGTCACTCTGACAGAGCTCTAGCATTTCTCTGTGGAGAGAGGAGAACAACCATCTCTGCAGCACTCCACCAATCAGGCCTGTATGGCCAGACAGAAGCCATTTCTCAGTAAAAGGCACATGACAGCCCGCCTGAATTAGCCAAAAGGCACCTGAAGGACTCTCAGACCATGAGAAACAAAATTCTCTGGTCTGATTAAACAAAGATTGGACTCTTTCACCTGAATGGCAAGCATCATGTCTGGAGCAAACAAGGCACCGTTTATCACCTGGCCAATACCATCCCTACAGTGAAGCATGGTGGTGGCAGCATCATGCTGTGGAGATGTATTTCAGTGGCAGAAACTGGGAGACTAGTCAGGTCGAGGGAAAGATGAATGCAGCAATGTACAGAAACATCCTTAAAGAAAATCTACTCCAGAGTGCTCTGGACCTCAGACTGAGACAACGACCCTAAGCATACAGCCAAGATAAAAAAGTAGTGGCTATGGGACAACTCTGTGAATGTCCTTGAGTGGCCCAGCCAGAGCCCAGATTTGAACATCTCTGGAGAGATCTAAAAATGACTGTGCACTGATGCTCCCTAACCAACCTGTCAGAGTTTGAGAGGTCCTGCAAAGAACAATGGGAGAAACTGCCCAAAAATAGGTGTGCCAAGTTTGTAGCATCATACTCAAAAAGACTTGAAGCTGCAATTGATGCCAAAAGTGCTTCAACAAAGTATTGAACAAAGGCTGTGAATACTTATGTACATGTGATTTATTTATTTTTAACAAATTTGCAAAGATTTCAAATTTCTTTCACGTTGTCATTATGGGGTATTGTTTGTAGAATTTTGAGGAAAATAATAAATTTAATCCATTTTGGAATACGGCTGTAACATAACAAAATGTGGAAAAAGTGAAGAGCTGTGAATACTTTCCGGATGCAGTGTACATTGACTACTCCTCAGGCACTCATCCATTCTATTGCCCCCACCTCACCTGTTAATTTACTAGGGAAGTTTAAGCTGGAGAAACAAGAGAGACGATCCTCACCATCACAGATCTCCACCAAGTACCTGACTTCTGATATTTGCTATACTATTTATGGTGTTTTACTCTGAGACAGGTGGTGATGATGAAGTGCTGAACTGGCACAGGAATAAGATGGTAATGGATGAAATATTATTAAAAAAGACAGAATTTTACCAAGGGAGGGTTTCTAATTAGGGCGGATCTGAAACTAGTTAAGCTGGATCTTGTCTTGAGAACTGTAGGAGCTCACAAAGCAGAGGTGGTGCTCCCTAGGCATCCTCAGTATAAAGTGTTATATCCGCATCAGAAGATATCTGTACCATCATACTCAATGTGCTGACAAGCTAACAGCGATACCATGTCTGTCAAGCACACAATTTGTAACCTTTGCTTTTAAACAAAGGTTATATGACTTTCAAATGCAAAATAGATAAGTAAATACACTTAATGTGTAACTGTTTAATCGACAGATTAAAAGGGCTACTAAACATTAGGGATGGGCAAAGTGTTTTCAGATAAATTGATTTAGCTGAGAAATTATGGATTGTACCATCAGTGACAGAGCTCCTTGGACAGCTTATCCCGCGTACACACGACTGGACTTTCCGGCAGAAAAGGTCCGATGGAATCATTCCATCGGACATTCCGATCATGTGCGGGCTTCATCGGACATTTTCTTTCGAAAATTCTGACAGACCTAGAAATAGAACATGTTTCAAATCTTTCCGACAGAATCAGTTCCTATCGGGAAAACTGCTCGTCTGTATGCTGTTCCGACGGACCAAAAACGACGCAAGGGCAGCTATTGGCTACTGGCTATTGAAATTCCTTTTTCTAGTCCCGTCGTACGTCATCGCATTCTAAACGATCGGACTTTGGTGTGATCGTGTGTAGGCAAGTCCGTTTCAGCGGAACTCCATCGGAACTCGGTCGAAAAAAACGTCAGAGTTTATTCTGCCGGAAAGTCCGGTCGTGTGTACGCGGCATTAGGCAAAATTTGCATGACAAAAAATCTTTTATTTGGAGAGTTGTCCTATTTTTTTTAGTTTGTAGTTTTTTTAAAAACCTTTGGTCATTATTACTGTTGCTTTTACTGTTTAATTTTGATTTGTATACTGTTTTTTAATTTCTGTGCAAAAGATATAAAACATTGAGGCAATGTAAAGCCCATTGCATCCCTTAAAAAAACTACCATAACTTCCTTCACCATTGTCTCCAATGCACTTTACCAAAATTGTGAACTTTTGACAAAAATAGTACAATTTTGATTGAGATTTATGGAAAATTAAAACTCAGAATTTAGATCCCTCTTACTAAACACTGATATGAGCTGGTACACTTATAAATATGTAAAAAAAAATCACAATGATGACAGGGGATTTTTTAAAATGAAAGACCAAAAGTGGGCAGCAATATGTTCCTGCAAACCTCCTGTCCAATGGCCTCCATAGAAGAAAGCTACCATCTTTGTGTGTTTTCTTGCCTCATTTCCCCACCAACAGCTATGTAATAGCTGCACAGAAAACGTATATAATATTAAATATTTTCAAATCTCTACTGGTATAGATTGCATTGATGGAATGTTACGGAACTCTTACATAATTTAACTTTTTGTTGTGCACTTAATAGTATACTACATTAACTGCTTATTAAATATGCACCTTAGAGTCTTTAAACTCAAATACCCAGGGTATAGCAGTATAATATCAGCCTTGTGTTTCCATGGACACCAATCTAACACTCCAATGAAAAATGTAACATTATTCTCTGTCCTTGTGGAAGTATTTTCACAATAAATGGCTGTCATTGTTATGATGTACCTAACACATTGGTACAAAGGGTCATGATCTTTTTAAAGAGATTCTAAATTCAAAGTATGGATCCCTTTTTATTGGATAAAGCCTAGTCATAACTCTAGCACAATAATGTTGCAACCACAAAATTTTGAAGTGGCCTCATGGGATTGTCACCCCCACCCAGTTCTATTTTGGTAAACCTCTATTCAATTGAATTAGTGTGCTGTGAATTACAATTTTTGTGGGTCTGCTTGCTGATTCTCCTTTCTCAAGTTGCTGCTGAGAAGTTATAGAAGTTGCCATCACTTAGATAAATACTAAACAGTTGACAAGAACATTGGAGAATGCCAGCTTGGCATGAAAAGGAACATGATCATTTCACATACCAGGATAAAAATACTTATTTTTTTAAAAAAGTGACAGTTATTTTTAGTTGAGTCCAACAAGCTCATCCACACCAGCTTTACTCTCTAAAAAACAAATTGAGTTCACATTGCGCTTTAGAAAGCATTTGACAGGTGGTGGGGAAGCAGTGTATTGCTTCTTTACCACCTACTTTAACCCCTTGAACCCTGCACTAGCATTGCATGCGGTTTCAGGGCACTTGCACAGCGGCAGGGGGTATAATTCTTGCTTCAGCCACGATGCATGTATACACCCCCAACTAAAGGGGGTAGAAGTGGTGGGGGGCATTAAAGCACACCCCAACAGTGGGGACTGCCCCTCAACCGCTACTGTGAACAAGCCCTTTGGCAGCTATGGCTTGCCTTTGTATATCAGGCACTGAGGTTCAAGCTGTGACATTTATTTCCACCCTCCTTTTGTTGCGGCTATTCTTGTTGGTTGTATTGCTACCCACCTTTGTGAACGGACAGTGTTGTACTAATTTTGAGGACTATCCCATATACAGGGTTCCCCTCTACTGACAGAGGCAGGGCATAAGCTTCCTTAACCCACTAGGATAGGATCTCAGGGACTATCTCATTGCTTCCTATAGAGACATCAAAAGGCAAAAAGGGAACTATATAGAGACAATTCTGTGCCCTTACACTACACCACCTCAATATATTACACTTTTGTTCTTAGGTTTAAGCTTTTTTTATCACTTTAAAGTGTTCAACTGGACCAAACTGGCTCAGATAAACTATTTTAATTCAAAAGATATAGGTGGTGTTGCCCAATTCCTCTATTGCTTCAATGTGAAATCAACGTATAACCTTCATAACATATATTCAATGATTAAAAAGTGATAAATAATATAAATCAACATAAACCATAATCAATAACTGAACCAAAGCATATATATCCTCAATAAATTAGTGAGTGTCCAAGTGATCTATTCAAATATAGTGTTTAGTCCTTTGCTGAAATCCAAAAACCGCTGTGCTTTCACCAATCACCTCAGTGCTCACAGAACTCTCACCTCATAGCCACATATAATCCTTCCTTGGGATATCCCTCTCCTTATCTCTTCTATGTTGGTTCCAAGATCCAGGCTCTTGAAGTATCGCTAATAGCTTTTACATGCAAGGCGAGTCTGTCCCTGTCCTCTTGTGTCTTGAGCCTCTCTATTTGTCAGTGAGGTCATCTGTCGCAATAAATGACAGAGAGGAGGGCAAAAGCAGTAATCTTAACTAACAGGCTACTCAAGCCCAACAGGCTACCCAAGTTGGGCTTGGGTAGCCTGTTAGTTAAGATTACTGCTTTTGCCCTCCCCTCTGTCATTTATTGTGATGGGTGACCTCACTAACAAATAGACCTCAAGATACAAGAGGACCGGGACAGACCCACCTTGCATGTAAAAGCTATTAGCGATACTTCAAGAGCCTGGATCTTGGAACCAACATAGAAGAGATAAGGAGAGGGATATCCCAAGGAAGGATTACCAGTCCCATATTCAAACCTGATCCTAAGGCTTTTTATATGTGGCTATGAGGTGAGAGTTCTGTGAGCACTGAGGTGATTGGTGAAAGCACAGCGGTTTTTGGATATCAACAAAGAAGGACTTAACACTATATTTGACTAGATCACTTGGTCACTCACTAGTTTATTGAACATATATATGCTTTGGTTTATAATTGATTTATGGTTTATGTTGATTTATATTATTTATCACTTTTTAATTATTGAATATTTATTATAAAGGTTATACAGGAGGTCCTCTAGTTACAAACATCCGACTTACAAACGACTCCTACTTACAAACGGAGGGAGACAACAGGACGTGAGAGGAAATCTACCCCTAGGAAGGGAAATTCTCTCCTGTAAGAGTTATTATGGGAAAAGAGTAACTCCACTGATGCTTTATCACCAAGGCTTGTTTCCACATGAACCCAAAATTTTCAAAATCCAATTGTCATTGGGATAGAAAGTGAGGTGAAATCTTCTGAACAGGGGCACAGACAGCGAAACAAATATTACAGGGGTGTTAACCCTTCCCTATGCTACCCAAAAAGCTTGAAAATGTTTTTCTTGGCTGGAGCTACACTTGCAAAATGTACCTGTTACGACTTAAGCCGCGTACACATGATCGGATTTT
Source organism: Lithobates septentrionalis (assembly GCA_037952835.1). Classification (NCBI taxonomy): domain Eukaryota; kingdom Metazoa; phylum Chordata; class Amphibia; order Anura; family Ranidae; genus Lithobates; species Lithobates septentrionalis. Next base: position 7,570,750 of record JBBDGP010001277.1, on the reverse strand, counting down.
CCGACGGGAAATGTGTGATGACAGGCTGGTGACGGAAAAACCGACCGTGTGTATGCTCCATCAGACAATTGTTGGCCAACTTTCCGCGGACAAATGTTGGATGGCAGGTTTATAAATTTTCTGCGGACAAATGTGTGTTGTCGGATTCTCCGATCGTGTGTACACAAGTCCGTCGGACAAAAGTCCAAAGTACAAACATGCATGCTCGGAAGCAAGGACGAGCCAGAAGCGGTCGGTCTTGTATAACTAGCATTCGTAATGGAGAATTAACATTCGTGACGTGGCAAATTATGAAATCTCGAAATGCAACGCACAATTCTCTTCTTCTTTAACGGGATAATAATGAAGCTGCTTTGCTGGTGATACTGATGGAGTTATTGCAAACACATTTTCAAAGGCTTTTTTTTTCTAGTGATATCAAGAATAATACTATTATTCTTGTTATTTTTATCTTTTTTGGTGCAAGTTACCACAATACCATTATCCTGTATTTTTTATAATCGAAGATACAACTATGTTGGTGTCCCTTGTTAACCACTTGCCGACCGCCTAACGCAGATATACTGCGGCAGAATGGCACGGGCAGGCAGAATCACGTACCCATACGTGATCTGCCTCCCGCGGGCGGGGGGTCCGATCGGACCCCCCCCCCCGGTGCCAGCGGCGGTCGGCTTGTGACTGGCAGCGTTGAGAGGCGAGGGGGAGACCATCCGATCGTGGCCCCCCCCTCGCGATCGCTCCCAGCCAATGGGAATCCTCCCCTGCCTGTGTGTAGTTTCACACAGGCAGAGGATGTGATGTCATCTCTCCTCGGCTCGGCAGTTTCCGTTCCAGCGCCGAGGAGAGAAGACATGTGAGTGCACAACACACACACACAGTAGAACATGCCAGGCATACTTTACACCCCCGATCCCCCCCCAATCACCCCCCCCTGTCACAAACTGACACCAAGCAGTATTTTTTTTTTTTTTTCTGATTACTGCTAGGTGTCAGTTTGTAACAGTTAGAAGTGGTAGGGCAGTGAGTGTTAGCCCCCTGTAGGTCTAGGGTACCCCCCTAACCCCCCCTAATAATGTTTTAACCCCTTGATCACCCCCTGTCACCAGTGTCACTAAGCGATCATTTTTCTGATCTCTGTATTAGTGTCGCTGGTGACGCTAGTTAGGGACGTAAATATTTAGGTTCGCCGTCAGCGTTTTATAGCGTCAGGGACCCCCATATACTATCTAATAAATGTTTTAACCCCTTGATTGCCCCCTAGTTAACCCTTTCACCCCTGATCACCGTATAACTGTTACGGGTGACGCTGGTTAGTTCGTTTATTTTTTATAGTGTCAGGGCACCCGCCGTTTATTACCGAATAAAGGTTTAGCCCCCTGATCGCCCGGCGGTGATATGCGTCGCCCCAGGCAGCGTCAGATTAGCGCCAGTACCACTAACACCTACGCACGCAGCATACGCCTCCCTTAGTGGTATAGGATCTGAACGGATCAATATCTGATCCGATCAGATCTATACTAGCGTCCCCAGCAGTTTAGGGTTCCCAAAAACGCAGTTTTAGTGGGATCAGCCCAGATACCCGCTAGCACCTGCTTTTTCCCCTCCGCCCGGCCCAGCCCACCCAAGTGCAGTATCGATCGATCACTGTCACTTACAAAACACTAAACACATAACTGCAGCGTTCGCAGAGTCAGGCCTGATCCCTGCAAACGTTAACAGTTTTTTTGGTAGCATTTTGGTGAACTGGCAAGCAAGCACCAGCCCCAGGCAGCGTCAGGTTAGCGCCAGTACCGCTAACACCCACGCACGCACCGTACACCTCCCTTAGTGGTATAGTATCTGAACGGATCAATATCTGATCCGATCAGATCTATACTAGCGTCCCCAGCAGTTTAGGGTTCCCAAACACGCAGTGTTAGCGGGATCAGCCCAGATACCTGCTAGCACCTGCGTTTTGCCCCTCCGCCCGGCCCAGCCAAGCCCACCCAAGTGCAGTATCAATCGATCACTGTCACTTACAGAACACTAAACGCATAACTGCAGCGTTCGCAGAGTCAGGCCTGATCCCTGCGATCGCTAACAGTTTTTTTGGCAGCGTTTTGGTGAACTGGCAAGCACCTGTCCCAGGCAGCGTCAGGTTAGCGCCAGTACCGCTAACACCCACGCACGCAGCATACACCTCTGTTAGTGGTATAGTATCTGAACGGATCAATATCTGATCCGATCAGATCTATACTAGCGTCCCCAGCAGTTTAGGGTTCCCACAAACGCAGTGTTAGCGGGATCAGCCCAGATACCTGCTAGCACCTGCGTTTTGCCCCTCCGCCCGGCCCAGCCCAGCCCACCCAAGTGCAGTATCGATCGATCACTGTCACTTACAAAACACTAAACGCATAACTGCAGCGTTCGCAGAGTCAGGCCTGATCCCTGCGATCACTAACAGTTTTTTTTGTAGCGTTTTGGGGAACTGGCAAGCACCAGCGGCCTAGTACACCCCGGTCGTAGTCAAACCCGCACTGCAGTAACACTTGGTGATGTGGCGAGTCCCATAAGTGCAGTTCAAGCTGGTGAGGTGGCAAGCACAAGTAGTGTCCCGCTGCCACCAAAAAGACAAACACAGGCCCGTCGTGCCCATAGTGCCCTTCCTGCTGCATTCGCCAATCCTAATTGGGAACCCACTGCTTCTGCAGCGCCCGTACTTCCCCCATTCACATCCCCAACCAAATGCAGTCGGCTGCATGAGAGGCATTTTCTTTATGTCCTCCCGAGTACCCCTACCCAACGAAACCCCCCAAAAAAGATGTCGTGTCTGCAGCAAGCGCGGACATAGGCGTGACACCTGCTATTATTGTCCCCCCTGTCCTGACAATCCTGGTCTTTGCATTGGTGAATGTTTTGAACGCTACCATGCACTAGTTGAGTATTAGCGTAGGGTACAGCATTCCACAGACTAGGCACACTTTCACAGGGTCTCCCAAGATGCCATCGCATTTTGAGAGACCCGAACCTGGAACCGGTTACAGTTATAAAAGTTACAGTTACAAAAAAATTGTAAAAAAAAAAACAAAAACCCACAAACAAAAATATAAAATAAAAAAAAATAGTTGTCGTTTTATTGTTCTCTCTCTCTCTCTATTCTCTCTATTGTTCTGCTCTTTTTTACTGTATTCTATTCTGCAATGTTTTATTTTTATTATGTTTTATCATGTTTGTTTTTCAGGTATGCAATTTTTTATACTTTACCGTTTACTGTGCTTTATTGTTAACCATTTTTTTGTCTTCAGGTACGCCATTCACGACTTTGAATGGTTATACCAGAATGATGCCTGCAGGTTTAGGTATCATCTTGGTATCATTCTTTTCAGCCAGCGGTCGGCTTTCATGTAAAAGCAATCCTAGCGGCTAATTAGCCTGTAGACTGCTTTTATAAGCAGTGGGAGGGGATGCCCCCCCCCCAATGTCTTCCGTGTTTTTCTCTGGCTCTCCTGTCTCAACAGGGAACCTGAAAATGCAGCCGGTGATTCAGCCAGCTGACCATAGAGCTGATCAGAGACCAGAGTAGCTCCAAACATCTCTATGGCCTAAGAAACCGGAAGCTACGAGCATTTTATGACTTAGATTTCGCCGGATGTAAACAGCGCCATTGGGAAATTGGGAAAGCATTTTATCACACCGATCTTGGTGTGGTCAGATGCTTTGAGGGCAGAGGAGAAATCTAGGGTCTAATAGACCCCAATTTTTTCAAAAAAGAGTACCTGTCACTACCTATTGCTATGATAGGGGATATTTACATTCCCTGAGATAACAATAAAAATGATTTAAAAAAAAAAATGAAAGGAACAGTTTAAAAATAAGATAAAAAAAAAAAAATAATAATAAAGAAAAAAAAAAAAAGCAACCCTGTCCCCCCTGCTCTCGCGCTAAGGCGAACGCAAGCGTCGGTCTGGCGTCAAATGTAAAAAGCAATTGCACCATGCATGTGAGGTATCACCGCGAAGGTGAGATTGAGGGCAGTAATTTTAGCAGTAGACCTCCTCTGTAAATCTAAAGTGGTAACCTGTAAAGGCTTTTAAAGGCTTTTAAAAATGTATTTAGTTTGTCGCCACTGCACGTTTGTGCGCAATTTTAAAGCATGTCATGTTTGGTATCCATGTACTCGGCCTAAGATCATCTTTTTTATTTCATCAAACATTTGGGCAATATAATGTGTTTTAGTGCATTAAAATTTAAAAAAGTGTGTTTTTTCCCCAAAAAATGCGTTTGAAAAATCGCTGCGCAAATACTGTGTGAAAAAAAAATTAAACACCCACCATTTTAATCTGTAGGGCATTTGCTTAAAAAAACATATATAATGTTTGGGGGTTCAAAGTAATTTTCTTGCAAAAAAAAAATATTTTTTTATGTAATCAAAAAGTGTCAGAAAGGGCTTTGTCTTCAAGTGGTTAGAAGAGTGGGTGATGTGTGACATAAGCTTCTAGATGTTGTGCATAAAATGCCAGGACAGTTCAAAACCCCCCCAAATGACCCCATTTTGGAAAGTAGACACCCCAAGCTATTTGCTGAGAGGCATGTCGAGTCCATGGAATATTTTATATTGTGACACAAGTTGCGGGAAAGAGACAATTTTTTTTTTTTTTTTTTGCGCAAAGTTGTCACTAAATGATATATTGCTCAAACATGCCATGGGAATATGTGAAATTGCACCCCAAAATACATTCTGTTGCTTCTCCTGAGTACGGGGATACCACATGTGTGAGACTTTTTGGGAGCCTAGCCGCGTACGGGACCCCGAAAACCAAGCACCGCCTTCAGGCTTTCTAAGGCCATAAATTTTTGATTTCACTCTTCACTGCCTATCACAGGTTCGGAGGCCATGGAATGCCCAGGTGGCAAAAAAAAACCCCCAAATGACCCCATTTTGGAAAGTAGACACCCCAAGCTATTTGCTGAGAGGTATAGTGAGTATTTTGCAGACCTTACTTTTTGTCACAAAGTTTTAAAAATTGAAAAAAGAAAAAAAAAAAGTTTTTTCTCGTCTTTATTTTCAAAAACAAATGAGAGCTGCAAAATACTCACCATGCCTCTCAGCAAATAGCTTGGGGTGTCTACTTTCCAAAATGGGGTCATTTGGGGGCTTTTTATGCCATCTGGGCATTTTATGGCCTTCAAAACTGTGATAGGTTGTGAGGAGTAAAATCAAAAATGTACGCCCTTAGAAATCCTGAAGGCAGTGATTGGTTTTCGGGGGGCCCCGTACGCGGCTAGCCTCCCAAAAAGTCCCACACATGAGGTATCCCCATACTCAGGAGAAGCAGCTAAATGTATTTTGGGGTGCAATTCCACATATGCCCATGGCCTGTGTGAGCAATATATCATTTAGTGACAACTTTTTGTAATTTTTTTTTTTTTTTTGTCATTATTCAATCACTTGGGACAAAAAAAATGAATATTCAATGGGCTCAACATGCCTCTCAGCAATTTCCTTGGGGTGTCTACTTTCCAAAATGGGGTCATTTGTGGGGGTTTTGTACTGCCCTGCCATTTTAGCACCTCCAGAAACGACATAGGCAGTCATAAATTAAAGGCTGTGTAAATTCCAGAAAATGTACCCTAGTTTGTAGGCGCTATAACTTTTGCGCAAACCAATAAATATACACTTATTGACATTTTTTTTACCAAAGACATGTGGCCGAATACATTTTGGCCTAAATGTATGACTAAAATTGAGTTTATTGGATTTTTATATAATAACATCAAAAGAAAGCTCTATTTGTGGGAAGAAAAGGACGCAAATTTCGTTTGGGTACAGCATTGCATGACCGCGCAATTAGCAGTTAAAGCGACGCAGTGCCAAATTGTAAAAAGTGGTCTGGTCAGGAAGGGGGTAAATCCTTCCGGGGCTGAAGTGGTTAATTTTACATTGTATATTTTAAAATGTAACTGCCTACTCCCAAACTGTCATTTGAAGTAAAACGCATAGCCAAGTATTCTCCACAATTTTTTATTGTGCATTAAAAAAAGAAAACAAATAAAATTAGACATGCTATCTGCCAATAGAACTTAACCAAAAAGTGCATTCTATGCATCCAAAAATATAGAAAATATACCAAATCAAATCATTATTATTCAACCAAAAAATAAAATAAAAGCCTCATGCATGTGTCTTGCTTATTAACCACTTAAGGACCAGCCTCATTTTGGATTTTAGGTGTTTACATGTTTAAAACAGGTTTTTTTGCTAGAAAATTACTTAGAACCCCCAAACATTATATATGTTTTTTTTCTAACACCCTAAAGAATAAAATGGTGGCCGTTGCAATACTTTTTTTTGCACCGTATTTGCGTAGCAGTCTTAGAAGCGCACTTTTTTTGGAAAAAAATCACTTTTTTGAATAAAAAAATAAGACAACAGTAAAGTTAGCCCATTTTTTTTAATATTGTGAAATATAATGTTACGCCAAGTAAATTGATGTCACGCTTCAAAATTGCGCCCGCTCGTGGAATGGCGTCAAACTTTTACCCTCAAAAATCTCCATTGCCAATGTTTAAAAAATTCTACTGGTTGCATGTTTTGCGTTACAGTGGAGTTCTAGGGCTAGAATTATTGCTCTCGCTCTACCGGTCACGGCAATACCTCACATGTGTGGTTTGACCACCATTTTCATATGCGGGCGCTACTCGCATATGCGTTCGCTTCTGTGTGCGAGCTCGTCGGGACGGGGGGGTTAAAAAAAAAATGTATTTTTATTATTTATTTTACATTATTTTATTTATTTTTACACCATTTCAAAAAAAAAAATGGTGTCACTTTTATTCCTTTTACAAGGAATGTAAACATCCCTTGTAATAGAAAAGAGCATGACAGGACCTCTTAAATATGAGATCTGGGGTCAAAAAGACCTCAGATCTCATATTTACACTAAAATGCAATAAAAAAAAAAAGTCATTTAAAAAAATGACTTTGAAAAAAATATGCCTTTAAGAGGCGTGGGCGGAAGTGACGTTTTGACGTCGCTTCCACCCAGCAGTGTCATGGAGACGAGTGGGCGCCATCTTAGCCTCACTTGTCTCCAGGCACAGCAGGCAGATAGACGCGATCGCCTCCGCCGCTACCGTCGGCTCCAATAAGCGGCGGAGGGCACCGAATCGCGGCGGGAGGGGGGGCCCCTCTCCCGCCACCGATAAAAGTGATCTCGCTGCGAATCCGCTGCAGAGACCACTTTTATCAGAAAGAGGACCGCCGCACGAAAACGGGGATACCGGGGTTATGGCAGCTAGCTCCTGCTATAACAACGATATACCCCTTCAAAGTTTGGACATACATTGGCGTGCGGCGTCCCGGAAGTTAATATAGGGGGTCAACAATGCCAAGTGTTGGTGAAAGCAGGGGTCCGTCATCCGGAGATAATTCCTAAAATTATCCAGATTATTCTCTTGGAGCTCCCACAGCAAAGGCATATGACATAATTGGTCACAATTTTTTAAAGCAACCAATTCTTCGTCCAAAAAATCTTCCTCCTCCTGTTCCTGGACTTCGGTCAAAGCAATAACTCCAAGGCCAATAATAAATAACACGTTATCTCCTCCGATTCCGCAACATGGCTGGTTGACGAACATCCATTCAGAAACAAGATGAAAAGTGCGAAATGAAAAGCGTGAATCAACACTCACCAAACTTCTACTAACATGAAATTAGCAGAAGGAGCACAAAGGGTGGCGCCTGACAATTGAACCTCCTCTTTTTCGGCTCATAGAACGTCACTACGTTCGTGTTTGTTGGCCGACAATTGTGTACCGTTTGTATGCAAAACAAAATCCAGGCACTCGCCTTCGGACAAAAGTCAGAGGTTTTGTCTGCGGAAAATTCTATTGTGTGTATGAGGCTTAACAAACAGATTCAACTTAAGAACAAACCTACAGACCCCGGGGACCGCCTGTATGTTGATTTCACATTGAAGCAATAGAGGAATTGCGCAACACCACCTATATCTTTTAATGTATTACATGTGTAATTGTGAACACATTAGGTATTGCAACATCTCCATTGATCTAGATGGAAATTGCAATGTTGTCTGTCTGTCTTTCCACCTCGGCCAATCAGAGGAATCCTTGCATTTATTGTTAAAAATACAAGGCTTTTCCTGAATAGCAGAAAAACACTCAGCCCGATTTTCTCTCATTCTGGCAGCAGACGCATGAAAAGTCCCCTGTACTGCTGAGGGAACACAGCACTGCTTAATGTATGCTACTACAATATACTACCACACCCAGGGACCACATCATTTTGTAATGGAAATAGTTAATTGGGGCCAACTTGGCCCAAGTAAACTGTTTGAAATTATTATAAAGCTTGAATTCTACTTATAATAGCATTTAGGAGTAAGCGAATTGTTGGTGTTATGTCTTTAGTATGATTAAAATGTATCTCTCCACTCCTCAGTCTCCTCACGTATCACTAATTTACTAACAGACATATCAGCCTGGATGTCACACCACTTCCTCAAACTCAATCTATCCAAAACCAAGCTCATCATTTTTCCTCCCCCACATGCCCTTTCCCCTGACTTACAAATCCATCCACAACTCAGCCCCCAGCTACATCACTAGCCTGGTCTCAAAATACCAACCAAATAGTTCTCTTCATTCCTCCCAAGACCTGTTGCTCTGTCGCTCCCTCGTCACCTCCTCCCATGCTCACCTCTAGGACTTTTCCCGAGTCTCTCCCATCCTGTGGAACTCCCTACCCCAATCTGTCCAACTATCTCCTACTCTGTTTTCTTTTAGACTATCCCTGAAAACCCTCCTCTTCAGAGAAGCATATTCTGCCCCCACCTAACAACTATACTTTTATTTTCTCTATCAGCACATCCCCCACAGTTACCTTTTGTATCACTTGACCCTCCCTCCTAGATTGTAAGCTCTAATGAGCAGGGCCCTCTAATTCTTCCTATATTGAATTGTATTGTAACTGTACTGTATGCCTTCATGTTGTAAAGTGCTGCACAAACTGTTGGTGCTATATAAATCCTGTATAATAATAATAATTATCAAAGGTTATAGCTGAAGTTAAAGTTGTTTAAAACCCCAATAAATAGTTGCAGCCATTTTTTTTTTGCCTCACACCTTGCATCATCATATTATATTATGGTTTATTCAGTAATGCCACGTACACACGAGCGGGAATTCCGCCAGCAAAAGTCCGATGAGAGCTTTTGGTCGGAAATTGCGACCGTGTGTATGCTCCATCGGACTTTTGCTGGCAGAATTCCAGCCAGCAAAAGATTGAGAGCAGGTTCCCTATTTTTCGGTCGGAAAAAGTTCCTAACCGAAAATGCGTTCGTCTGTATGCAATTCGGACGTGCAAAAAATCACGCATGCTCGGAAACAATTCGACGCATGCTCGGAAGCATTGAACTTCATTTTCTCAGCTCATCGTAGTGTTGTATGTCACCGCGTTCTTGATGGTCTTTTGTGTGACCGTGTGTATGCAAGCCAAGCTTGAGCGGAATTCCGTTGGAAAAACCATCCAAGATTTTTCCAACGGAAATTCCGCTCGTGTGTATGGGGCATTACTGTATTATTTATAGGTGGTGAGTGGATGTTAGTGGATATATACAATGCCACATCAAACCCAGGATGTAACAAAAGGCAAACCTAAAAAAAAACAAACTATACATAGCTGTCGCCATGTGAACTCATCGTAAGTATTGGATAACGTGACGTCTGCTGTAAATGACAGTAATATTAGGTTTCATTAAGCATTTCAGTGGCCATATAATTGTTCATACCCAGAGGATAAATGCATTCATCAGGCTCACAGAACTCTGATGTGAAATCTAATATCCTTTGTTAATAAAGAGGTATTTTTTTCATCATAAAAGAGCAAACGTTATACACTGCCAAGGGACTCCAAGCAAAACAACTGCTCATAAAGCTGCAGCAATGCCTGATATGCATAGCTCCCAACTTTCCCTGATTTAGAGCAATGTCCCTCTGTCCCTCTTTCCTCCTCAATTGTCCCTCATTTTGGTCTGCTCTATATAGTTGTATATAAAATTCACATTTTATCTTTCAAAAAGTGCTAAACCTTTCATTCCATTTCTAAATTGCTGCATTTTTAAATTTCAAAAGCCAGTATAAATGAATAGTAGTGTTAAAAAAAGCACTTGTGGGTTTAACTAATCATTTTTTTTTGTATAATTCTCCTTTAAGTGGGTGTGGCAGGGGGTGTGTCCTATGCCCACATACTTTGCTAATAGGTATCCCTTATTCCCATTTCAAAAAGTTGTGAGGTATGTATATGCTTTCTATTTTTATTAGCAGTATTAAAACCCCCACCTCCAGCCAAAACATCTTATTTTTTATTTTAGGGCCGGTTCACACCATGAAATCGCAAATGATTCACAAGCAATCGGGGGGGGGGGGGGGGAGCAATTGGAGCCCATTAATTTCAATAGACTGAAATTGTATCAGGCTGGAGCAAAAGGAACCGGGTGGAGGAAAACTTTCACTAACAGAAAGGAAATCAGCACAAGGGAATTATCCTACTGACTGTAAGTTATGTCCCTTATGCTGATTTTTCTGTTTGTGATTTTGGCTTTAATGTTACTTTGTCATTTGTGTTGACTTCTTGATGTGTCACAAATGATCCCTGTATATTTATAAAAGTATTACCTATGTACAGGTGACATTTTAGAGTTGATGTCTGCACAGCATAAAGGCCGATGCAGCTAATAAGGCCTCAGAACATATCACATTACTGTATATTTCTCTGTGTCTCCCAAGTGCTTCTTACTTCTCCATCATTCTAATAATTAAAATCATATGTATTAGAAATATAGCAGAAATTGCCAGCAGTGATATCATTTTTCTCTTGCTCTGACATGCATGGCAGCTCACAGACATAGTTTGGAGAATCCCATATTGAAGTATAACTGATGAAATGTTTTATTCTCTGTAAAAGCTAGGTTTCCCAAATCCAAACTGCGAAGAAATTCTTCAACTGTCTGTTAAAAATAGAGGTTGATTTGGCTATAAGTTTACCTTTTAACTTCAAAAAAAGTCATAGTGCTTTCACTTTTCATTAGGATATATTGTTCATTTCCAGTATTTCTTTAGCCTTTAGTATGTATAATGATCTCCGGTAAACGCTAGCTGCATCTTACGATGATCTAATAACATAATCCAAAATGTAATTTCAGAAAAACATCAATCCTTTCAGTAGAATTAAAATGTATCTGAATTCAAGTCACTATATCTCTAATAGTTAGACAAATGAAAACATTTTGTGTCTACTCCCTTTTAGTCACCATACCATGTTACTTTAAAAAGTGCAGAAATGTAAAGTGTATCTAATGCTATAATTATTATTTTTTTCATTTTGAAAAAAGTGGTAAGGGCCAGGGTTAGAACCTTAATCTGGTTTATATTGCTTTATTAGAAATTAAAATGACATTTGAAGAATCTTATTTAAAAAAAGAAACACATGTCACCAGCATCTTTGAAAGCCATGGTCTTGCCAGAATAAAATCTTTAGAGCTTTCCAGCACTAAGGCCATCTTCCGCCCTGCCCCAGGGTATGGTGGTATATCACCCACAGTGACAGGCTGAAATTTGGTAGATTGTAAGCTCCTTGCAGGTCCAGTTTTGTGAAAATGTGAGCCCCATGGAGATGATCAAATGGTTTGGTGGGCTATATACTCAACCTCTAGGGACACTGGTACCAGAATTTTAAATTAATTGCACAGTTGTGGGGCTTATGGGGTGGAAATTCATCCACATTTTTCTTGGAGAGGATGTCTAAGAAGTCTGCATAATGAGGTGGAACAAAATGTAAGGGCTTGGAAGACACCAAAATCAAAGGTTTAAGTGGAGTAACCTTGGCTAGAAATCTGGTGTGACAGGATGGGACCAAATCCAACAAGTGTGAGGCACCCCAATCATACACTGGTGGATGCTGTTGGAGCCATTGGAGGCTCAAGACAAATTTAGAGGAGACCCCTCAAAGAATGATGGGTTTTGCTTCTGAACACTCTCAGGTTGTGGCACTCTGACTCACCTAGGCAAGCTGCTTCTGGAAACTGTGAACAGGTATACAGGTGAGAGTCTCTAGAAACACTGGGGAGACAGGAACATGGGAAAGGGCTAGTAGTTTATGACAGGCAGTGTTGCTTAGGGCAACAGAACACAGGCTGGAGTGCACAGGGTCACCTGAACAGGGTACAGACTGGAGTGCATGGTGTAAATGAAACAGAATAGTGTATGGGATCACTGGAGTAGGGTATAGATAAGAGTGCACTGGGGTCACGTTGAAACAGAGGATGAAGGATACATGCCAGAAAGCACCGGGGTCACACAGGAACCCAAGATGCAGGAAACAGCCTGGACTACAATGAGATCACACTGGAACAGCTAGGAGGCACTGGGGATCTCAGGAGAAATCTCTGGAGATTACAAGTGGTCAGGTCGCTGGTGTGTGGATGTGTTGTTTGAACACTGATCAACATGCATGCTAGAACTTTAGGACAATGCCCCTTCTGTGATTGACTGCTGCAATACCAATGGAACCCTGAAGCTTGTGGCCACATACAGAGGGGAAGGCCAAGCTCTGTAGTGTGGAACAGGTGAGTGTGACAGTGGACTTTTGCAGGACAGCCATTTCTTAGGAACTTTCAGCCTTTAGTGCATGGTTCCACCCCTTAACCCCTGTACTAACATGCTAAGCAATTATCCGACTGCAGCCACCAGATGTCAAGGATCATGCCATGATGACTTGCTTATCGGATCAAAAGCCCTGTTTATGTAAGAAGAGGAATAAGGAAAAGGCTTACTTTGGATAGGTATAACAAGACTGTAAAATAATTATCTCCGCCTGCAATACCACCAGTCACCACTAGAGGGAGATTCATCCAAATCTAGCTGTCTGAACTCACAGACAGATACAAACCTTGCAAACAATCTGATGCACTCTAAAGGTTGTGTGGCAGCTCCAGCGATTTCCACACGCTTCTAAAATTCCCTAATTAGCTATCCAGTAAGCTGGAATATTTGCACACTTTCATCTTTCTCACTGTCCACACAGACACCCACAGAAGGCTTTGTATATTTAACATCCATATGCAGTTATCTCATAGAAATATCTACAGAGGTAAAAATTACAATAGACAGTAAACAAAATTACATACTGAAATGTTGCTTTTTGCTATGAAATAAGAAGGGAGAAAACCAGAATTCAGCTTTACTGTTTGGTTAGTATTGTTTAATCCTGTTGGCATGAGAACACTGGAACTTCTAAAATTGATATGTTTTGAATAGACTGAATAAATTACCGTTTCATTTTTAAGTTGCAAATTTATAGTAATGAGCAAATCTGCTTTGGTCTGATTAGAGGGAGGGTTTAGCAAACATGTCCAAAAATCTGCATACTGTAAATTGTATTGTGAACCCTATTGAAGTCAATAGTAGGAGAAGTCAAGAGTAGGAAAAAAAACAATTATCTTTTATGTAAAGTTGATAGGCAAGGGATTGTCAAACAAAGGGCATTGGGACATGGACACAAAAAAATAAAAAAAAATTACATGGAGCAACTCTTTTAACCATTTGACGATGTACGTATTAAAATGTAGAACCAAGTGGTTTTATCAGTATAATTGCTGCAACCATGATCCTGGTATTGTTTTTTTTTTGCAACCAATGACTGACTTTCTTGTAAAAGTGATTCAGTCAATTTTGAAGAATTCCCCTGACACCCACTCCACCCTGATGGTTTCCAGGCCGGGTCCTCCGGGGAGCCCAGAACCATGGTAAGTAGTTGAGATGGCTCCCCACAGAGGAGATGGAGGAACATTCATTCCCCCATCTCCTCTGTGATGAATGAACGTGGAAGCCATAAGGGTTTTGTCACTTCCAGTCTTTAGAGATTTCAACATGAGTGCAAAAAAATTGCCGCAGTAAACAAGTTGTTAATAATGCTTAAAGTGTCATATCCTTTAAGTAACATGCTTGGGGGATGCCTTAAATTTGCCTGTGAAGTGGCACATCTGTAGGATGTACTACAGCTAAAGTGAGTGACATTCAGAAAGAAAAAAAAGAAAAATACTGAAGCCTGATATTTCCCTGCAAACGTGTTTCTCGGTAAAAACAGCATGGGAACTGACTGCCCTGGGGCAATGCAAAAAAAAAAAAAAATCTCAGCAGGGAGAAGCTCTTTTAATAAGGCTTAAAGTGGTTTTAACCTCCCTGGCGGTATTCCCGAGTCTGGCTCGGGTTGGATTTTTCATACCAAAAGCGGTATCCCCGAGCCAGACTCGGGCTTGCATCGCAGGATCCAGGAAGAGTTTACTTACCTTGTCCCCTGGATCCTGCGATGTCTCCCCGCTGTGATCGGCGAGCCGCTGTGTCTCGTTCGATTCACAGTGCCGAGCTCCGTTCCCTGCGAGCGTTGCGACGCACGGGGACGGAGTTCGGCGGTAAATTCAAAAGTGAAACACACAGTATAGATACAGCATACTGTAATCTTACAGATTACAGTACTGTATCAAATAACTACACATCCCCTTTGTCCCTAGTGGTCTGCCCAGTGTCCTGCATGCAGTTTTATATATATAAAACTGTTCTTTCTGCCAGGAAACTGGAGATTGTCCATAGCAACCAAAAACTATATAGTTATTTATTATATTATAATTTTTTATTTCGTTTTTCAAACTTTATCATACCCAGGATGTCTACTAGACTCTGGTTTGGACAGATTTCAGTGAGTTATTCCTAAGAATTACAGGCCTACAATATAAAACGCCAAATTTCTGTGCAAAATAATTGTACCGCTTTCAGCACCTAAAATCAGAAATAATCATACCGCCAGGGAGGTTAAAGGCTCAAAGTTTTTTACCTTCATGCATTCTATGCATGAAGGTAAAAAACCTTCTGTGTGCAGCAGCCCCCCCCAAAATTTACCTGAGCTCCCTCTCGATCCAGCAAGGTGCATGAGAGCTGAGCTTCTCCTGGGTCTCTCATGCCTCATTGGCTGAGGCAGTAGCAGGAGCCATTGGCTCCTGCTACTGTCAATCACAGTTAGTGAGCCAATGGCTGCAGAGGAGAAGCCAGAGGTGCCGGCGAGGGACCAGAAAAGAGGAGGATCAGGGCTGCTCTGTGCAATTCCACTGCACAGAACAGGTAAGTATACCATGTTTGTTATTATTTTTTTTTAAAATTAACCTTTAATGTCACTTTAAAATGGCAACATTATAAATGCTTAATGCTTGGGGATGCCTGAAAAATGTTCCTGTGAAGTGGTACATCTGTTTGATACATTAAAGTGAACAATTACAAAGAAGATAACAATTAAATCACTGGCCATTTGAAGACATTCTCCCCCAAAAACAGTATTTGATTCCACATAAAATACCAGATCTTTATGCTTGCCGAGGGTTGGTATGGATTTTAGGGGCTATATCATGCCAAAAATCTGAAAAAAGCTTGAGGTCCCCCAAAAAATCAATACTCTTATCCAAACATGTATCCTGGCTGGATAGCTAAGGGAGGGGGCAGTGTATGAGCAAACTTCCCCCAAAACCATATCAGGCAACATGCCCTCAACATGGGGTGGGTACTTTGCTGCAGAGCCTCACATCCACTGGGCCAGAGATATGGGCAAGGGGACCTAGTTCTCACCAACATGGGGACAAAGTGCTCCTCCGTATATTACTGGTCTGGCACATGCCCCCTGCCCCCCCCTTCCTGGTCATGTAGGCTGCATGTGTGGTTAAAGTGATTGTAAAGGTAAATGTAAAATAAAAAAACAACAAACGTGTATATTTACTTGCTCTGTGCAATGGAGTTGCACAGAGCAACCACAAACCTCCTCTTTTCAAGTCCCCTGCCGATGCCCCTGGCCTCTCCCCTCTATCCAGTGTCTGCTACATCCATTGACACAGACAGCAGGACTCAGCTATGCCCCCCCCCCCGTTCCCTTGACACTGGCTTTGATTGACAGCACTGGGAGCCAATGGCAAAGCCAGAAAGATCTGGAAGTGAGGGGAGAGAAGAGCTGCAGACGTGCACAGCACTCGATCAAATGAGGGTTAAGGTAAGTAAAAGGGGGGGTGAGGGGTGATGCTGACACCTAAACATTTTTTACCTTAATGCAAGGAATGCATTAAGGTAAAAAATGTTTAGGATTTACAACCACTTTAATGGCCTTATGTGGATTTTGGGAGGTACACATGTTACTTTTTTGCTTTCTTTGTGGGGTCTGGTATGGATTTTGAAAGTCATTCCAGACCCCTATCTAGGATAAGGTGAGTACTGCACATTTATGTAATAAAAATTGAGGAAACAAAAGAAAGAAAGGCGCCTCTGGGTGTAGACTTAAAACAGTTTATTGCATAAAAATAGTAGCGGTCACACTCACATTTGTGAAGTCATCAAAGGCATGTACAGTGAGCAGTCCATAGAACAGCATCCATCATAGGGAATGGGTCAGATCGGTCTATCCTCCTAATACCCGGCTGGAAGCTCTGCCCGTGTGTGGAGGGGAGCACCGCTGAGAGTGGTAAGGGCCGGCCACAGCGGTGACACGTTTAACCAGAAGCAAAGCTGGAGGCGGTGACACAAACCTGGAGGCACAGGAAGAGAAACACAGCAACCGGCGAGGAGGAGTGACGTCACTGAAAGAGCGACGCGTTGCGGGGCGTACGGGCTGCGTACGCGTCGCTCTTTCAGTGACGTCACTCCTCCTCGCCGGTTGCTGTGTTTCTCTTCCTGTGCCTCCAGGTTTGTGTCACCGCCTCCAGCTTTGCTTCTGGTTAAACGTGTCACCGCTGTGGCCGGCCCTTACCACTCTCAGCGGTGCTCCCCTCCACACACGGGCAGAGCTTCCAGCCGGGTATTAGGAGGATAGACCGATCTGACCCATTCCCTATGATGGATGCTGTTCTATGGACTGCTCACTGTACATGCCTTTGATGACTTCACAAATGTGAGTGTGACCGCTACTATTTTTATGCAATACACTGTTTTAAGTCTACACTCTTTCTTTTGTTTCTTCTAGGATTTGGAATTTGGTTTCAGTTCTCAGTGAAGGCAGCCCTACTTGTGGATTTACCATTCTGTTCCTTTGGACCCCTGGACTTTTTTTTTTTTTTTTTTGGACTATCATGACTGTGATGGTTTTTTTTCTATACATTTATTGACCATATCGTATACCTATATACATCTTGCTACAACCTTATTAGTGCTTTTATTGCTTTTTGAGACTATCTATGTATACATATATATATATTTTTGTTTTAAAATATTAGGGGGAGGTGTGGTTCATTGTGTTGTTGTTTTTTATCGCCATCTCCAGTGTTTGCGCCTATACCTGCATATTGTAATAAACATTGAGGATCTGCTGAGACTGCAGTGTCAATTATTCTTAATGAAAAAAGGCAGTTTTTCACCAAATAGTGGCGTTTTTTTATTTTTATATAATCAACTTTTATTCATTTTTTACTTTGTAAAATACCTTATAAAAAATAAATCACGAAAGGATTTTACACCATAAGGAGCTTTCTCTCCAGTTATTGCACTACCTGCCTAACACGGTTTTGGAGCTCTGGGAAGACCATTGGAGGTTACTGTATCTGTACCAGTGGAAGACACTAGTGGACACCGCACTGGGATAGCTCTCCCAACTAAAGACTAGGGATGAGCCGAACACCCCCCTGTTCGGTTCGCACCAGAACATGCGAACAGGCAAAAAATTTGTTCGAACACGCGAACACCGTTAAAGTCTATGGGACACGAACATTAATAATCGAAAGTGCTAATTTTAAAGGCTTATATGCAAGTTATTGTCATAAAAAGTGTTTGGGGTCCTGCCCCAGGGAACATGGATCAATGCAAAAAAAAGTTTTAAAAACGGTCGCTTTTTCGGGAGCAGTGATTTTAATAATGCTTAAAGTGAAACAATAAAAGTGTAATATCCCTTTAAATTTCGTACCTGGGGGGTGTCTATAGTATGCCTGTAAAGGGGCGCATGTTTCCCGTGTTTAGAACAGTCTGACAGCAAAATGACATTTCAAAGGAAAAAAGTCATTTAAAACTTGCGGCTATTAATGCATTGCCGCTCCGACAATACACATAGAAGTTCATTGATAAAAATGGCATGGGAATTCCCCACAGGGGAACCCCGAACCAAAATGTAAAAAAAAAAATGACATGGGAGGTCCCCCTAAATTTCATACCAGGCCCTTCAGGTCTGGTATGGATATTAAGGGGAACCCCGCACCAATTTTTTTTTAAAAAACGGCGTGGGGTCCCCCCAAAAATCCATACCAGACCCTTATCCGAGCACGCAACCTGGCAGGCCGCAGGAAAAGAGGGGGGGACAAGAGAGCGCGGATGAGAAGACCGGATGAAGAACCAGAAGAACAAGAAGAACCAGAAGAACAAGAACCAGAAGAAGAAGAAGATGGAGGAAGAAACCGAAGTAAGATGGAAGACAAAAGAAAGAAGATAGAAGAAAGAAGAAGCATTTAAATAAAGGAATTGTCAAAAACTGTCTCTTGTAATTTTTAACATTTTTGACATTTTTTTTGTGAAATGGTAGGGGTACTTTTGTACCCCCTTACCATTTCACACAGGGGGGAGGGCCAGGATCTGGGTGTCCCCTTGTTAAAGGGGGCTTCCAGATTCCGATAAGCACCCCGCCCGCAGACCCCCACAACCACCGGGCAAGGGTTGTGGGGATGAGGCCCTTGTCCCCATCAATATGGGGACAAGGTGTTTTGGGGGGCTACCCCCAAAGCACCCTCCCAATGTTGAGGGCATGTGGCCTGGTATGGTTCAGGAGGGGGGGCATGCGGCCTGCCAGGTTGCGCGCTCGGATAAGGGCCTGGTATGGAATTTAGGGGGACCCCACACATCATTTTTTTTTTTAAATTTTGGTTCGGGGTTCCCCTGTGGGGAATTCCCATGACGTTTTTAGCCGTTTTATCAATGAACTTCTATGTGTATTGTCGGACCGGCAATGCATTAATAGCAGCGAGTAGTTTTAAATGACTTTTTTCCTTTGAAATGTCATTTTGCTGTCAGACTGTTCTAAACACGGGAAACATGCGCCCCTTTACAGGCATACTATAGACACCCCCCAGGTACGAAATTTAGAGGGATATTACACTTTTATTGTTTCACTTCAAGCATTATTAAAATCACTGCTCCCGAAAAAACTGCCATTTTTAAAACTTTTTTTGCATTGATCCATGTCCCCTGGGGCAGGACCCAGGTCCCCAAACACTTTTTATGACAATACCATGCATATAAGCCTTTAAAATTAGCACTTTTGATTTCTCCCATAGACTTTTAAAGGGTGTTCCGCGGCATTCGAATTTGCCGCGAACACCCCAAATTGTTCGCTGTTCGGCGAACTGGCAAACAGCCGATGTTCGAGTCGAAGCTCATCCCTACTAAAGACCTACAAGTCCAGCAGACTTTCCTTACTATAAGGTAGGGGAGTCAATAATATCTGGTGAGTACGAAGTGTTTATATTCTTTCATGTGGCGAATGCACAGATACCTGGGATCCTGGGAATGGAGCACGAGCTGCACGACAACACTTTACTGCACAGCATAGTGACTTTTTTGCACAAACAAAATTCTTGCACTATTATGCCCCGTACACACGGTCGGATTTTCCGACGGAAAATGTGTGATAGGACCTTGTTGTCGGAAATTCCAACCGTGTGTGGGCTCTATCACACATTTTCCATCGGATTTTCCGACACACAAAGTTTGAGAGCAGGATATAAAATTTTCCGACAACAAAATCCGTGTACACAAATCAGACGGACAAAGTGCCACGCATGCTCAGAATAAATAAAGAGATGAAAGCTATTGGCCACTGCCCCGTTTATAGTCCCGACATACGTGTTTTACATCACCGCGTTTAGAACGATTGGATTTTCCGACAACTTTGTGTGACCGTGTGTATGCAAGACAACTTTGAGCCAACATCCGTCGGAAAAAATCCTAGGATTTTTTTGTCGGAATGTTCGAACAAAGTCAGACCGTGTGTACGGGGCATAATTGTCACTTTATACCAATTTAAAACATAGATTGATTATAATTTTAATCATAGCGCAGTTCTTTTGCACTAATTTTTTTTTTGTTTGTTTTGGGATTTTGCAATTGTCACTATGTATTCATTTTTAACAAAGATTGGTTATAGTAATATTTTCACAGTATATATCACAATAGAAGTGGTATCATTAATTAGATTATGGTGGAGCAAGCGCTGTTTGTACATTTACTCACTTATAGTTTAGGACACACAGTGCTTCACAAACTTAATGCCATCCAGTTATGGTTTACATCTACTTTATTTCCTTTCATAGATACTGTATTTTCAATTGTGTAGACAAGGATGCCATC
Source organism: Lithobates septentrionalis (assembly GCA_037952835.1). NCBI lineage: Eukaryota > Metazoa > Chordata > Amphibia > Anura > Ranidae > Lithobates > Lithobates septentrionalis. The sequence continues at coordinate 7,550,341 of JBBDGP010001277.1, read as the reverse complement.
TACTGATTGTTTTGAAAAACATTTTTTAGGAATTTATTTTTGTCCAGAACTAAAGGGAAGCTTTAACCTTTCAACTTACTCGATCTTTGCCTACTATTTTTGAAACAGTGTTTCTGCTCTAAATGTATCAATTAACCTTATGAATAAGTATGTAATGCACTTATTTACTGAAACTTGTATTTACTTGATGTCAATTTGACCTGTTTTTGTTTCTATATATCTTTGAAAAATAGAGAATTAAAAAAAGTCACTAATTAGATGTCTTCATTAGTTCTTTAAATGTTAGCACCCTGGGTGGTGGAAAATACTTTATTTAACTAGTTGCCGCCCGCCCACCGTCAAATGACAGTGGGGCAGTGCAGCTCTTGTTCTGGGACGCTGTCATATGATGGCATCCCAGAACGGCTGCTCTCGTGTGCCGCTAGGACACAGCGCGCCCCCGATCTCTCCACGGCTCTTTATCCATGCAATTGGCTGTGTCCAATCACAGCCAGTCACATGTAAACACGAAGATGCTGGTAATCGTCGCTCCTCGCCTCACACTGACAGAGTGAGGATATCTACACATGTAATCAGGGCACTGATCATCAGTGCTCTGATTACAATATAGCGCCAAAGTGTCACCAATCAATGCCCACCAATCCCAGTAATCAATGCCCACCAGTGCAGCAATCAGTGCCCACCACTGCCCACAAGTGCCACCAATCAGTGCCCATTAGCGATGCCAATCAGTGCTGGCTATCAGTGCTGCCTATCAGTTCTGCCCATCAATGGCCATCACTGCTGTCAATCAATGCCCATCAGTGTCACCCATCAATGCCACCCATCAGTGCCCATCAGTAATGCCTATCCGTGCCACCTATCAGTGCCCACCATTGCCGCCTATCAGTGCCCATCAGTGCCACCTAACAGTGCCCATCAGTGCCACCTAACAGTGCCCATCAGTGCCGCCTATCAGTGCACATCAGTGCCACATCTCAGTGTCCATAAGTGCGGCATATTCTTGCCTCCTCATCAGTGCCACCTATCAGTGCCCATAAGTGCGGCATATTTGTGCCTCCTCATCAGTGCCACCAAATCAGTGCTCATAAGTGCCACCTCATCAATGCCCACCAGTTCAGCCTATCAGTGCCCATCAGTGCCACCTCATCAGTGCACATCTGTGAATGAAAAAATTACTTAGTTGCAAAATTTACTGACAGAAACTAAGTAAAAAAACCTTTTTTTTTTTAAATTTTAGGTCTTTTTTTTTTGTAAAAAATAAAAAAAAAACAGCAGTGATTAAATACCACCAAAAGAAAGCTCTATTTGTGTGAAGAAAATGATAAAAAAATTGTTTCTGTGTAGTGTAGCATGACCGCGCAATTGTCATTCAAAATGCAACAGCTCTGAAAGCTGAAAAATGGCCTGGCAGGAAGGGGGTGTAAGTGCCTGGTAGGCAAGTGGTTAATGTAGTTTCACACATATATTATTTTCTCTATATCAAAAAATTGTAAGTCAAATATTTAAATAAGTACACAGAAAGAATTCAGAAGTTGGAGCTGGGAAATGGGAGACTTTGAAAAAAGCAGATTACAGCAGCAAGGAATAGATATGTGGGATTTGTTTCACTACGAATCAAAATCTGGCCGAAATTTGTGTGATTTGGAGAATCGGATCTAACAGATTTCAACTAATTCAAAATAAATTATAAGGAAAACAACAAATTTACTCATTAATTTGCTTCATTCGGATGACATGATGTGATAGTTTGGGCCTTTTGTTTATGTTTGAAACATCAAAAATAATGTAACAACATTTGATCCAAACTGATTTGGATTCATTTGTTTTTATTCTAGTGAGCGAAGCATGAATATTCTAAAACAGCCTTTCTCAACCCTTTCAACACAGAGGAACCCTTGAAATAGCTCTCTGGTCTCGGGGAACCCCTTCTAAAAATTAGAAATCTACTCATTAGAAAAGAATTAGAAAAAATTAGAAATCAACTCATGATACATTAATGTGATGGTCAGTGGGAAGAATGGTCCTTACACTTGTGGTCATTGGGAAGAATTACCTCCTTATAGATAGCTAACAAGAGCAGTGGTGTGAGTGGGAATTTATCTGAGAGTCAGAAATTGCCCAATGCTGAAGGAACCCCTAGCAACCTCTGGAGGAACCCTGGTTGAGAATCACTGTTCTAAAACAATTATTTTTGTATTGGGGCTGAGACCATTTGTTTCATTTGCATGTGCTTAGCTCACCAAACAAAGTCAGTTGGGGATGGGGAAATGAATTCAACTGAAAAACATAATGAGTGAATACATATTCATTTTGATTTATTTGTTTTATTTGCATGAGAGTGGCATGGTAATCATTGACTCCTGGATAATCAGCCGATTCATTTTGCATTAAAAATTTTCATTATTATAAAAAATGTACTATGTATGAAATGGAAACATACAGCAATAAGTATAGTAAGGTATAAAAGGGAAATAAATATCATTATTAACATACCACTTGCCGACTGTCTCCTGTACATATATGTCGGCAGTTTGAAGATGGATATCTCGGTAACGGCAGAAGCTGCTGCCACAACCGAGGTATCCATCTTTAGAGCTGGCAGTTCTGTTTACGATAATGGTGGTCTCTGCGGTGGATTTGACGCGAGATCACCATTATCGGCAGCGGGAGAGGTGCCACCCCTCTCCCACCGCTCTCCCGCTCCCTCCGCTACTTACCAGAGCCGTCGGCAGCGGCGGAGGCGATCAGGGCCTGTCCGTGGCTGGGTATGGAGACGAGTGAGGGGAAGATGGTCTCCAAACTATAGCAGGGCGAAAGTGCCGTCAAGACGTCACTTCTGCCCATACGTCTTAAAGGCACATTTTTGTGTTGTCATTTTTTTAAATGACAATTTTTTTTTTTTTCATTAAAGTCCAAATATGAGATCTGAGGAATTTTTGACCCCAGATCTCATATTTAAGAGGACCTGTCATGCTTTTTTTCTATTACAAGGGATGTTTACATTCCTTGTAATAGGAATAAAAGTGACCTAATTTTTAAAAAGAAAAACAATGAAAAAATAAATAAAATCAAGTAAAATAAATAAATAAAAAGCGCCCCGTCCGAACGAGCTCGCGCACAGAAGCAAACGCATATGTGAGTAGGGCCCGCATTTGAAAGCGGTGGTCAAACCACACATATGAGGTATCGCCGCAATCGTTAGAGCGAGATTGCATCCCTAGGCTTTCTCTGTAACTCAAAACATGCAACCTGTAGAATTTTTTTAATGTCGCCTATGGAGATTTTTAAGGGTAAATGTTTGATGCCATTCCACGAGCGGGCGCAATTTTGAAGCGTAACATGTTGGGTATCAATTTACTCGGCGTAACATTATCTTTCACAATATAAAAAAAAATTGGGCTAACTTTACTGTTCTCTTTTTTATTCAAAAAAGTGAACTTTTTCCAAAAAAAGTGTGCTGTGCAAATACGGTGTGACAAAAAGTATTGCAATGACCGCCATTTTATTCTCAAGGGTGTTAGAAAAAAAATGTATAATGTTTGGGGATTCTAAGTAATTTTCTACCAAAAAAAGTTGTTTTTAACTTATAAACACCAAGTCTGAAAAAGAGGCCTGGTCTTTAAGTGGTTAAAACGAATATAGCCAATTTTTCAAAATAACAAAAGATTTTCCCAGTTAATATGCTTTTCAGCCTACCTTATGGAAGAACTTGATAAAATAGTCAGTGACTACCTAGAAATCTTCACATCAGGAGCTCCCTCAGATCAGAAGCCCTCCCTCACATCAAAGCCTCCCCTTATGTCAGGGGTCCCCCTTTACAATAGGAGTTTCTCCTTTACATCAAAAGTTTCCCCTTCACATCAGAGGCCCCCCTTATATCAAGAGTCCCTTCTTCACATAGCAGTCTTTTTTCACACCACACCAAGGGAGACTCTGATGTGAAGGGGAAACTCTTGATGTCCACACCCCATCAGTGCCACCTATCAGTGCCCATCAGTGCTGCATATTAGTGCCAATGTCACATGACATTAAAAAAAAGAATCGGTAATCGGTATTGGCGAGTACGTGAAAAAAAGTATCGGTCCTTTTACTCTCAAAAAAGTGGTATCGGTGCAACCCTAGTGCACACCACATGAACAGCAAGAAACACCAAGAAAAACATTAGCATACATTGCATTTTGATTCCAGGTATATAACGGTATAACTGTTGTATGTTTAAACGATGCTTAGGACCACCTTTGTTAGGGGAACAGCCATATGCGTGCTGTCATAGCTGCGCACAGCATCGTATTAGCTGCTCAACCTCATTTCGGGGTCTAATGCCCCGTACACACGGTCGGATTTTCCGACGGAAAATGTGTGATAGGACCTTGTTGTCGGAAATTCCGATCGTGTGTAGGCTCCGTCACACATTTTCCATCGGATTTTCCGACACACAAAGTTTGAGAGCAGGATATAAAATTTTCCGACAACAAAATCCGTTGTCGGAAATTCCGATCGTGTGTACACAAATCCGACGGACAAAGTGCCACGCATGCTCAGAATAAATAAAGAGATGAAAGCTATTGGCCACTGCCCCGTTTATAGTCCCGACGTATGTGTTTTACGTCACCACGTTTAGAACAATCGGATTTTCCGACAACTTTGTGTGACCGTGTGTATGCAAGACAAGTTTGAGCCAACATCCGTCGGAAAAAATCCTAGGATTTTGTTGTCGGAATGTCCGAACAAAGTCCGACCGTGTGTACGGGGCATTACAGTGCAACAGTATGTTCTATAGCCGCTTCCCGACCGCCTCACACAGATATACTGCAGCAGAAAGGCACGTACAGGCAGATTAACGTACCTGTACGCTGCCCTTTAAGAGGCGGCTTGCGGCCGTGCCTGCCGGGAGCTCCATGAGTGTGATCGCGGGTCCCGCGGACTCTATATCCGCAGGTATACCCGCGATCGTCTCATGGAAAGGAGGAACGGTGAAATGCGTTCTGCCTATTGACAGGACACTGATCAGCTCTCCCTGTAATCCGGAGCGGTGATCAGTGTCATGACACACGTAGCCCATCCCCCTACAGTTAGAATCACTCCCTAGGACACACTTAATCCCTACAGTGCCACCTAGTGGTTAATCCCCTCACTGACAGTCACATTTACACAGTAATCAGTGCATTTTTAATTGCACTGATCCCTGTATAAATGTGAATGGTCCCAAGATAGCTCCAAAAGTGTCCAATCTGTCCACCATAATGTCGCAGTCATGATAAAAATCCCTGATCGCCGCCATTACAGTAAAAAAAAAATATTAATAAAAATGCTATAAAACTATCCCCTATTTTGTAGACGCTATAACTTTTGCGCAAACCAATCAATAAATGCTTATTGCGATTTTTTTTTTTACCAAAAATATGTAGAAGAATATGTATCGGCCTAAACTGAAGAAAAAAAATGTTTTTTATATATTTTTTGGGGATATTTATTATAGCAAAAAGTAAAAAATATTGCTTTTTTTTCAAAATTATCGCTCTTTTTTTGTTTATAGCGCAAAAAATAAAAACTGCAGGGGCGATCAAATACCACCAAAAGAAAGCTCTATTTGTGGGAAAAAAGGACGTCAATTTTGTTTGGGAGCCACGTCGCACGACCGTGCAATTGTCAGTTAAAACAGCGCAGTGCCGAATCGCAAAAAGTGCTCTGGTGTTTGGGCAGCCAAATGGTCCGGGGCTTAAGTGGATAGTAAATGGGGACAGCTTTCTTCCTTTTTTATTATTGCAATTCACATACGGTATTCTGTAAATGAGTAAGCTAGCTTGTGATGATCTCATATGGCTTGGAATTTCTTTAGTGCCATCTTGTGGACAAACAAGAAAGCACAGGTAAACATCCTCGGAGGGGTATGCGAATCTATATTTCTCTGTGAATCTCCTCCTGAGCAATACTTTTCCAGGTTGCTTATTTCTTCCATAGAGACAGATGACTATAAGCCAAAGGTTTACAGTGAAAGGTTTCAGAAGTCATTTCCAATCGTTTTACATTATTTTAAATCTGCAGCTTTTATCAAGTTAACCACTTGACCTCTGGAAGATTTACCCCCCTTCATGAACAGGCCTTTTTTTGCGATGCGGCATTGCGCTATTTTAACTGACAATCGCGCAGGCATATCACGCTGTACCCAAATAAAATGTTTACTTTTTTTGTCCTTTTTTTCCCCCCACAAATAGAGCTTTCCTTTGGTGGTATTTGATCACCTCTGGGTTTTTTTTTTTTTGCATTAAAAAAAAAAAAAGACAGGCAATTTTGAAAAAACAAAACAATATTCTTTACTTTCTGCTATGAAACATATCCAATAAAAAATGGAAAATATTAAATTTCTTCATAAATTTAGGCCAATACAGTATGTATTCTGCTACATATTTTTGATATAAAAATTCCCAATAAGCGTATATTGATAGAACAAACTATGGGAAATTTTTATTCATTTTTTTTTTTAGCTAGTAATGGCGGCGATCAGCGACTTATAGCAGGACTGCGATATAATAGTGGACACCTTTGACACTTTTTGGGGACCAGTGACACTAATACAGTGATCAGTACTAAAAATATGCACTGTCACTGTACTGACACTGACTGGGAAGGGGTTAAAAGCAGGGGCCATCAAAGGGTTAACTGTGTGCCTAGCCAGTGTTTTACTACAGCGTGGGAGGTAATTTTACTAGAGGAAGACATGGATCCTAGTCCAGGCATGTACTGGCCATCGGGACTACCGGGAGATTCCCGGTGGGCCGATGGCTCAGTGGGCCAGTCAGGTGCGGTACTGGAGCTGCTCCTCTCCGACAGTGAGTGATCGCAATTTCACTCCTGTCAGGAGGAGCAGCTTCCGTCATATGCTGGAGAGAGCATTAGTCGTTATGCTCCCTCCAGCCTGCAGGGGGAGATAGACCAACGGCAGACTTTCCTTCCTCTCTCCCCTTATCACTTGTTATCACATGACTGGAAAGAGGAACGAGAAGATGCCTTCAAAACTGTGAGTACATGTGGGAGGGGGAGGAGAGGGAGGACACACTGATGTGAAGGCGACTGCTGACGGGGACACACTGATGTGAAGGGCTCTCTAAAGGGGACACACTAATGTGAAGTGGGCTGCTGGTGGGGACTCTGATGTGAAGTGGGCTGCTGGTGGGGACTCTGATGTAAGGGGACACTGTTGGGGACACTCAAAATTAAAGTGGGCCAGTCATGAGGAAATCCAGGGTCAAATTTTTGTCCCAGTCCAGCCCTGTCCTAGTCCCTACGTTGCAAAAACACAGAATCCATGCCTTTCCTTCTGTCCTGTTCACATAGGCCAGAGATGGTGAAACTTGGCACCCCAGATGTTTTGGAACTACATTTCACATGATGCTCAACTACACTGCAGAGTGCATGAGCATCATGGGAAATGTAGTTCCAAAACAGCTGGGGTGCCAAGGTTCACCATCACTGACATAGGCAGACCACCGTTCTGTGTCACTGCAGGATGATTGGTGGGTGCCGGTGTACATCGAGTCCGTGGTACCCACTGATTGGCTTCCACTGTGTATAATCACAGTGGGCATTCTTGCCCGCTACCCAGAAGAGCCAGATCACACGTGATATATATGTGATCCGGCGCTCAGCTGTCATCCTGTAGCAGTAAAACTGCTATAGGGCGGTCAGCAAGTGGTTAATACCTGGTTATTTTGCCACAAAGGTTTTTGCTCAGACACTTGCTGTTATAGGGTGACAACAATCTGGATGCATGATCCACTGTTGTCATCATCAGAAAATCTGCCCTGAGAACGACCATGCAGCCACTGCTGGGGTTCATGAACATTTATAGGAAGTGACTGTAAAGAGGCTGCAGGAGGTCAATAATACTTTTCAGTAATGAAGTGGCGCAATGAATGGTGGTCTTGGCCACTTTGCGCTATTAGTGGAAGGCACAGCATACATATCTCAAAGTCCACAGGAGTATGTGTCGCAGTCAGTAATGTGTATTACAGAGAGTGAAAGACTCAGGAGTGTGTAGAGCAGAAAGTGTATAGGTCCGAACTGTGCAACAGAAAGCGTGCAGGTCTGTGCAATACAAAGAATGTAAGGGTTGGGACTGTGCAACACAGAAAGTGCAGGGGTCAGAAGTTTGTAGAGAGTGCATGGGTGAGGAGTGTGTAACACACAGAGTGCAGAGATCCAGAGTGTGTAATGCACAGAGTACATCGGTCAGGAGTGTGTAATACTGAGAGTTTAGGGGTCAGGAGTGTGAAACACAGAGAGTGTATGGGTCAGGAGTGTGTTATGCACAGAGTGCATGGGCCAGGAGTGTGTAAAGCAAAGAATGCAGTGGCCAGGAGTGTGTAATACTGAAAGTTCAGGGGTCAGGAATATGAAGCACAGAGAGTGCAGGGGTCAAGATTTTGAAATGCAGAGAAGGCAGAGGTCAGTTATGTGTAACACAGAGTGTAGAGGTCAGGAGTGTGTAACGCAGAGAGGGCACAAGTCAGGATTGTGTAAAGCAGAGAGTGCAGAGGTCAGGAGTGTGTAATGCAGAGAGTGCAGGGGTCAAAAGTGTGTACTGCAGAGAGTGCAGGGGTCAGGAGTGTGTAACGCAGAGAGGGCAGAGGTCAGAATTGTGTAATGTAGAGAGTGCAGGGGTCAGTAGTGTGTAACGCAGAGAGGGCAGAGGTCAGGACTGTGTAATGCAGAGAGTGCAGGGGTCAGGAGTGTGTAACACAGAAAGGGTAGGGGTCAGGTTTGTGTAACGCAGAGAGGACAGAGGTCAGAAGTGTGTAACACAGAGTGCAGGGGTCAGGAGTGTGTAACACAGAGAGGGCAGGGGTCAGGATTGTGAAACACAGTGCAGAGGTCAGGAGTGTGCACTGCAGGGAGTGCAGGGGTCTAGAGTGTAATTCAGAGAGTATGCAGAGGGGGCAGAGGTCAGGAGAATGTAATGCAGAGGGGGCAGAGGTCAGGAGTGTGTAATACAGAGAGTGCAGGGATCAGGAGTGTGTAATAAAGAAAGTGCAGGGGTCAGGGGGGTGTAATTCAGAGAATGCAGGAGTCAGGAGTGTGTAATGCAGAGAATGCAGGGATCAGGAGCGTGTAATGTAGAGAATGCAGGGATCAGGAGTGTGTAATGCAGAGAATGCAGGGATCAGGAGTGTGTAATGCAGAGAGTGCAGGGGTCAGGAGTGTGTAATGCAGAGGGGGCAGAGGTCAGGAGTGTGTAATGCAGAGAGTGCAGGGATCAGGAATGTGTAATGTAGAAAGTGCAGGGCTCATGAGTGTGTAATGCAGAGTGCAGGGATCAGGAGTATGTAATGCAGAGAGTTCAGGGGTTAGGAGTGTGTAACGCAGAGGAGGGCAGAGGTCAGGAGTGTGTAATGCAGAGAGTGCAGGGGTCAGGAGTGTGTAATGCAGAGAATGCAGAAGTCACGAGTGTTTACGCAGAAAGTGTAGGGGTTATGAGTGTATAACACAGAGATTGCAGAGGTTAGGACTGCATAACACAGAGAGCACAGGGTACAGAATACAACTAAAAATGACCTCCTTCTCCCAGTATAAATTTCTTCCCCCCCAAGCCCATATTCCCAGCAGTACAGATCTCCCCAAGCAGCCCCAATACTACTCTAGTACAGATTTGCCACCTCAGCCCTCAATCCCCCCTCATTACAGACCCGTTCCCCCTCAGTATAGACCCCCTTAAATACAGACTGCCCTCCCAGCCTAGCACCTCTGTATAGACCCCATTCCTCCAGTACGGACCCCCCCACCCCATTAGCCCACCCACTCAGTACAGACCCCCTTATCAGCATAGACCCCCCCCTCAGTACAGACTCCACTCCCCTAGTATAGACTCTTCCTCAGTACAAACCCTCCTCCTTCCCAGCCCCCCTTCCCCTCCAATCTCTGCAGATCTTCCCTCTTCCTCTCTAGATGCAGCAGCAGTTCGGAGTGAGAGATGTCCTCCCCTTGGCTGTGTCATGTGACGGTAGCCAAGAAGGAGTCTGTACTGCCACTATGAGGCAGGCAGAAGCAGTACTGCAGTCCAAATGCAATAGGATCTGCAGTGCCAAGCAATACACGCAGAAAAAACACTGGAAGTTAACAAGCGATAGTGCCTGGCATGGACCACACCCTCCGCACCCCTCCTAGCTACACCACTTTCAACTTATTGTCCTGAAGCAGAATTGTGGCCTTATTTTCAGTCTTGCATAGGTCCCTCTCCTGTATTGGAATTGGTTACTCTGATTTCACTGCATGCTGCAAGCTCTTCAAACATGGAGGTTCAGCATCACATGTGGCCATTACCTAGAATGGTCCCCATGTAAATCCAGTCCACCTAGGAACATCCACTCCTCCAGACTGATGTTTTCAGGAAGCTATGTACAGCATGCTGCCGGCCCCATCCACCATCCATGATCTGCCTGCATTGCACAGAAAAGCTCAGAGATCAAATGAAGACATCACTGGGCTTAAAATAAGGTATGGGATGAAAACAGAAAAGTTTTCATTAAATGTGTTATTCGAATGAGAGGAGAAAAAAACGAACCAAGGCAAAATCTAAGCAGATTAAACGTCAGCTTTCTAATTTGAGTCTTATCGCTTTATTTGTAAATCCTAAGTGGGATGTATTATTGCTCGCATTTTATCATATATGCTGTGCTGATATTGTTTAATAAAAAATGATAAAAAAAAAAAAAGATTAAGTCACGTTTGAATTGCAATGTTGTTTATAACCTGACGTATTTCATAAAGACTTTATCAAGAAACAGTTATTTTACCTGGTATATTGTAACTTTAAAGTGACAGTAAAAGATATCAATAATAAAGAGAATAATGAATATATAATAAATAGTAAATAAAATATTATAAAAAAGATAAAATAATTAATAAAATAACAACAAAAAATAAATAAAATATAATAATAAATAATATAAAATAAATAAATTAAAAAATAATAAATAAATAAACACATAATACAGTGATACCTCGGTTCACGAATGCTTCTGTTCATGAACAACTTGGTTCGCAAACAGAAGAGTTCACAAAAATTTGCTTCATTACACGAACTCCGTTTCGTTTCACGAACACAAGCCGCTGCCATCTTCCCTGCTCTGACACCTGGTCGTGACTTCCTGTAGGTCAGATTGTGGTCACAGAGAGACACTGAAAGTGTACTGTAAAGACATTTACAGTATTGAGAAGCTTTTTGTTGTGCTTTTTAGCACATACTGTACAATACTGTACTGTAAATCCCTGTCCACACTTGTTGTAAAGTTTTTTTGTGTGCTTTTTATCACAAACTGTACTGTATCAGACATCCAGTATGGTTCCAAAGAAAATTCAGAGCAAGCAATATGGTAAGAAGAAAGTGCGGAGCAGTAATGAAGGTGACAAGACTGTTCAGAGCAAGCATGTTGTTGAAAAGAAAGTGCAGAGCTGTAATGAAGGTGACAAGAATGTGGAGAGTGGAAATGAAGGTGGCAAGAATGTGCAGAGTGGAAATGAAGGTGACAAGAATGTGCAGAGCGGAAATGCAGGTGACAAGAATGTGCAGAGTGGTAATGAAGGTGACAAGAATGTGCAGAGCGGAAATGCTGGTGGCAAGAATGTGCAGAGCGGAAATGCAAGTGGCAAGAATGTGCAGAGCGGTAATGAAGGTGACAAGAATGTGCAGAGTGGAAATGCAGGTGACAAGAATGCGCAGAGCGGTAATGAAGGTGACAAGAATGTGCAGAGTGGAAATGCAGGTGACAAGAATGTGCAGAGCGGTAATAAAGGTGACAAGAATGTGTAGAGTGGAAATGCAGGTGACAAGAATGTGCAGAGCGGAAATGCAGCTGGCAAGAATGTGCAGAGCCGTAATGAAGATGACAAGAATGTGCAGAGCGGAAATGCAGGTGACAAGAATGTGCAGAACAGAAATGAAGGTGAAAAGAATGTGCAGAGCGGAAATGCAGGTGACAAGAATGTGCAGAGCGGAAATGCAGGTGACAAGAATGTGCAAAGCGGAAATGCAGGTGGCAAGAATGTGCAGAGCGGTAATGAAGGTGACAAGAATGTGCAGAGCGGAAATTCAGGTGACAAGAATGTGCAGAGCGGAAATTCAGGTGACAAGAATGTGCAGAGCGGAAATTCAGGTGACAAGAATGTGCAGAGTGGAAATGAAGGTGACAAGAATGTGGAGAATGGAAATGAAGGTGACAAGAATGTGGAGAGTGGAAATGAAGGTGACAAGAATGTGGAGAGTGGAAATGAAGGTGACAAGAATGTGCAGAGTGGAAATGAAGGTGACAAGAATGTGCAGAGTGGAAACGAAGGTGACAAGAATGTGCAGAGCAGAAATGCAGGTGACAAGAATGTGCAGAGCGGAAATGCTGGTGGCAAGAATGTGCAGAGCGGAAATGCAGGTGGCAAGAATGTGCAGAGCGGTAATGAAGGTGACAAGAATGTGCAGAGTGGAAATGCAGGTGACGAGAATGTGCAGAGCGGTAATGAAGGTGACAAGAATGTGCAGAGTGGAAATGCAGGTGACAAGAAAGTGCAGAGTGGAAATGCAGGTGACGAGAATGTGCAGAGCGGTAATGAAGGTGACAAGAATGTGCAGAGTGGAAATGCAGGTGACAAGAATGTGCAGAGCGGTAATGAAGGTGACAAGAATGTGCAGAGCGGTAATGAAGGTGACAAGAATGTGCAGAGTGGAAATGCAGGTGACAAGAATGTGCAGAGCGGTAATGAAGGTGACAAGAATGTGCAGAGTGGAAATGCAGGTGACAAGAATGTGCAGAGCGGAAATGCAGGTGACAAGAATGTGCAGAGCGGAAATGCAGCTGGCAAGAATGTGCAGAGCCGTAATGAAGATGACAAGAATGTGCAGAGCGGAAATGCAGGTGACAAGAATGTGCAGAACAGAAATGAAGGTGAAAAGAATGTGCAGAGCGGAAATGCAGGTGACAAGAATGTGCAGAGCGGAAATGCAGGTGACAAGAATGTGCAAAGCGGAAATGCAGGTGGCAAAAATGTGCAGAGCGGTAATGAAGGTGACAAGAATGTGCAGAGCGGAAATTCAGGTGACAAGAATGTGCAGAGCGGAAATTCAGGTGACAAGAATGTGCAGAGCGGAAATTCAGGTGACAAGAATGTGCAGAGTGGAAATGAAGGTGACAAGAATGTGGAGAATGGAAATGAAGGTGACAAGAATGTGGAGAGTGGAAATGAAGGTGACAAGAATGTGGAGAGTGGAAATGAAGGTGACAAGAATGTGCAGAGTGGAAATGAAGGTGACAAGAATGTGCAGAGTGGAAACGAAGGTGACAAGAATGTGCAGAGCAGAAATGCAGGTGACAAGAATGTGCAGAGCGGAAATGCTGGTGGCAAGAATGTGCAGAGCGGAAATGCAGGTGGCAAGAATGTGCAGAGCGGTAATGAAGGTGACAAGAATGTGCAGAGTGGAAATGCAGGTGACGAGAATGTGCAGAGCGGTAATGAAGGTGACAAGAATGTGCAGAGTGGAAATGCAGGTGACAAGAAAGTGCAGAGTGGAAATGCAGGTGACGAGAATGTGCAGAGCGGTAATGAAGGTGACAAGAATGTGCAGAGTGGAAATGCAGGTGACAAGAATGTGCAGAGCGGTAATGAAGGTGACAAGAATGTGCAGAGCGGTAATGAAGGTGACAAGAATGTGCAGAGTGGAAATGCAGGTGACGAGAATGTGCAGAGCGGTAATGAAGGTGACAAGAATGTGCAGAGTGGAAATGCAGGTGACAAGAATGTGCAGAGCGGTAATGAAGGTGACAAGAATGTGCAGAGCGGAAATGCTGGTGGCAAGAATGTGCAGAGCGGTAATGAAGGTGACAAGAATGTGCAGAGTGGAAATGCAGGTGACAAGAATGTGCAGAGCGGTAATGAAGGTGACAAGAATGTGCAGAGTGGAAATGCAGGTGACAAGAATGTGCAGAGCGGAAATGCAGGTGACAAGAATGTGCAAAGCGGAAATGCAGGTGGCAAGAATGTGCAGAGCGGTAATGAAGGTGACAAGAATGTGCAGAGCGGAAATTCAGGTGAGAAGAATGTGCAGAGTGGAAATGCAGGTGACAAGAATGTGCAGAGTGGATATGCAGGTGACAAGAAAGTGTAGAGTGGTAATGAAGGTGAAAATAATGTGCAGAGCGGAAATGCAGGTGACAAGAATGTGCAGAGTGGAAATGAAGGTGACATCTCCCCAATGTCCTTATGGAGGGGGAGAAACACTCACGAGAGAACACATTTAACCCCTTGATCACCCCCTAGTGTTAACCCTCTTCCCCGCCAGTGACATTTACACAGTGATCAGTGCATTTGTATAGCACTGATCGCTGTATAAAGGTCAATGGTCCCACAAATGTGTCAAAAGTGTCCGATCTGTCTGCCGCAATGTTGCAGTCCCGCTAAAAATCGCAGCTCACCGCTGTAAAAAAAAAATAATAATAAAAATTCCATAAATCTATTCCCTGTTTTGTAGACGCTATAACTTTTTGCGCAAACCAATCAATATACGCTTATTGCAATTTTCTTTTACCAAAAATATGTAGAAGAATATATATCGGCCTAAACTGAGGAAGAAATTATTATTTTTTTTTTTGGGAGGAATATTTATTATAGCAAAAAGTACAAAATATTGCTTATTTTTTTAAATTGTCACTCTTGTTTTGTTTATAGCACAAAAAATAAAAACCGCAGAGGTGATCAAATACCACCAAAAGAAATCTCTATATGTGGGGGGGGGAAAAAGGATGTAAATTTTGTTTAGGTACAGCATTGCATGACCGCGTAATTGTCAGTTAAAACAAAGCAGTGCCATATCACAAAAAATAGCCTGGTCATTAAGGGGCAAATCCTTCCGGGGCTGAAGTGGTTAAAGTGGAAGTCCATGCAAAAACTAAAATCCCTGCATCTATAGCCACCAACATGCTAAAACTAACCTCTCTAGCCCTGTAAAGAAAAAACAAGTATACATACCTTTTCTGTAAGTGATCCGACCCGATCTCCAGCAACGAAAGTTCTGCTGAGTACACGTCCAACAACGGCTGTGAAATGAATAGGAAGTGACGTCACCCATATAGTTACTATGGGGCTTCCGTTGATGGACGTGTCCTCTGCACCTGCCTCCCCAGCGAAGCCGCGGCTGACACCGACAGCTCAGCATGGGATCAGAGCTTCCACCGTTGGAGATCGGGTCAGATCACCTGTAGAAAAGGTATGTATAATATTTTTTTCTTTTCAGGGATAGAGAAGTTAGTGTTGTGGATATAGATGCAGGGATTTTATTTTTTGCATGGACTTCCACTTACAATCATATACAGTACGACTAAAACAACCAGCAATAGCCATTCTCCATTTGCTAACAGCTTTGGCTTTCGAAGATTGTTTTATGCCCCGTACACACGGTCGGATTTTCCGATGGAAAATGTGTGATAGGACCTTGTTGTCGGAAATTCCGACCGTGTGTAGGCTCCATCACACATTTTCCATCGGATTTTCGGACACACAAAGTTTGAGAGCAGGATATAAAATTTTCCGACAACAAAATCCGTTGTCGGAAATTCCGATCGTGTGTACACAAATCCGACGGACAAAGTGCCACGCATGCTCAGAATAAATAAAGAGATGAAAGCTATTGGCCACTGCCCCGTTTATAGTCCCGACGTACGTGTTTTACGTCACCGTGTTTAGAACGATCGGATTTTCCGACAACTTTGTGTGACCGTGTGTATGCAAGACAAGTTTGAGCCAACATCCGTCGGAAAAAATCCTAGGATTTTGTTGTCGGAATGTCCGAACAAAGTTCGACCGTGTGTACGGGGCATAAGTCAGTCATTGCACTGTTTTTTGTCTTAGCGGGCTGGCCCCTCCCCCCCATTTTTACTTGTCCCCGTCCATTCAAGGGGAAGTGCTCTGGGTCCTCATGTCATGTATGAAAGTTTAAAGTGGTTGTAAGCCTCAGTCATGGAATCTGAGCAAAGCATATATATCTGTAATGTTTACTTGTCTCTCTCCAAAGCTCTAAGTGTGGTTTATCTCTGGTACTTTTTCCTCTGTTATTAGCACAAGATACATTTGTGTCGGGAGGGAGGGGAGGGGGGCTCAGCAGACAGCTTGTCTATTCAGAACAGAGTTATTCTGCTGTGTGGAGGGGGGGTGTGCCTTTCCTCCAATCAGCTCTCACTGGTACTGCAGGCTCTTGGCTCCCTCCTCTGTGCTCCTGACAGATGAAGAAAGATTTGAACAGTTTTCTGCCTATTTGAAGGGGTGTAGGAAAGAAAAGCCTGCGGATTAACAAGTAAAACGTATGTAGGAGGATTTGTTTAATCTCTGTGTATCATCTGAGGCTGATCACTTCACTGGTTATATGTGAGGGTTTACACCTACTTTAAATTCACTGGAAGGAACTTTTGTGGTTTGGCTCTGATGAAGGGGTCACCTTCAAAATGCATTAGTCATAAAGGATCCCAGTGAGGTCCCTCTGCATACTGGAGTGTGCCAAGTCTAGGACTACTGGGCTATAGATGAGTAGTTTAAAGAGCGATTTTAATTCACATGTTTGTGAGTATTATTTTTGTTGATCTTAAATTAATGGTGTGGGATAATGCACTAGGCTGGAGTGCCCTCTTTTGTTTATTCTTCATAAGATGTGTTTGTTGGGTGGGTTTGCTCCCCCTGGTACCAGCACCCTGCAGTTCTGGGCCGCTCGGCAACTTTTTTTTTTTGCCAGACATGCAGAAGTGGTGCTGTAGTGCTAGTATCATAGATGACAGCTACAGAAAATGATTGGGGGTGCCCACATAAGGGGGAGTGGGGAAAAGGGGTCTGTGTACTGTGTAGGGGGTCTGTGTACTGTGCAGGGGGGCTGTGTACTGTGCAGGGGGCTGTGGGAATTTTTTTTCCTGAAACTTCCCTCTTAATGTTAGGGTGCGTGTTATATGCACTCTGAAAATGAAACAAAGGCGCCACTCTAAGTGCAGTAAAAAACATGGAGTTTAATAAAACTGTAAAAAGGTACCCACAAAGGTACATAGTGAACAAGCATGTTGGCAAAAGCTGCCGGATATCCTGGGAGTGAGTCTGGTCCGTTTCCTGGATTGCAGTGGTGTCCGATGAACAGGCTGCGCCGATGGAAGCTGGCACTTCCTGCCGCTGGAACGTATGATTGTTCTGCTGTTGATTATTGCTTGCTTTTATGTGCTGCTGCTGCTGTTTATGGTATTTGTATAGCTTTTTTTTTATTGGAATATTACACAGCGTTTCGATTGGTCTCTGTCAGGATGTTGTGATTTTGCCTCAGTTAAACAGGAGCTGCTGCAGACGTTTTTG
This sequence comes from Lithobates septentrionalis, assembly GCA_037952835.1. NCBI lineage: Eukaryota > Metazoa > Chordata > Amphibia > Anura > Ranidae > Lithobates > Lithobates septentrionalis. The sequence continues at coordinate 7,532,980 of JBBDGP010001277.1, read as the reverse complement.
GCCTAACTGTTGGTTTAGAAAGGTAAAATCTGTTACCAGCTTGCAGGTGTATTTTGAATGCATTTTTTCTGTGGCATTGCTGTTTATAGTAGGCTCATGTCTGAATGTGTTTGGGCTGTAGACCTGAGAGTTGCACTTGAGGCATGTAATATAGGTCTACCCTTTTACACATGGCACTAAATAATTTATTTTCTGGTAAAGCATGCTTAGGAGGGGGCCACACAAAAAGTAGCCTAGGGGCCCATGACCACCTTAATCCTCCACTGAACACAGGTCATCAACTCTGCTCACTCTGCTTTTTTCTTCTGTAAGCACATGAAGCAGAGTCTGATTGGCGCCTAGTCCTTTCCATCTCATAGTCTGTGCAATGATTAACATGAGGCTGATATCAAGACAGATCCAGATACTTATGCTAGTTGTATGTAACAATACATTTAAATAATTTTAATGAAATACACAAATACATTTAATAGGGACTTTGTTTTTTGCCTGGAGTCCCTAAATGTCTTTTAATACCTTATTGTTACCACTGGGTGTCAGTAGTTTATTACTGCAAATATATTGGATAAAAAGGTCATATTTTAAAAAAATGCGAGTTATGTGCTGCTACTGTATTCTATTGTGTAGAAAAGCAATACAAATGTAAATGATTTAATGGCTTGATAGAAAAAAAAATTACACTGGTTTGCGGTGAGTAACGCCAGGGTCTGCTCTTTGCATGTGTTCTTTCTAATTATATGTACTTACGTACGTTCTTTCGTCTGTAACAGTTTTATTTGCATTAAATCACTTCCTGTCACAAAACCCTCAGAACATGCTGCATTAAACCTGAGTTTTACTTTAAAAAAAAAAACAACATTGAGGGCCAGTGCACACCAGAACATGGTGCGGAAAATCTGCGTCCCGTGCAAGTTTGCCACACCATGTTTAAAACATCCTGCAGATTAGACATGTGCATTCATTATCGTCCGGATGCATTTTCGTGCAAATTTCTGGGATTTTTGGGTTCGTTTTAACAAAACGATAACGAACCCGCAAAGTCCGATGTCCGAAAGGTCCGAAATAAAAAAAATGCTTTATTTTCGTATCCATTATATTTTCGTATCGTTGCGACAACCGTTTGATATAGATAGATAGAAGATTCAACATAATGGTGACAACAGCGATCTGTGTCCATCGAACCTGCGGTTGAATGTGCCTAACCTAACTCTATTAGTCCAAGATTATTCGACATAGAGAGAAAAGATTCGACATTATAGAAACAAGATTCGACGAAGCAGCTAAAAACATACGATTGTCGCGAGCGGACATTTACGGTCAAATGCTCCGCCCATAGGCTATAGAAGAATTCTAATGTTGTTTGACTAGTAATAATAATTCCTAATTATGATTATCACTAGTCAAACAAATTTAAAATTCTACTATAATGTGAGCTTTCGACCAGAAATGTACGATCGCGGCATTGTACAGTTTAGCTGCTTCTTTGAATCTTCTTAGAAGATCCAACAGACACCATAAGCCTTCAATTAACAGATTTGACCTTAATTAATTTGGATTTTCATATAACTGCAATGTTAACAAAACAAAATAAATACAAACGAATTTCAAGAGTAACTAAATATCATAGGCGTGCGCACAGGGTGTGCCGGGTGTGCCCAGGCACACCCTAATCCCCCCATGCGCATTAGTGTAATCGTTCTGTGTAGCAACAGGAACATGGGAAAGATCTCCCTCTTATCCTTTTCTCTTTCACTGTGCCAGCAGGGAGATCAATGTGCCGGAGTCATATATATGTAGATACATACACATGCATGTGTGTTTGAGCTTAAGGGTGCACACCCCAATGCATTAGGCTGCGCACACCTATGCTAAATATATTTATTTTTCAGATGAAACCGAATTTCCGAAACAAAATATTTTACATGTCTACTGCAGATGTGATCAGCGGCGGATGTCATTATTGAGTTAGGCACCACAAACGCAGTTTGCACATGCAGTGCATTTGCCCACACTGGATCGCCAGGTACAGAAGTAATGTGGGATGTGGTCGCAGTGATTTTCCAAAATGCACTGCACAGAACTGCATGTGAATCGCACAGAAACACACAGCACCTGTGTAATTCCCGGTGTAAACTGGCCCTTACAGTTTACAAAAAGTTTGTGAACAAGTTTGTGAACCCACACAATCCCTGAGAAGGATAACATTGACAAGTAATCTGCCCTTCAATAGTTTTTGCACCTGAATCTTATTATTTGATCTGCAAGTGCTAATATTTGTGCAAGAGTTAACTGGCTAGTGAACAGGTCAATTGAGCTACTTAAAGTGATTTTAAAGTCTCGTTTTTTTTTTTTTCTGTAAAAATAACAAACATGTTATACTTACCTCCTCTGTGCAGTGGATTTGCACAGGGCAGCCCCGATCCTCCTCTTCTCAGGTCCCTCTTCTGTGATCCTGGCCCCTCCCTCCTGTTAAGTGCCCCCACAGCAAGCAGCTTGCTATGGGGGCACCCAAGCTGAGCTGCAGCTCCTTGTGTCCATTCAGACACAGAGCTGTGGTTCAGCCCTGCCCCCTCTCTCCTGATTGGCCAACTGACTTTGATTGAAAGCAGTGGGAGCCAATGTAATCGCTGCTGTGTCTCAGCCAATCAGGAGGGAGAGTCTTGGATGGCTGAGACACTCGTGGACATGGCTGGACAGAGATGGGGCTCAGGTAAGTATTAGGGGGCTTAGGGGGGCTGCTGCACACAGAAGGCTTTTTATCTTCTTGCATAGAATGCATTAAGGCACAAAACCTTCTGCCTTTCCAACCCCTTTAAGTGTCCATTCACACGTGTGCAACTTGTCATGCAACTTTATACATCAAAGTTGCATGACAAGTCATTCCCCATGTTTTCCAATGATAACCATTCATATATGTGCGACTTAAAGTTGCAGCAACTTCAAAGTAGTTCATGCACTACTTTGGTCTGACTTTCATGCAACTTGAGGGCCATAGACTTCAATGTTGATCCTCAAAAGTTATATGAAAGTCGTACCTGAATGTTATACATTGCAACAGTTGTGCAATAGTTGTCCATTATCACTGGTCAAAGCCAATGTGGTATGCAAGTTGCACCCATCCAAAGGTGCCAAAGTTGCATCAAGTCAGGGCAACTTTTGAGTCATACAAGTGTGAATGGAGCCTTATGGTTTACTTTTGGTTTCATACAGAGTGCAAGTTTCCAACACACCTCAGCCCTGTAGGAAATCCAGATTACGACTGAACCCTGAGTCTCACAGGTAATTAATTATTGCTGGAATAAGCAATATGGGTCTCCTGCTTATATAAATGAAGAGACTTATAGGGCAAGAACGCCTGCCCTTTTTCACTGTCCCAAAGCTGAGCACTGGCAAAAAATTATTTTTGGTTGTCTGTACTGTATAAATAGATGAACACTAATGAAGTGTGTGCAAGATGACTCTCCAAGAAGACTGCTTGGAGCCCATGAGAGTGGGAAACTTTAGTCCTCTATGAGTTCTAAAGAAGTTCCCAGTGCCAGATTTAGACCTCGGGGGGGGGGGGGGGGGGCTGGGGCACTTCATGTTGGGGGGGCACTCAACATAGAATTTAAATTACACAACACATAAAAAAGTTAACTGAAATAAATGATAAACCCCACGCCTGTCCTTAATTCGATCTCGTAATTTTGGGTAAAAATTGCTAACAAAATTTTACCCTATGGGAGATCACAAAGTGTAGAATTTGCCCCTTGAGCCAATCAGGGTCAAGCGGGGGAGTGAGCTTCTCTATAATATTTCTCACTGTGATAAATCGTTGCTGGTCATTAACAATGAGGTCGGGGCTGTTGCTTGGCATTTTCCAACATTTTTCAAACTTCTCCCTTGTCCCACTCACTTGTCTGTCATAAACAAGGTAATAAATTGTACAACACAGTCATGTTAAAAACAAGCATCTCGAATAGTAAAATAATATGAGAAGTTGAAATGTAAAACATCTAGACGTGTGCAATTTATTTAGTTCCAAATTCATTTTTCAACAAAATTCGACAAATTCGGAAATATTCGAATTAACGAAAACCTGTTTATTGAATTTTTCCGAAATTGGAAAATCCCCAAATTAGAAAAGTTTGAAATTCGGAAATTCAAAAATTCAAAAATAGAAAATTCAAAAATTCAAAAATAGAAAATTCCAAAATTCGAAGATTCGGAAATTCGAAAATCCGGAAGTTCGGATATTCGAAAATCCGAAAACCCCAAAATTTGAGAATCAGAAAAAATAACTAACTAACTAATAATAACTATTACTAGCTATTAAATTATAGGTAGTGGAATTTCCTTTCAAATTTGGCTGTTAGTGAATGTAATGAATACGAATTTATCCGAAGTTTCGAATTATCCGAAATAATGAATGCCTCATCTAAAACGAATGGAACGTAACAAATTAATAATAATAAATAATAATAATTAAAACTTTTTATTATTATTTATTATTAATTCATTCAATTCCATTCATTTAAATGCGGCATTTCAGATTTTCTTTCTTATTTTAGGGGTTTTCAAATTTTTGGATTTTCAAATTTTTTGAATTTTCATATTTTTGAATTTCCAACCTTTCGAATTTTCCCATTTATGAATTTTCAAATTTCTGAATTTTATAATTTTCAGATTTCAAATTCATGAATTTTAGAATTTGCGAATTTTCAAATTTATGAATTTGTTTGAAATAACAAATTTTGATTATAACGAATGATCCGAAAAAATAACAAATGGAACGAAAATGAAAGTGAACAAATTTTTATCAAAAAGATAAAGAAAAACAATGGTAATTAAATACCAACAAAAGAAAACTGTATTTGTGTAAATAAAATGTTAAAAATTGTCCCAGGACCCCAGAGGTAGCTCTACTAAACGCACACATTCCAGGCATAACCAAGACATCACAAACGCTGATTTACTTTATACTGCTTGGTACCAAAATCACAATTGCCAAAGCCTGGAAACAATCAAAACCTGCAATCCACACAGTCAAAAGAAAGATCTCTTGGATCATGACCCAAGAAAAACTAACCAGCATCCTGATGGACTCCTCCTTGAAATTCCAAAAAATATGGGAGCCTTGGGCCCAATATATGGGTACTTCCCTCATCCCGGGTGTTCAAGTACCACATCATTCCTAAACAATCTTTAGGCACGACTATTCAATAATTATGATAGCAGCACGCAGAAGCTACAATCATATCTCCTCACCAAAAATGAGGAACCCCTTCCCCATCTCTCCCCTTCTCACTCTTTCTTCTCTTTCTTCTTTCTATCCTACTTATCTGTTAACTCACGCCAGGGAGCTAAATGTTGATGAATTTATTTACAGATATAGTCAGGTATTCCCCTTCGCTCAGGGGGATACGCATCTGTCCTATTAAACCAATCTACTCGGCCCCTTTGGGCAGTATAGTAAGGGGAAATTCCCTCGCCCGGCACAGTTAGTTCCCAGCAGGGGTGCCGAGGCCAGGGAAGAGATCCCTATGGTTTTAAGGATAGAGCCAAGATCTTGTTATGAATGTTTTTGGATCCTGATATTCATCAATGAGCCTCCCTACGGGTTTCCGAGGCCGAGCAGACTTCTGTAATTCATTTCAGTTTGTACCTGTTAAGTGATTTACTTAGGAGGCTTTCCCTCCGGAGCTTACACATATGTTTCTACATAACCTGTATGTACCAATTAAAATAATAAAACATATTGAAAGCAAAAAATGTTAAAAATTGAGTTTGGTTTCAGCGTTGCATGACAATGTAATTGTCATTCAAAGTGTGACAGCGCAAAAAGCTGAAAATTGGCCTGGGCAGGAAGGGGGTAAAAGTGCCCGGTATTGAAGTGGTTACAGAAGAACTTCATTGGGTACTACATAAAAATGATCACCTGTGAAGACAATAAACACCCTGTAATACAGCACAGCTTACAAATTGCAGTGGTCAGGACATTATAACATTACAGTGTATACAGTGTGGGAGTATGTAATCTACAACATAACTTATAGAAATCCGGAATGGGACACACAGCACAGAATTCAGAGTGTAAAGGTCATGGGTATGTAACATAGCTCCACCAGCTGGTTAGTGGGAAGCAAAAATGTTCCGTCATCAGCCGTCGGTGGAAGGAAAAAATGACTGTGGTCAGTGGGGGGAAGAATCCCCTTCTCAAGGTTTAGTATACACAATCGCACAGTAAAGTTCCAATACACACTGGTCAAAACGGTTGAAACAGAAATGAAAAGAATGACTTGCACTTAAAGCGGAGTTCCAACCAAAAATGGAACTTCCACTTTTACGGTTCCTCCCCTCCTCCTGTGTCACATTTGACACCTTTCGGGGGGGGGGGGCAAATGCCTGTCTAATACAGGTATTTTGCTCCCACTTCTTGGCATAGATACCCGAGCCACCCGTGGGTATCTACGCCACTTCCCCCCCCCTGCTGTCTTCTGGGAGACGCACGGGTCCCAGAAAACAGCAGGGACCAGTGGGATAGCGCATGCGCAGAGTCGTGCATGCGCAGTAAGGAAGCAGGAAGTGAGGCCGCAAGGCTTCCCTCCCTGAGGATGGCGGCGGCAGCACCTGAGAGCCGAGGGATAGATCGGCTTCGCGTGCCAACATCGCGGGCACCCTGGACAGGTAAATGTCCTTATTTTAAAAGTCAGCAGCTACAGTATTTGATACTTTTTAAAAAAAACCTTTAATAGTTTGGAGCAAACGGAGTCACTGAACCAAATTTGGCATTAAATGGAGGGTATAGGGTTAAGCGGCTACCATAGGCCTTGCTGCTCCTTGATCAAAGAAAAGCTAAGGCCTACAGGCATATGCAAAAGAGGAACAGAGAGAATCATGCACAGACCAAGTACATTAAACATAATGCCAATTTCTTATAGTAAAAAATATACAGTATTTTAAGCACTCACAAGTTTCGGCTATGACAGCACATGTAGAGTAAAATGCAAAGCCCTTTGTGACCAGTGATAAGTATCTGAAAATGATCATACGTGATCACCGCTGTAATCTTGTGCTACCCAGAAGAGGACATTTGCTGTCAGATGTGCTTCACATGGGTCATCATTGTTAAGATACAAACAGTCAGCGCTCATGTGAAAAAAAGGATACAATCTTGTTGCTTGACAACTATGGAATATGTCTTTTCCAGGTAAATGGTTTCTTTTCCTGCTGTGATTATAATACACAGCATTGTGCTGCTTTGTTACTTCCTAATACACAATATCCACAGCTTTGCTGCTTTCTCCAGAATGAGAATCTTTATAAAACACCATACAGTAGATAAACTATAAACATTTGTACTCACAAACATTCTTTGCAAACTCACTTTGCCATATTAAAGAGGAAGTAAACCCTGATGGGTTTTACTTCCTCTTTGTTTCCCTGCAAAGGTAAAGCATAATGGGCTACTATGCATCGCATAGTAGCCCATTATGTGTCACTTACCTGACACTGAAGCCCGCGATGTCCCCAAAGTTCACACTGGCTGGAAGCATCCATCTTCGCCCCTCTTCCTTCCGGGGCCGCAAACTCCGGCCAGTCACTGTGACTGGCCGGAGTTGTATGACATCACTCCCGTGCATGGACGCGGGAGCCGCCAGTCACGGCATGACCCCAGCTAGAAACGGCACAGCGTGCCCTTTCTAAAGTGTGCATGGGCCGAATACATTGGCGCATGCGCAGAACAACTCATCGTATGGGGAATTGTAAATATCTCCTAAACCGTGTAGGTTTAGGAGATATTACCAGCACCTACAGGTAAGCCTTAATCTAGACTTACCTGTAGGTGAAAGTGGTTGTAAAGGGTTTACAACCACTTTAAATAGCATCCAGGAAGAAGCCTGCTGCTCAACATTAATTGCACAGGAGAGATCCCTGTAGTAGATACTGTTATGACATGTACACACGGTCAGATTTTCCAACAGGAAATGATGGAGCATACACATGGCTGGAATTTCAGCCAACAAGCTCACATCCAACATTTCCCGTTGGAAAATCTGGCTGTGTGTACACGGCATAACAGTATCTTCCACAGGGATCTCTCCTGTGCAGTGAACGTTGAGCAGGCTTATTCCTGGATGCTATTTAAAGTGGTTGTAAACCCTTTACAACCACTTTCACCTGCAGGATTAAGGCTTACCTGTAGGTGCTGGTAATATCCCCTAAACGGTTTAGGAGATATTTACAATTCCCCATACAACGATGAACTTTCCGCCAAAAAATGTTTGCTAGCAGGTTCTCAAATTTTCTGCCAACAAAACTTTGTTGTCGGACTTTCCGATCGTGTGTACACAAGTCCGTCGCCTAAAAGTTCATGCATGCTCGGAATCAAGTACGAGCCGGAAGCACTCGGTCTTGTAAAACTAGCGTTCATAATGGAGATATCACATGACTATTGAACTTCCCTTTTTCTCGGCTCCTCATACGTCTTGTACGTCACCACATTCCCACGCTCGTAATTGTTGGCCAACATTTGTGTGACCGTGTATATGCAAGACATGTTGGAGCCAACAATCTTCGAACAAAAATCCACGGTTTTGTTGTCGGAAAGTCCGATCGTGTGTACGGGGCATAAGAGAGCATGTAGTCATGTCTCTAATGTGCATCATGATGGATGTCATCTGCTGCCAAATGTTTGGTCCTTCGCCACTGGTCCTAATGTATGGGCAGCTGGGCTGGAGCTCAATAGCATGCAGCTACCATGGAAGACCCAGCCACTGTGGGGAGCTGCTTTAATAGCTGTCAGACAACTGCACTTCAAGATGGGTAGCTTTGTGTCTCCAGCTGCCCTCCTGTGGTACCAGCCCTGGGATTACCCAAGACACTCGCCTGTGGTGCCAGCCCAGAGATCCCTACAGCTGTTCAGCTATTTCCCAGTCCTGGCTTGGACTTCATTGTGAGAGACAGTGTTGCAGTACTACTGTAATGTTTACTGCAGAAGAGGTCGTTCTCTATTATCTGTAGCCACAGAGCCTTATAGAGAATTTTTTGTACTGCCGTTTAGTGTTCTTACTGAGTAACATAGACATTGTTCCTGAGTTTTTTTCCTTGGGGACACGGATCCCCACAAGCATGAACCATAGATGGGATGTAGACCTCATTTTAAAGTGATGCAAATATTACTTACTTCAGTGTTTCTCAACTTTTTTTCAGTCAAAGCACCCTTTAAAATTATAGAAAATATCAAGGCACCCTTTAACCACTCAAGGGTCGCCCCCCACGTACATATACTGCGGTAGAGCGGCCCTTAAGTGCAAATTCACATACCTAAACGTGGTTTCTTCTTCCTGGTCTGTGACGCACGCATGAGCCAATCAGCGGGAACCAATGCCTGCCGGGAACCTGGCGATAGTTTGGAGAGAGGCAGAAAGGCGGTCTGCCTATGTAAACAAGGCAGGCCGCCGTTCTGCCAAAGGGAAGAAATGGAGATCTTGTGTAAGCAGAAACATGGATCTCTGTTTCTCTTTACAATAGTCAAAGCACACCCCCCCCCCCCCCCCACAGTTAGAAAGACCTCCCTGAGGGACACATTTAACCCTTTGGTCTCCCCTGATGTTAACCCCTTCCCTGCCAGTGTCATTTGTACAGTGACAGTGCATTTTTTTTAGCACTGATCACTGTATTGGTGTCACTGGTCCCCAAAAAGTGTCACTTAGTGTCAGATTTGTCCGCCACAAAGTCCCGCTATAAGTCACTGATCGCCGCCATTACTAGTAAAAAAATATAAAAAAATTAAAAGTCCCTAAATCTATCCCATAATTTGTAGACACTATACCTTTTGCGCAAACCAATCATTATACACTTATTGGGATTTTTTTTACCAAAAACATGTAGCAGAATACATATTGGCCTAAACTGATGAAGAAATTAGATTTTTTTAAATTTTTTATTGGATATGTTTTATAGCAGAAAGTAAAATACCAGAAGCGGTATCCCCGAGCTAGACTCGGGATCGCATCACAGGATCCAGGAAGAGTTTACTTACCTTGTCCCCTGGATCCTGCGATGTCTCTCTGCTGTGATCGGCGAGCTGCCGTGTCTCATTCGATTCACAGTGCCGAGCTCCATTCCCTGCGAGCGTTGCGACGCACGGGGACGGAGTTCGGCGGCAAATTCAAAAAGTGAAACACACAGTATAGATTCAGTATACTGTAATCTTACAGATTATGGTACTGTATCAAATAATTACACATTCCCTTTGTCCCTAGTGGTCTGTCCAGTGTCCTGCATGCAGTTTTATATCATAAATACTGTTCTTTCTGCCTGGAAACTGGAGATTGTCCATAGCAACCAAAACTGTCCCTTTACATCAAAAGTAGCTTTAGAGCAGCTAGAAAACAGCGATAATAAATTAGAATCACTTGCAGAATTGAGCGATAGTGATTTGTGGGAAAATCCGTCATCAAACACTAAAAGTAAGACAGCGACAATTCTGCAACTGAGCAAATTTCAGTGTTTTTAATTTGATTACATTATTGAATAATTTTTATTATTATTATTATAATATTATTTGTTATAATTATTTATAGTTATTTATTATATTATAATTTTTTATTTAGTTTTATTTCGTTTTATTTCGTTTTTCAAACTTTATCATACCCGGGATGTCTACTAGACTCTTGTTTGGACAGATTTAAGTGAATTATTCCTAAGAATTACAGGCCTACAATATAAAGCGCCAAATTTCTGTGCAAAATAATGGTACCGCTTTCAGCACCTAAAATCTGAAATAATCATACCGCCAGGGAGGTTAACACAGTGCCGTATTGCAAAAAATGGCCTGGTCAGGAATGGGGTAAAACCTTCTGGAGCTGAAGTGGTTAAAATTATAGACAATCTCAGGGCACCTTTTAAAATTATGGACAGTCTCGAGGCACCCCTTTTTGAAATGTAAAAAACTGTTCTAATAGCTTTACATAATGCAGAAGCATCCACACGTAGGACATGCAACGTTAGAGGTGATTTAATCTTCCAAAGCAAATACCGTATATATTCGAGTATATATAGTTTTTCAGCACTTTTTTTGTGCTGAAAGTGCCCCCCTTGGCTTATACTCGAGTCACTGCCACCTGCCTACCTGATCAGCTGGTGTGTAATGCTCAGATAGCAGCCGACCAGTGTACAGAAGCCACGCCTCCTCCTCGTCCTCGTCTGTGATGGGGGAACACTCAGGGGTTGATTTACTAAAGGCAACTAGACTGTGAACTTTGCAAAGTGCAGTTGCACTCTGCAGGTGCAATTGCTCCAGAGCTCAGTAAATGAGGTAAAGCTTCACTTTGCAAAGAACACCCAATCACAATCAAAGGAAAATAAAAAAACAGCATGTTTGCTTGCATGTGATTGGATGATGGAAGTCAGCAGAGCTTCTGCTCATTTACTAAGCTCTGGAGCAAGTGCTCTTGTAGAGTGCAACTGCACTTTGCAAAGTGCACAGTCAATTTGCCTTTAGTAAATCAACCCCTCAGTTTCCCCGCAGTGAGTCAGTGTTCAGTGTTCCGCCTATCACAGACGTCCTCTCATCCTCATCCAGCGGACGAGGATGAGAGGATGTCCGTGATAGGCAGAACACTGAACAATGACTGCTGGGAAACTGAGTGTTTAGCCTATCACAGATGAGGACGAGGAGGAGGCACGGCTTTTGTACACTGGAATGGCCGCCGTCTGACTGCACGACACAGGCTGATCAGGTAGGCAGATCGGCACACTGAGGCTGCAATGGACACAGGAAAGGTATGCAATGGACACAGGGAGGTATGCAATGGACACAGGAAAGGCATGCAATGGACACAGGGAGGTATGCAATGGACACAGGGAGGTATGCAACGGACACAGGGAGAATGCAATGGACACAGGGAGGCTGAAATGGACACAGGGTGGCTGAAATGGACACAGGGAGGCTGCAATGGACACAGGGAGGTATGCAATGGACACAGGTAGACTGCAATGGACACAGTGAGGCATGCAGCTGCAGATGGGCATTGTTGACCCTCTTTTCCACTTACAGTAGCTGCTGCATTTCTCACTCTTGGCTTATACTCGAGTCAATAAGTTTTCCCAGTTTTTTGTGGTAAAAGTAGGTGCCTCGGCTTATATTCGGAATGACTTATACTTGAGTATATACGGTACACTTTTGCACACTGATACTGACTAGAATTCTAATGTTTCTCTTCTCCCTCAATTTCTCTCCATCACTCAGCTAATGTCACCCCAGTGCTGAGGGAGAGGGGCACAGGAGGGTCAAACAAGGATTCTGTAGAAGCAACAGGCATCCTCCTTAATTCGTAACGGTGCACAATGAAAACCTGTGGCTTTGTGTAACTAAAAGGCAGGCTTGATCCACCTGCTGGCTTGTATACAATTTTTGATCAAATTTTAGGTGTTTGCACTTTAACATTGTATCTCTATGCAGTGCCGGGACAAGGTCGAACAGCGGCCAGGGCGAACATGCCGAGCTGCACCCCCCCTCCCCCATGACCAATTATCTTACATATAGAGTGCAGAGGTCAGGATTGTATAAATTACAAAGTACAAGGATCAGGAGCAAAGATAATGTACAGTGTGCAGGAGTCAGGAGAGGAAAACATAACGAGGGCAGAGGCAAGGTGTATGTGTAATAATATACAATGTGCAGGAGTCAGGAGTGGTAAACTGCAGAGTACAGAGACCAGGAGTATATACACCCTATTGCATAGCAGTACCCCTATAAATTATATCAAATTTAGTGTATGTGTCATTATCAAATATGACCAAGTGAATTATATATATCACATAAATATGGAACCAAAATACCAGTGCTGCAAACAAAATTGTGAGGGGGCGAATCCCAGCCTCCTGGTGCTGTATGTGGAATACCAAAACATATAATGTGTACAACTCATAAATATTCAATTACATATCACATGTATGTGGGACCAAAATCCCTGTGCTGCAAAAACATTTTGTAAGGGAGTTAAGACCACACTCCTGGTGCTGTAAATAAAAAATGTAAATACTATAACATAATGTGAATAACTCCCAAATAATATTCAAATAACTCTAGTCAAATTCTTATGTTTCATTTGCACAAAATGTGGTGTTGGAGTTACTACCAAACTCCCAGTGCTGCAAATCAAACACACCATGCAAAGTACTATAAAGTGCACTATAAACAAACAGCCCATTAGAGAGCAAGTGGCTGACAGATTCCTCCATCAACACAATTGGGGGGTGGATGTGGGAATCCCCCCTTACTGGGACATTCCAGCCTGCACTCCAGCCTCCACTCCAGCCTCCACTTTGGACCATAGAGGGTTATTCTTCTTGTAGATGTGATGATGTCTAGGGAGGAGGACACTGGAGCTGGCTGAAGCATAGAATCAGGTAAGTAAAAAAAGACTATACCCCTTTCCCCCCCTCCCCCACACTGCAAGAATGGACTTTCTTGGAGTTAAGAAATCACATCCTTTGCTGTGTAATACTTATATTCTTGAACAAGTTAGGAATTAGTGTGACATGTCAGGTGCTACATAGATGTAATCCGCATCCACATTATATCTTATTAAAAATCATTCTTTTTACAAGAATTTAACTTTCACTTTCACAGACATCCCAACCTGCAAAAACTCATTTTAGGGAGGTGGCGCTTTGCGCCTGCAAACGACACCCCCACTGCGGCAAAATATTATTTAAATTACGTTCTCAATATTTTTTTCTCAGTGCTTCTGGGGAAGTGGGTGGGGGGTGGGTGGCAGTGGATGGTGTCAGTAGTTTTTTTACTCTTAATAATTGATTTTTTTACATTTTAATTTGTTTTAAATTTTTTTCACAATGCTTTTTTTTTTTTTTTTACACTTTTTAATTTTTTAGAATTTTTTTACAATATTTTATTTTTTATTTTTGGGAGGGCTTTGGTGAGATGTCAGGGGTCTAAACAGACCCCTGACATCTCCCCTTTGAGACAGACAAAGGGACTGAGGACACAGATTCCCCAGTCCCTTTCTCAGCACTAAAGATGAATGAACAGGAGACAGAGGCTCCTGCTCATTCATAAACTGAGCAGAGTAAACACAGTTTACTCTGCTCTGTAATCACAGGACACAGGAGCGATCCCACTCACTGTGTCCAATTACTAGTTCCCCCCACAGCCGGCAGGAGAGGAGGGGAGCTGGTTGCGGGGGACAAGGGGGGGTGGAGAAGGACACAGAGGGGGACGGGGAGAAGTACACAGAGAAGCTGGGGATGATCGGTGCGCAGCAGGAGGGACAGCTGCCACACCGATCATTCCCGAGAGATGGGGAGGCACTTGCGGGTGTGCGGGAGACACCTCAGAAATGCGGGAGTCTCCCGCACCTTCCGGGAGACTTGAGATGTCTGCTTTCAATAAACCTGCACTGAAAAGTGCAGGGCACGTTTACATCACAGTGGGGAATGCAGAGCAGTCAGGACTCACAATAAAAGAAGATAAAGTCTGCCATCCCTGATTTACACATCTCCACTCTGCTCCGGAGGAGGTCTCTGATGTGTGCTGGGCGGGAACCAAAGATCGATTCTGCAGTGTGAGGTTCACTTCCTGCCTTCCTGCTCCGCCCACATGTACTGTCTTTGGGACTGTACCAGCTCCGATCTAGGGAGGGGGGGAGACTCACAGGAACTCAATAAGGGAGCCTGGAAAGGGGTGTATCTGCTGCCGCAGAGCAGCGAGCATGGGTGTATAATCATTGGTTTAGGCAGGCAACAGGGGCATACAAGTGTCACAGCTAGATTTTGTGGACAGATTGTTCAGCTCACAACCTAGCCCCCTCTTCCACATTGCGCCCAAGGCAGAAGCCCCGCCGGCCCACCCCTTGTACCGGCCCTGTCTCTATGCATATACTGTATCTATATGTAGCATGGTCATATATTGAAAATTATATTAGATCTATATGGACTATGTTGCATAACTTCCATTCTTGCATTTCCTTATATGGAACTCGTTTATTACAAGTATTGTTATATGCAGGTGCAGATTACTATCTCTAGGACCCAGTGCCACTTTATCATACACCGCTGTCTGCATTTGCTTTTATTGTATAATTGGTTAATTGGATTCATTTACTATGTTAATTTGTCTTTGGGTGGAGTTTGTACATGTATAAATGTTTTTATCATTCCAGTCCAAAATATAATATGACTAAGGCTCTCGCCGAAACGCGTCAGCTTCCTATTTGATTATCACCCTTATGTAGTCAATAAACTTGAAATACAGATTACAGGGTTGACAGCTCCGTCTATTCATTTATCTTGCTCTGGTGTGGGAGGACACACGGAGCCTGAGCACCTGTGTGTGGATCTTGCATTCGGTTTAGGCTGTTCCTCGCTGTCACGCACCTGAGTGGAGACTGAAATGATGAGGTCGGCCTCTCTTGTATCTCCAGCCCAGGCCCCACTGAGAGTGAAATAGAGGGCGCCGAGGGACAGGAGGAACACCAGTGCCTGCAGATGTAGTTCTGGGAACTTACAGCAGGAGATGCGATTCCAAGGCAGCAGGAGAACCATCAAATCAGGAACAGCAGCCGTGCACAGTACTTCACCTGAGGTTAAGGAAGCACTCCACTTGTGCTGCGGGGCTGGGACATGTGGCTGGTCAGAGCTCTCAGCAGACTTGGAACATTCAGCGGTGTGCAGAACTGCAGCAGCAAACAGCCTGGCAGACACTCGAATGGGGTTGTAAGCCAGGGTCAGAGACAGAAGCGTGGTTATAGGATTACCCAGGGTCATCAACAGGCGGGCAACAAGATAGCAAATAAGGAGGAGAGCCAAAGTCAGGAACGAGCCGGGTCAGGAATGAGCCAGGTCAGGAACGAGCCGGGTCAGGAACTAACGACAAGACAGAAGCCGGATCCGAGATCAGGTCAGGAGTAAGTCGGGTCAGCAACCAAGGGAACACACTAGAGGTACACAGGACACAGGGAACAGCTGAAGACCAGTCAGCATCGGAGCACAGGCAGAAGCATCCCTAAGCCCAGGTTCACACTACTGCTATCACAGACATCGCATGTGATTGGCACCCACAACTGTATGTACAGTTGAACTCACATTCGATTTGCAGGAAAAAAGTGCAGGGACTTTTTTTCCCCCACACTGAAATTGGATTGCATGGGTGTTCTCACCTATGCTATCCAATTCCTGTGTGAGTTCACAGTTCGCACTGTGATCTGTGAACTGATCTGGAGGTATCATTAACAATGTAATGACACCCGCAGCGGTACGCAGATGGCAGTGTGAACTGCCTGCCGGAGAGATACGATGCGGGAACCAGCGCTGTAATCACGCTGGTTCCCGCATCGCATCAGTGTGAACCCAGGCTAAATAGTCCGTCTGGTGCCAACATACACATTTCTGATAGCCATTCTGCAGAGATTCATGCGCGCATACACATTTCTATTAGCCAAACGTCTTCATTCATGTACATTTCTCTTAGCCAAATGGCTGGTTGGTATTCTCTATCACTCGCAGTGAGCGCTGCACCTACAAGACTTTCTGCTCCTGCATCTGCTTGTACATAATCAGTTTAACATTGTTCTATTCTGCATGCACACCCCTTTGCCATTTTTATCCTGTATGGTAATCCTACTCTGCATATGTTTAGTAAAATTTAAGTTAAAGTTATCCTCTGTCCAATCATTTCTCTTACTAATTACAATTTACATTACAAACATGCAGCATAAAAATTCAGAAGTAATGGCACAGTGGTAAATAATTTGTTTCTGAATTTCCCCAAAAGATTCAAAGGGGCAGCGAGTATTTCAGCCCAGTGGTATTCATTGAGAACTGAATTACAACATGTGGGTGGACCGATCCTTTAAAATTTTTTAATGAATTCACTAGGAATTTTAGCTAAACCAAAGGAGTTTTGCTTAGCCGTAATTGTAATTCCAACTCTGATTTCTAAAATAATATATTCAATTCATCAACAGAGTGAAATTCTTCCTAAAAGTTTGATTACCAGCATTCAAGTATGGGCATCAGAATTTAATTCAAGGGCAGCACATTATCATTACAAGAGACCTGACTGTAATGAAGAGTAAAAGGGATGATAATAGATAGTTTTTATTTATTTTTTTCCTCTATCTTGTTTGCTCAAAGTTCAAGAAAACTCAGCTGACACCCAAAGGCAACAGTCTTTAAAAACAACAGGAGATTTATGTCGCTTATTTACAGGTGTTAAAGCAATCCTTACAACGTTGCTGGCGGGCACTGTTAAAACTTGCTAGAATAATTCACGATGAGATCTTCATTTTGTTATTTATTAACAGACAAGTAGTTATTGCAGTCATTCTGCTAGACTGGAGCTAACAGCATAATAAAACTTAAGGGTATTTATTTCCCACTGTGATCACTGTGTTTTAAGCTGATATAAGTTCATTAAAGGTACATCCTGGTCTAGCATGAAAGTTTTGCATTTAAATTGAGTCAAGGGACACAGCCTCCCTGCTAAATAGCTTTCATTTTCATTCTGATGTTCATCTTCTGCTCTGCTTGTTAAAGAAATTCTATAGTTATGTGTGGTCATCTTTTTGAAAGACCTGCAGTCAGTGGGATTGATTTACTAAAGACAAATAGACTGTGCACTTTGCAAAGTGCAGTTGCACTCTGCAAGGGCAGTTGTTTCAGAGCTTAGTAAATAAGCTGAAGCTCTGCTAACTTTCATCATCCAAACACATGCAAGCAAAAATTCTGTTTTTTTTTTTAATTTTCCTTGCACGTATTTGGGTATTCTTTGCAAAGCAACACTTTACTTCATTTACTTAGCTCTGGAGCAGAAAATATGTAGTGTAGCGCTATGCGTATAAATAAAAAATATGAAAACAGAGGATTAAGCTCGAGCCATCTCTCAATGGCCAGCAAATAAACAAGAAATACTTCAAAATTGGATGAAAAGTGACTCAATACAAAAAGTGCGCTATATGTTACAAAATGACATGTAAAATATAATAATAACAATACATCAGTGAAATGTGAAAACAAGACCAAATTATAAATGGATAAAAAATCAACCAAAGAAGTCCATAAATATTTAGAAAATGTGTTCCTGATGAAAATCAAAAACCACCACCAACAGTCTCTGAGGGTTAACTGGTGAAGACAAAAATGGAAAGCTTCTGGTGGGTGAAAGGGTAAGACACCAAATGAAATGAGACGTCTGAGTATATGACAGGACCATCACCAGAGCATCTGAGGAGGCTTACCGGAAGCAGGGGACTTGAAAAGACATACGTCTTACAAGTCTCAAAAAGCTTGTTTAGCCGCCAGGGCTGGCAAGATGGATCATCGGGTATCCACAACTTCAAATAGGGGGGGAGGGAAGATCTGTCACAGCTCCACTACGCCCCATTCCCGCTGAGACATCCCGGCTAAACACTACAGGAGCCTTGGGAATGGGGCGTAGCTCCACTTCGACTTTGGCATTGACACTGGTCAATGGGAAGAATTACCCTCGGTTATTGTTCTAGTGATACCCTGACTCCGACTGGGACACAGGTTGTTGCCAAACTAACCATTCTTCACTCCACTTAATAAAAAAATATTTTTTTGTCGGTCGTATCTCCATTGGAGGCACAAAAAACACACCATTGCCATGTCCCAATTACACAGATCATAATGAATTGTTAAACGGAAATGGTTGGTACTTTGTTTTACCACTACTTCTCCTTTATAATGGCTTTTCAAAATAACAAATGTTATGATTTAGGTGTTGAATGAAATGTAGTTAAATTGAAAATTTGTATAGCAGTCTAGATATTAGACCAGAAAGAAGGACAATTCTGGAGAACTGGGGGACAGAAGGATTTGGTTCCAAAAGAGGCCAGTCCATCCAAAGAGGAAGGGTTTGGAGACATACTTTAAAGCAGCTCTGTCACCTAACTAAAATTACCAAGGAACTATGTCCTTGTAAAGAAGAAAGTGAAGACTTAACACCCATGTGTCATTCTCTGTACTCAATGGTTCCTCCCACTCACGCTCAAGTTCCTACAGGGCATAATAGTAATGTAGGAGTCAGTGGGAGATACCACTAAGCATGGTGAGAGAAGCAGGGGACTGAGACTTCTTGATGTGTTGGTTATATGGAGTGGCATTTGGCGGTGCAGGCAGCAGTAGATGTAAGTATTCACTTTCATCAGAGACAGATTTTATTTGCAATTTTAAAGGGCTTCTTTAAACCTTGTTTATGCTTCCAGTCTGCATAGCCAAAGCTTATCATTTTGGGGTATTATCACCAGACAATTCCTTTTTACTGGCAATTTGAACTTAGGCCACAGATCTGGCTTTAAGAAATGTGTATGGCTTTTGCATCTGAGCAGGAAGGCAAAGAGTTTTATTTTCACAAAGAAAATGTAAAAATATATATTTTGGTTATTTTTGCCTCAGTATTTCTATGATATGTGTAATGTACTGGGATTTGTGATGTTCATACCTCAGCTTTGTAAATGTCACTTTTTACAGTTGTTAAATGTATAATGTATAATACTTTCTATACACTGCACAAGTTAGTTCCGGTTCCTGATCCTGTTACGATATACTCAGAAGGCTGCACATGTTTTATGGTTGCCTGAGCTTGTTAATAAAGTACTCTGTAACTACTCTTCCCAGAATACAGGACACAGTGAGACTAGCAATGAAGATGTATTTTCTATAGCTTCTAGCATACACTGGTGAACCTGCAATGCCTTTTACTGCTTGAATTTCTATATTTGGGAATTACATACTTACTTCAAATTAGTGATGAGCTCAGGCATGTTCCAAACCCACATGTATGACCTGAAAGGAAGCTGGCACCTGTATGGGCCAATCTTTGTGGCTGCGGAATCCCCTGGCTCGCAGCCACATGTATACATGTTACTTGTATATGTGCATCTATGGGGCAACATATTTTCTATACTTTACCAACAGCAGATGACTCTCCATATACAACTTGTGCATGAGAGTCACTAAGAAATTGTAAGAACGGTGCATAGACTGCAGGAACTATACTGTTGGCCAGGCATGGATGCCCAAGTACTAACTTGCATTCAATCTTGTTTTACTTCTGCTGTCACACACATTCCACTACTCCATTCAATGTCATTCAATGATTCTGCTTGAAAGAAGCTTGCCATTGATGTTGCAGGTCTATTCATAGAGGCACCTGGGGACTGTCTATTTGCTATAACATTAAAGGATACGTTCACCTTTGGTGGAAAAAAATAAATGCACAAATTTTTGCAGATAAGAGACATGCATTTATTAGTTGTTTCCCCAAGGAGCCTCCAAAGCATTGCACCTGCGATCAGTGGATTGTGGTTGCAATATCAGGGTCCAGACATCTTTTTTTGCCCATACCTCTGCATGGACTTTCTTTGAAAAAAGGTGTAGGAAGTGTCAATGAACTACTAGGGGGCTCATCAGCATCCTTGCAGCCCAATAAGAACTACAAGCTGCCTGCCGCAGTGATAGACAGAACTTGTAGCTTATTCATTTACAGATTGCTGCCAATTTTGAATGTGACAGTGGGTGTGGGGGAGAAGAAATATGGGTGCAACGTGTAACATGTTCCAAAAGTGGACTTAACCTTTAAAGGGTATCTCTAGGCAAAACCTTTTTTTAGTTTTGGATAGAGTAGGAGAGGGCTGGATGATTTGTAATCTTTTTATTTTTGTCTGGGTACCCATTGGGGAAATTCACCTTCTTTTTGTGTGCTGGTGATCAACGTGACTGAGAGACAAAGTGAGGGAAAATCCAACACTTTAGAGGAGGTAAAGGGAAATCTCCCCCCCCCCCGTACCAGGATATTGTTTTCCGAAAGTGAAACGCAGGATCAACAAATCTTTTCCAACTTGTCCTTTCGTTCAATCTAACAATCAATTTCTGTTGAACAGGGGTCAAATTGCAGTGCACTACACTACATCATATATCTGTCCCACAAAGTCCAATGACTCTCAAGTCATCATCAGCTAAGACTGTTAAAGTCAACAAGATAAACGTAAGACATATACTGACTGGAAGTGTGGTTT
Organism: Lithobates septentrionalis; assembly: GCA_037952835.1. NCBI lineage: Eukaryota > Metazoa > Chordata > Amphibia > Anura > Ranidae > Lithobates > Lithobates septentrionalis. The sequence continues at coordinate 7,511,933 of JBBDGP010001277.1, read as the reverse complement.
TAGGGAAGCATACTTTGAGCCTGTAACTCTAGTTAGAGTTAGGAAACCTGGCTTATTATTACAGGGACAATCCAAGTTTTTCAATACACTTATTCCGCGTACAGACGATTGGAATTTCCGACAACAAATGTTTGATGTGAGCTTGTTGTCAGAAATTCCAACCGTGTGTATGCTCCATCGGACATTTGCTGTGGGAATTTCCGACAACAACTGTTTGAGAGCTGGTTCTCAAATTTTCTGACAAAAAAACTTGTTGTCGGAAATTCCAAGCGTGTGTACACAATTTTGAAGCAAAAAATTCCACGCATGCTCTGAATCAAGCATGAGACGGAAGTGCTCGGTCTGGTAAAACTAACGTTCATAATGGAGATAACACATTCGTCACGCTGCAAAGTTTTTCATCTTTTAATGCAGCGCATTCTCTTCTTCTTTATAATGCTAGAATAATGAAGTTGTTTTGCTGCTGATATTCACACACAGTTCTGAACAACTGATTTATTGATTATTTCTCGTGATCTCCTAAATAATCTTTTATTTTTTTTTCGCCAGATCTCCTGAATAATGTTTAATTTTTTTTTTAATAGTGATCTACTTTTTTTTTTTAGCAAGATCTTCTGAATTTTTTTTTCTAGTGATCTCCATAATATTTTTTTTTCATTTTGTGTGTCAAGTTACCACAACACCATTATTATCTTGTATTTTTGAACCTCAAAGAGGTTGGTTGGTGTTGGTGTCCCTTGTTAATTTGACATTGTATTTTTGAAATGTACCTGCCTACTCACAAACAAACTGTCCTTTTTGAACTAAAACACATAGCCAAGAAAATTAAAAATTTATTAGGGGTCATAACAAAATAAAGAGGAAGGCAACGCTGGATAAACTGTTGAAATTGGCAAAGCCTTTGTACCCCAGGGCAGACATCAATCACACACAATTTTGAGCTCATGACTGTTGCAAATTCAATGTTAACAAATAGAAAAGTCTATCATTCTGACCCCAGCATTTTTCATTCTTGTCCCAATCATTTTTGGTTACTACTGTCTATTGATATGTAAACCACTTTGTTGATTCTGAAAGTAGTGATCAATAATAACATCTAGTTAACATAATTAAATTTTTGACAAGAAATATGTTGAACAATGCTATACCTGGCTCAAGCTGGGCTCCTCCACATCTTCCTGGGTGGAAGGCCCAGGTTGTACGTCGGAAGCCTCATCTGAGGTGGAAGAAAGTGTGGAAGGAAGAGTGGAAGGAAGGGTTGAGAGTGATTGCCTGATTTCAGTCTGGTCTGACAAAAACTGCAGTCTGTTGTAGTACCACAGCCTGGGGAAATATACGTCATCTGCTGCTGCTCCTGATCTCATGGAATCCTGGACCTTTTGCGCTCCCTATTATATGTGCTCCAAATAGTTGATGTCTGCCATGGGAATCACCGGCTTCACTAATTCCAACAGTTGATCAAGCGCTGCCTTCCTGTTTAGTTTGTTATTATAAAAAAGGTGTTTCACTTGCCACAGACATGGTAGCTCTCTGTACTGTCCTGTGACCACGTCCGCTAGTGACGAAACGACGTAGGGAGGAGGAGCTACGTTCTGATGTCACCGCTTCACGTCCAGTCCCGGATGCTACGGGCTGTTTGGAAGCCGGCCGGCTCATCTTTTAATGCCTATCTTGCCTATTAACATCTTTCGATTTGTAAGTGTCCATTTGTCTTTTTTACAATCTTAAATAAATGTTAAGGATTTACGCTATGTGGAGCTTTTTGTTTTTTTGGTGAATTTACTGCCCACCTACCGATCTATCTGCTGACCATTCCCGCTGACGCTGAGGAACCCAGTACATGCCAGTGAGATCCCGGGCTGGCGTTACAGCCACTCGCCCAGTGTGGTCCCCTGTAATAAGGGACCACCGATTTCTGGTAAGCGGCAGTCCTTTCTGTGGTGGAGGATATATTTTTCCCTTGTTACTTCAGTGTGGGACCTCACGACACATCACTTTGGGATTAACATCACAATTGGACTTATTTATGTTTTACCTTGTTCACTTTTCTGCAACTTGGATTGATTTTCTGTTTTTTCACTTTCATCAAGTCTTTGGACAATTTTTTATTATTCAATTCCTTTATTATACTTCATTAGTATTATTTGCTATACACGTATCTGCATTCATATGTCTGATGCATTATATATTTTGTTTAACATATAGTTTGATGCACTCCATTTTTGCACCTTTGTTTTGGGTCTCTTTAACTTTAATTTGTGTTACTTAGTGTGACTTTTTGACACCTATCATTGGGAGCACATGTCAATTTATTATTTTACTATCTAGCGCGACTTTTTGCTCTGTTTATCTGTTTAGTGTCGTATAACACTTTTTAGTTGCAGCTCATCACATTGTACACTTTATAGCGCAGTATCCCTTTTTATACCTCTGTACTTATCAATGAAGTTGGGGAGGAAGTCATGGTCATTGAATTTAATCATATTCTCTGCAAGACACAACACAAGACAAACCCTAATGTCAGGCTAAACTCTCCTAATCTTGTCCCAATATAGGCCTCAATCTATAAGCAGTATAAGCCACTGATGCCCCAAGTTAAAATGTGACCTTCGTTAGCACGATCGGAGCTTACGCTACTCCGTCTTCCGCTCACAGATCGTACATACGAGGCATGTATGTTATGCTTTATATACACTGCACATGCGTGAAACTCTGCCCCTGACCTTCTTTCTAATATATTCCCTTATCTTTCGGCGCAGTGGGAGAGCACATGGCAGAGACAGAGCAGGTGCATGAGAGTAGCAGCAACGATGTAAGCCCGGAGCCACAAAAGTCCCCATCCAGGGGATTTAAGGCCTCAAATGTGTCCTTTGCTGAGATGGTGGAGATGGTGGACATCTTGAAGAGGGCAGACTATGATGGGAAATATGGACCGTACAGAAACCCAAATGTGAGAAAGGCCAAAATCATGGCTAAAGTTGTGAAAAGTCTGCAGAAGAATTTTTTGATACGACAATCCAAGGATCAACTGAGGAAACGATGGACAGACCTCAAATTGAGGGAACAGGATCAGTACAGAAGGATCAAGAGAGTGCTGCAAAAAAGTAAGTATTTTGTCGTGTGTGCCTATTATTATTATTATTATTACTTTCGTGCTGCTCCATGTGCTTTTCTTTACTGTTGTACAGTTTAAAATGGCATTTAAAATGGCGAGTTTCAGGTTCGTGGGCACAGTAATCGTTCGTAGTAAACATCGTTCGTTCGCCCACTAATACGATGTTTTTGGCAGATGCAGGTTAACTACATTTGTTCATGCCTATTTGTATTAAAAGAAGTTTGTTGTCTAGATGTGTTTATAACTAGAATGAAATGCAAACTTCATTCAGTGTAAGGAGAGGACACTCAGCAGCTGTTTACACATCTGGACGCAGGAGCACTAGTGTGGGACACCAGAACACCCTTTTTAGGATGTCCCACACAGGTGCTCCAGTGGATATTAGGGGTCTGTACATGTGTGATACTTTACCAAAAAAGGTAAGTATTCCAGCTTTAAGAAAGGGGAAAAATCATACATTCAGCTTTGAACCAAAACAGACAATTGTACGACACTTCCAAGCAGTGTTACATATTACTATTTCTTGCCTCAAATATCTGTCTGCTAAGTATACCTTTTTTTTTAATTCACATAGGGGAGAAAAGACGCGGGACATCTGAGGACACCAGGGACCCCCAGCCTCCTAAAGAAGGGGAAGTCACCACACCACAACCTGAGGATGTGAAGGGAGAGGTTCATGACGTGGTTGAAATAGTGACCACAACAGATGAGTGTCTGAGACCACAGCTTCAGGTAATAGATGTATGCCTGCATATTTATAATACATGGTGTGTTTTATTCTTTTTAGATGATGTGGATGTTGTGGAAGAAGAAACTCATATCACCAGTGCAAGTGTACAGATCCTCATTGGGGAGATCATGGTGTGCAATCGTGATTTAGAAAAGATAAAGGAAAACATCAATGATGTTCAACAAAATATGAAGAACATCACTGATGTTTTAGGCAGAATCTAAAATACACAAGAATTGAACCGTTTTGTCGTGGAATTTGTTATTTTAAATCCAGTTTTAAAGTATTTTAAAAGCCAAATTTTGAAGATGCAGACAGTGTGTCAACATGTGCTCTCTGCCATCACGGCATATCAATGTACGCGTTTTGTGGGTGCAACCGCTTCCTCCCAACTCAAGTAGGTGAGAGGAAGGGGTTGCACCCCCGAAACATCTCCATTGATCCCCCATGATGGGAGCTAGCACATGTTGACATTAGGCATGGGATCAGGAGTGAAATCCACATTTGACTCCCAATTTGTGTGCTTCTTCAAAATGTGGCTTTTACATGGGTGACATCACCCCATCTGATGAAGGCAAGATCAACACAGTTTTAACACACTCATGTCTGATATTGCCTTCACTTTGTCAAAGTTGAACTTTGTAAGTTCCTGAGCTGTGTATGTTATTGTCAGGAAAGGATTCATCCGCTGGTAAGATATATCGTTTGGCATGCAGTACTGGGGTCCACCAGCAGGTGTCTCCTGGCAGTGTTGAACTGTCAGGAGAATATTTCCCTGCTGGTGTCATTTCATCTTTTGGCCGCAGTACTGACGTCCACCAGCGGATGGATCCTGGCAGTATGGAGCAGACAACACTCCCTGCGCTCAGGTGTGACTTAAAGTCAATCACAGTCAGTCCTATAAATACCCGGCAAGCCCTCATATGCTTGCCTTGGTATCTCTCTCCTTGAGCCCTGACCTTGTTCGCCTGTTACCCGATCCTGAGCCTGCATCTGACCTTGTGCCCGAGCTTATCCTGACCCGATCACTTCTGTGTTCCTGTACCCTTCAGCCCAATCCATTCCCTCTCTGTCCTGTTGGTTCCCTGTCCCTCATTTACTGATCTTCCTGTGTATGACCTTGGCTTGGCTAAACGTTTATGTCTCTGGTATATCCCTTGTTCTTGCTGACCTGCTGTGTATGACCCTGGCCTGGCTGACATCTGTGATTCCGGTATTGCCCCTTGCTGTAGATATTGTTGTTTGTAGTGGGTTTGTTGGGTTGGTTGTTCACTGTTTGTATTTTCTAATTATCACCTATTTTAATAAATATCACTATTCACTTACATGTGTTTTGGGTTATCTCTGCGCAGTCCACACAGTCTGGTCTACTAGTCTCCTGACAGTATACCAAGGCCATCCCTGACCAGATGTGGCTGCATTGAGAAACCATCCTGGTTTGTTAGGTCTGCTAATATGGATTGCAATGAAATAATTTATTATTCTCTGCTAGCGGAAGAGGATGGTGAATATTGTGGCCAGATTTTAAAAGGGTGGACTAGTGACCAGCTAATGGAAACTATCCGATTAGCTCATTCCCTAGTGGATCAGGGGTGTATGTCATTTGAAGATGCTCAGCCCCTGATCCAGTTATGTGCTAAACTAGCCCTGTCATGCATTCCCGAGGGAAGTGATGATTTTTCTCCCCCCTTCAATTATGGCCAAGTTGAATCCCTGGTTTGGTTGTTAGAGGATGATCCAGCCTATTTCATGGAACACTATTCCTCCTGTTCACAGCAGGTGTTGTCTAGTTGCATCCAGTCGGTGCAATCCTTGATTAGTCAGGCTGTGTGTGAATCAGCATTTGTTCAACCTGTGCTGCAGGCATGGTCAGATCTCCTGTCTTTAGCTAAGCCACAATATTCCAGCCCTACCATTAATCACCTGCCTTCCCAAAAATCTATCTCCCCGTCGCCTATGGTAACCTCAGCTACAGCCCAGTTTACTCAACCCCCTACCAAATACTACTACCCAGTCTCCAAGTGTCGCACCTATCCCGCCTTCAATCCACCTGTCTCTCCTCCTCCACCTGTAACAGTCCCACAAAACCCCTCTCTAGCTACAGTTCCTTGGTCTTCCTTCGATCCAGCTACTTTCTTTTCTTACAGCCCTGCACCTACATACAAAACTGCACGGGCTAAACCAAAAAAGAAACAAAAATTCTTTCCTACCCACATGATCCTGCCAGTAACCCAACTTGCTTCCACACCAACTAACCCACCTGATTCTGCCAAACCTCTGCCTGCTACCCAGTCTGACGTTCCAGTGTCTGCTACCCAGTCTGACGTTCCAGTGCCTGCTACCCAGTCTGACGCTCCAGTGCCTGCTACCCAGTCTGACGTTCCAGTGCCTGCTACCCAGTCTGACGTTCCAGTGCCTGCTACCCAGTCTGACGTTCCAGTGCCTGCTACCCAGTCTGACATTCCAGTGCCTGCTACCCAGTCTGACGTTCCAGTGCCTGCTACCCAGTCTGACGTTCCAGTGCCTGCTACCCAGTCTGACGTTCCAGTGCCTGCTACCCAGTCTGACGTTCCAGTGCCTGCTACCCAGTCTGACGTTCCAGTGCCTGCTACCCAGTCTGACGTTCCAGTGCCTGCTACCCAGCCTGACGGTCCAGTGCCTGCTACCCAGCCTGACGGTCCAGTGCCTGCTACCCAGCCTGACGGTCCAGTGCCTGCTACCCAGCCTGACGGACCAAACCGAAGTCCGTCACTTTGCCTGTCAAGCCAGTATCCGTTATCCGGCTTGCCGAACCAGTGCCCGGTGTCCAGCTCGCTGAGTCGGGGCCTGTTACCCAGCCCACTGGGCCGGGGTCCGTTTCCCAGCTTGCTGAGCCGGTGCCTGTAATCCGGCCTGCCCTTACGTTGCTCGCTGTTCGGCCTAATGTTCCAGAGTCTGCTGTCCATCTCGATGACCCGGAGCCTGCTGCCCAGCTCGATGACCCGGAGCCTGCTGCCCAGCTCGATGACCCGGAGCCTGCTGCCCAGCTCGATGACCCGGAGCCGGCTGCCCAGCTCGATGACCCGGAGCCTGCTGCCCAGCTCGGTTTGTTCCTGTCTGCTGCCCAGCTCGGTTTGTTCCTGTCTGCTGCCCAGCTCGGTTTGTTCCTGTCTGCTGCCCAGCTTGGTTTGTTCCTGTCTGCTGCCCAGCTCGGTTTGTTCCTGTCTGCTGCCCAGCTTGGTTTGTTCCTGTCCGCTACGCAGCTCAATGACTCTGATGTGCCAGCTGTCTGCCTGGATGGGCCTGATGACCAGCCTTCTTCCACCATTCTGCCTGATGCCATAGACTATGGACAATTAAGACTAGTTGGAGTGTCCGGAGGCCGCTCCTTTAGAGGGGGTACTGTCAGGAAAGGATTCATCCGCTGGTAAGATATATCGTTTGGCATGCAGTACTGGGGTCCACCAGCAGGTGTCTCCTGGCAGTGTTGAACTGTCAGGAGAATATTTCCCTGCTGGTGTCATTTCATCTTTTGGCCGCAGTACTGACGCCCACCAGCGGATGGATCCTGGCAGTATGGAGCAGACAACACTCCCTGCGCTAAGGTGTGACTTGAAGTCAATCACAGTCAGTCCTATAAATACCCGGCAAGCCCTCATATGCTTGCCTTGGTATCTCTCTCCTTGAGCCCTGACCTTGTTCGCCTGTTACCCGATCCTGAGCCTGCATCTGACCTTGTGCCCAAGCCTATCCTGACCCAATCCCTTCTGTGTTCCTGTACCCTTCAGCCCGATCCATTCCCTCTCTGTCCTGTTGGTTCCCTGTCCTTCATTTACTGATCTTCCTGTGTATGACCTTGGCTTGGCTAAACGTTTATGTCTCTGGTATATCCCTTGTTCTTGCTGACCTGCTTTGTATGACCCTGGCCTGGCTGACATCTGTGATTGCTGTAGATATTGTTGTTTGTAGTGGGTTTGTTGGGTTGGTTGTTCACTGTTTGTATTTTCTAATTATCACTTATTTTAATAAATATCACTATTCACTTACATGTGCTTTGGGTTATCTCTGTGCAGTCCCCACAGTCTGGTCTACTAGTCTCCTGGCAGTTATTATGGTTTTAAACATGCCAAAAAAGGCTATTGCTAATGCCAACCCTAAAAATATTATACACTAAAGATGTTGGTTTATTAAGAAACCCTTTTCTAACGCACATGTGAATGTGCATGGAGTAAAATGTTTTATACTCAACAATGTGTGGCTTCTTATTTCAATGCTCAATACCAGTTTTTGGAGTAAGCTGTTGTAGTTTACAGTGACAATGGGGGTATTTACTAAAGGCAAATCCACTTTGCACTATAAGTGCACTTTCAGTGCAGTTTCAGTGCACTTTCAAGTGTACTTGCAGTGCACTTGTAGTGCAAAGTGGATTTGCCTTTAGTAAATAACCCCCACAGTGCTCTAAAATTGGCGCCAATCAGGCCATTTTAGGGACTCAAAACAATGAATTCACGGTGCTGAAAAGGATGATTCTTTGTATCTTTAATGCATTACATACATACATTAACAACAAAAAAAAGGTGTGTGCGTAGCAGACCCACAGCATAATAGTTAGCTGAAGAAGAGATTGTCACCTCATGTATCAAATAAATAACGTTTGCACTATTAAAGAAAATGGCCAAAAAGAAAAGCCCATTGAGGTCTATTTCACAATACACGATTTTCCACTCAGATGAACACAGGGGGATGCCTCTTTTTGATATGTTATGAAACATACAATGGCGTAGTCTGAGTTTTTTTTTTTTTAAAGCAAATTAAATCTGATAACTGCATAAAATGTATGTGATATGTTCATCTACTCTGGATATGGTTTGCTCATGTACCACTGAATTATATATCACTTGAGCACCTGTTTTGTTTTAGTTCACCAAACATGCCTGCTGCGTCTTGGATACATTATTATAATCAGATATGGAAAGTGAATATCTGGACAAGAAGGAATAAAAGTTGGACAAAGAAGATTATAATGAGCCTGGTTTGTATTTTCTATAAGAATGCCATGTTGGGAAATATTTTAAATGTTTTAATTGTGTGTGATATGTTTCCAGCTGTGTACACATGATTAAAGATGCACCTATTGAACAGTATACTGTATATAGTAGTTAGATAGTTAGTCATCTGTTTGAGTTAAGTATCTCCATTGAGAAAATATATATATAACTCTACAAGCTGCAGAGAGCACCAGGAATCCAGAAAGCAAGACACTTTGGCTGGAGCCAAGTCAGCAGGAGATCATACTGTCCGGACAGACTGGGTCTGTGAAGTCATGTCAATTTATATACCAACATTTCAAACGGAACACAGACTTAGCTATCTGACTATTTTATGTGCAGAGAAAAGCACGTGTAGTGAAAGATTTTTAATTTTAAAAAGTGATCCTTTGGACTGAGGTTAACATATTTCTGTAAGACTCTAATGTGTAGCAATGAAATTAAAGCGGGATTCCGGCCGTAAAAAAAAATAAAAAATAAAAGTCAGCAGCTACAAACACTGTAGCTGCTGACTTTAAATAAGTACTTACCTGTCCTGGGTGCCGGCGATGTCGGCCGCCCGAGGCCAACCCGTCCCTCGGCTCTCGGGTCCCGGCACCGCCATCCTAGGTAAGGGAAACAGGCAGTGGAGCCTTAGGGCTTCACTGCCAGTTTCCTACTGCACACGCACGAGCGGCGTGGTGCTCTGTGAATGGCCCTGTGGTGTTCTGGGAACACACACAGTTCCCAGAAGACAACGGGGCCGCTCACCGAGGAGCAGAAGACGACACGGAAAAGGAAGATGCAGATTAGGAAGACTGCCTAGCAACAAGGGTTTAGGTAAGTTTAAAAAAAAAAATTTCAAATGTTTTTTTTTAATTTTTTTTTGCTTTTTTGGTGTAATTTTTTTTTTTCAGGGTGGCCCTCCACTTTAAAAAGTATTTTATAAGTTGGAGGAATGCACCAAATGCATTTGGTATCCTGCGTGTAGGCTCAGACTTTATTAATCCACTCCCAATATCGGCATAGTTTAACAACCCCCATTGTTTGCTGTGGTGCACTACAGGTTCTCCACCTTCCTAAAGTGTCCTTCTTTCTTAAGTTCAAGTTGCAAGGTATGTGTAAATGTCTAATGACCTAATCAGATTACTTCTTGTCTGTGAGTGTAAAGTAATGGGAAAACAACCATTCTGTCTAATTTTAGCACCCCGGGTAAAAACTGGTAATAATGAGCACTATTTGTTGTAACCGTGATCATTAATGGCATTGACATTATGGCACTTTGTGAGCATGGCAGCTGCCCAATAAACCATAACTCATGGAGAGATTTTCCATTAGGCACATTTGAGCCTAGAATTTACAAAAGTCTGAATCCTACAGATAAGGGAATATGTATTTATTTAAACTAGTAAAGACATTCTGGAGACCTCTTAGTAGCTCACTACAATGGCTCTTTGCTGTTTTAGCAATTTAATTTATACTTTGCGGCAATGAGAAGCACTATGGGGTTGATTTACTAAAGGCAAATAGACTGTGCACTTTGCAGGAGCAGTTGCTCCAGAGCTTAGTAAACGAGCAGAAGCTCTGCTGACTTCCATCATCCAATCCTGTGCAAGCAAAAATGCAGTTTTTTTTATTTCCCTTGCATGTGATTGGGTATTCTTTGCAAAGTGAAACTTTACCTAATTTTCTAAGCTCTGGAGCAACTGCACTTGCAGAGGACAGCTGCATTTTGCAAAGTGCACGGTCTATTTGCCTTTAGTAAATCAACCCCATTATGTCTTTATGCAGCATTCTATGTCATCCTGTACATGGAAAAGTTAGGTCTTTCAATTAAATGGAGGCTCACCAAAACTGAATTCTGAGCCCACTCTTGGATTGCCAGCATGACTGCTGAAAAGAAAAGGTACACTCTGCATTTCTGAGGAGAAACCAACATATTAAAGCTATGGCTGTTCAGATAAAAGCACTTATTTTTCAAGCTGCATTAAAGATATTACCAGTAATTAGGGATGAGCTTCGAGTTCGAGTCGAACTCATGTTCGACTCAAACATTGGCTGTTCGTAAGTTCAGCGAACAATTTGGGGTGTTCGCGGCAAATTCGAATGCCGCAGAACACCCTTTAAAAGTCTATGGGAGAAATCAAAAGTGCTAATTTTAAAGGCTTATATGCAAGTTATTGTCATAAAAAGTGTTTGGGGACCTGGGTCCTGTCCCAGGGGACATGGATCAATGCAAAAAAAAGTTTTAAAAACGGCCGTTTTTTCGGGAACAGTGATTTTAATAATGCTTAAAGTCAAACAATAAAAGTGTAATATCCCTTTAAATTTCGTAGCTGGGGGGTCTATAGTATGCCTGTGAAGGGGCGCATGTTTCCCGTGTTTAGAACAGTCTAACAGCAAAATGACATTTCAAAGGAAAAAAGCCATTTAAATCTACTCGCGGGCCGCGCTATTAATGAATTGCCGGTCCGACAATACACATAGAAGTTCACTGATAAAAACGGCATGGGAATTCCCCACAGGGGAACCCCGAACCAAAATTAAAAAAAAAATGATGTGGGGGTCCCCCTAAATTCCATACCAGGCCCTTCAGGTCTGGTATGGATATTAAGGGGAACCCCGGCCAAAATGTAAAAAAAAAATGATGTGGGGGTCCCCCTAAATTCCATACCAGACCCTTCAGGTCTGGTATGGATTTTAAGGGGAACCCCGCGCCAAAAAAACCCAAAAAACGGCGTGGGGTCCCCCCAAAAATCCATACAAGACCCTTATCCGAGCACGCAACCTGGCAGGCCGCAGGAAAAGAGGGGGGGATGAGAGAGCGCCCCCCTCCTGAACCGTACCAGGCCACATGCCCTCAACATTGGGAGAGTGCTTTGTGGTAGCCCCCCAAAACACCTTGTCCCCATGTTGATGAGGACAAGGGCCTCATCCCCACAACCCTGGCTGGTGGTTGTGGGGGTCTGCGTGCGGGGGGCTTATCGGAATCAACAAGTAACAAGGGGACCCCCAGATCCCGCCCCCCCCTGTGTGAAATGGTAAGGGGGTACTTTCCCCTACCATTTCACTAAAAAACTGTCAAAAATGTTAAAAATGACAAGAGACAGTTTTTGACAATTCCTTTATTTAAATGCTTCTTCTTTCTTCTTTCTTCTATCTTCCTTCATCTTCTTCTTCTTCTGGTTCTTCTGGCTCTTCTGGTTCTTCCTCCGGCGTTCTCGTCCAGCATCTCCTCCGGCGTCCTCTATCTGCTTGTCCTCGGGCCGCTCCGCATCCATGGCATGGGGAGAGGCTCCCGCTCTTCTCTTCATCTTCTTCTTCATCTTCTTCTTTTCTTCTCTTCTTCATCTTATTCTCCGGGCCGCTCCGCACCCAGGAGGGAGGGAGGCTCCCGCTGTGTGACGGCGTCTCCTCTTCTGACGGTTCTTAAATAACTGGGGCGGGGCCACAGCGTCAGCCACTTGCCCCTTGATGATGCGCAGCCATTACTGGATTCAGATGTTGGTTCTGAGGTTGAGGATGACAGGAGCATGAGCCCAGAGATAGGGAGGAACACTGGTAGACAAATTGGCATTCATGTTCCCCAAGCTGCAGCGTATTGCCAAGTTGTCTCCAGTGGTAATGATGAAGATGGAGGAGATGGAGATGATGATGAGGTCACTGATGCGACTTGGGTGCCAGATAGAGCAGAGGAGGAAACTGAAGGTGAGGCAGCACAACTCCAAGGAGGCCAACATCAAGAAAGAGTAGAAAGCAGCCACCCTATTCAATCACATTCTGCAGCTGTTATCTCCCGGCCCACTCCCCAAAGCTCAGCTGTCTGGGCCTTTTTTCAGCACATCTGCAGCAAATTGCACTGTTGCTATCTGCAAACTGTGTCTCAGGCACATCAAACGTGGCAAAAACACCAACCATTTGGGTACCACATGCCTAACAAGGCATTTAATGTCCAACCACTCAGCCCGTTGGCAAAATCACCTAAAAGCCACACAAAAGGGGCATAAATCTATTTCCTCCTCCTCCTCCTCCTCACCTACTTCAGTCTGCCCCTGCGATACAGAGTCATTACCTTTCAGCAGCCTCCAGTGACAGGGATGATGGTATAGCACAGGGTGTCCCGGGTCCTAGCAGCACATCTGCTAGCAGCACATCACCAGCTGTAGACTGTAGATGGCAAATTTCTCTGCCCCATCTGCTGCAGTGGAAAAAAAAATACAGTCTCTGCCACTCACATGCCTAACGTCTGAATGCAAGCTTGTCAAAGCTGTTGGCTCTCCAACTTCTGCTTTTCAGCCTGGTGGATTCTGCCCCCTTCCGTGAATTTGCACAATGTGCTGTACCACAATGGCAGGTTCCCAGTCGCTACTACTTTTCAAGTAAGGCTGTTCCATCTCTCTACCATCACGTGGAAGGGAATGTTCTGGCATTCTTGGGCAAGGCAGTCAGCCATAAAATCCACCTTACTGCTGACACATGGCCAAGCAAGCATGGGCAGGGTCGATATATTTTTCGTTCACAGCATACTGGGTAACTCTGCTTGCAACTCGAAAGGATGCAGGACAGGGCTCAGTGCTGCAGCTTGTTGTGTCCCCACATCTCCATACAGCTGGTGGTGATGTCATACCTGTGAGCTCTACCCCCTCCTCCTCCTCCTCCTTCGCCACCTCCATGTCCTCCTCTGCAGAATTGTCCTATGAACATCAGGTACCCCATAGGCGTTTAAAGGGCTATTCTCAGAGCCAGGCTAAAAGGTGCCATGCAGTGCTTCAGCTGGTGTGTTTAGGGGACAGGAAAGACACCAGGGCAAAGATTCTTGCAGCTCTGCAGGGACAGGACCAGAGGTGGTTCACACCATGCCAGCTGGAGCCAGGAATGGTGGTTTACGATAATGTCTCAAACCTCCTGTCCGCCCTTAGACAGGGAAAGTTGACACGTGCCATGCCTGGCACATTTCCTCAATTTGGTGGTTCAGCGTTTCCTAACTACGTATTCAGGGTTGCAAGATGTACTAAAACAGGCCAGAAGAGTCTGTGGCCATTTCAGGCGGTCATACACAGCCAGTGCTCGGTTGGCTGAAATTCAGCGGGAATTCCCCCTGCCCGTAAACCGCCTGATTTGTGACATGCCCACTAGATGGAACTCAACTTTGGGAATGCTGCAGCGGCTTACATGCAGCAGAGGACCATCAACGAGTATCTGTGCCTCTGCTTTTTTTCCCCACGCAAATGGCTGATCATTAAGGATGCATGCAATGTATTGTCAACATTTGAGGAGGCCACAAGGATGGTGAGCAGTGACAGTGCATACATCAGTAACATAATCCCTGTTGTGTTCCTGCTGGAGCAGACCCTGCATGGCATTATGGACAGGGCACTGGAGGCAGAGCAGCAGGAGGAAGAGGAGGAATTCCTTTCCTCTCAAGGCCCACTTTATCCAGACACCATCATTCCTATGTCACAGAACTCGCAGGAGGAGAGAGGGGAGGAGGATTTTGGCACTTTCATAGGCTTCGAAGGAGAGGAAGACATGCGTCAATCTGTAAGCGATGGCTTTCCAACCCCAGGGCCCTTGGGAGTAGTACGTGGCTGGGAGGAGGAAGTTGCAGATGCTGTCAAGCTGAGTGACCCCAAGGAGTCTGCTTCTCAAGCCTCGGCAAATTTAAGGTGCATGGGCAACCTCATGCTTTAAAGCCTGCGAAAGGACACAAGAATACATGGCATAAAGGAGAAGGTCTCAGAACTCATGCCGCCCTCACAGAGAGTGTACAAGATAAAATCTCTTGAGGACACATTAAAGAGGATTTTGTTGAACGTTTTTCCTGACTCCAGTAGTTTACAGTGTGGTGGAAAACATCATTTTGAGTCTTCTGTTGGTCAAGAGAGGAGCGTTGGAGAAAGTGTCCGCCTTAGTGAGACATTTCAGAATTTTTTTAGTCCTCGCCACCCAGGGCTTTCAGCTTCCACATCCCATCGGCAGCATCTGCATCACATGGTGGATGATTACCTCGGGGCCAAAACAGAGATGGAGAGCTTTCCAGCTGACGATCCACTGACTTACTGGGTCATGAGAATAGACCACTGGCCAGAACTTGCCCAGTATGCTATTGAGTTGTTGGGCTGCCCTGCATCCAGTGTGCTTTCAGAATGGGCATTCAGTGCTGCAGGAGATTTTGTTACTGATCATAGAAGGCATCTGTCCACAGACTCCATGGACCGCTTGACTTTTATAAAAATGAATCAGTTCTGAATTACCAGCTATGAAGCCCCTGATGCCCATATCACTGATTAAGTCTTTTTGGGATGTGGAATCTCTGCAGGAATTCGAGGCTACCTAGCTTTGAGGGTGTTCAATCATTTCATCTGAAATAATTTTTTTGGTATAGGTTTCATGGGCACAATTAACACCCAAAGACCATTTTTTTCAGCACCTGTTTGACAGGTGTATATCATTGCAATTTTTTACAGCAAGGCCAATTCTTGCTTTCATCAAGAGTACCTCTATAGGGTTATAGTGGGAAGGCGCCCCCGACACCCAAAGAGTACATTTTCTGCACCTGTTTGACACGTGCATATCATTGCAATTTTTTACAGCAAGGCCAATTCTTGCTTTCATCAAGAGTACCTCTATAGGGTTATGGTGGGAAGGCGCCCCCCATACCCAAAGAGTCATTTTTCTGCACTTGTTTGACAGGTACATATCATTGAAATTTTTTACAGCAAGGCCAATTCTTATTTCATTAAGAGTACTTCTATAGGGTTACAGTGGGAAGGCGCCACAACACCCAAAGACCAATTTTTACGCACCCGTTACTTCTATCCAAAGTCAAAGTGACACCAGAATGTATCCAAAACATCTCCAATCTTATTCCCAGTGCACTACATTGTGGCCTTATTATACACACTGGCTCCCCAGCTGTTGCTGAGCAAAATAAAGGCAGCTTGTAGGGAAAATACCATTTTTTTTGCTTTATAAATGCAATTATTGCTGCCGCAGATTCTAGACATGGTACAGTTCTCCCACTTTACAGGTAGACTAAGGGGACCCCCCAGGCACTATATTGGAAGGAATTTTTCATTTTTATGCTTTTACTTTAAAAATAAAAAAAATCATTGCTCATTTAAAAAGAACGTTTTTCACAAACTTTTGGGCATACAATGGTTTATATAACCATTGTATGCCCAATTACTTGCATATAAGCCTTCAAAATGAACACTTTTGGTTTTTGATGTTCAGGTCTCATTGACTTTAATGGGGTTCGTTATTCGGGTCTGACCTTTCGCGGTGTTCGAAATTTCGGGTGCGAACCGAACGTTCGGCCCATCCCTAGTCTCTGGCCTCAGCTGCACTAAAGATGATCCAATGGGGATAAACCTTCCCCCAACCCTCTCCTTCATTGGGAAAAGTTTTTCACTGGTCACACTGCCTATACCACAATCTGTGAATGGGGAAGTCTGATCAATGGCAGGATTGTTTTCCCCTTTCACAGATCAGGAAGTGTAAACAATGAAAGAACTTTTCTCAATGCAGGAGAGAGCATGTCCCCTAGGACCACCATGTGCAGCTGGAGCCGGAGAACCAAACCTTCGCAGTGCCTGAAACTCAGCAGCAGGAAGAGGACAGGACGACCCTGCAGGGAAGATTTCTACAGAATCCAGCAGCCTGCACATTGTAGGACATACTTAATTACAGGTAAGTAAAGTAACTAAAGCTGTAGATTAGGGATGAGCTTCGAGTTCGAGTCGAACTCATGTTCGACTCGAACATTGGCTGTTCGCAAGTTCGCCGAACACCGAACAATTTGGGGTGTTCGCGGCAAATTCGAATGCCGCGGAACACCCTTTAAAAGTCTATGGGAGAAATCAAAAGTGCTAATTTTAAAGGCTTATATGCAAGCTATTGTCATAAAAAGTGTTTGGGGACCTGGGTCCTGCCCCAGGGGACATGGATCAATGCAAAAAAAAGTTTTAAAAACGGCCGTTTTTTCAGGAGCAGTGATTTTAATAATGCTTAAAATCAAACAATAAAAGTGTAATATCCCTTTAAATTTCGTACCTGGGGGGTGTCTATAGTATGCCTGTAAATGGGCGCATGTTTCCCGTGTTTAGAACAGCCTGACAGCAAAATGACATTTGGAAGGAAAAAACTAATTTAAAACTACCCGCGGCTATTGCATTGCCGTCAATACACATAGAAGTTCATTGATAAAAACGGCATGGGAATTCCCCACAGGGAAACCCCGAACCAAAATTAAAAAAAAAAAAAATGAAGTGGGAGTCCCCCTAAATTCCATACCAGGCCCTTCAGGTCTGGTATGGATATTAAGGGGAACCCCGGCCAAAATTAAAAAAAAAAATGACGTGGGGTTCCCCCTAAATTCCATACCAGACCCTTCAGGTCTGGTATGGATTTTAAGGGGAACCCCGCGCCAAAAAAAAAAAAAAACGGCGTGGGGTTCCCCCAAAAATCCATACCAGACCCTTATCCGAGCACGCAACCTGGCAGGCCGCAGGAAAAGAGGGGGGGACGAGAGTGCGGCCCCCCCCCTCCTGAACCGTACCAGGCCACATGCCCTCAACATTGGGAGGGTGCTTTGGGGTAGCCCCCCAAAACACCTTGTCCCCATGTTGATGAGGACAAGGGCCTCATCCCCACAACCGTGGCCGGTGGTTGTGGGGGTCTGCGGGCGGGGGGCTTATCGGAATCTGGAAGCCCCCTTTAACAAGGGGACCCCCAGATCCCGGCCCCCCCCCTGTGTGAAATGGTAAGGGGGTACTTACCCCTACCATTTCACTAAAAAAGTGTCAAAATAGTTAAAAATGACAAGAGACAGTTTTTGACAATTCCTTTATTTAAATGCTTCTTCTTTCTTCCTTCATCTTCTTCTGGTTCTTCTGGCTCTTCTGGTTCTTCCTCCGGCGTTCTCGTCCAGCATCTCCTCCGCGGCGTCTTCTATCTTCTTCTCCTCGGGCCGCTCCGCACCCATGGCATTGGGGGGGAGGCTCCCGCTCTTCTCTTCATCCTCTTCTCTTCTTCCTTCTTCTCTTCTTCCTTCTTCTCTTCTTCTCTTCTTCTGCGGGCCGCTCCGCATCCATGCATGGAGGGAGGCTCCCGCTGTGTGACGGCGTCTCCTCATCTGACGGTTCTTAAATAACGGGGGGCGGGGCCACCTGGTGACCCCGCCCCCCTCTGACGCACGGTGACTTGACGGGACTTCCCTGTGACGTCACGGGGAATGCCACAGGGAAGTCCCGTCATGTCCCGTGCGTCAGAGGGGGCGGGGTCACCGGGTGGCCCCGCCCCCCGTTATTTAAGAACCGTCAGATGAGGAGACGCCGTCACACAGCGGGAGCCTCCCTCCATGCATGGATGCGGAGCGGCCCGCAGAAGAAGAGAAGAAGAGAAGAAGGAAGAAGAGAAGAAGGAAGAAGAGAAGAGGATGAAGAGAAGAGCGGGAGCCTCCCCCCCAATGCCATGGGTGCGGAGCGGCCCGAGGAGAAGTAGATAGAAGACGCCGCGGAGGAGATGCTGGACGAGAACGCCGGATGAAGAACCAGAAGAGCCAGAAGAACCAGAAGAAGAAGAATATGAAGGAAGAAAGAAGAAGCATTTAAATAAAGGAATTGTCAAAAACTGTCTCTTGTCATTTTTAACTATTTTGACACTTTTTTAGTGAAATGGTAGGGGTAAGTACCCCCTTACCATTTCACACAGGGGGGGCCGGGATCTGGGGGTCCCCTTGTTAAAGGGGGCTTCCAGATTCCGATAAGCCCCCTGCCCGCAGACCTCCACAACCACCGGCCACGGTTGTGGGGATGAGGCCCTTGTCCTCATCAACATGGGGACAAGGTGTTTTGGGGGGCTACCCCAAAGCACCCTCCCAATGTTGAGGGCATGTGGCCTGGTACGGTTCAGGAGGGGGGGGGGGCGCACTCTCGTCCCCCCCTCTTTTCCTGCGGCCTGCCAGGTTGCGTGCTCGGATAAGGGTCTGGTATGGATTTTTGGGGGAACCCCACACCGTTTTTTTTTGTTTTTTTTTGGCGCGGGGTTCCCCTTAAAATCCATACCAGACCTGAAGGGTCTGGTATGGAATTTAGGGGGAACCCCACGTCATTTTTTTTTTAAATTTTGGCCGGGGTTCCCCTTAATATCCATACCAGACCTGAAGGGCCTGGTATGGAATTTAGGGGGACTCCCACTTCATTTTTTTTTTTTTTTAATTTTGGTTCGGGGTTTCCCTGTGGGGAATTCCCATGCCGTTTTTATCAATGAACTTCTATGTGTATTGACGGCAATGCAATAGCCGCGGGTAGTTTTAAATGAGTTTTTTCCTTCCAAATGTCATTTTGCTGTCAGGCTGTTCTAAACACGGGAAACATGCGCCCCTTTACAGGCATACTATAGACACCCCCCAGGTACGAAATTTAAAGGGATATTACACTTTTATTGTTTGATTTTAAGCATTATTAAAATCACTGCTCCTGAAAAAACGGCCGTTTTTAAAACTTTTTTTTGCATTGATCCATGTCCCCTGGGGCAGGACCCAGGTCCCCAAACACTTTTTATGACAATAACTTGCATATAAGCCTTAAAAATTAGCACTTTTGATTATTCATGTTCGTGTCCCATAGACTTTAACGGTGTTCGCATGTTCGAGCAAACTTTTTTCCTGTTCGCATGTTCTGGTGCGAACCGAACAGGGGGGTGTTCGGCTCATCCCTACTGTAGATAAAGAAATGTGTTTTTTTAGATAAAGTTCAGCTTTAACCACTTTAGCCCCGTAAGGTTTTACCTCCTTAACCGCTTGCCACCCGCCGGCTGTCATATGACAGCCAGGCGGCACGGCTCTCGTTCTGGGAGGGCGTCCCCCCCACCAGGCGGCGCGCGCGTGCCACCAACGGCACTCGCGCGCGCCTGCTGTGTCACTCAGGACCCGTTGCACGTGCTTGGCAACCGCGATGTCCGCTGGGCACCCGTGATTGCCCGGTAACACAGCAGGACTGTGGATCTGTGTGTGTAAACACACAGATCCACATCCTGTCAGAGGAGAGGAGACCAATGGTGTTTTCCCAGTACAGAGGAACACTGATCGGTCTCCTCTCCTTGTGAGTCCCCTCCCCCTACAGTTAGAAACACTCCCTAGGAAACATAATTAACCCCTCGATCCCTTCCCTGCCAGTCACATTTATACAGTAATCAGTGCATTTTTATAGCACGGATCGCTGTATAAATGTGAATGGTCCCAAAAATGTGTCAAAAGTGTCTGATATGTCTGCTGCAATATCGCAGTCACGATAAAAATCGCAGATTGCCGCCATTACTAGTAAAAAATAATAATAAAAATGCTATAAATCTATCCCCTATTTTGTAGACGCTATAACTTTTGTGCAAACCAATCAATATACGCTTATTGCATTTTTTTTTTACCAAAAATATGTAGAAGAAAACCAAAAATTTTTAAAAGAAGAAAATTGGATATTTATTATAGCAAAAAGTAAAAAAAGAATGCGTTTTTTTCAAACTTGTCACTTTTCTTTTGTTGATAGCGCAAAAAATAAAAACCGCAGAGGTGATCAAATACCACCAAAAGAAAGCTCTATTTGTGGGGAAAGAATGATAACAATTTAATTTGGGTACAGTGTTGCATGATCACACAATTGTCATTCAAAGCGTGACAGCGCTGAAAGCTGAAAAATTGCTTGGGCAGGAAGGGGGTGAAAGTGCCCTGTATTGAGGTGGTTAATGTTCAGGACATTTTTTGTGATATGGCACTGCGTTATTTTAACTGACAATTGCGCAACGCTGTACACAAATAAAATTGATGTCCTTTTTTCCCCACAAATAGAGCTTTTTTTGGTGGTATTTGATCACCTCTGCAGTTTATTTTTTGTGCTACAAAAAAAGATCAACAGTTTAAAAAAAAAAATGTATTTATTACTTTCTGCTATATAACATATCCATTAAAAAAAATGTAAAAAATCCAATTTATTTATCAGTTTAGGCCAATATGTATTCTGCTACATATTTTTGGTAAAAAAAATCCCTATAAGCGTATATTGATTGGTTTGCGCAAAAGTTATAGCTTCTACAAACTAGGAGATATTTTTATGGAATTTTTGTATTTATTTATTTTCA
This sequence comes from Lithobates septentrionalis, assembly GCA_037952835.1. Lineage (NCBI taxonomy): Eukaryota > Metazoa > Chordata > Amphibia > Anura > Ranidae > Lithobates > Lithobates septentrionalis. Next base: position 7,490,947 of record JBBDGP010001277.1, on the reverse strand, counting down.
CTATTAATGACACTGGCAGGGAAAGAGATAACATCGGGGGCGATCAAAGGGTTAAGTGTGATCCTAGGGAGTGCTTTCTAACTGTGGGGGGAATGTTCTGAATGGAGGAACAAAGAGATCTGTGTTTCTCCTTAACAGAAACACAAGATCTCCATATTTCCCCCTCACAGAACGGCAGTCTGCCTTGTTTACATAGGCAGACTGCCATTCTGCCTCTCCTGTGAACGATCGCGGGTGGCCAGCGGCCATCGGAAAGACTGATTAGCTCCCGCTGTGTTCACTCACAGCGGGAATGGGCCACTGCCGGCGCGCACCCGTGCTCCAGGCTCACTGCACAAAGTCACGTACCTGTTCGTGATTTCGCACAGGAGGGCCGCCCTGCCGCAGTATATGTGCATGGGGCGGCCCTTTGGTGGTTAAACAATTTCTAATGCACACCATTTTAATTCTTTTTCTTTATAGGCATAACGAAAAATGTACATTTAAATTGTAATTACAGTTAAAATTAATGTAAACTTGTTTTTGATATTTTAATTCTCTTCTTCATAGCAAGTGATCATTTACCAGAGACTGACAAATATATTTGTCAACTCTTTGTTAAAAAAATAAAGTTCATCACTTCAAATCACTACACATCGAATCTTTATTTCACACTGCACAGCAGCTGGAATCTAACAGCGGGAAAAAATAATTTACAGATCAAACAATTAAAGTAAATAAGCTTTAAAAATCACTGAAACACAAAAAGCAAAACCAGGGGTGCAACTATAGATCATAAAGTCCAATAGCAAAATTTTGATGGGGGGGCATCCTGCCTCTCTCTGTGGCACCTGGCTATGTCAACACTGTCATTGATCTTAAGATCTAGAATGCATGAACCATGAACAGGTAGCAGGAGAGCTATCAGCATAGTACACTACTAGGAACCAGTGTTGTGAATAAAAGTCGTCAGGGAAGAGCAGCACTGTGTAAAATTACTTTTTAACATTAAAGTTATATTGAAGGTTTGTTTTTTTCTTTTTAAAAAACAAACCTAACACGTTATACTTACCTGCTCTTTGTAATGAATTTGCACAGAGCAGCCCTGATCCTCTTCTTCTCAGGTCACCTGCTCCTGGCTCCTCTCCTATGACCAGTGTCCCCCGAATAGCAAACAGCTTGCTATGGGGCACTGGTGCGTGCTTGCTCCTGAGCCCTGCTCTATGCATCCATAAGACACATGTGGCTGTGATTGACAGAAGTGGGAGCCAATGAGGAGAGGGAGTCCCGGGACAGATGAGGCTCTCGTGCACATTGCTGGATTGAGAAGGTGCTCAGGTAAAGATTAGGGTGGCTGTGGGAGGAGCAGCACACAGAAAGTTATTTACCTTCATGCAACCTTCAGCCTTTACAACCACTTTAATTTTCCAGCAAACTGCTCAATGAGTACTTAGTTGCTCTCCAACTTTTGTAAGCATATATAATACATCCATAATACATGTACACAATACAAAATAACAACAACAGGTATAAACACTTTACCATTGCATGCAGGAGCATTAAAGGGAGGCTACCCCTAGCGATCCAATGCAAGGGTTTGGGCCCCAACGAGCTGGCTAGAAGAACATCTAGGACATATGTACTACTGAGTGCTGATTGTTACTGTGGTGATCATTTATAGATCCTCCCCTTAGTTAGGCTCCCCAGTGCAATTTTAATAAAGAGGTAGACTATTAAAGTGATTGAATACCTTCTTTTTTATTTTTTTTTAATAACAAACATATCATGCTTACCTCCACTGTGCAGTTAGTTTTGTGGCCCCGATCCACCTTTTCTGGGGTTTCCTAGCGGCGCTATCAGTTCCGCATGGTAACCCCCAGGGAGAGTGCTTCCCCTAGGGGGTTACCGCGCGGGCACGCTCCCAAGTCCAGCATTTGCATCCATAGACACAGAATGCCAGACTCGGCCCTGCCCCCCGGTGCCCGCGTCATTGGATTCGATTGACAGCAGCGGGAGCCAATGGGTGTGCTGCTATCAATCTGCCAAGACAACGGGCAGAGAGGGTTTGCGCGTCTCTGCCGAGGGAACGAACGGGTTCAGGTAAATAAAACTGGGGGGCTGGTCAGTGTCAGAAGTTTTTTCACCTTAAGGCACAGGATGCCTTAAGGTGAAAAAACACAAGGGTTTACAACCCCTTTCAGCATTCACTGTTGGCAGCCTGTTAATTACATTGGTTAAAGTGGCCCTAAAGGCTTAAGGTTTTTTTTAACCTTAATGCATTTTCTGCATTAAGGTTAAAAAACTTCTGTGAACAGGATCCCCTTAGTCCCGCCTAAATACTTACATGAGCAAGATCTGGATCCAGTGCTGTGCCCAAGAGCATTGGCTGTCCTCACAGGACAGAGAGGCAGCAGCTGAAGCCATTGGCTCCTGCTGCTGTCAATCACATTCTGTGAGTAGACGGGCAGGGCTAAGTCACACTGTCTGTGCCTATAGACACAGGCAGCATGGCTCAGGATTGAGGCCACACAAATGCCCCTATAGAAACTAGCTTCCTAAGGGGGCACCTGCTGAAGAGGAAAAAGCCAGGAATGCTAATGGAGACACCAGAAGAGGAGGATTGGGGCTGCTCTGTGCAAAACCACTGCATATAAATGCTGGCGATCAGTGGTAAATGATGTGGTGTTTTTCCCGCTATAAAATTAATAGTCAGCACACCCCCTTGCTGCTCTGTGTACCATTTTGCTGCTCAGGGTGTGTTGGATAGCAACATGGTTTAATATCTTACTTCTGGTATTTCACTTCCTGTTTGACACAGCCAGGTAGGAATGAAACACATCAAAGCTTTGTGATCAGAAGAACAATGCCTTGGCTCAAGCCCACCTGCTGGGACATGTGTGAGTATAAGTTTCAAAGAGACCACTGCTGCCAAGATGTCTATTGAAGATCTGACACAGGGCTAATAGAGACGCTGGCCCTGGTGGACAATATACCATGCTTCCTGGAGAATGGGCAGACATTTGGGAGGGATACCTCCTCGCCAATGTATATTGGATAAAAGGCAAATGGGGTGGCTACGAGTGGGCGTGTATGTTTGAATGAAAGGAAGTCACAGGCTTTTTGTTCCTTCTCTTGGTTGCTGAGAAGCCTGCTGTAAGGTCATCCCCTCTGCTATCTTGGGACCTTGCTCTGACCGAGGGCTTGGGCCTATATTCCATGAGGCCCAGACCCCTTTTATCATCCAGAACCCGCAGAGGAAACCATGTGTGATAAGTATCTTTGATATTTCATTGTTGTTATATGTTGTAGAGATGTGCTGTTAGTATAGTGTGTTCTGATTGTAAGCTATGTAACATTGTAATACCATTTTAGTACTTTTATGATAGTTTCCTAACTCCTTGGGAAATAAAATAAGATATTGTTTTACTAGCAGCACCGTGTGTTTGGTTTCATAGCTAACCTGGTATTATTGTGATATTAACAATAGTATGTGCTCAGAGTTTAATAGACCAACTAATTATAGGGACTAGACAAATTAATACACAGATATAATATTAATAATTATATCGTTTATTACAGGGTGCCCCTTTGTGTTTAGTGTGTCCCATTTTATTCATGGTTACCGGGAGCAGTTTTACAGAGCTACAAATAAAACTCAAAGTTACAAATGAAACTGGAAAAGGGTCAGTGAGAGATGTGGAAGGGGGAAGTTTGTTGACTTTTTTCTTATATTTGTGATCACTGTGATTGGTTGCACAAGGTATAGAGTCACCCTGATTGGCTCTGTACATTTTCGTTGTGATCTGTGTTGACTCAATTACAATCAATTACAGGTTTCTCCACAGCTGCCATCTTCGTCTGGTCTTCCTTGGCATCTGATATATATTTTTTTCAGCCTTTGGGCAGCATCTGATGCTAAAACGGATGTGAATACATATGGGAGTTACATTATCTTGGTACCCAACTGCTATTCTTGGCATTTTACCAATGTAAGGAGTGTACACTGTGGCACTGTGTGACAAAGTCAGTGTACGATTAAAAAGATCGCCATCAGGAAGAACAAGAATGTTTTAGGTCCACCACAGCTCTCATTGGTTTCTCCTGCTAACCTTCATGTCACTGCAGGAGAGAGTACCATCTTAAGAGCATTATAGGCCCCCGGGCAATACAGTGCACTGGGGCCCTGTCTATACAATCATGTACGATTGCCCATCAAATGTAGCTTTACTGTGCCCATGAATGCAGCCTCACTGTGCCCGTGAATGCAGCCTCACTGTGCCCATCGAATGCAGCCTCACCGTGTCCATGAATACAGCCTCATTGTGCCCACCATTTCAGCCTCACTGTGCCCACGAATGCAGCCTCACTGTGCCCACCATTGCAGCTTCACTGTGCCCACCATTGTACCCTCACTGTGCCCACCATTACAGCCTCACTGTGCCCATGAATGCAGTCTCACTGTGCCCACAATTACACCCTTACTGTGCCCATGAATGCAGCATCACTGGGCCAATTAATACAGACTCACCATCGCCTGGTAACACACACACAGCGGGCATCTCCTCCTGTGTATCACGGAGCTGGCTGGGTCTGTGTTCGACGGCCGCACTGTAACAAGGTCCCGCCCCCCTAGATGGCTCGTGTGATAGGCGGAACACTGATTCAATCTACTATTACATGAGCTGGTCTAGGGGGGCAGGACCTTGTTACAGCACGGCCACCAAACACAGACCCAGCCAGCTCAGTGATACGGAGGAGGAGAGAGAGAAGGAGCGGAGCGCTGCAGCCTCAACTTAGAGCAGCCCCAGGGCAGGTGGCCTACCTGGAAATTTCCTGGTATCCTGGTAGGCCAGTCCAGCCCTGGCTGGGGTCACTGGGCAGGTGGGGCCCCCCAGGCAAGTGGGGCCCCCGGGCAACTGCCCAGCGTGCCCATGCGAAAAGAGTAATAGCATGGAGGTCAGCAGGAGGAACTAATATGAACTGCATGGGAACATGGAGACTGGAACTCTTGGAGGTATTGGTTTCCCAGCAGAATTTGGTGGACCAGGTCTTTGCATCTAACCAGAACTGAACAGTATACAGGCAGCAAAAGACAAAAAATAATTCTCTTTTTGACCAGTATGTGCTTTTCTGTAAATGATAGGGTCACTTTAAGTGAATCAAGCCGATATTATGCCTGCTTTTGTTAACTTTCAAAACTGTATGCTGACATACTTGCAAATATTATCCTACCTCATGTGTAGATTGATTTAGCTCTAGATTAATGTAAAAAGCCAACTCTGAAAATGACAAGAGCATCGCATAAAACTGTCTTGTGTACTGCAAAGCTGTCCTGCACTTAGTGCCTTACCTCAGGGAAAAATGTCCCATTCCCATACCATGCCTATGCCGACCATAATGGGATTTTATAATTACAAAGCCATAATCTAAGCAATTTGTGTCCCATTACAGTTGGAAGGAGAATCAGGCAGGAATAAATAAGAAAACAAGCAACATCTTGGAAGTGACCAACCAGGCCTGTACTATAATCTAAAAGTGATAAACATTCATCACCAAGAAGTGTTATGTCCTGAAATGAAGTATTATTTTATGGTGTTCTTGATGTTTTACAAGATAGGAAAATGTTTTGTTCAGCCAAGTGAGCTTTTATAATTGCTTATCTTACAAGCTGATAAGCAGTAGATTGAATTCTCTATAGAAAATAAATCAATTGTTCCAACTTTTCTGAAGAGTCTGCGATGGTGAAGGAACTTTTCCTTTCTACCTGCTAACTTTATTTTTTATTTTTTTTTGTATTGCGGAACTATTTTAATATTTTATCTGCTATCCTTCATCGTTGATGAAAAGCCTCTGTTCTCCATTCTACATAGCCTGCACTCTAGTTTGACATGATGAGGCTTCACAATAAATACACCAAGGCAATAAAAATAAGTTCAAATCAAAGGCAGGTGCCCCAAAGTAAAAGACACGTTAATGTTATGTTTTGCCAAGTTTGCTTTGCTACACATTTAAACCTGTTAAACTGACAGCGGAAATTCTTAGGCTTAGTTATCATCTAGAGGGCTCAGGGCTTTCGAAGCACTGAAATATACAGTAAGTAGGCCAAAATACAGGTCTCAGTTCAGAGCAATGAACTCTGAAAAACCCCCTTCCCTTTTGCTATGAGAAAGACAGCAGAAGTTAGGACAGGTAGCCTAGATCTATGTTGTAAAGTATAACTATACTTTTAAAACCCGTTATATGTTTTAATATATTTATGGACACTAGGCATGAGCCAGCGGATTGAGTCGAACATAAGTTCAACTCGAACATCGGGTGTTTGTTTGTTCTAAAACAAAATGAATATATGGGGCGTTCGTGGGAAACTCAAGCATCGTGGAACGTCCCATAATGCACTGCGAGATCACAGTGCATTGCTGTATGATGATTGGCCAAAGCATGCACCTGACCTGCATGCTTTGGCCAATCACAGCGCGCTCTGCTGAGAGAGCCATAATTGGCCAAAGGCAGGGTGCCTTTGGCCAATCATGGCTCAGGGGGCTAAGTCCACGCCCCACACTATATAAGGCTGCTGCTTACACGGCGGCCGTATAGTGTAATGAATGAAGAGAGATTAGGCAGCTTAGTTAGTGGCGTTCAGGCAGTATATTTGATATATATATACAGTCTAATATATATATATATATATATATATATATATATATATATATATATATATATACTCTGCATTTAGCATAGATTAGATATTCAATGTAGAATCTATATTCAGTCAGTACAGGGAGTGTATTTGATATATATATATATATATATATATATATATATATATATATATATATATATATATATATATATATATATATATATGTGACAGACCTAGCCGGGAGAGAGACTTTTGGAGGGGACTGAATTCTAGCCTCTTGCCGGTCGATCGTGGGCCCAGGCATTTGGGGGAACGGTGCTCTTTGTGAGCTGTATCCCTGGGGACCCTTGAGGTGGTATTACTGTGGATTCAGGTCCTGGTTCCCCAGGACACACAGACTCTGGGGACCCTGGATTTGCCATATTAGAAATAGTGGCTAATTCATAATGCTGGGACAAATACTGTTAGGAGAATTCTAACCACCGGTCTGTCTGTTGCCTGCTAGAATGTGTATTGTAAATAAGTCTCTAGTATGGGATCTAAGAGTCATTAGATCCCCATTGTTGTTTGTGTTAATTAACTCTGCTATTGTGATAATGTTGATTGGGTTTTCTGAGCTACAAGATGGCCAGTCTGGCCTAAAGGTCATGTCTGAGTCATCTAGGCTGTCTAAAGAGGTTAGTTAATTAGCCCATGTTAATTATCAGAGTAATATGAGCAGGAGGTATACACCTCCTCTTTTACTGTATAAAAAGAGCCCGTATTCCTTGCAATAAATGAGATTCCTGGTTAAACTTACATACAGCCTGCCTGGTGTTTGTTCGGAGCTACACAACTGGATTAGAACGGCACATAGCTGTAGTTCTAGTCCCGGAACATCGGATGACCGAACCATCAGATGTTGCGATCTGCAATCTGATTCTATAGCAGCAGAGGAGTGTCGGGAGAGTGGAACCGAGCGAGCAGGGGCTCGTTACATTGGTTGGCAGCAGTGGGATTTGCTCTCCAGTTACTGGGACACTCCAAACCAGCCTGCAGGAGAGCCACGCTGAAAGACTTACTTGAAAGCCATGGAGGGAATGGTGGGTTCATGCTTCCTTGCCGTGAACACATCCAAACCATCACCTGGATCCAAGGTCCAGATAGCAGGAGAGGAGAGGTACAGATACCAGCCACCATGGAAGAGGAATTCAGAAGGAGGTTGCGAGAGATGCAAATACAGCACAGAGGACCAGTATCAGAGCAGGTCCTGCTAGGATGGTTTGATTCTATCTGCTGCAAACTCTGGAAGAAAGCGCTAGCCCGTGAGCAGCGAAACCAGGGAAAAGTTCTCCCCTCCATCCATGTAAGGTACTGGTCGCAGTATGAAGTGTAAATGCTGTTATTGGGAGAACAGCCAAACCAGGAGTGGACAGCCGAGTTAAGCAGGCTGATCCAAGCAGAAATGCGGTTGGAGAGCTACAGAGCTATCCGGTGGTATGTAGCCCGTGGACAGCGGATGACAGCCCCACGGAAGGCTTTGACTACGATGGCCTGAGATTGTTATACTGGAGGCTGTCCGAGGACCCTGACTTTGGGAGTGTTCGGGAGCGGCGTTTGGAGGAAATAATGGAGCACAGAGAGCGAAGACTGAATGTCTCGGAAGTGCACTGGGCACAGGAAGATTTGGAGTTTCTGGCCGTTCAGGAATGGGAGCTTGAGATGGTCTACAGACAGCTGCTAGACTCTGCTCAGCAGCAGGGTGGGGCTCCCTTTGCCTGGGACTATCAGGAAATACCAGTTGACAACTCTGAAATCCTGGCTGAAGAGTTGACAATGTGGCAGAGTAACAGTATGCTTTGCCAACCTGCCCCCGCAGCTATGGAGGCGGAGGTCTTATGGCGGATGCAGCAAGTGCTGACTGACCTTGATGAACCTCTTTCTGCATTGGATGATCTTGGATGGAGGAATGTGCCTGTCCAGCAGAATGCCAGAGAATCGGCAGTGGAAAATCTGGAGATCGCTATCCCCAAAGCTGAAGTGCTGACAACGGGGCAGAGCTCTGCTAACCTCTGCCCAGCACTGATAGCATCTTCTGGGTTCCAGGGACAGGAGGTGGTGTACCTTTATCCCCAGACACCAGTTGCAGAGACAGGGGATTTGATAGACTTTTCTGCTGAGGAAAAACAACCTGGTGAGCCTCCAGCAGAAGAAGAGCTGTTATTAGGGCCAAACTTCACTGTGCTCTGCCCAGCACCAACAGAAGTATCTGTGAAGTTACAAGGAACTTCCCCAGCGGAAGCGCTGGCAACCGGACAGAGGGTCCAAGATCTCTGCCCTACACCTGTGGCGGTTCCGGAGGCTCAGGGTGAGAAGGAGGTGGTCACTTCCCAGCAGCAGATCAGGATACAGGGGGAGAAGGGAGAGGAGGTGTTCGTCGTCCCTCCCCAACAGTTGGCCAGGGTGGAGGAAGTGGTCTTTCCTCCCCAGCAAAGATCCGTGCAGCTGGGAGACAGTACCACAGACATATCGTCCCAACATCCAGATGAGGGAATGGAAAAGGAAGCAGCCGGCTCACCTCCCCAATGGCAGCTACACAGTTTGGGAGTGGAGGAAGCCAGCCTCCTGCCCCAACGGTTAGCTGGAGCTGAGGATGCGGAGTCCCCAGCAGAAGTGCTGGCAACAGGGCAACAGTTAGCCGGAGCAGATGGTGTGGGGTTTCCAGCAGAAGGGCTGGCAACAGGGCTGAATACTGCTGGACTCTGCCCTCAACTAACAGAGAATGGATTTCCTGTGAAGGTGGATGAGACTTCAGTCTCCACCTGTATAACCCAGGGATGCTGGGCAGTCGGCCCAGATCCCCAACAGCATGACAGAGTGAGCCCAGACACCCTGTCTTCTCTCCAGCGGCAGAAAGGACTCCAGGGAGAAGGTCCAGTCTAGGCCTCTCCCCAGCGGCAGATATGTTCTATGAGAGAGGCAGAGGTTGGCTGGTTGAGTAATGCTATGTTTGGAACAATTTGTTTGGGGTACTGTGTGGGTACACGCAGTGCTGGGACAAGGCCATTTGGTGCCCAGGGTGAAGATGGCAAACTGCGCCCCCCCTCCCCCCGTTTTTAATAAAGAATCAATGTCGTTCCAAAACAAGAATATATCAAGCAGTGGAACAGCCGCTATGATCGTTCTTATGGTGTAGAGAATAGCCGGCTAAAAAAGTTGATATCTGAATGATGCCTGTAGCTGCACCCATCATTCAGATATCCCCGCACAAAGTCAAGGATGTCGTATGACAACCGGCGGGCGGGAAGTGGTTAAAACGCATTTTTTATAACACAAAGTTGTCCGTTTATACAATATTTCTAACACATAACATGTACATACCAAAAATGACACCCCAAAATAGATTCTCCTACTCCTTCTGAGTACGGCGATATCACATGTGTGAGACTTCCACAGCCTGGCCACATACAGAGGCTCAGTACAGCCGAGTATGGCTGGGTATGGCTGAGCATGGCTGGGTATGGCTGGGTATGGCCGAGCATGGCTGGGTATGGCCGGGCATGGCTGGGTATGGCAGAGTATGGCTGGGTATCACCGAGTATTGCAGGGTATTGCGGGGTATTGCAGAGTATGGCAGGGTATCGCCGAGTATCACAGAGTATGGCTGGGTATTGCAGGGTATTGTGTGGTATTGCGGGGTATTGCAGGGTATTGCAGAGTATTGCGGGGTATTGCAGGGTATTGCAGAGTATTGCACAGTATTGTGGGGTATTGCAGAGTATTGCACAGTGTTGCGGGGTATTGCAGAGTATTGCACAGTATCGTGGAGTATTGCAGAGTATTGCACAGTGTTGCGGGGTATTGCGGGGTATTGCAGAGTGTTGCGGGGTATTGCACAGTGTTGTGGGGTATTGCAGAGTATTGCGGGGTATTGCAGAGTATTTCAGGGTATTGCAGAGTATTGCACAGTATTGTGGGGTATTGCAGAGTATTGCACAGTATTGTAGGGTATTGCACAGTGTTGCGGGGTATTGCAGAGTATTGCGGGGTATTGCAGAGTATTTCAGGGTATTGCAGAGTATTGCACACTATTGTGGGGTATTGCAGAGTATTGCACAGTGTTGTGGGGTATTGCAGAGTATTGCGGGGTATTGCAGAGTATTTCAGGGTATTGCAGAGTATTGCACAGTATTGTGGGGTATTGCAGAGTATTGCACAGTGTTGCGGGGTATTGCAGAGTATTTCGGGGTATTGCAGAGTATTGCACAGTATTGTGGGGAATTGCAGAGTATTGCACAATATTGTGGGATATTGCAGAGTATTGCACAGTATCGTGGGGTATTGCAGAGTATTGCACAGTATTGTGGGGTATTGCAGAGTTTTGCACAGTGTTGTGGGGTATTCAGCAGTGGTGGTCACTGGTCATTAACCTCGCCTCAGCCTCCTCCCCTCCCCCAATCCAGCCATTTATTAATCTGTTTTTTAGTGTTTACTTACACAAGTTCAGACTCATGAGTCTGAACTTGTGTAAGTAAACACTAAAAACAGATTAATAAATGGCTGGATTGGGGGGAGGGGAGGAGGCTGAGGCGAGGTTAATGACCAGTGACCACCACTGCTGAAGATCTGAGTCAGAACACTGGCACACATGATACTGGCACTGCACTCTTCTACCTTCCAGATTGAATCCAGCAGCCTGAGCCAGCCAGCCAGGCAGGCAGCAGCTCCTCAGCTCGGCTCCGCTTGAGGTAACAGACAGCGCGCCGACACACCTCACAGCTCCCGCCTCCCTGCTCTCCTCTGTGTCCTCCCACCTCGCCTCCGGCCATGAGTGATGTCACGGCGCTGGCAGAGACTACGGGACTCCTCCGTAGGGGAGTAAACAGTGTAGTTGTGTGCTGAGGGAAGGGAAGTGAGGATCATGCAGGAGCGCACAAAGGCAATTTGTACAGTGCCGCTGGGCACTGTACATGCACTGTAAGACAGTATTATTGTACACACTGGCGTGGCAGAACTTCACCTGCAGGCTGCGCCCCCCCTATACCAAATGATACCGCCCAGGGCACGTTCCCCTTCCGCCCCTGCCTTGTACCGGCCCTGGGTACACACATTAGAGGACTGGAACTACTGACTAACTTCGGAGTCAACCCGTCTGGGGTCTCCTCCTGTGTTAGTCTCCTGCCGAAAGGGGAGAAATGTGACAGACCTAGCCGGGAGAAAGATTTTTGGAGGGGACTGAATGCTAGCCTCTTGCCGGTCGATCGTGGGTTCTGGCATTTGGGGAAACGGTGCTCTTTGTGAGCTGTATGCCTGGGGACCCTTGAGGTTATATTACTGTGGATTCGGGTCCTGGTCCCCCAGGACACACAGACTCTGGGGATCCTGGCTTTGCCATATTAGAAATAGTGGCTAATTCATAATGCTAGGACAAATACTGTTAGGAGAAGATGATGTCAATTCCAGCCACCTGTCTGTCTGTTGCCTGCTAGAATGTGTATTGTAAATAAGTATGGGATCTAAGAGTCATTAGATCCCCATTGTTGTTTGTGTTAATTAACTCTGCTATTGTGATAATGTTGATTGGGTTTTCTGAGCTACAAGACGGCCAGTCTGGCCTAAAGGTCATGTCTGAGTCATCTAGGCTGTCTAAAGGGATTTGTTAATTAGCCCATGTTAATTAGGTTTCTGGTCACAGGTGTATGTTCAGAGTAATATGAGCAGGAGGTATACACCTCCTCTTTTACTGTATAAAAAGAGCCTGTATTCCTTGCAATAAATGAGATTCCTGGTTGAACTTACATACATAGTTACATAGTTACATAGTAGGTGAGGTTGAAAAAAGACACAAGTCCATCAAGTCCAACCTATGTGTGTGATTATGTGTCAGTATTACATTACATATCCCTGTATATTGCGGTCATTCAGGTGATTATCTAATAGTTTCTTGAAGCTATCAATGCTCCCCGCTGAGACCACCGCCTGTGGAAGGGAATTCCACATCCTTGCCGCTCTTACAGTAAAGAACCCTCTACGTAGTTTAAGGTTAAACCTCTTTTCTTCTAATTGTAATGAGTGGCCACGAGTCTTATTAAACTCTCTTCTGCGAAAAAGTTTTATCCCTATTGTGGGGTCACCAGTACAGTATTTGTAAATTGAAATCATATCCCCTCTCAAGCGTCTCTTCTCCAGAGAGAATAAGTTCAGTGCTCGCAACCTTTCCTCATAACTAAGATCCTCCAGACCCTTTATTAGCTTTGTTGCCCTTCTTTGTACTCGCTCCATTTCCAGTACGTCCCTCCTGAGGACTGGTGCCCAGAACTGGACAGCATACTCCAGGTGCGGGCGGACCAGAGTCTTGTAGAGCGGGAGAATTATCGTTTTATCTCTGCAGTTGATCCCCCTTTTAATGCATGCCAATATTCTGTTTGCTTTATTAGCAGCAGCTTGGCATTGCATGCCGTTGCTGAGCCTATCATCCACTAGGACCCCCAAGTCCTTTTCCATCCTAGATTCCCCCAGAGGTTCTCCCCCCAGTGTATAGATTGCATTCATATTTTTGACACCCAAATGCATTATTTTACATTTTTCTACATTGAACCTCATTTGCCATGTAGTCGCCCACCCCATTAATTTGTTCAGGTCTTTTTGCAAGATTTCCACATCCTGCGGAGAAGTTATTGCCCTGCTTAGCTTAGTATCGTCTGCAAATACAGAGATGGAACTGTTTATCCCATCCTCCAGGTCATTTATGAACAAATTAAATAGGATTGGTCCCAGCACAGAACCCTGGGGGACCCCACTACCCACCCCTGACCATTCTGAGTACTCCCCATTTATCACCACCCTCTGAACACGCCCTTGTAGCCAGTTTTCAATCCATGTACTCACCCTATGGTCCATGCCAACGCACCTTATTTTTTACAGTAAACGTTTATGGGGAACTGTGTCAAATGCTTTTGCAAAATCCAGATACACCACGTCTACGGGCCTTCCTTTATCTAGATGGCAACTCACCTCCTCATAGAAGGTTAATAGATTGGTTTGGCAAGAACGATTCTTCATGAATCCATGCTGATTACTGCTAATGATATCATTCTTATTACTAAAATCTTGTATATAGTCCCTTATCATCCCCTCCAAGAGTTTACATACAGCCTGCCTGGTGTTTGTTCTGAGCTACACAACTGGATTAGAACGGCACATAGCTGTAGTTCTAGTCCCGGAGCATCGGATGACCAAACCACCAGATGTTGCGATCTGCAATCTGATTCTATAGCAGCAGAGGAGTGTCGGGAGAGTGGAACCAAGTGAGCAGGGGCTTGTTACAATATATATGTGCTGCCTTTGCAAGCTAATTACGTTATAATTTCTTATATAGAATGTGTAGTTTACCACTGCCATCTAGTGGCCAAAGTTTGTAGCAGCTTTATCTTCAGTCATGTAAATTTCTCATACAAGATGTGACCTTTGGTTCAGGAAGTTCTTCAGCCATTTTAGATTGTCATTCTACATGGATGCAGCATGTCTGTTTCTCTCCCAAGGGGCTTGAGACATCATCACCTGTAAGTGTCTTTCTGTTATGTCATCTGTCATTTATGCTAGATTAGTTATTCTGTGTGTAATGATATATTGTTATTGTATTGTATTGCAGTTTCACAAAAAACTAAAAATAATAAAGAAGTAAAGTTGGATTACTTCGGTAGACAAATCAAGCATTGGGCTTCCGTTTACTGGAGACTCTGACAAGTGTTTAGCTGTCCGTTTAGAACCACACATAGTCAGTATTTTGAGAGCGGAACAGTGAAAAGGTGTAGCGCAACAAGCCTGGAGATATTAGTCTCTGCACAGACAGAATGAGTCTAAGGTCAGGAAGACAGTATAAGGCTGAAGATCAGCTACCCGGGACACATCAAGGCAAGGAGAGCATGCCAAGTGTCCAGCAAGATGATGCACGTTCACACTCGTCTAAATCAACAAGGTCCAGTCAGATTTCATCAGCAAGTGCCCTTTTAGTCAGAGCTCGCGCCAAAGCAGAGGCAGCTTGGGTCAAGCTAGAATTTGCGGAGAAAGAGGCTGCCATTATAAAAGAAAAATCAGAGCAGGAAGCAAAGTTGCATATACTTCAGTGTCAGTGCGCAGCCGCCGCAGCAGCAACAGAGGCCGCAGCTTATGCTGATATTGAGCGGTCTGGAAGTGGGTCTATCCACAAAGGCCCAGATGTGCCTGAGAAACCCCGTTCCTCAGCAGAATGTACAAAGGAGTATGTCCAAGAACTTTTAAACAGCAATTCAACGAAACAGTTTCCCAAACCAGCAGAACCCCTGAGTGTACAAAAACAAATCCATGAAGCCAGCAATGCCAGAACATTTAGAGATGAACCATTAGAGACATATAGGAACAGGCCAAGTGAATCCTTACTACAGCAACCCAAACACCAATGTGCACAAGATGTCACTAAATATCTTATCCGTAAAGTGATCTTTAATTCAGCTTTCTCAAGTTCGATGACTCCCCCGAGAATTACTGGGCATGGAAGTCTTCTTTTCTGAATGCAGTCAAAGACTTAGAATTACCAGCAGCTGAGATGCTAGACCTGATGATAAAATGGCTTGGGACTGAGTCAACAGAGCATGCAAGAAGGATGCGCAGGATACACATATTTAAGAGGACTTGCACATTTAGATACCGCTAGCAGTACTAAGCCTATAGTGGAGAAACTACCTCACAACCTACAAGAAAAATGGTTGAGTGTTGGAGCCAAATACAAAGAAGATCATGATGTCCCTTTTCCCCCATTCTTTGTGTTTTCTAGGTTTGTGCAGCAGCAAGCTAAGATCAGGTGTGATCCCAGCTTTTCCTTCATCACCAACAGTCAACTGCCAAAAGCAGAAAAGCCACCTAGAGCCTTCCATAGGACTTCAGTGATCGCCCATTAGACAACTGTACCCTCTGAGGACCCAGACTGTCTAAGCAGCTACAAGGTAAACACCTTTGAAGACCCTGACAGATTTTGCCCACTTCATAAAAAGCCCCACCCCCTAAACAAGTGCAAAGGGTTCAAAAGTAAACCTGTCAAGGAAAGGATAGCCTTTCTTAGACAAAACGGCATCTACTTCAAGTGTTGTGGATCCACTAAACATGTAGCCAAAGACTGCAAAATACAAGCGGATTGCTCAGAATGTGGCAGTAATAGACACATCACAGCTTTACACCCTGATACTTTGCACCAACCATTAGAGGTCACAGAAGCCCCGAAAGGCGGGGACAGGGAGCAAAAAGATAATTCATCTACCCCAGTGATGTCCAAATGCACGGAAATCTGTGGTGACAGTATAACTCCACGTTCATGTTCCAAGACCTGCCTAGCAACAGTGTACCCCAGAGGGGAAAAGCAAAAAAGCAGTTAAGATCTATGTGGTTCTGGATGAACAGAGTAACAGGTCACTGGCAAGGTCAGACTGATGCTTTCAACATTACATCGAGTGCAGTTCCATACACCCTAAAGACATGTGCAGGAGTGATGGAAACTTCAGGAAGAAGAGCTACCGACTTTACTATTGAGTCTCTTGACAAGAGAGTCCATCTCTCACTTCCCACCTTGATAGAGTGTGATATGTTACCAGACGATAAAGCAGAGATACCTTCACCAGAAGTGGCCCTTCATCATCCTCATCTCAATTCGATATCACACCTTATTCCAGCTATCCAGAAAGATGCCTCTATTCTTCTACTTCTTGGAAGAGACATGCTACAGGTACATAAGGTACGCCAACAAAGTAATGGGTCCTTTAATGCCCCCTATGCTCAAAGACTTGACCTAGGGTAGGTTATAGTAGGAGAAGTTTGTCTAGGAGCAACACATCGGCCTGACAGCGTCAACACTTCAAAGACATCTGTGCTAGTGAATGGGCGAACGTCCCTTCTTAGTCCATGTCAGAACAGCTTTGTCATCAAAGAAACCCTAAAACCATACTGTGACTCTCCTTCTAATTACAATAGAGACATTAGTAGTGGCATGAAGACTGACACTTTAGGGAACTCAGTGTTCGAGCGAACAAAAGTTGATGACAAACAAGCAATGTCCATAGATGATCAAGCCTTTCTCAATATCATGGATAAAGAGACTTTCCAAGATGAAAACAATAATTGGGTAGCCCCTTTACCTTTTTGCACACCCAGGTGTTATTTACCTAGTAACAGAGAGCAAGCCATGAAGCGCCTGAACGCACTACGTAAAACTTTGCAAAGAAAACCTGAAGTGAAAAAAGACTTTACAGAATTCATCAAAAGGATGCTTGACAACAATCATGCCGAAGTAGCACCATCACTGGACGAAGGTAAAGAACACTGGTATCTGCCAATGTTTGGCGTTTACCATCCACACAAGCCAGAACAAATAAGAGTCGTGTTCGACTCCAGTGCTCAACATGAAGGTGTTTCATTAAATGATGTTCTGCTGAGTGGCCCAGATCTAAACAACACACTTCTGGGTGTCCTCTTACGCTTCAGGAAAGAGCCTATTGCCTTCACAGGGGATGTGCAACAGATGTTTTATTGTTTTCTAGTGAGAGAGGACCATCGTGATTACCTGTGTTTCCTGTGGTACAAGGATAACGACACAGATAAAGAGGTGACAGAGTATAGAATGAGGGTGCATGTTTTTGGTAATAGCCCTTCTCCTGCTGTTGCCATATACTGCATGCGCAAAGCTGCCCAGAAAGGTGCAGAACATTATGGTCAAGATGCCAAACGCCTTGTGATGAGACATTTCTATGTAGACGATGGACTTGCTTCAGCTAACACACCTGAAGGGTAGGGATGAGCTTCGTGTTCGAGTCGAACCCATGTTCGACTCGAACATCGGCTGTTCGGTCGTTCGCCGAATTGCGAACGATATGGGCCGTTCGCGCCAAATTCGTGTGGCGCGTCACGGCCCATAATTCACTGCGGCATCGCAGTGCATTGCTGGCTGATTATTGGCCAAGCATGCACTATGACCCGCATGCTTGGCCAATCACAGCGCCGTCAGTAGAGAGAGCTGTAATTGGCCAAAGCCAGGGTGGCTTTGGCCAATTATGGCTCAGGGGATTTAGTACACACCCCACACTATATAAGGCCGCCTGCACGGCGGCCCTGTGTAGTGTGTGTTCCGGTGTGCTGAGAGATAGAGAGAGAGAGAGACAGTGTCATTTGATTTGAGTTAGATAGATTAGGCAGAACAGTCAGTCAGTTAGCTGCACTTACAGTGTATTGTGTATATATATGCATCCCAGGTGTTGCATATATATATATACACTGTATTCAGTTTAGCTAGATCCGTTCCTGTTATCTTCTATCTAGACTATTTACATTTAATGCAGTGCGTCCTGCTCACAGTGTTCAGCTAGATCCATTCCTGCTATTTACATTTAGTGCAGTGCGTCCTGCTCACAGTGTTCAGCTAGATCCGTTCCTGCTATTTACATTTAGTGCAGTGCGTCCTGCTCACAGTGTTCAGCTAGATCCGTTCCTGCTATTTACATTCAGTGCAGTGCGTCCTGCTCACAGTGTTCAGCTAGATCCGTTCCTGGTATTTACATTTAGTGCAGTGCGTCCTGCTCACAGTGTTCAGCTAGATCCGTTCCTGCTATTTACATTCAGTGCAGTGCGTCCTGCTCACAGTGTTCAGCTAGATCCGTTCCTGGTATTTACATTTAGTGCAGTGCGTCCTGCTCACAGTGTTCAGCTAGATCCGTTCCTGCTATTTACATTCAGTGCAGTGCGTCCTGCTCACAGTGTTCAGCTAGATCCGTTCCTGCTATTTACATTCAGTGCAGTGCGTCCTGCTCACAGTGTTCAGCTAGATCCGTTCCTGCTATATACATTTAGTGCAGTACGTCCTGCTCACAGTGTTCAGCTAGATCCGTTCCTGTTATCTTCCTACTGACAGGCAGGCTTGTCTGGTTACAGTATATAAAGCTACCTTAAGAAAATTACAGGTGTTCTTTTTGATCCTATTAGTACCACGGTCAGGCAGCTAGACTATTTACATTCCTGCTCACAGTGTTCAGCTAGATCCGTTCCTGCTATTTACATTCAGTGCAGTGCGTCCTGCTCACAGTGTTCAGCTAGATCCGTTCCTGGTATTTACATTTAGTGCAGTGCGTCCTGCTCACAGTGTTCAGCTAGATCCGTTCCTGCTATTTACATTCAGTGCAGTGCGTCCTGCTCACAGTGTTCAGCTAGATCCGTTCCTGCTATATACATTTAGTGCAGTACGTCCTGCTCACAGTGTTCAGCTAGATCCGTTCCTGTTATCTTCCTACTGACAGGCAGGCTTGTCTGGTTACAGTATATAAAGCTACCTGAAGAAAATTACAGGTGTTCTATTTGATCCTATTAGTACCACGGTCAGGCAGCTAGACTATTTACATTTAGTGCAGTGCGTCCTGCTCACAGTGTTCAGCTAGATCCGTTCCTGTTATCTTCCTACTGACAGGCAGGCTTGTCTGGTTACAGTATATATAGCTACCTTAAGAAAATTACAGGTGTTCTATTTGATCCTATTAGTACCACGGTCAGGCAGCTAGACTATTTACATTTAGTGCAGTGCGTCCTGCTCACAGTGTTCAGCTAGATCCGTTCCTGTTATCTTCCTACTGACAGGCAGGCTTGTCTGGTTACAGTATATAAAGCTACCTGAAGAAAATTACAGGTGTTCTATTTGATCCTATTAGTACCACGGTCAGGCAGCTAGACTATTTACATTTAGTACAGTGTGTCCTGCTCACAGTGTTCAGCTAGATCCGTTCCTGTTATCTTCCTACTGACAGGCAGGCTTGTCTGGTTACAGTATATAAAGCTACCTGAAGAAAATTACAGGTGTTCTATTTGATCCTATTAGTACCACGGTCAGGCAGCTAGACTATTTACATTTAGTACAGTGTGTCCTGCTCACAGTGTTCAGCTAGATCCGTTCCTGTTATCTTCCTACTGACAGGCAGGCTTGTCTGGTTACAGTATATATAGCTACCTTAAGAAAATTACAGGTGTTCTTTTTGATCCTATTAGTACCACGGTCAGGCAGCTAGACTATTTACATTTAGTACAGTGTGTCCTGCTCACAGTGTTCAGCTAGATCCGTTCCTGTTATCTTCCTACTGACAGGCAGGCTTGTCTGGTTACAGTATATAAAGCTACCTTAAGAAAATTACAGGTGTTCTATTTGATCCTATTAGTACCACGGTCAGGCAGCTAGACTATTTACATTTAGTACAGTGTGTCCTGCTCACAGTGTTCAGCTAGATCCGTTCCTGTTATCTTCCTACTGACAGGCAGGCTTGTCTGGTTACAGTATATAAAGCTACCTGAAGAAAATTACAGGTGTTCTATTTGATCCTATTAGTACCACGGTCAGGCAGCTAGACTATTTACATTTAGTACAGTGTGTCCTGCTCACAGTGTTCAGCTAGATCCGTTCCTGTTATCTTCCTACTGACAGGCAGGCTTGTCTGGTTACAGTATATATAGCTACCTTAAGAAAATTACAGGTGTTCTTTTTGATCCTATTAGTACCACGGTCAGGCAGCTAGACTATTTACATTTAGTACAGTGTGTCCTGCTCACAGTGTTCAGCTAGATCCGTTCCTGTTATCTTCCTACTGACAGGCAGGCTTGTCTGGTTACAGTATATAAAGCTACCTTAAGAAAATTACAGGTGTTCTTTTTGATCCTATTAGTACCACGGTCAGGCAGCTAGACTATTTACATTTAGTACAGTGTGTCCTGCTCACAGTGTTCAGCTAGATCCGTTCCTGTTATCTTCCTACTGACAGGCAGGCTTGTCTGGTTACAGTATATAAAGCTACCTGAAGAAAATTACAGGTGTTCTATCCCAGCTTAGTGCAGCTACAGGCCATTAGTATGTCTGGAAGGCCAAGAAGGAGAGGCAGACAGTCACAAGCCAATAAGAGAGGGCAAGCAGGCTCTGTGTCTAGTGCTGGTCGTGGAGACGGTGCATCCTCATCAGCACGTGGCCATGGGACACGCTTGGCCTTTTTTTCGGCAGCTGGCCGTGTTGAGCCGCAACATGCGGAAGACTTGGTCGAGTGGATGACCAAGCCGTCCTCATCCTCCTCATCCTCTCTCACCCATGCCCAGGGTGCTTTGTCTGGCAAAGCAGCGGCCTCTTCCCTCAGCTCAATGTCATCAGTGACTCCTTCCCTAGCTCCACCATGTCCTCATGAGGATTCCCTCGAACTGTTTGACCACAGTGTTGGGTACATGCTCCAGGAGGATGCCCAGCGTTTGGAAGGCTCTGATGATGATACTGAGCTCGATGAAGGCAGTAACATGAGCACGGACAGAGGGGGTGCCCAAGAAGGACAGCAATCTGGCAGTCATGCTCCCCCTGCTGCAGCATACTGCCAGGTTTGCTCCAGTGATGAGGAGGGAGGGGATGATGAGGTCACTGACTCAACGTGGGTGCCTGATAGGAGAGAGGAGGAGGAGGAGGAGGAGGAGGAGGTGGCACATCACCAACTAGGCAGGATGCCCTCCAGGGGCCAGCCTAAGGGCAGCACATTGACTGCATCACACCCCAAAGCTCCACATGTGCAGGGCGCTGCAGTCTCTGCGCGTTATTCAAAAAGTTCTTTGGTGTGGGCCTTTTTTGAGACGAGTGCATCAGATCGCACCGCTGCTATTTGCAACATATGTCTCAAGCGTATCTCGCGTGGCCAAAACATCTCCCGCTTGGGTACCACATGCTTGACCAGACATATGTTGACCTGCCATGCAGTTCGTTGGCAAGCGTATCTAAAAGACCCACACCAAAGAACAAAGAGGATCTCTCCTTGCTCCTCATCAGCTGAGATTTCCAACCCCACTAGACCTTCAGTCCTCTCTGAGACCTGCAGTGAGAGGAATGAAGGTGTAGAATTAGGTGTGTCACAGCCAAGTACTTGTGGGCAATCTGCTTTTAGTACACCGACGTCAGATTGTACCAGGCAAATTTCCCTGCCCCAGCTGCTGCACCGCCGAAAGAAGTTTGCTCCCAGCCATCCACATGCCCAGCGGTTGAATGCTAGCTTGGCAAAATTGCTAGCACTTCAACTGCTGCCTTTTCAGTTGGTAGACTCTGCCCCCTTCCGTGAGTTTGTGGAATGTGCGGTTCCTCAGTGGCAGGTACCCAAACGCCACTTTTTCTCACGGAAGGCGATTCCGGCTCTCTACCGGCATGTGGAAGGCAATGTCCATGCCTCGCTGGACAGGGCGGTCAGCGGTAAGGTGCATATTACCGCTGACTCATGGTCCAGCAGGCATGGACAGGGACGTTACTTAAGTTTCACGGCGCATTGGGTGACTCTGCTGGCAGCTGGGAAGGATGCAGGACAAGGTGCAGTAGTGTTGGAGGTTGTTCCGCCACCACGCCTCCAAAATGCTGATTGTGACACACCTCTCTCCTCCACCCCCTCCTCTTCTTCTTCCTCCATGGCCTCTTCCTCGGAACCAGCGGTGCTCCGTAGGCGTTCAAGGGGCTACGCAAGTACGCAGGCCAAAAGATGCCATGCGGTGCTTGAGCTGGTGTGCTTGGGGGACAGGAGCCACACTGGGGCAGAGGTTCTGTCAGCTCTGCAGGGGCAGGTTCAGAGGTGGTTGACGCCACGCCAACTTAAGGCAGGAATGGTGGTTTGCGACAATGGCACCAACCTCCTCTCTGCCCTCCGACAGGGACAACTGACCCATGTGCCCTGTTTGGCTCACGTCCTTAACTTGGTGGTGCAGCGGTTCTTGGGCAGGTACCCGGGCTTACAGGATGTCCTGAGGCAGGCCAGGAAAGTCTCTGTGCATTTCCGCCGTTCATATAATGCCAGTGCTCGGCTGACGGACCTCCAAAAGGAGTTTAACCTGCCCAAGAACCGCCTAATCTGTGACATGCCCACCAGGTGGAACTCGACGTTGGCCATGCTGCAGCGGCTGCACACGCAGCAGAGGGCCATCAATGAGTACCTGTGCGACTATGGCACCAGGACAGGGTCAGGGGACCTTGGTTTTTTTTCCCCACGCCAGTGGGCCATGATCAGGGATGCATGCACTGTCCTGTCACCATTCGAGGAGGCCACGAGGATGGTGAGCACTGACAGTGCATGCATCAGTGACACTGTCCCCCTTGTCCACCTGTTGGAGCACACGCTGCGTGGAATAATGGACAGGGCACTTGAGGCAGAACAGAGGCAGGAAGAGGAGGACTTCCTTAGCTCTCAAGGCCCCCTTTATCCAGACAGTGTTCCTGCGTGCCCGCCGATCACACAGGAAGAGGACGAGGAGGAGGAGGAGGAGGAGGAGGAAGATTGTGTCAGTATGGAGGTGGAGCCTGGCACTCAGCATCAGCAGTCTTTAAGGGATCAGTCCCAAGGAACACATGGACTTGTACGTGGCTGGGAGGAGGTGGCTGCGGACGTTGTTGTCCTTAGTGACCCAGAGGACTCCGGACCGAATGCCTCAGCAAACCTACGCTGCATGGCCTCCCTGATCCTGCAAAGCCTGCGTAAGGATCCTCGTATTCGTGGTATCAAGGAGAAGGACCAATACTGGCTGGCAACCCTCCTTGATCCACGTTACAAGGGTAAGGTTGCGGACCTTATCTTGCCATCGCAGAGGGAGCAGAGGATGAAACATCTTCGGGAGGCCTTGCAGAAAGGTCTGTGCAACGCGTTCCCAGAGACTGGGAGGTTACAAACTCCTGTTTCTGGACAACGTGTTGCTGAGGCTTCGGTCAGTCAAAGAAGGAGCGGTGGAGAAGGTGGCCGTCTGACCGATGCGTTCAGACAATTTTTTGGTCCGCAGCCCCAAGGTATGATCGGTTCCAGCAACCATCGCCAGCGTCTGTTTTACATGGTGCAGGAATACCTAGGGGCAAGATCAGACTTGGACACCTTTCCCACCGAAAATCCTCTGGGTTACTGGGTCTTGAGGATGGATCACTGGCCAGAGCTTGCACAGTATGCAATTGAGCTACTGGCCTGTCCTGCATCCAGCGTTCTTTCGGAACGCACATTCAGTGCTGCTGGAGGCGTGGTAACCGATCACAGGGTGCGTCTGTCCACCGACTCGGTCGATCGGCTGACCTTCATAAAAATGAATCAGTCTTGGATCACCACCAGCTACCAAGCACCTGATGCAGATGTAACCGAATAATTTTTTTTGAAATCTCAGATCCCTTCAAAGACTGCCTATGCTGATGCTGAGTGACTATCCCTGAGTAATTATCCTCTTCCTCCTCAATCATCACGCTGATAGCTTGTAAGAACATTTTTGGTTCTGGGCGCCACCACCAGTGCCTAAGGCACAATTTTTCAGCCCCTGTTTAACAGGGGCGTGTAATTACAATTTTTGATGTAATACTTTGCAGCAGGGCTCGTTCCTGCATTCCAACTAGAGTGTCTGTGAGGGGTTGCAGTGTTGTGGCACCAGCACCAGTGCCTAAGGCCCAATTTTTCTGCCCCTGTCTAACAGGGGCGTGTAATTACAATTTTTGATGCAATACTTTGCAGCAGGGCTCGTTCCTGCGTTCCAACTAGAGTGTCTGTGAGGGGTTGCAGTGTTGTGGCACCAGCACCAGTGCCTAAGGCCTAATTTTTCAGCTCCTGTTCAACAGGGGCATGTAATTACAATTCTTGATCTAATATTTCACAGCAGGGCCCTGTGAGGGCTTACAGTGTTGTGGCCACAGCAACACCTAAGGCCCAAATTTCTGCTGAGTATATAGGGCAGGACCCTACTTTCAAACATCTAACTTACAAACGACTCCTACTTGCAAACGGAAGGAGACAACAGGAAGTGAGATGAAATCTACCCCTAGGAAGGGAAATTCTCTCCTGTAAGAGTTAATATGGGAGAACAATTTCTCCTTTCCATTGATGCTTTCCAATCCTTGTTCCACAAAAAAACCCAAATTTTCAAAAAACATTTTTCATTGGGACAAAAAAGTGAGGTGAAATCTTCTGAAGAGGAGGAAAGACGCAAAACAAATGTCACAGGGGTGATAACCCTTCCCTATGTTTTCCAAAAAGCTTAGAAAAGATTTTTTGGCTGGAGCTAAACAAGTTAAAAATGTTCAAAATTACAAACAGATTCTACTTAACAACAAACCTACAGTCCCTGTCTTGTTTGCACCGCCTGTATACTGCTGTTCAGAGTATATAGGGACCTTTCCTTATTTTAATTTGGGTGCGGGGTTCCCCTTAATATCCATACAAGACCCAAAGGGCCTGGTAATGGCAACCCTTCTTGATCCACCGTTTGTCTCACTGATTTTCATCCATATTGCCATGACCCGACATGACATTAAACCCGCAAGCAGTTTTAAATGAGATTTTTTCCTTTAAAAATGACATTTGGTGCAGGGACTGTTCTAAACATGGGAAACACGCGTCACTTTACAGGGATACTATAGACACCCCCCAGGTACGATATTTAAAGGAATATTTCACTTTTTTTTTTTTACTTTAAGCATCATTAAAATCACTGCTCCCGAAAAAACGGCCGTTTTTAAAAGTTTTTTTTGCATTGATACATGTCCCCTGGGGTAGGACCCGGGTCCCCAAACCCTTTTTAGGACAATACCATGCAAATTAGCCTTTAAAATGAACACTTTTGATTTCGAACGTTCGAGTCCCATAGACGTCAATGGGGTTCTAACGTTCGTGCGAACTTGCGGTCCGTTCGCGGGTTCTGGTGCGAACCGAACCGGGGGGTGTTCGGCTCATCCCTACTGAAGGGGCAATCAACATTCTTAACAAAGCAAAACAAATGCTGGCAAAGTCTAATCTGTGACTACATAAGATAACTTCTAACAGCAAACAAGTCATGGAAGCTTTCACCGCAGAAGACAGAGCTAAGAATCTCAAAGACCTTTGCCAGGGAACAGACACCCTTCCATTACAGAAGAGTTTAGGCCTAAGCTGGGATATAGAGAAGGACTGTTTTGTTTTTCAGGTTTCTTCAGTAGAAAAGCCATTAACGAGAAGAGGAATTCTATCCACTGTGAACAGTATCTACGATCCTCTCGGGTTTGTAGCACCTGTCACCATAAAAGGTAAGGCCTTAGTTCGTGAACTGTCAAGTGAAGAAAGTGAGTGGGATGCCTTACTTCCACAAGAGAGACTCGATGAGTGGGTCCAATGGACAGAGTCTTTACAATCCTTACAATGTTTAAAAAAATACCCAGATGTTATGTTCCTGTTTCATTGTCACAAACCTGCAAAACAGAACTGTACATTTTTTCAGATGCATCTGTTACAGCAATAGGTGCAGTTGCTTACTTGAAGGTAAACAATGCAGGAAATGTCTGTCATGTTGGATTTGTTATAGGAAAATCCAAACTGAGTCCTAGGCCGGCACATACAATTCCACGCCTAGAGTTATGTGCAGCCGTACTAGCGGTTGAACTGTATGTGCTAGTGAGAGATGAGATGGACCTATGCCTAGATGCTGTGAAATTCTTTACAGACAGTAAAACAGTCTTAGGCTATATCTGTAACACTACCAAGAGATTATTCTTATATGTTTCCAATCGGGTAAGTAGGATCAGACAAGCAACCTGTCCAGAGCAATGGTTCTATGTGCCCTCAGAACAAAATCCTGCAGATTATGCTACCAGGCCTACACAGATAGCTTGCCTTCAGAACTCTATATGGTTCTCAGGCCCACATTTTCTGTATCAGACAGTTGTAGATAATCCTCATAACACCAATGTTTACTCTTTAGTGGAACCCGAAGCTGATCCTGAAATTAGGTCAGAAGTAGTAAGCTTCAGTACTAAAGCTGTTGACACTAGACTGCAGTTAATTGCTTCGAAAGATTTTCCAACTGGAGGAGACTAAACAAGGTCATAGCAAGACTAATTCATGTTGCAAAAAGCTTCCAGAAGAAAACCAGTGATGATCGACCGGGAAGCTGGGGAGTTTTCCATGAAAGAGTCAGTTTAGAAGAATTTTCACAAGCCAAGATAGTCAAGAAAGCAGAAACAACTGGCCTATGGGAATTGTCACTAATACGTTGCCAAGCAAAGTTGGTAATGTCAGAAAGGTTGAAGTCAAAGTGACAAAACAAGGGACTGTTAAAGTGTACGCCAGACCAGTTTCGGATGTCATTGTTCTCCTTTGAACAGGCGTTTCTGTTATGTTGTTGACACAATACATAATATAGAGCTTGTCACTGACAGCTTTCAGACGTGACATTCGCCAAGAGTTAAAATTCATCCTGTGGATTACAATTGGCATTGGAGATAGTTTGGCCTAGTGCGGCTTCTCCAATCTGAAGATGGGTTTAAGGACAAAACTATTTCTTCATGTGGGCTTCCAGCTTGAAGTACCATAGCCAAGAGACACAATATTGTGGACTCATGTTTTAGTTTATGTTACCAGTTCTAGACGGGAACGTATTTACTTATGAGTGTGTTTTTCCCTGTACAGTAGATATGTATAAGTAGTGATATAATGTATTATATCAGACAGGGAGTGTGCTGCCTTTGCAAGCTAATTACTTATATATAATGTGTAGTTTACCATCTAGTGGCCAAAGTCTGTAGCAACTTTATCTTCAGTCATGTAAATTTCTCATACAAGATGTGACCTTTGGTTCAGGAAGTTCTTCAGCCATTTTAGATGTCATTCTACATGGATGCAGCATGTCTGTTTCTCTCCCAAGGGGCTTGAGACATCATCACCTGTAAGTGTCTTTCTGTTGTGTCATCTGTCATTTATGCTAGATTAGTTATTCTATGTGTACTGATATCTTGTTATTGTATTGTATTGCAGTTTCACAAAAAACGAAAAATAATAAAGAAGTAAAGTTGGATTACTTCGGTAGACAAATCAAGCATTGGGCTTCCGTTTACCGGAGTCTGTGACAAGTGTTTAGCTGTCTGTTTAGAACCACACATAGTCAGTGTTTTGAGAGCGGAACAATATATATATACAGTATCTCACAAAAGTGAGTACACCCCTCACATTTTTGTAAATATTGTATTATATATTTTCATGTGACAACACTGAAGAAATGACACTTTGCTACAATGTAAAGTTGTGCGTGTGCAGCTTGTATAACAGTGTAAATTTTGCTGTCCCTTCAAAATAACTCAACACACACAGCCATTAATGTCTAAACTGCTGGCAACAAAAGTGAGTACACCCCTAAGTGAAAATGTCCAAATTGGGCCCAAATTGTCAATATTTTGTGTGGCCACCATTATTTTCCAGCACTGTCTTAACCCTCTTAGGCATGGAGTTCACCAGAGCTTCACAGGTTGCCACTGGAGTCCTCTTCCATTCCTCCATGACGACATCACGGAGTTGATGGATGTTAGAGACCTTGTGCTCCTCCACCTTCCGTTTGAGGATGTTCCACAGATGCTCAATAGGGTTTACGTCTGGAGACATGCTTGGCCAGTCCATCACCTCTACCCTCAGCTTCTTTAGCAAGGCAGTGGTTGTCTTGGAGGTGTGTTTGGGGTTGTTATCATGTTGGAATACTGCCCTGGGGCCCAGTCTCCAAAGGGAGGGAATCATGCTCTGCTTCGGTATGTCACAGTACATGTTGGCATTCATGGTTTCCCTCAATGAACTGTAGCTCCCCAGTGCCGGCAGCACTCATGCAGCCCCAGACCATGACACCTCCACCACTATGCTTGACTGTAGGCAAGACACACTTGTCTTTGTACTCCTCACCTGGTTGCCGCCACACACGCTTAACACCATCTGAACCACATCTTGGTCTCATCAGACCACAGGACATGGTTCCAGTAATCCATGTCTTTAGTCTGCTTGTCTTCAGCAAACTGCTTTCTTGTGCATCATCTTTAGAAGAGGCTTCCTTCTGGGATGACAGCCATGAAGGCCAATTTGATGCAGTGTGCAGCGTATGGTCTGAGCACAGACAGGCTGACCCCCCACCCCTTCAACATCTGCAGCAATGCTGGCAGCACTCATACGTCTATTTCCCAAAGACAACCTCTGGATATGACGCTGAGCACGTGCACTCAACTTCTTTGTTCAACCATGGCGAGGCCTGTTCTGAGTGGAACCTATCCTGTTAAACGGCTGTATGGTCTTGGCCACCATGCTGCAGCTCGATTTCAGGGTCTTGGCAATCTTCTTATAGCCTAGGCCATCTTTATGTAGAGCAACAGTTCTTTTATTCAGATCCTCAGAGAGTTCTTTGCCATGAGGTGCCATGTTGAACTTCCAGTGACCAGTATGAGAGAGTGAGAGCAATAACATCAAATTTAACACACCTGCTCCCCGCTCACAACTGAGACCTTGTAAGACTAATGAGTCACATGACACCAGGGAGGGAAAATGGCTAATTGGGCTCAATTTGGACATTTTCACTTAAAGGTGTACTCACTTTTGTTGCCAGCGGTTTAGACATTAATGGCTGTGTGTTGAGTTATTTTGAGGAGACAGCAAATTTACACTGTTATACAAGCTGTACACTCACTACTTTACATTGTAGCAAAGTGTCATTTCTTCAGTGTTGTCACATGAAAAGATAGAACAAAATATTTACAAAAATGTGAGGGGTGTACTCACTTTTGTGAGATACTATGAACCCCAAAACATACTAGGCCACATGCCCTCAACATGGGGACAAGGGCCTCATCCTCACAACCCTTACCCGGTGGTTTTGCCGGTGGGGGGCTTGGACAATTGATTTATAAAAAAAAAAGTGTCCCGCAATGTCAATCCATCTTCAATCACGGCGCCGACAGTCCCAGAAAAAAACTGAAAAACTCTGCCTCCATGGGAGGCGTCCCGCTGACTGCAGTCTTTTTGCTTTGACAGCTCTTATATAGTCAAGGGCAGTGCCACCCAGTGACGTAAATGTGTGTCCCCACCCCCCTCTGACGTCACATGATGTCAGAAGGGGCGGGGTCACTTGGTTACGTCAGCGGGTGGCCCCATACCCATGGGGGGGTGGGATCTGGGGGCCCCCTTGTTAATGGGGGCTTCCAGATTACAATAAGCCCCCCGCCTGCAGACCCCCATAACCACCGGGCAAGGGTTGTGGGGATGAGGCCCTTGGCCTGCCAGGTTGCGTGCTCGGATAAGGGTCTGGTATGGATTTTGTCATTTTGGGGGGACGCCTTTTTTTTACATTTCGGCACGGGATTTCACTTAAAATCCATACTAGACCTGAAGGGCCTGGTAATGGACTGGGGGGGAACCCATGTCATTTTTTTCAATGATTTTTTATGTATATTGCTGGGATCTGGCAATACATTACAGCTGCAAGCAATTTTAACCACTTGTCGACCGGCTCCTGTACATATACGTCGGCACTTTGAAGATAGGTATCTCGGTAACGGCAGCAGCTGCTGCCACAATCGAGGTATCCATCTCTTCAGGAGCCGGTCATGTTTATGATAATGGTGGTCTCTGTGGTGGATTCACCGCAAGATTACCGTTATCGGCGACTCTCCAGCGCCCTCCGCTGCTTACCGGAGCCGTCGGCAGAGGCGGAGGCGATCGGCTCCTTGTCGTGGCTGGGTATGTAGATGAGTGAGGCTAAGATGGCCCCCACCCGTCTCCATATCATAACGTCACTTCCGCCCATACATCTTAAAGGCACATTTTTTCAAATGACAATTTTTTTGTTGTTGCATTTTAGTCCAAATATGAGATCTGAGGACTTTTTGACCCCAGATCTCATATTTAAGAGGACCTGTCATGCTTTTTTCTATTACAAGGGATGTTTACATTCCTTGTAATAGGAATAAAAGTGACCCCATTTTTTTTTTAAACTGTGAAAAAATAAATAAAATCAAGTAAAATAAATAAGATTTTTTTTTTAAAGTGCCCTGTCCCGACCAGCTCGCGCGCAGAAGCGAACGCATATGTGAGTAGTGCCCGCATATGAAAACGGTGGTCAAACCACACATGTGAGGTATTGCCGCGATCGTTAGAGCGAGAGCAATAATTCTAGCCCTAGACCTCCTCTGTAACTCAAAACATGCAACCTGTAGATTTTTTTAAACGTCGCCTATGGAGATTTTTAAGGTTAAAGTTTGACGCCATTCCACAAGCGGGCGCAATTTTGAAGCGTGACATGTTGGGTACAAATTTACTTGGCATAACATTATCTTGGGCTAACTTTACTGTTGTCTTATTTTCTTATTCAAAAAATGAATGAAAAAATCTCAAAACGAGGCTAGACTTTAAGTGGATAACATATTTTCCTTTAGAAATGTCATTTTGCTGTGGGACTGTTATAAACATGGGAAAATGCGCTACTTTACAGGCAGACTAAGGAGATCCCCCAGGCATGATATTTAAAGGAATATTTATTTTTTATTGTTTCACTTTGAGCATTATTAAAATAACTGCTCCTAAAAAAAGTCAGTTTTTAAAACTTTTCTTTTAATTCATACATGTCCCCTGGGGAAGGACCCGGGTCCCCATACACTTTTAATGGCAATAACTTGCATATAAGCCTTTAAAATTAGTACTTTCGATTTTCCACGTTCGTGTCCCATAGACTTTAACGGTGTTCGCATGTTCGCTCGAATTTTTTGTCCGTTCGCATGTTCTGGTGCAAACCGAACCGGTGGGTGTTTGGCTCATCCCTAATGGACACCAAGCAACTTTTGTCAATGTAACTTTTTACCTCTTTTTTTTTAATGCACCTTTAGAGCTTTCATCAGGTCCAGCTCGGTGTTAAAGCTGCTCCATTAAAAAAAAAAAAAAAAAAAAAAAAATATATATATATATATATATATATATATATATATATATATATATATATATATATATATATATATATATATATATATATATACATACATATATATATACATATATATATACATATATATATATATATATATACATATATATATATATATATATATATATATATATATATATATATATATATATATACATATATATATATATACATATATATATATATATATATATATACATATATATATATATATATATACATATATATATATATATATATATACATATATATATATATATATATATATACATATATATATATACATATATATATATATATATATATATATATATATATATATATATAAATAACACTCCCCCCCCTTCTTTTTGCACCTCTTCCCTGCTTATGGCAGCATTGGTCGGTCTTCAATACTTCAGGGATCTGCCTGCTGCAGTATTGTATTGTGATCTAAAGCTGACATGGTAACACACCCCTAGGGGGTGTATCCATGACAGGCAGGGCTCACAGCAAGTGGGTAAATGATACTTGGCATACATTCAACCATAGGAGAACTGATATAAAGAATAAGCTCACGCTAAATAAAGACTGCTGCACTTTTACTACTCCTTGAATACCAGGAAATAACAAAAAATGGTGCTAAAATATAAAAGATTTGCGCTGTCTAATATGTGAAAAAAATATCAACTAAGTATACTGTGATATTAACATCAAAACAATTAAAAACAAGTTCCACAAATTAAGTGTCCATGTGTATTCATTCAGGATGTGTGTTCAAATCTTGTTCCAACAAAATATTTATACTGTGCACCACTCCCAGTGACAAAATAGCGACCAATCCGTGATCCATATAAAAGATTAAATGTGCCTCTTACCAGATCCGCATGATCTCTATATTATAGGGACGCATGAGGGAAACAAATATTAAATAATATTAATATTAATATTAGATAATTAACATGGATTGTTTGAGGATTTGCATAATTTAATTTACAGAACATGCCCACAACTTTGAAGATTTTTTTTTTTTATTGTGAAACAAACAACATATAGGGCAAAATAACAGAAAAAGTCAATGTGCATAACTATTCACCCCCCTAAAGTCAATACTTTCTAGAGCCACGTTTTGCAGCTATCACAGCTCCAAGTCACTTTGGATAAGTCTCTATGAGCTTGCCACATCTTACCACTGGGATTTTTGCCCATTCCTCCTTGCAAAACTGCTCCAGCTCCTTCAAGTTGGATGGTTTGCACTTGTGAACAGTAATCTTTAAGTCTAACCACAGATTTTCTATTGGATTGAGGTCTGGACTTTGACTAGGCCATTCCAACACATTTACATGTTTCCCCTTAAACCAATCAAGTGTTTCTTTAGCATTGTGTTTGGGGTCATTGTCCTGCTGGAAGGTGAACCTCCGTCCTAGCCTCAAATCACACACAGAGTGGTACAGGTTTTGCTCAAGAATATCCCTGTATTTAGCACCATCCATCATTCCCTCAACTTTGACCAGTTTCCCAGTCTCGACTGCTGAAAAACATCCCCACAGCATGATGCTGCCACCACCATGTTTCACTGTGGGGATGCTGTTCTTTGGGTGATGTGATGAGATGGGTTTGCACCAGACATAGCATTTTCTTTGATGGCCAAAAAATTCAATTTTAGTCTCATCAGACCAAAGCACCTTCCTCCATACATTTTGGGAGTCTCCCACATGCCTTTTTGCAAAGTCAAAACGTGCCATTTTATTTTTTGCTGAAATTAATGGCTTTCTTCTGGTCACTCTGCCATAAAGCCCAACTCTATGGAGCGTACGGCTTATTGTCGTCCTTTGTACAGATACTCCAGTCTCTGCTGTGGAACTCTGCAGCTTCCATGGTCCATGAGTTTTGGTGTGCAGTCGTCTTTTGGCAGGTTTGCTGTTGTGCCATGTTCTTTCTATCCTACCATTTGGTTATAATAGATTTGATGGTGCTCCTAGGGATCATCAAAGGTTTAGATTTTTTTAATAACCTAACCCTGACTTGCACTTCTCAACAACATTGTCCCTTACTTGTTTGGAGAGTTATTGAATATTGAATATTTTTGGGATAAATTAGAGCGGAGACTGCGAGCCAGGCCTTCTCGCCCACATCAGTGCCTGACCTCACAAATGTGCTTCTGGAAGAATGGTAAAACATTACCATAGACACACTCCTAAACCTTGTAGACAGCCTTCCCAGAAGAGTTGAAGCTGTTATAGCTGCAAAGGGTGGGCCAAGTCAATACCTTATGGACTAAGACTGGCATGCCAATAAAGTTCAGGTGCGTGTAAAGCAAGTGTCCCAATACTTTTGGTAATATAGTGTATTTATGTAAAGAATTTATTTAAATTGGAGTTTCACTTTAAACTTGCTTTAACCTGTCTACAGTCTACTAGTACTGTGTAGTGTAGAAAACAGCTTGCCGCAGGCCATGACTGAGGACAAGGGAATTTTTATGAGTGCCTCTAGAAGATATACATTCTTCCTTCCACATCCTACACTCATAAGAGATGTGGACAGGTTTTAGATAATCCTATAACAGAGCTACCAGCTTCTTACAGTGCATGACCTGTTTCTCCAGTATGTATGTGGGCAAGTGGAACTGCACTTACTAATGTCTAAAATCCAGGCTGAGAGCTGCGATCATGTGACAGTCAACATTAAAGCAGGTCTCCTGACCTTAGAAGTGAGTTGCAATGACATTGTTACTCGTTGTACTCCGTGTCTAAACTTGTTATATTAATGACACTTGAACACTCCTTCTGCTTAGAGGACACCACCCCCAGGTGTGCAGCATTTAGGGGCTGGCACCACTGAGCTTGTACTGGTCTCCACCAATCCAGTATTCATGTCACCTCTCTCCCAGTGACTAATCCCACAATTGCTATGGGAAACAGAAAATGATCTCTCTTTCTCCAACCATTATATTTGCCCTTATTCCCTCCAGAGGTACCTCATACATTTCTCATGTGACTCCAGGCTGAGTTCTAAGCACTCTGTGTCGTGGGTCCAGTCCCAAAGTGTGGGGAACTGGCTGCTAGTGGAGGTGTCAAGCACTTAATCCCCTCCATTACCAGAGTAACCGTCAACTCTGTCTTGCATGTGGCACAAACACTGTCCTTAGCAACAGTACATTAGTTTCCTCTTGATAGCACCCTATGTATTATACCCATGTATTACATCTTCCTCTAACTCAGTCCCATTGTTGTGTTGCAAGCCCTGTTCTTTTGATACACTGTGCATCCACCCCTTTAAGAGGCTTCAGACCAGGCAAAGCAAGTAAACAAACGATAACCTTTACTGAGGTAGTTGCTGATAACCGTACAGTTCTCAAGAAACATTCTCAACACAGTTTCTATACAGAACTCCTCTAATATCCCATAAAGTGTGCATACTTTATACAGAAGGCAAGTCCATAAGGCAATCCCTTTTAGGGCAAGAGTCCATTTAGGCATTATTAACAGCTACAAGGCCATAAGGTCCCCAGGCTTGGGATCCCACCAGGAGCTCCGATTAGGCTTCCAAAGGGGGTGATCACTCCAGCATAGTATCCAGCGAAATCTTGTCAGTATTTCTCCAGGGCTCGACTTAAGGGCTTCAAGGTGGCACATGTTATATTGGTTGACCTGTAGTGGGTGGTAATCTTGCCAAAAATGGCAGGAAAATTTTTAATCTTAAAGCCTGGTTACCTCCAGCTCCCAGCACAACCTGAGGACACAGTGCAACATCAAGACATTGTAACATTTTGCACCTGGCTGGCTCAACTAACATGGAGAAATGAGCACAGCCATGAAAAACAAGTGCTTACACAGGAAGACATGGTAACCGCTTGTAGGCACCTCCCTACAATTACATGAATGCATTGCAATATAGAAATCATTATGTATGGTTCCTGGCACAGAATACATTGAACCAAACAGGTAGCTATATGGTACTGTTTATCCATTCAGAATGTAGATAAGCTTACCCAAAGCGGGAACGACCGATTTTTGTAAATCGCGATTTACAAAACACGATTCCCACACGAGTCAGACATGTCACACACGGGGCAGCCCATTCAAGTGAATGCGCATGTGTCGTCCAAATGAAGCTCCTGCTTCAAGCTTCATGTGATTTTTAACAGCTGTTTTGCTGTGAAATGAATGACACTCAGGGGTGCGTTGCATGTTTTGCAGAAATTGCAGCTCGATTTGAAATTGCAGGCGGAATTGCACCGATTCCATGAGCGATTCCAAATCGCCAAGTGCAAATGGGGCCTAAATGTTACAAAACAATGTTTACACTAGCCTGGACTTGTAAAGAAAGGTCTCAAATCACGAGAAAATTATTTTTTAAGAGTTACAGGCTGACATATACTAACTGAGCACGCCAGGTCTAGGGTATTCAAGTAGTCCTGGCAGACAACTAGAAGTATACATTTAACTAAATCTGTCAGTTTTAAAGTGGTTATAAAGCCAAAAGGTTTTTTACTTTGGTTTTTACCAAAGCCTGGTCAGAACCATCAGAGATAATAAGAATATCAACTATATAGTGTAGACTAAAGCAGTGTTTGTAAACCTTGAGTCAAGGCACCCTTTAAAACTATACACAATCTAGAGGCACCTGATTCTAAAATGTAAAAACTGAACTAATAGTTTTACATAACGAAGTAACATCCACACACCTAGGACACCCAATGTTAGAGTTAATATATTCTTCCAAAGAAAATACTGCTTTGCGCACCATTCCTGACTAGTATTCTAATGTTTCTCTCCCTCACTCAGCTAATGTGCCCCCAAGTGCTGATGGGGAGGGGCAAACAAAAATGCTGTGCAGGCACCTGACATCCTCTCCTCCTTATCAACCGATGATGTCATTGGTTGTTAGGAGGCTGGCGGATAGAAAGTTGTAATGGTGCAAAATGAAAACCTGTGGCTTTGTGTAAGTAAAAGGAAAGCTTGATACACTTGCTGGCTTATATCAAATGATTGGGCAATTTTAAGGCATTTTGCTAAGGCACCCCGGAAGAAACCTGAAGGCACCCTGGTTGAAAAAGGCTGGTGTAGAGGACCACATATTCCACATATATGGATGTTCCCAAAAACCCATAAACAAAAAAGGTTCTTTGCCCGGGTGTCTTCACATATTTTGTTCTATTTTATATTTTTTTCTGTTTATTTTTGAGCGCGGTATTTACTTTCTTTTTCTTACTAACACTCAATTGTTTCTTTCAAGATGAATATATATACTGTACTCTGCTGTCAGGGTGTCTCAGTTCGCTCTGATGAAGGGGGCACTACCCTTGAAATGCGTAAGCCAGCCACTACCTTGTGGATGGGCATCGTCTGAGTTTTTGTACTGGATTCATTTTATATGCCTGGAGTGTTATTTCTTTGTATCACATACTGGTAGCAGAGCCTAATATTATGAGTATGGCCTCTCTTACACCTCTGACTCGGGACCCCTGGTAGTGTGAACAGAAGGCACAGGAGTGCAGCGTGGCATGAGTTCCCATAGGTCTTGCCAGTAGCAGAGCGGGTATCCACGCCAGGCAGAAGAGGTCGTCAGTAGTCTTCAGTGAAGCCTACGGGCTGGTAGACAACTGGAGAATGGCAAACTGAAGCAGGTTGGCACTGGTGACAGCAGGCAGGCATGCATTGGTAGCAGACTGTAGAACAGCATCCACAGCAGGATGTGTAAGGAAACAGGGTTAGGCAAGCTGGGTCATATACTTGCAGAACAGATCAGGTACAGAGGATCAGGCAATAGCGTGGTCTTGGTACAGGAGCCAATCGGTTCACTAGAAGCCAAAAAAACAGACAGAAGTGGAGGTCAAGGACAAGCTAGGCTCAGTGCAGAGGGAGTTCAGAGACTTTTTTCTTTTCACTATGTAACAGTCAGCTACTCTTGGTTGCTCATTTTCTTCACTTTTCTTAGATTTCTTTTACCTCCAAGAAGCTCTAATTGAAGAGTGAAACATGTTAGGTTCGGGTGATTTGATTTTGGGAGCACCTCCTGACTTTATTTTCACGTCCTTTCCCCCCTTTTTTTCATTTTTGTGGGGTGGGATATGCCTTGTGTCAATGCAGTCTTGATTAATAGAGAAACTTTTTTGTGGATATGGTTGATATATGGGGCTTGTCCATCAGTGGTTATTTGTGTCCATGTGGATGAGTGTACCCGTATTACATATTTGAGAGATAGATCATTTCATAGGGCAGAAGACATATAGCCCATATCTTCAGTAAGACAGCGTTTACTAATATACTTTCTCTTTTTCTGTTCATCTCATTTTTATATGTGGCCAATAGACAGGAGGAGAGACAGATATACCCCCATCTCTTTATAACAGTTGGTGGTAATGAGTAGACCTTGAGTTTATATGTCCTCTAAACAGCCTGGAGCCTTTATATTGAATGTAAAAGGAGATTATAACCCCTATATTGTCTATATGTATAGAGTATATCAAGAGAAGTTTCACCAATTAAACTTGGTAGAGGTTAATATTACCTAATAACGATAGAACTTTGGTTCATATACAGTGGGGACGGAAAGTATTCAGACCCCCTTAAATTTTTCACTCGTTGTTATATTGCAGCCATTTGCTAAAATCATTTAAGTTCTTTTTTTTTTTCCTCATTAATGTACACACAGCACCCCATATTGACAGAAAAACACAGAATTGTTGACATTTTTGCAGATTTATTAAAAAAGAAAAACTGAAATATCACATGGTCCTAAGTATTCAGACCCTTTGCTCAGTATTTAGTAGAAGCACCCTTTTGATCGAATACAGCCATGAGTCTTT
Organism: Lithobates septentrionalis; assembly: GCA_037952835.1. NCBI lineage: Eukaryota > Metazoa > Chordata > Amphibia > Anura > Ranidae > Lithobates > Lithobates septentrionalis. Next base: position 7,452,791 of record JBBDGP010001277.1, on the reverse strand, counting down.
TTGAGAAAGATGCAACAAGTTTTTCACACCTGGATTTGGGGATCCTCTGCCATTCCTCCTTGCAGATCCTCTCCAGTTCTGTCAGGTTGGATGGTAAACGTTGGTAGACAGCCATTTTTAGGTCTCCCCAGAGATGCTTAATTGGGTTTATGTCAGGGCTCTGGCTGGGCCATTCAAGAACAGTCACGGAGTTGGTGTGAAGCCACTCCTTCGTTATTTTAGCTGTGTGCTTAGGGTCATTGTCTTGTTGGAAGGTAAACCTTCGGCCCAGTCTGAGGTCCTGAGCATTCTGGAGAAGGTTTTCGTCCAGGATATCCCTGTACTTAGCCGTATTCATCTTTCCCTCAATTGCAACCAGTCGTCCTGTCCCTGCAGCTGAAAAACACCCCCACAGCATGATGCTGCCACCAACATGCTTCACTGTTGGGACTGTATTGGACAGGTGATGAGCAGTGCCTGGTTTTCTCCACACATACCGCTTAGAATTAAGGCCAAAAAGTTATATCTTGGTCTCATCAGAGCAGAGAATCTTATTTCTCACCATCTTGGAGTCCTTCAGGTGTTTTTTTAGCAAACTCTATGCGGGCTTTCATGTGTCTTGCACTGAGGAGAGGCTTCCGTCGGGCCACTCTGCCATAAAGCCCCGACTGGTGGAGGGCTGCAGTGATGGTTGACTTTCCACAACTTTCTCCCATCTCCCGACTGCATCTCTGGAGCTCAGCCACAGTGATCTGTGAGTTCTTCTTTACCTCTCTCACCAAGGCTCTTCTCCCCCGATCTCAGTTTGGCCGGACAGCCAGCTCTAGGAAGGGTTCTGGTCATCCCAAACGTCTTCCATTTAATGATTATGGAGGCCACTGTGCTCTTAGGAACCTTAAGTGCAGCAGAATTTTTTTTGTAACCTTGGCAAATCTGTGCCTTGCCACAATTCTGTCTCTAAGCTCTTCAGGCAGTTCCTTTGACCTCATGATTCTCATTTGCTCTGACATGCACTGTGAGCTGTAAGGTCTTAAATAGACAGGTGTGTGGCTTTCCTAATCAAGTCCAATCAGTATAATCAAACACAGCTGGACTCAAATGAAGGTGTAGAACCATCTCAAGGATGATCAGAATAAATGGACAGCACCTGAGTTAAATATATGAGTGTCACAGCAAAGGGTCTGATTACTTAGGACCATGTGATATTTCAGTTTTTCTTTTGTAATAAATCTGCAAAAAAAATCTGTCCTTTTCTGTCAATATGGGGTGCTGTGTGTACATTAATGAGGAAAAAATGAACTTAAATGATTTTAGCAAATGGCTGCAATATAACAAAGAGTGAAAAATTTAAGGGGGTCTGAATACTTTCCGTCCCCACTGTATAATGGCATTGACCTCACCCTATAGGTATACCTTTTATGGTCATTTGCATACTTTTTATTATTTACAATAAATGTTAAGTTTTAGTTAAGTGGCCTTTTGGTGCATAAGGAAGTGCATCCACGTGTATTTCTAATTCATCTTTGCCACAGTTAAGTGTTATCAATATCAAAGGCTTTTGTATATATGAGAGTTCAGAGAGGGGTCAGACAAGCCGGGTCAGCACTGATGCTGAGCACTGGCTGAGTTTAAATAGCCTGTGTGGCACCAACATCTGTCACAGGTGCACATGTGTGCCGTCGCGCATAAGAATGTGTGACGGTTTGTGTACGCACGCGAGTTTGCGCATGCGCATATGCATTAGCCAATGCCCAATTCTTGAGAGCACGAAAAGGAACATGTTTTAGCCTGTGCACAGAAGGTCTTTCCTTACACTCTGTGTGTATATTGGAGTTTTTTTTTGGTTTTTTATATAAATAATTTTTAAGGTATTGCATTATGCTAGTGCATCCTCTCTTTTTGTGTGTGTTTCAGAGACAAATGCTTTTTTCCTCCTTCTCCCAACAGCAGGTGCTCCCATACAATCTGCTAGTCCTGCCTTCTATGTGGTGACTTTGGAAAGTGAACAGCCACATGACCAGTGAAAAGGAGTGACTTTATAAGACTGGATACCTGTCAGGATGGAAGAATGCAGGATTCTGTCTATTCCATGTCTTCTAGACTAAATGAGCACTAAAGCATTCCTCATCAAATACAACACAGAATGGAACTCTAATGAGATTACTTTTTAACTTTATTATATAGAAACACAAAAAGAGTCTTACAACCTGTCCAACTCTATCACGTTTCAACCCATACAGGCTTTATTATAGGGCTAGGGATGATTAGGACAAAGCATTCTTTATATACAACATAATTATAATTCAAATAACAAAAAAACATCAATCTAGTCATTAAGCCCACAGTCAACAAATCTCTTAAAATCTTTCTGGCATGATGGAAGTGTGTTTAATGAGCCCAATTGCTTCCCAGCAGCCTTGAGGGCACTCATGCATAAAAATACATAATTGAGCATACCGAACACTCTACTACATAGATTGTCCATATCCAAAGGATATACTGTATATTAAGCTCATGTTGCTCGAAGCAATGTCCTTTCTTCCCTTCTGTCTATTCTGATTCAGAAAAGGTGTTCCAAAAAACAAAAGGTGAAAATCAAAATATTAAATAATAGATACTGTAAATGCAGTAGGTCCCCACAACCATGTACTAGGGAACTACCAAAATGAGATTTTTATCAGCTAAGTTTAGCTTTAATTAAATGATATTACAGTAAATTAGATAACAATGTCACCTTTAAAGTTTATACCCAAAAATCAGCAAAGATTGGAATTTTTCTGACATGAGATTATTTGTGATTGTATTCATGTGTATATAACTATGATTTTATCATTGTCTTGCACACATTATACACCTTTATATGTTTCTGGATCATTTTATCATCATTTCAAGCCTTTTGTTAAATTCAGCGGAATGTCAGAATGTGAAAGCGTTCTCTGGGTTAGGAAAGGGTAATAAATAAAGTTCCTTTCTTGTTAAATGTCAAGTTTAAAAAATGAATTATTCAGGATACATTATACTGTAGGCAAGGAAAGAAAAAAAATCTTCCACATAGATCTATATCAAGCATGCAAAGAACTGTATCAATACTCTGTTGCACACTCGGAGTCCTGTATTTTTTGCTGGGAAAAAAAGAAATAACATTTTCTTTGATGTTATCATAAAAATGTAGGTGTTTCCAATATATATTTTAGCTTTAGCGTTTCTTTTAAATATATTGTACATTTTCAGTAAGTGGTGAGTATAAATGGGCTAAATGGTGGCATTGTAAGGCTATAAGTAAGAAGTTGTAGACAATCTACTGGAGGAAAAATGTTGTACTAAAGTTCAACAAAAAAGCCTGACCTACTACTTAAGGAAGGCCAAAAATGTAAAGGTAATCTCCAAGAATGACCCAAATTAACCCAAAAACCTCTCTCTAGAGCCCTCCTGCCCAACTTGCAGCACTTTGGCAGTTTTTGTGCAGGCCCCAAGGCCTCTGCAGACACAAATCTGTATTTCCCTATTGCCCTGATATAGAGAAGTGATTTTAAGTAGTTTATGTTTCCAGTCTATGACTGTCTCCTGAAGCATATCACCAGTCACCAACAACTCATATAGCATGCCTGCAGTCTCTGACTATCTCTTGTACCATGTCCACAGTCTCTGACCATCTCTTGTACAATGTCCACAGCCTCTGACCATCTCTTGTACCATGTCCACAGTCTCTGACCATCTCTTGTACCATGTCCACAGTCTCTGACCATCTTTTATGTTACATCTGCAGTTTCTGTTCATCACTTGTATCATGTCCACAGTCTCCAACCATCTCTTGTATCATGTTCACAATGTTTGCTTAAATGTTGTATGACTGCAGTCAAACACCGGCCCATAGTAACAACGACACCCACAGGCACAGTGCGAAATTACATGCAACTCAGCTGAGCTGGAACAGAGGCAAATCCGACTATGTATAAACAGATAACCCACTAAATTTACTTATCAGCAGTAGATTAAAAATCTACCAGCGCTACATAAAATGTGTGCAGGGGCAGCGAGGAGGGAGGATTAGCAGGGTGTACTATGTTAGGTCCTATTGATGTAGGCATGCTCCTTCTCCCAAATCGATATCTCCCAAGACCCCTTTTTCTCCAACACAGTGTGTGAAAGGCTTATTGGAATAAAGATGGCAGCCTTTTTTTCTGGGAAAGATATAAATATGTACATGCGGTAGAGAAGGACAGAGAGTGTTTGGGAACAAGCTTTTTAGTCCAGTAGGTAGTGGTAACAACACTGTTTGAGATTTGGGGCAGCAGAGGAACTATATGTTCAGCCTACAACAGGATTTTGGAGGCTCACTGGAAATTTGGCAGATTTGCCAGGTAATCTTCCGCACTTGCAGCATTTTAAAGGAAACAAAATGGAGGAATGTGCATGTACTGCAGAGATGCATAGCTCCCAACTGTCCCTGATTTGGAGGGACTGTCCCTGATTTGGACCAATGTTCCTCTGTCCCTCTTTCCCCCTCATTTGTCCCTCATTTTGGTCTGATCCATATAGTTGTATATAAAATTCACTTTTTTTCTTTCAAAAAGTGTTTCCCAGTGCTAAACCTTTCACGCAATTTCTACATTGCCACATTTGTACACTTCAAAAGCCAATATAAAGGAATAGTAGTGATAAAAAAGCCCTTGTGGATTTATTTAACCTTTTTTTGTTAATTCTCCTTTAAGGGGGTGTGGCAGGGGGTGTATCCTATGCCTACATACATTTGCTAGTAGGTGTCCCTCATCCCCATCTCAAAATTTTGGGAGGTATGGAAATGTGTTGCATATGCTTTTTTGCCTTGATATATACTTCAAACATTTCTGAAAGGACTGATCCAAAGACATGCTTTTTAAAAACTTGGAACACATTCCACCTGCTCTAGAACTTAGCTGTCTGGACAGTCAGTTGCTTGGTTGCTTATAATGCTGGAATCTTGTCATAGGTTGTTTTTGGTTGTTTTTCATGCAGGGGCCAGGAGCTTCTGGCCTGGATTTCAGCACAGGATGTCCTTATTCTTTTGGCATTGACAAGGTACATTGCTTTAGTATAAGAGATTAATGCTACTGTTAAGTTCAAGGGTTAGTGATTAGGCTTATGATTTTAGGGGGCTACCAGTTAGGTTTAATTTTAAGGTTATGCTTAACGTGTACATCAGGGCAAAGAAAACAAAACGCATATGCAGTAAATTTCTGCAATACATGCACATTTCCCTGTGTTTTATTTCTTTAAAAACCCAGCAAGAACAGAAAAATACCTGTTAGTATGCCAGAAATGCACTCAGCTCTTAGCTCTGTTGTGGGCTGGAACACACACAGCATTTTCATGGAATGAGTGGTTGAGTGGTGCCAGCTCTGCCAAGTGTATTTTGCTAAACTACTCAACTATGCTTGTTCTCAGATATTCTATGGTCCATAAAAAGGACTAGGTGGGCTAAATAGGCTTTTTGAGATAACATATGAAGTGTGGAGACAGCTATGAATGTCTGACAGGATCAACATTTTTTTTTTTCATTTTTTAAACAAATAAATTCATTTTTTAAACATACAAAATAATTACAATAATATATTAAACAGACCAAATCATAATTCCCATCTCTTTTCTGCAGGGGTGGGGGTGTGTGGTTACATTGGAAAAATCCAGCCAGTGTAGCTGTCAACCAACATGAGTAGGGCTGGGTGGAGGTGTAAATTAATCTATGATGACACAGGTTGACTTTGGAGTACAGGCACCATGCATTGGCATGACATCTTGTAAATCCCAGTAAAGAAGAAGGGACACACCCTGATCACACTAGCATGGATCTCAGTGGCGGATGGTGCTCAACATTTTTTGGGGTGGCTCAAAGAAACTGTAAAATTCTGAAAAATACTGAAAAAAAACCATCAATTGCAGCCTCACTGCGCCCATCAAATGCCAGCCACTGTGCTATCAATTGCAGCCACTGTGCCATCAAATGCAGCCACCGTGCCCATCATATCCAGCTTCTGTGCCCATCAAATGCAGCCACTGTGCCCATCATATGCAGCCACTGTGCCCATCATATGCAGCCACTGTGCCCCATCAAGTGCAGCCTCACTGTAACCCCCCCTCCCCCACTCGTCCACACGCTGTCTGACCAGCACTTACCCCATCTTGGTGGCGGGTCAGGCAGCGGGTAATGGCGGCGAGCTGTTGGACGGGCAGTGGGTCAGGCGATGGCTCCTGTGTCCCCCATGCTTCCCGTGCGTCTCTTGTTCCCTTCTACTAGGCGTCCAATAGAATCGTCTGTGCCTTCAGTCAATCAGGTGATGGGTATTAGACCCACGCTTCCTGATTGGCTGAGAGGCAGTTTAACTGACAATTGCGCGGTCATGCGACGCTGTACTCAAATTGAATGTACCGCGTATTCTTTTTACCTACAAATAGAGCTTTATTTTGGTGCCATTTGATCACCTCTGCAGTTTTTTTTTTGCGCTATAAACAAAAAAGGACCGAAATTTTCAAGAAAAAACAATATTTTTTACTTTCTGCTATAAAACACACCCAATTAAAAAAAATTGAAAAATCTAATTTCTTCATCTATTTAGGCCAATATGTATACTGCTACATATTTTTGGTAAAAAAAAAACCCAATAAGCATATATTGATTGGTTTGCAGAAAAGTTATAGCGTCTACAAACTATGGGATATTTTTATTTATTTATTTTTTACTAGTAATGGCGGTGATCAGCGACTTATAGCGGGACTGTTATATTGCAGCGGCCAGTCAGACACTAACTGACACTTTTGACACTTTTTGGGGACCAGTGACACTAATACAGTGATCAGTGCTAAAAAATATGCACTGTCACTGTACTAATGACACTGGTTTAGAAGGGGTTAAACTTCAGGGGCGATCAAAGTGTTAACTGTGCTCCTAGCCAGTGTTTTAGTGTACTGTGTGGAGGTGCTTTTACTATGGTAAGGCATGGACACAGGATCCAGGCCTTCCCTCCTGTCAGAATGGCAATTTGCCTTGTTTACATAGGCAGGCCACCATTCTGCCTCTGTGCTGGATGATCGGTGAGTGCCAGTGGACATTGGGGGTTATTTACGAAAGGCAAAATAACTAAATATAAAATGGGGTATGTAGTTTAATTGAGTTTCCAAAGTTTTTCCCTAACATTTTGCACGCTCCATGAAGTATTTGCTGTTGGTCTTGTTGGAAGATTTTTAACACAATATTTTTTTTAACCATCATAATATTTTTATGTGTAAGAGGGGGTGCTGATAAGTATTGAACCTTACCCAGAAAAAAAGAGCGAGGAAGCTGTAAATTTTAGGGTATACTGGCCAATTTGTCTATAATTAATGGTGCAAATATCAACTACCTATAATTTTAACTTATCTTTCTTTTTCAGGTCCAAAGTGAACATGGCAGCACCTCCAGAAAAAATCATTGTGGAAGAGCATAGGACCATAATCAAGTTCCTGTTTCTCCAAGGGAAAGGTGCGAAGCAGATCCACGATGAAATGTCACAAACTTTGGGTGACATTGGCCCTTTATATGCAACATTGGGTCGTCAATTTTAAAACTGGCCATTTCTGTGTTGAAAGTGAGAACCCTAGTGAAAGGCCTGTTTCCGTCTCTGTTCCTGCAAGTCAAAAGTTTTGGGATCCACTTTGCTGCAAGTTTTCTCATTTCCGAGTCATTGTGGATAATGGTACCAACTCTCTCACGTAAATGGCAATTTGCCTTGTTTACATAGGCAGGCCGCCATTCTGCCTCTGTGCTGGATGATCGGTGGGTGCCAGTGGACATTGGGGGTTATTTACGAAAGGCAAAGTAACTAAGTTAAAACCTATAATTTTAACTTATCTTTCTTTTTCAGGTCCAAAGTGAACATGGCAGCACCTCCAGAAAAAATCATTGCGGAAGAGCATAGGACCATAATCAAGTTCCTGTTTCTCCAAGGGAAAGGTGCGAAGCAGATCCATGATGAAATGTCACAAACTTTGGGTTAAAGTGGCCCTTTATATGCAACATTGGGTTGTCAATTTTAAAACTGGCCATTTCCGTGTTGAAAGTGAGAACCCTAGTGGAAGGCCTGTTTCTGTCTCTGTTCCTGCAAGTCAAATGTTTTGGGATCTACTTTGCTGCAAGTTTTCTCAATTCCGAGTTGTTGTGGATAATGGCACCAACTCTCTCACGTGATATTCCCAGATATGTAGCAATACTTTTGGCTGATATTCGGCGGTCCTCCGTGATCATGTCATGGATGGCTTTCACATTTTCAGGCAGAGACAGAAATAGGCCTTCCACTGGGTTCCTCAATTTCAACACTGAAATGGCCAATTTTAAAATTGGCAACCCGACATTTTAACTGTTGCATATGAAGGGCCACTGTCACCCGAAGTTTGTGACATTTCATCATGGATCTGCTTCGCACCTTTCCCTTGGAGAAACAGGAACTTGATTGTGGTCCTATGCTCTCCCACATTGAATTTTTTTGGAGGTGCTGCCATGTTCACTTTGGACCTGAAAAAGAAAGGTAAGGTAAGTTAAAATCATAGGTAATTGATTTTTGCACCATTGAATATAGACAAATTGGCCAGTACACCCTGCAATTTCCTCGCTCAATTTTTTTCTGGGTAAGGCTCAGTACTTATCAGCACTAGAGATGAGCCGAACAACCCCCGGTTTGGTTCACACCAGAACTTACGAACAGGCAAAAAATTTGTGTGAACACCGTTAAAGCCTATGGTAAACGAACATGAAAAATCAAATGTGCTAATTTTAAAGGCTTATATGCAAGTTATTGCCATAAAAAGTGTTTGGGGACCCGGGTCCTGCCCCCCAGGGGACATGTATCAATGCAAAAAAAGTTTTAAAAACAGCCGTTTTTTCAGGAGCAGTGATAATAATGCTTAAAGTGAAACAATAAAAATAAAATATTCTAGGGCTGAAACAACTAATCGATTAATCGACAACTAATCGATTATGAAATTAATCGATTACTATTTTCATAATCGATTAATCGGCCAGTAACATAATGGGGTTAAAAAAAACTAAAATGAGCCCTTTATAGTACAAAAAGAGCAATTAATAGCTAGTGTAAATATTACTTTCATAGTTCTACAATAAAAAAATGAACCCCTTACAGTAGTGATTATCTGCTTTTTTTGTACTATAAAGGGCTAATTTTAGTTTTTTTAACCCCATTATGTTACTAAACGTCTTAGGCCTGGTTCACACCTATGTGCTTTTTGTAGAAACGCACTACAGTTCATTTACATGGTTTCCTATGGGACACGTTCACATATATGCTTTTTTCAGCCGCTGTGTATTTGGAAAGGGCCAGGGGACTTTTTTTATTTATTTTTTTTACGCAAAACGGTGCTTTTTTGGTTCAATATATTTCAATGGAGAAGTTGAAGAAAAGCATGTAATGCGTTTTTGCAGCAATTTGTGTTTTTTATTCTGCTTAACAAATTGGCCAAAAAAAATTCAAAAACGCAAATTGCAGCAAAATCACATGCGCAAAAATCAAAACACACAGAAGAAGCACTGCAGAAACAGATCAAAAATAAACTGCATAGGTGTGTACTGAGCCTTGTGCTGGCCACACCGATCAATTTTCAGACGAGAATATTCAGATGAAAAATCTTTGTACATTCGCTGAATGATAGAATGGTGTTTGAAATTTTCACTTGTTTTTAACATTGTTTTTAAAATGAATGTAATTTCTGAATGAAAACCACATACACTGTCTGAAAATTCCTTTCACCAAGAAGTTTTCTATAATTTCCAAATTTTCCCATCACTGTGGTTGAAAATGAACATAGATTTGACCCCACTAACGATTAAAAAATTGAACGAACGTTCTTAAAATTACATTTTTGAGGGAAGACATTTGTTTTTGTTTGTTTTTTAAATAAAAAAAATTTGATCTCTGAGTCTGAGATTCACCATATTCACCCTTGAGTGGATTAGATATTTTGCTCCCTAACCATATAGTTGGTTATTTATATTTACCACTGCATAGAGATATTTAAGAATAAATTGCCTTTTTTTTTACGTATTAACTAAATTACTTTACGTATTAACTAAATTATACACCACACTTTTTTTTTTTAACGTTATTAACCGATTAATCGATTAATCGGAACAATAATCGGCCAACTAATCGATTATGAAAATAATCGTTAATAAAATAATATCGTTAATAAAACGTTAATAATCGTTAGTTGCAGCCCTAAAATATTCCTTTAAATATCGTGCCTGGGGGTGTCCTTAGTCTGCCTGTAAAGTAGCTTATCTTTCCTGTGTTTATAACAGTACCACAGCAAAATGACATTTCTAAAGGAAAAATGTCATTTAAAACTGCTCGCGGCTGTAATGTATTGTCAGGTCCTGGCAAAATAGATAAAAATCATTGAAAAAAACGGCATGGTTCCCCCCCCAGTCCATTACCAGGCCCTTTGGGTCTGGTATGAATATTAAGGGGAACCCCGCACCAAAATTTAAAAATAAAATTGCGTGGGGGTCCCCCCAAAATCCATACCAGGCCCTACAGGTCTGATATGGATATTAAGGGGAACACTGCACCTATTTTTTTTTTAAATGGCATGGGGTCCCCCCAAAATCCATACCAGACCCTTATCCGAGCATGCAACCTGGCAGGCCGCAAGAAAAGGGGGGGAAGAGAGCGCCCCCCCTCTTGAACCGTACCAGGCCACATGCCCTCAACATGGGGAGGGTCCCCCCAAAACACCTTGTCCTCATGTTGATGGGGACAAGGGCCTCTCCCCCACAACCCTTGCCCAGTGGTTGCGGGGGATTATCGGAATCTGGAAGCCCCCTTTAACAAGGGGACCCCCAGATCCCTTCTGACATCATACACCATCACGTAATGTCAGAGGGGGCAGGGTCACCCATTTACATCACCGGGTGGCCCCGCCTCCAGCTATATAACAGCTGTCAATGCAAAAAGCCTGCAGTCACAGGGACGCCTCCCATCGAGGCCAAGTTTTTCTTTTCTTGGGTCCGTTGGTGCTGTGATCGAAGATAAATGGACATTGCAGGACTTTTTTTTTTTTTTTTTAATAAAGGACTTGTCCCAAATTGTCTGCTGTCATTTTTACTTTTTTGATACTTTTTTTGGGTGGGTACCATTCACATGGGGGGGTGGGATCTGGGGGAGCAGACGCCCACAACCACCAGGCAAGGGTTGTGGGGAACAGGCCCTTGTCCCCAGCAATATGGGGACAAAGATTTATAATCTCTAAATACGCTGAAAATTATTTTTTTCATCAATTACTTTGTAATTGTGCTGTAACATTTAAACAATTCTTTGTGTAACGGTTTGAGTTACATTCCCTATTTAAATGTTTTCAGTGGTAAAATACCACAGGGAAATTTTACATTTGTTATGACAGACTTTGGTTAAAATTTATATTAACACATACTCAAGCATCATTCCAGTATTTTGTTACCAGTGACATCCACATAGCAGCAGAAAATTGCCCTTGCTGTGCTCCCTCCCTTCTTTCTACCCCAACACTCAATGCAGGGTTTAAATGCTCACTAAATATAGGGGTAGAGAAATTAGTTGTAAATATACACCGATCAACCTCAGCCCATGTTCACATTGGGCCGATTTAGCATGCGATTTGACATGTCAAATTGCATGCCAAATCGGATCCTATTGCTGGCAATGGCAATGTCCGGATCGGGCGCCGCACGATTCTCAAAAGTAGATTCTGCACTACTTTTGGCGACCTCGGGGGTGATTTCAATAGACATCTGTGCATGAACCCACACAGATGTCTGTCAAATCGCCCCCCCCCCGATGTCAGACTGAAATGCCGGTTTGAAATCTGAAAGTTGGTGGATACATAGGACAGCGAGTAAACATGTTGTCCTTGAAGTTGTTGTATTGAAAGCTGAAAAATGGACATCACAGTTTGTTGTGCATGGGGCCGTGTTGTCGCAGACCCCTCAGGGTACCTATGCTAACCCGTGTCCGCAGCCAAAGCGCTTACAATGGGCATGTGAGCATCAGGACTGAACCACAGAGCAATGGAAGAAGATGGCCTGTTTCGAAGAATCACATCTTCTTTTACATAACATGAATGGCTGGGTGCATGTGCATCTCTTACCTGGCAAGGAGATGGCACAGGATGCAGTATGGAAAGAAGGCAAGCCAGCAGAGGCAGTTTGATGCTTTGGGCAATGTTCTGCTGGGAAACCTTAAATTTGGCCATTCATGTGGATTAGGGATGAGCCAAACACCCCCCGGTTCGGTTCGCACCAGAACCCGCGAACGGACCGAAAGTTCGCACGAACGTTAGAACCCCATTGACGTCTATGGGACTCGAACGTTCAAAATCAAAAGTGCTCATTTTAAAGGCTAATTTGCATGGTATTGTCCTAAAAAGGGTTTGGGGACCCGGGTCCTACCCCAGGGGACATGTATCAATGCAAAAAAAACTTTTAAAAACGGCCGTTTTTTCGGGAGCAGTGATTTTAATGATGCTTAAAGTAAAAAAAAAAGTGAAATATTCCTTTAAATATCGTACCTGGGGGGTGTCTATAGTATGCCTGTAAAGTGACGCGTGTTTCCCATGTTTAGAACAGTCCCTGCACCAAATGTCATTTTTAAAGGAAAAAATCTCATTTAAAACTGCTTGCGGGTTTAATGTCATGTCGGGTCATGGCAATATGGATGAAAATCAGTGAGACAAACGGCATGGGTACCCCCCCAGTCCATTACCAGGCCCTTTGGGTCCTGTATGGATATTAAGGGGAACCCCGCACCCAAATTAAAATAAGGAAAGGCCCTATATACTCTGAACAGCAGTATACAGGCGGTGCAAACAAGACAGGGACTGTAGGTTTGTTGTTAAGTAGAATCTCTTTGTAATTTTGAACGGGTACATTTTTAACGTGTTTAGCTCCAGCCAAAAAATCTTTTTTAAGCTTTTTGGAAAACATAGGGAAGGGTTATCACCCCTGTGACATTTGTTTTGCTGTCTTTCCTCCTCTTCAGAAGATTTCACCTCACTTTTTTGTCCCAATGAAAAATGTTTTTTGAAAATTTGGGTTTTTTTGTGGAACAAGGATTGGAAAGCATCAGTGGAAAGGAGAAATTGTTTTCCCATATTAACTCTTACAGGAGAGAATTTCCCTTCCTAGGGGTAGATTTCATCTCACTTCCTGTTGTCTCCTTCCGTTTGCAAGTAGGAGTCGTTTGTAAGTTAGATGTTTGAAAGTAGGGTCCTGCCCTATATACTCAGCAGAAATTTGGGCCTTAGGTGTTGCTGTGGCCACAACACTGTAAGCCCTCACAGGGCCCTGCTGTGAAATATTAGATCAAGAATTGTAATTACATGCCCCTGTTGAACAGGAGCTGAAAAATTAGGCCTTAGGCACTGGTGCTGGTGCCACAACACTGCAACCCCTCACAGACACTCTAGTTGGAACGCAGGAACGAGCCCTGCTGCAAAGTATTGCTTCAAAAATTGTAATTACACGCCCCTGTTAGACAGGGGCAGAAAAATTGGGCCTTAGGCACTGGTGCTGGTGCCACAACACTGAAACCCCTCACAGACACTCTAGTTGGAACGCAGGAACGAGCCCTGCTGCAAAGTATTGCTTCAAAAATTGTAATTACACGCCCCTGTTAGACAGGGGCAGAAAAATTGGGCCTTAGGCACTGGTGCTGGTGCCACAACACTGCAACCCCTCACAGACACTCTAGTTGGAATGCAGGAACGAGCCCTGCTGCAAAGTATTACATCAAAAATTGTAATTACACGCCCCTGTTAAAGAGGGGCTGAAAAATTGTGCCTTAGGCACTGGTGGTGGCGCCCAGAACCAAAAATGTTCTTACAAGCTATCAGCGTGATGATTGAGGAGGAAGAGGATAATTACTCAGGGATAGTCACTCAGCATCAGCATAGGCAGTCTTTGAAGGGATCTGAGATTTCAAAAAAAATTATTCGGTTACATCAGCATCAGGTGCTTGGTAGCTGGTGGTGATCCAAGACTGATTCATTTTTATGAAGGTCAGCCGATCGACCGAGTCGGTGGACAGACGCACCCTGTGATCGGTTACCACGCCTCCAGCAGCACTGAATGTGCGTTCCGAAAGAACGCTGGATGCAGGACAGGCCAGTAGCTCAATTGCATACTGTGCAAGCTCTGGCCAGTGATCCATCCTCAAGACCCAGTAACCCAGAGGATTTTCGGTGGGAAAGGTGTCCAAGTCTGATCTTGCCCCTAGGTATTCCTGCACCATGTAAAACAGACGCTGGCGATGGTTGCTGGAACCGATCATACCTTGGGGCTGCGGACCAAAAAATTGTCTGAACGCATCGGTCAGACGGCCACCTTCTCCACCGCTCCTTCTTTGACTGACCAAAGCCTCAGCAACACGTTGTCCAGAAACAGGAGTTTGTAACCTCCCAGTCTCTGGGAACGCGTTGCACAGACCTTTCTGCAAGGCCTCCCGAAGATGTTTCATCCTCTGCTCCCTCTGCGATGGCAAGATAAGGTCCGCAACCTTACCCTTGTAACGTGGATCAAGGAGGGTTGCCAGCCAGTATTGGTCCTTCTCCTTGATACCACGAATACGAGGATCCTTACGCAGGCTTTGCAGGATCAGGGAGGCCATGCAGCATAGGTTTGCTGAGGCATTCGGTCCGGAGTCCTCTGGGTCACTAAGGACAACAACGTCCGCAGCCACCTCCTCCCAGCCACGTACAAGTCCATGTGTTCCTTGGGACTGATCCCTTAAAGACTGCTGCTGATGCTGAGTGCCAGGCTCCACCTCCATACTGACACAATCTTCCTCCTCCTCCTCCTCCTCCTCTTCCTGTGTGATCGGCGGGCACGCAGGAACACTGTCTGGATAAAGGGGGCCTTGAGAGCTAAGGAAGTCCTCCTCTTCCTGCCTCTGTTCTGCCTCAAGTGCCCTGTCCATTATTCCATGCAGCGTGTGCTCCAACAGGTGGACAAGGGGGACAGTGTCACTGATGCATGCACTGTCAGTGCTCACCATCCTCGTGGCCTCCTCGAATGGTGACAGGACAGTGCATGCATCCCTGATCATGGCCCACTGGCGTGGGGAAAAAAAAACAAGCTCCCCTGACCCTGTCCTGGTGCCATAGTCGCACAGGTACTCATTGATGGCCCTCTGCTGCGTGTGCAGCCGCTGCAGCATGGCCAACGTTGAGTTCCACCTGGTGGGCATGTCACAGATTAGGCGGTTCTTGGGCAGGTTAAACTCCTTTTGGAGGTCCGTCAGCCGAGCACTGGCATTATATGACCGGCGGAAATGCACACAGACTTTCCTGGCCTGCCTCAGGACATCCTGTAAGCCCGGGTACCTGCCCAAGAACCGCTGCACCACCAAGTTAAGGACGTGAGCCAAACAGGGCACATGGGTCAGTTGTCCCTGTCGGAGGGCAGAGAGGAGGTTGGTGCCATTGTCGCAAACCACCATTCCTGCCTTAAGTTGGCGTGGCGTCAACCACCTCTGAACCTGCCCCTGCAGAGCTGACAGAACCTCTGCCCCAGTGTGGCTCCTGTCCCCCAAGCACACCAGCTCAAGCACCGCATGGCATCTTTTGGCCTGCGTACTTGCGTAGCCCCTTGAACGCCTACGGAGCACCGCTGGTTCCGAGGAAGAGGCCATGGAGGAAGAAGAAGAGGAGGGGGTGGAGGAGAGAGGTGTGTCACAATCAGCATTTTGGAGGCGTGGTGGCGGAACAACCTCCAACACTACTGCACCTTGTCCTGCATCCTTCCCAGCTGCCAGCAGAGTCACCCAATGCGCCGTGAAACTTAGGTAACGTCCCTGTCCATGCCTGCTGGACCATGAGTCAGCGGTAATATGCACCTTACCGCTGACCGCCCTGTCCAGCGAGGCATGGACATTGCCTTCCACATGCCGGTAGAGAGCCGGAATCGCCTTCCGTGAGAAAAAGTGGCGTTTGGGTACCTGCCACTGAGGAACCGCACATTCCACAAACTCACGGAAGGGGGCAGAGTCTACCAACTGAAAAGGCAGCAGTTGAAGTGCTAGCAATTTTGCCAAGCTAGCATTCAACCGCTGGGCATGTGGATGGCTGGGAGCAAACTTCTTTCGGCGGTGCAGCAGCTGGGGCAGGGAAATTTGCCTGGTACAATCTGACGTCGGTGTACCAAAAGCAGATTGCCCACAAGTACTTGGCTGTGACACACCTAATTCTACACCTTCATTCCTCTCACTGCAGGTCTCAGAGAGGACTGAAGGTCTAGTGGGGTTGGAAATCTCAGCTGATGAGGAGCAAGGAGAGATCCTCTTTGTTCTTTGGTGTGGGTCTTTTAGATACGCTTGCCAATGAACTGCATGGCAGGTCAACATATGTCTGGTCAAGCATGTGGTACCCAAGCGGGAGATGTTTTGGCCACGCGAGATACGCTTGAGACATATGTTGCAAATAGCAGCGGTGCGATCTGATGCACTCGTCTCAAAAAAGGCCCACACCAAAGAACTTTTTGAATAACGCGCAGAGACTGCAGCGCCCTGCACATGTGGAGCTTTGGGGTGTGATGCAGTCAATGTGCTGCCCTTAGGCTGGCCCCTGGAGGGCATCCTGCCTCGTTGGTGATGTGCCGCCTCCTCCTCCTCCTCCTCCTCCTCCTCTCTCCTATCAGGCACCCACGTTGAGTCAGTGACCTCATCATCCCCTCCCTCCTCATCACTGGAGCAAACCTGGCAGTATGCTGCAGCAGGGGGAGCATGACTGCCAGATTGCTGTCCTTCTTGGGCACCCCCTCTGTCCGTGCTCATGTTACTGCCTTCATTGAGCTCAGTATCATCATCAGAGCCTTCCAAACGCTGGGCATCCTCCTGGAGCATGTACCCAACACTGTGGTCAAACAGTTCGAGGGAATCCTCAGGAGGACATGGTGGAGCTAGGGAAGGAGTCACTGATGACATTGAGCTGAGGGAAGAGGCCGCTGCTTTGCCAGACAAAGCACCCTGGGCATGGGTGAGAGAGGATGAGGAGGATGAGGACGGCTTGGTCATCCACTCGACCAAGTCTTCCGCATGTTGCGGCTCAACACGGCCAGCTGCCGAAAAAAAGGCCAAGCGTGTCCCATGGCCACGTGCTGATGAGGATGCACCGTCTCCACGGCCAGCACTAGACACAGAGCCTGCTTGCCCTCTCTTATTGGCTTGTGACTGTCTGCCTCTCCTTCTTGGCCTTCCAGACATACTAATGGCCTGTAGCTGCACTAAGCTGGGATAGAACACCTGTAATTTTCTTCAGGTAGCTTTATATACTGTAACCAGACAAGCCTGCCTGTCAGTAGGAAGATAACAGGAACGGATCTAGCTGAACACTGTGAGCAGGACGCACTGCACTAAATGTAAATAGCAGGAACGGATCTAGCTGAACACTGTGAGCAGGACGCACTGCACTAAATGTAAATAGCAGGAACGGATCTAGCTGAACACTGTGAGCAGGACGCACTGACTGCACTAAATGTAAATAGCAGGAACAGATCTAGCTGAACACTGTGAGCAGGACGCACTGACTGCACTAAATGTAAATAGCAGGAACAGATCTAGCTGAACACTGTGAGCAGGACGCACTGCACTAAATGTAAATAGCAGGAACGGATCTAGCTGAACACTGTGAGCAGGACGCACTGACTGCACTAAATGTAAATAGCAGGAACAGATCTAGCTGAACACTGTGAGCAGGACGCACTGCACTAAATGTAAATAGCAGGAACGGATCTAGCTGAACACTGTGAGCAGGACGCACTGCACTAAATGTAAATAGCAGGAACGGATCTAGCTGAACACTGTGAGCAGGACGCACTGCACTAAATGTAAATAGCAGGAACGGATCTAGCTGAACACTGTGAGCAGGACGCACTGACTGCACTAAATGTAAATAGCAGGAACAGATCTAGCTGAACACTGTGAGCAGGACGCACTGACTGCACTAAATGTAAATAGCAGGAACGGATCTAGCTGAACACTGTGAGCAGGACGCACTGACTGCACTAAATGTAAATAGCAGGAACAGATCTAGCTGAACACTGTGAGCAGGACGCACTGACTGCACTAAATGTAAATAGCAGGAACAGATCTAGCTGAACACTGTGAGCAGGACGCACTGCACTAAATGTAAATAGCAGGAACGGATCTAGCTGAACACTGTGAGCAGGACGCACTGACTGCACTAAATGTAAATAGCAGGAACAGATCTAGCTGAACACTGTGAGCAGGACGCACTGACTGCACTAAATGTAAATAGCAGGAACAGATCTAGCTGAACACTGTGAGCAGGACGCACTGCACTAAATGTAAATAGCAGGAACAGATCTAGCTGAACACTGTGAGCAGGACGCACTGACTGCACTAAATGTAAATAGCAGGAACAGATCTAGCTGAACACTGTGAGCAGGACGCACTGCACTAAATGTAAATTGCAGGAACGGATCTAGCTGAACACTGTGAGCAGGACGCACTGCACTAAATGTAAATAGCAGGAACGGATCTAGCTGAACACTGTGAGCAGGACGCACTGCACTAAATGTAAATAGCAGGAACGGATCTAGCTGAACACTGTGAGCAGGACGCACTGCACTAAATGTAAATAGCAGGAACGGATCTAGCTGAACACTGTGAGCAGGACGCACTGCACTAAATGTAAATAGCAGGAACGGATCTAGCTGAACACTGTGAGCAGGACGCACTGCACCAAATGTAAATAGTCTAGATAGAAGATAACAGGAACGGATCTAGCTAAACTGAATACAGTGTATATATATATATGCAACACCAGGGATGCATATATATACACAATACACTGTAAGTGCAGCTAACTGACTGACTGTTCTGCCTAATCTATCTAACTCAAATCAAATGACACTGTCTGTCTCTCTCTCTATCTCTCAGCACACCGGAACACACACTACACAGGGCCGCCGTGCAGGCGGCCTTATATAGTGTGGGGCGTGTACTAAATCCCCTGAGCCATAATTGGCTGTGAGCAGGACGCACTGACTGCACTAAATGTAAATAGCAGGAACAGATCTAGCTGAACACTGTGAGCAGGACGCACTGACTGCACTAAATGTAAATAGCAGGAACGGATCTAGCTGAACACTGTGAGCAGGACGCACTGACTGCACTAAATGTAAATAGCAGGAACAGATCTAGCTGAACACTGTGAGCAGGACGCACTGACTGCACTAAATGTAAATAGCAGGAACAGATCTAGCTGAACACTGTGAGCAGGACGCACTGCACTAAATGTAAATAGCAGGAACGGATCTAGCTGAACACTGTGAGCAGGACGCACTGACTGCACTAAATGTAAATAGCAGGAACAGATCTAGCTGAACACTGTGAGCAGGACGCACTGACTGCACTAAATGTAAATAGCAGGAACAGATCTAGCTGAACACTGTGAGCAGGACGCACTGCACTAAATGTAAATAGCAGGAACAGATCTAGCTGAACACTGTGAGCAGGACGCACTGACTGCACTAAATGTAAATAGCAGGAACAGATCTAGCTGAACACTGTGAGCAGGACGCACTGCACTAAATGTAAATTGCAGGAACGGATCTAGCTGAACACTGTGAGCAGGACGCACTGCACTAAATGTAAATAGCAGGAACGGATCTAGCTGAACACTGTGAGCAGGACGCACTGCACTAAATGTAAATAGCAGGAACGGATCTAGCTGAACACTGTGAGCAGGACGCACTGCACTAAATGTAAATAGCAGGAACGGATCTAGCTGAACACTGTGAGCAGGACGCACTGCACTAAATGTAAATAGCAGGAACGGATCTAGCTGAACACTGTGAGCAGGACGCACTGCACCAAATGTAAATAGTCTAGATAGAAGATAACAGGAACGGATCTAGCTAAACTGAATACAGTGTATATATATATATGCAACACCAGGGATGCATATATATACACAATACACTGTAAGTGCAGCTAACTGACTGACTGTTCTGCCTAATCTATCTAACTCAAATCAAATGACACTGTCTGTCTCTCTCTCTATCTCTCAGCACACCGGAACACACACTACACAGGGCCGCCGTGCAGGCGGCCTTATATAGTGTGGGGCGTGTACTAAATCCCCTGAGCCATAATTGGCCAAAGCCACCCTGGCTTTGGCCAATTACAGCTCTCTCTACTGACGGCGCTGTGATTGGCCAAGCATGCGGGTCATAGTGCATGCTTGGCCAATCATCAGCCAGCAATGCGCTGCGATGCCGCAGTGAATTATGGGCCGTGACGCGCCACACGAATTTGGCGCGAACGGCCCATATCGTTCGCAATTCGACGGACGTTCGAACAGCCGATGTTCGAGTCGAACATGGGTTCGACTCGAACACGAAGCTCATCCCTAATGTGGATGTTACTTGACACATACCACTTACTGTACCTTAACATTCCTGCTGACCAAGTACACCCCTTCACTGATATGGTATTCCCTGATGGCTGCATGTAATGTAAATATCTCCTAACTGGTGCCGTTTAGGAGATATTTACACTACCTATAGGTAAGCCTTATTACAGGCTTATCTATAGGTAAAAGTAATGTGTGGAACTTAACTTCCACTTTAAGGAATACAACAATGAGTTTGAGATGTTAACTTTGCTTCCAAATTCTGCAGATCTCAATCCATTTAAGCATCTGTGGGATGTGCTGGAAAAACAAGTCCAATCCATGGGGGCCCCAATTTGAAACTTACATGACGTAAAGTGTTACTAAACCCAAGATCGTGCATTCATGATATCTGGTCTCACACAGTACACAGAACATGGAAATGCAATAGTTTTAGTAAATATAAACAGCTAAATACTGTACCTCTTCTCATCAGCAGTATATATCGGTCTTGTGATTTCTATAAAGTTCCTGGGTGAAGCTTGTAGGAGGAGCTTTCATACTGCACTGAGCTGTCCTATGAGGCTGCAGGACCCCTGACCC
This sequence comes from Lithobates septentrionalis, assembly GCA_037952835.1. NCBI lineage: Eukaryota > Metazoa > Chordata > Amphibia > Anura > Ranidae > Lithobates > Lithobates septentrionalis. The sequence continues at coordinate 7,431,800 of JBBDGP010001277.1, read as the reverse complement.
TCTGTCTGACAGTGCTGATTTGCCCTGTGCTGATCACATGCACTCTCCCAAGAAAAAAAAAACCCTCTCTAGCAAATACACACCACTCGGTGCATGTGCAGGCTGATTACTAAGGCTCTGTCTTTTCTGGACCTGTCCAGGGGGACAGTGCAGGGAGGGGTTGAACTGTGTATACAGGATCAAACAGCTTTTTTTACATAATGCAGAGGATTAACCTCTTAGGTTCCACAATGAGTATAACGAGCGTGCTTTACTGCATATACACACTGATTGTGGGTTTAGTAACACTGTTGTGGGTTTAGTAACACTTTAAAGGATCTGCTATTGATGGCTTTATGCCAGTTACCACAGTATATCAGGTCTAGTGGCATCCATGCCTCAGTGGGTATAATGAGTCTTTTGAACGGTTCATTTTTTCCCAAAAGTCTTCGAAAAACATGGAAAGAAAATGAAAACATATTTTTTTTTAAACCAAGTGGTCAATTTATAAGATATTTCTAACACATAGCATGTACATAGCAAAAATTACACCCCAAAATACATTCTGCTACTCATCCCGAGTATGGCGATACCACATGTGTGAGACTTTAACACAGTCTGGCCACATAGAGAGGCCCAACATCCAGGGAGCACCGTCAGGCGTTCTAGGAGCATAAATTACACATAAAATTTCCTAACAACCAATGGAATTATCCACAAAATGACCCTCTTTTTGAAAGCAAACACCTCAACGTATATTCTATGAGGCATAATGAGTCTTTTGAACTAATTTTTTTCCAAAAGTGGAAATAAAATAAAAACCTATTTTTTTTTTTACACAAAGTTGTCAATTTATTCGATTTTTCTTAACACATAGCATGTGCATAGCAAAAATTACCCCCCAAAACACATTATGCTACTTCTCCTGAATATGTCGATACCACATGTGGGAGACCTTTACACAGCCTGGCCATATAGAGAGGCCCAACATGCAGGGAGCACCATCAGGCATTCTAGGTGTGCCAGGTACTTGGGTACTCTGATGTGCAGGTGACAGGTACTCGGGTACTCTGATGGGCTGGTGACAGGTACTCGGGTACACTGATGGGTGGTGATAGGTATTTGGGTACTCTGATGGACTGGTGACAGGTAATCAGGTACTCTGATGGGATGGTGACAGGTACTTGGGTACTCTGATGGGATGGTGACAGATACTTGGGTACTCTGATGGACTGGTGACAGATAATCGGGTACTCTGATGGGACAGCCACCCGGAGGGAGGAGATGTTCCTGCCGCCGTCATTTTACAATGGCCCATTATGGAAGTGGTTAAAAGAGAAGTATGGATTGATAAAAAAAGAAATTATACTCACCTAGGTGGATGCAGCATTGGTCCGATGCTGCTTCTGTCCCCCGCCGACTTTAAAAGACTGAGGACTGAGCTGATCAATCAAATCTCAGTGTTTTATGAGCAGACAGCTTACTCTGAGTCACCGACTCTCTGCTCTGCCCCTTCTGTGCTCACTGGAGCACTGAGCTATGGAGGGGATGGGAATGGCTGGCTCAGGCTCTCAGCGGCTCGCTGAGAGGCTGATCCAGCTGCCAATCCAGGCTTCTGAGCTGATCCCGGCCATATGGTTGGGATCTTTTCAGAGCCTAGACAGGCTCTTTATTGTCAGCCCACTGTTGGCTAAAAACAATTTGCTCTGCACTCCTGTGATCCCCAGGATAAGTATAGCCAAAAGAGCTTTGGCTGCAGGCATCATTCAGATATCTCCACTCAAAGTCCAGGGCATCATATGACATCCTATGGTCATGCCCACATATGTAAATGGTGTTCAAACCACACATGTAAAGTATCGTCACAAATGTTAGAGGGAGAGCAATAATTCTAGCACTAGACCTCCTCTGTAACTGTAACTGGTAACCTGTAATTTTTTTATGCAAATGCAAATGTCCCTGAAGAAGGGATTAAAATTTTTCCTGAAATGCGTCGGACACAAAGAGAAAACACTGTTACTGCAGAATTAATTTCTATATCAGCAGTTATCTTATCATATTATGTCATGTTTTATAATGGTGATCTATACACCTACTTTTTATATATGTATCTAATAAAGTCCTATATACTTAAGTTTGGTCTAATATATGAGTTGCCCTTAAAGTCCCATTGTACCAGGGTGTACCTATTTGCATACTTCCAAATCATTAGGGATATTGGCAACAATCTATGATTTTCTCAGGTGGTTTAACTTCTTTATAGCTTTGCAATGGACATGATGATGCTGAGGGACAGTCTGCCACCGGAGCAGCATCTGCTGGGGGAGCAGAGGATCAGGTAAGTTAAAACGTTTTTCCTCTCCTTTAGACTAAATGAGCAGTGAACCCTTGCAGTTCAGTCACAGCCCTGCTGCAAAGGAGGGTTTTCAAATTTTCTGGACACAGACTTTAAGTTAAAGCAGCCTATTGTTGCCTTATGAGGAGTTTATGAATAATCTCCATTAGCAACTGGGAATATTTGTATATATATGTATACTGTATATAGTAAAACAATTTGCTCTGCACTCCTGTGATCCCCAGGATAAGTATAGCCAAAAGAGCTTTGGCTGCAGGCATCATTCAGATATCTCCACTCAAAGTCCAGGGCATCATATGTCATCCTACGGTCATGCCCGCATATGTAAACGGTGTTCAAACCACACATGTAAAGTATTGCCACAAATGTTAGAGGGAGAGCAATAATTCTAGCACTAGACCTCCTCTGTAACTGTAACTGGTAACCTGTAATTTTTTTTAAGGCTTAGCCTATGGAAATTTTTAGGTACCGAAGTTTGCCGCCATTCCATGAGTGTGCGCAATTTTAAAGCATTAGGTATCTATTTACTGGGTGTAACATCATCTTTCACATTATACAAAACAATTGGTGTAAATATTATGGGGTTTTTTTAATTCATGAAAATGCAATTTCTCTAATGAATGCTATGTTCTGTTATAAAGTACTATAATCTTATTGTCTTCTTTATGCAAATGTCCCCTAAGAAGGGATTGAAATTTTTCCTGAAATGCGTCAGACACAAAGAGAAAACACTGTTACTGCAGAATTAATTTCTATATCAGCAGTTATCTTATCATATTATGTCATGTTTTATAATGGTGATCTACACACCTACTTTTTATATATGTATCTAATAAAGTCCTATATACTTAAGTTTGGTCTAATATATGAGTTGCCCTTAAAGTCCCATTGTACCAGGGTGTACCTATTTGCATACTTCCAAATCATTAGGGATATTGGCAACAATCTATGATTTTCTCAGGTGGTTTAACTTCTTTATAGCTTTGCAATGGACATGATGATGCTGAGGGACAGTCTGCCACCGGAGCAGCATCTGCTGGGGGAGCAGAGGATCAGGTAAGTTAAAACGTTTTTCCTCTCCTTTAGACTAAATGAGCAGTGAACCCTTGCAGTTCAGTCACAGCCTTGCTGCAAAGGAGGGTTTTCAAATTTTCTGGACACAGACTTTAAGTTAAAGCAGCCTATTGTTGCCTTATGAGGAGTTTATGAATAATCTCCATTAGCAACTGGGAATATTTGTATATATATGTATACTGTATATAGTAAAACAATTTGCTCTGCACTCCTGTGATCCCCAGGATAAGTATAGCCAAAAGAGCTTTGGCTGCAGGCATCATTCAGATATCTCCACTCAAAGTCCAGGGCATCATATGTCATCCTACGGTCATGCCCGCATATGTAAACGGTGTTCAAACCACACATGTAAAGTATTGCCACAAATGTTAGAGGGAGAGCAATAATTCTAGCACTAGACCTCCTCTGTAACTGTAACTGGTAACCTGTAATTTTTTTTAAGGCTTAGCCTATGGAAATTTTTAGGTACCGAAGTTTGCCGCCATTCCATGAGTGTGCGCAATTTTAAAGCATTAGGTATCTATTTACTGGGTGTAACATCATCTTTCACATTATACAAAACAATTGGTGTAAATATTATGGGGTTTTTTTAATTCATGAAAATGCAATTTCTCTAATGAATGCTATGTTCTGTTATAAAGTACTATAATCTTATTGTCTTCTTTATGCAAATGTCCCCTAAGAAGGGATTGAAATTTTTCCTGAAATGCGTCAGACACAAAGAGAAAACACTGTTACTGCAGAATTAATTTCTATATCAGCAGTTATCTTATCATATTATGTCATGTTTTATAATGGTGATCTACACACCTACTTTTTATATATGTATCTAATAAAGTCCTATATACTTAAGTTTGGTCTAATATATGAGTTGCCCTTAAAGTCCCATTGTACCAGGGTGTACCTATTTGCATACTTCCAAATCATTAGGGATATTGGCAACAATCTATGGTTTTCTCAGGTGGTTTAACTTCTTTATAGCTTTGCAATGGACATGATGATGCTGAGGGACAGTCTGCCACCGGAGCAGCATCTGCCGGGGGAGCAGAGGATCAGGTAAGTTAAAACGTTTTTCCTCTCCTTTAGACTAAATGAGCAGTGAACCCTTGCAGTGCGGTCACAGCCCTGCTGCAAAGGAGGGTTTTCAAATTTTCTGGACACGGACTTTAAATTAAAGTAGCCTATTGTTGCCTTATGAGGAGTTTATGAATAATCTCCATTAGCAACTGGGAATATTTGTATATATATGTATACTGTATATAGTTTAGAATAAGAAATAAGATTAGTGTGTATGAAATATTGCTGTGGATAAGGGGTTAACCTATCTAGATGTAAATATATGACAGGCTTTGGGCTTGAGTATCTAATTCATTTAACAGTTCCTTTTGACTTGCAGGAATGTTAGGCGTGTTGTGTTATGGGAGATGCTCTGCTATTTACCTGTTGTAAATTAAAATGCAAGGAAGAGATATGAATGAACGAGAGACTTGTATAGCGCTACCTATGCAAACTGAATTGCCTCAGGGCGCTTTTGCCGCCGGTGTCCATCTGCGGTATTTTGCGGTCCTTTGCCCCATGGGGTCCCGACGCGCTTACAAACACATACACATATTTGGCCATTTTTTTCAGCAGGATCTAATTAACCTACCAGCATGTCTTTGGAGGGTGGGGGGAAACCAGAGTACCCGGAGAAAACCCACACAGGCACAGGGAGAACATGCAAACTCCAGGCAGATGGTATCGTGGTCGGGATTTGAACCAGTGACCCTATTGCTGCTAGGTGAAAGTGCTATCCACTACACCACTGTGGTACCATCTGTGCTAACCAACCCTTTATTCCTGTCTTCAAAGGGTGTTTGATATGCTGAGAAGATTTCTTTGATCTGTTCAGGAATGGACAATTTGGAGAAGTTAATTTTAGATTTAAGTTGGAATTAAAGAGAAGGTGATGACCTTCTCTTTAATTAATTTCTCTTAAAACGAATTATCTCCCCAAGAGAGGAGATACTATTGAGGGGCTGAGCTATGCTAAATTAAGGGGAAGGGGAAATTGTCCAATCTAGGAGAAGATACGCCCGGAGGGAGGAGAGGGGTAACAGAATTACTAATCGGGGGGGGGGGGCTCTGTTCAAGTCAATGTGAGATGGGCCTATATTAGTGGAATTTTACATAGAGGAGAGGAGTCATGAATCTGACGTGGGCCTAAAAACATCACTACCGGTAAATATCAGGTCAGTTCATAGCACTTAAAGGTATACCTGCTTGTCATATGTTTGTTTGTTTAATGATTGTATTTTGATGAATATACTCTGTATTCTCTTATTTTAACCTAATATTTTCTTCCTTGGTGTAGACTATAGATAGATGGTTGTGTATTAGATAGACTTAAACTACTCACCAATAAATGTTTTTATTGTGTTAAAGCTTTCACTCTTGGTCAAAGAACTCTCATTTAAACCTTTCATATTTTCATATCTTTGAGATATTAAATTTTAAATATATTAAATAAATAATAAAAACGGTAACACTATTCATTTACAAAAGATATATATATTATGTACCAATATTGTTGTGGTAGATTCAAATGAAAAAGCATTTTTACACATAAACTATCGGTAGCAGTCAAGCATCAAGAACGCAACTATAAAATTATGATGAGATGGTATTGGAGTCCAGTAGATCTGAATAAAATAAATAAAGATAATACAGAGAAATGTTGGAGATGCCTAAGGGACTAAGGAACAATGACACATATTTGGAACGGATGTCATATGGTGAAGGAATTCTGGTATAAAATATTTGAAATATACGAAATGGTGTCTGGAAACGAGATGCAACCAAGTGTTAAGGTTTCAATACTGTTGATAATAACTGGATCATTGAAATCTATAAAGACAGATATTCTTCACCATATGATAAATGCAGCTAGGACGATAATAGCTCGAAAATAGAGAAAAATAAATAGTCCTACAATAAAGGAATGGATATGTGAAATGAACGAATTACAATATATAGAAGAGCAGATAAGGAGAGAGGGGACAGAAAAGGACCAAAAGCCCATAATGTGGCATCAATGGGAAAAGTTTCAGACTTTGATAAAAATTAAACAATTTTTGTGAAAGGAAACAGAACACCCCGTAAAGATGGGAGAGATTCCTTCCCCTTTTTATTTTATTTATTTATTTATTTTTTGTATGTTTGGAAAATAAGATAGTGATGAATGATAGGGATGAATAGATAGGTATGAATATTTGTACAGAGTGTATGTATGGAAAAGTAAGACAGGGATGAACGGTGTGGATGAATGGAGTATGGACATTGTAAAGAAAAATATGTCAGATGGTTTAGTATAGGATAGGTTATAAGAAATTACGATGATATCTTAAGGAGAGGATGTTATATAATAATATAATGTTCAATTTGGTGATGCAAGATATTTATATGTATTTGTATAATTCTTTTCAAATTAATAAAAGAAGATTGAAAACAAATTAAAATCTTAAAATTAATGTATATATTGATTTAATTATAATTGAATAATGAAATGTTAAATATTTACAAAGCTTTGAAATTACTTTATATTAAACTTTTTTTTTTTGGCCTTAGCATTAATAGATGTTCTGTACGGAAAAAATATTTTGTTGAGTATAAAACTCATGTCACAGCAGACTGTAACAACAAGTGATAAATGAACATAACTTGCAACACATGATGTAGATTAGGGAGCAGGAATATTCAAGGAATAAATCAATAGGAAACAAGGACACAGCTGCCGATCCAATTTGTGCCAGTACTCTATGTATCATGTCATCTTGAACAGTTAGTGGAATGGCGGCCTGGTGATGCATTAACCGAACAGACTTTCGAGATGTTCATAACATTGCCACATTAATCAGAAAAGGGAGGGAATGAGTAACAAGGCCGACAAAGCTGTTGACAAAAATAAAGCGAAGATTAATTTAGCGCAAATAATTTAACATTAACAATTAAGACATCGATATAGAATCAATAGGACAACATCAGACATGGCTCCCATCTTAAATGATTCCTTTGAGAGGCATCATTAGTATACAAGTGAACTTATTAGGTTTAGTGAGATTTAAGAGAACAGCTGTCAAGTTAAAAAAACAAAATAAATAGAGGAAGAATCCAGGTACTGCAGGAGATCTGGCAAGAGCTGACTGCAAAGAATGTATAACACAACTCTGTGTGATGAGCTTGGACAAATGTATTTATTATCCCCATCTAGTGGATGTAAAGGGCACTGCATTTAAAGGGAAACAAATGGTTTTGGATTCATTTTTTAAACGGTATAGATTACTGTACTTTTCATAGAGGTGCAGTTGACAGGCATTTAGGAGACAATAATGCCACCTCCTGAGTGTTTGTTTTTTTTTTGTTTTTTTGACAGCCGAACAGACGGTTTAAATGGGAATACCGTTCTGCAACTGAGACTTGCACTTGCCTTGTGGTTGTGGCGAAGCGACATTCACTTGCATATGTTGTATTCAGTTGTGGTATTGCTGAATGTGACAGGAAGGATCATTACTTGCCAAGCCTCTGAGAAAAGTATCACAGTTGAGTCATTGTACAACCACGTCCAGCTGCCTTTGAAGCCAAGAGTGGGTGGGGGCTCATAAAAATCAGCCCAACCACTTATTTTTTACCCCTCTGCAAGCCTTGCAATGAGCTTCTCTTATTTGTTCTTTTAAATATACCACTGAAAGTCTTTTGTTATATTCTTAGGATTAACAAGTGCAAAAAAATTCAGTTTATTTTACAAGAAATCTTGTCAGCTGTGCACTTTGCCTGTGCTTCATTAGGCCTTGTTCACTTGTGCATATGTAACAGCCTCTAGTTGGTGCTAGAAGTAGTGTAGGATGTGTTGGAGCAGATACATTTAGTTTAGCTGAGGGCTAAGCCTTGCCGTGTACACACGAGCGGAATGTCCGACAGAAAAAGTCAGACGGGAGCTTTTCATTGTATATTCCGATCGTGTGTATGCCCTAGCGGACTTTTTGCATCGAAAATTCTGACGGACCTAGAAAGAGAACATGTTTCCAAATATTTCCAACAGAACCAATTCCTATCGGGAAAACCGCTCGTCTGTATGCTGTTCCGACGTACCAAAAACGACGCATGCTCTGAAGCAAATACGAGACGGAAGCTATTGGCTACTAGCTATTGAACTTCCGTTTTCTAGTCCCATCGTACGTGTTGTACATCACCTCGTTCTAGACGGTCGGACTTTGGTTTGACCGCATGTAGGCAAGACCGCTTGAATAGAATTCCGTCGGAGTTCCGTCGGAGAAACCTTCGGAGTTTATTCTGATGGCAAAACCGGTCGTGTGTACAGGGCATTAAATGTGGTATCTGGATCAGGGTTCAGTAAGTCAGGGCTGCATGACTCAGCCTGACAGATCCTCTTGTACCTCTCCCTGTTTCTGGGACATTGGAGAATGTTCTAGAGCTAGTGGGTGGATTTTAGGAGGAGCTGTCTTGAATATCTAAGAGGCCTTGGCCAATCCCCAGTAGAGGGCTGGCAGGGGGCAGAGCTTACTTTATAAATAGCCATGAGCCATGCCAGCAGGGGCAGTTGGGTGGAAAATGGAGAAACAGTGCTAAGGAGGCTGTCAATGGCCCTCTAGTCTAGGGGGGATGTCCTGCCCTGGGCTGCTGCTTGAGTGCTGGAAGGATCCTGTCATAAAACACAGGAGGAAGCCCTTCCTGGAGGCATGGGAGCAAGAGAGGACAGGGTGAGTAGATCAGAACTAGGGATGAGCTTCGAGTTCGAGTCAAACTCATGTTCGACTCGAACATTGGCTGTTCGCAAGTTCGCCGAACAGTGAACAATTTGGGGTGTTTGCAGCAAATTCGAATGCCGCAGAACACCCTTTAAAAGTCTATGGGAGAAATCAAAAGTGCTAATTTTAAAGGCTTATATGCAAGTTATTGTCATAAAAAGTGTTTGGGGACCCGGGTCCTGCCCCAGGGGACATGGATCAATGCAAAAAAAAGTTTTAAAAACGGCCGTTTTTTCAGGAGCAGTGATTTTAATAATGCTTAAAGTCAAACAATAAAAGTGTAATATCCCTTTAAATTTCGTACCTGGGGGGTGTCTATAGTATGCCTGTAAAGGGGCGCATGTTTCCCGTGTTTAGAACAGTCTGACAGCAAAATGACATTTGGAAGGAAAAAACACATTTAAAACTACCCGCGGCTATTGCATTGCCGACAATACACATAGAAGTTCATTGATAAAAACGGCATGGGAATTCCCCACAGGGAAACCCCGAACCAAAATTTAAAAAAAAAAATGACGTGGGAGTCCCCCTAAATTTCATACCAGGCCCTTCAGGTCTGGTATGGATATTAAGGGGAACCCCGGCCAAAATTAAAAAAAAATGACGTGGGGTTCCCCCTAAATTCCATACCAGACCCTTCAGGTCTGGTATGGATTTTAAGGGGAACCCCGCGCCAAAAAAAAAAAATTGGCGTGGGGTCCCCCCAAAAATCCATACCAGACCCTTATCCGAGCACGCAACCTGGCAGGCCGCAGGAAAAGAGGGGGGACGAGAGTGCGCCCCCCCTCCTGAACCGTACCAGGCCACATGCCCTCAACATTGGGAGGGTGCTTTGGGGTAGCCCCCCAAAACACCTTGTCCCCATGCTGATGAGGACAAGGGCCTCATCCCCACAAAGCTGGCCGGTGGTTGTGGGGGTCTGCGGGTGGGGGGCTTATCGGAATCTGGAAGCCCCCTTTAACAAGGGGACCCCCAGATCCCGGCCCCCCTGTGTGAAATGGTAAGGGGGTACTTACCCCTACCATTTCACTAAAAAACTGTCAAAAATGTTAAAAATGACAAGAGACAGTTTTTGACAATTCCTTTATTTAAATGCTTCTTCTTTCTTCTATCTTCCCCCATCTTCTTCTGGTTCTTCTGGCTCTTCTGGTTCTTCCTCTGGCGTTCTCGTCCAGCATCTCCTCCGCGGCGTCTTCTATCTTCTTCTCCTCGGACCTCTCCGCACCCATGGCATGGGGGGAGGCTCCCGCTCTTCTCTTCTTCTTCATCCTCTTCTCTTCTTCCTTCTTCTCTTCTTCTCTTCTTCATTTTCTTCTCCGGGCCGCTCCGCATCCATGCTGGCATGGAGGGAGGCTCCCGCTGTGTGACGGCGTCTCCTCTTCTGACGGTTCTTAAATAACGGGGGGCAGGGCCCCCCGGTGACCCCGCCCCCTCTGACGCACGGGACATGATGGGACTTCCCTGGGGCATTCCCCGTGACGTCACAGGGTAGTCCCGTCAAGTCACCGTGCGTCAGAGGGGGGCGGGGTCACCGAGGGGGGCCCGCCCCCCGTTATTTAAGAACCGTCAGACGAGGAGACTCCGTCACACAGCGGGAGCTTCCCTCCATGCCAGCATGGATGCGGAGTGGCCCGGAGAAGAAAATGAAGAAGAGAAGAAGAGAAGAAAAGAAGAAGAGAAGAGGATGAAGAAGAAGATGAAGAGAAGAGCGGGAGCCTCCCCCCATGCCATGGGTGCGGAGCGGCCCGAAGAGAAGAAGATAGAAGACGCCGCGGAGGAGATGGTGGACGAGAACGCCGGAGGAAGAACCAGAAGAGCCAGAAGAACCAGAAGAAGAAGAAGATGAAGGAAGATAGAAGAAAGAAGAAGCATTTAAATAAAGGAATTGTCAAAAACTGTCTCTTGTAATTTTTAACATTTTTGACAGTTTTTTAGTGAAATGGTAGGGGTAAGTACCCCCTTACCATTTCACACAGGGGGGGGGGGCCGGGATCTGGGGGTCCCCTTGTTAAAGGGGGCTTCAAGATTCCGATAAGCCCTCCGCCTGCAGACCCCCACAACCACCGGCCAGGGTTGTGGGGATGAGGCCCTTGTCCTCATCAACATGGGGACAAGGTGTTTTGGGGGCTACCCCAAAGCACCCTCCCAATGTTGAGGGCATGTGGCCTGGTATGGTTCAGGAGGGGGGGGCCGCACTCTCGTCCCCTCCTCTTTTCCTGCGGCCTGCCAGGTTGCGTGCTCGGATAAGGGTCTGGTATGGATTTTTGGGGGGACCCCACGCCAATTTTTTTTTTTGCTGCGCGGTTCCCCTTAAAATCCATACCAGACCTGAAGGGTCTGGTATGGAATTTAGGGGGAACCCCACGTCATTTTTTTAAAAATTTTGGCCGGGGTTCCCCTTAATATCCATACCAGACCTGAAGGGCCTGGTATGGAATTTAGGGGGACTCCCACGTCATTTTTTTTTTAAATTTTGGTTCGGGGTTTCCCTGTGGGGAATTCCCATGCCGTTTTTATCAATGAACTTCTATGTGTATTGTCGGCAATGCAATAGCCGCGGGTAGTTTTAAATGTTTTTTTTCCTTCCAAATGTAATTTTGCTGTCAGACTGTTCTAAACACGGGAAACATGCGCCCCTTTACAGGCATACTATAGACACCCCCCAGGTACGAAATTTAAAGGGATATTACACTTTTATTGTTTGACTTTAAGCATTATTAAAATCACTGCTCCTGAAAAAACGGACGTTTTTAAAACTTTTTTTGCATTGATCCATGTCCCCTGGGGCAGGACCCGGGTCCCCAAACACTTTTTATGACAATAACTTGCATATAAGCCTTTAAAATTAGCACTTTTGATTTTTTCATGTTCGTGTCCCATAGACTTTAACGGTGTTCGCGTGCTCGAGCGAACTTTTTTCCTGTTCGCATGTTCTGGTGCGAACCGAACAGGGGGGTGTTCGGCTCATCCCTAATCAGAACAAACAAGGGGAGAGACTGCATCATGTAGCCAGTCTCCCTGAAGACAGCGGTGTGCTTAAGTCCTCAACCTTCCCTAGGAGATCTCCTGAGACTCAGCTGGGTGGGCTGGTGGAGAGTCAGTCTGGAGGACTGGTGTGTAGAGTTAGCCTGGAGGGCTAGTGAAAGGGGCAGCTTCAGCCAGGTGGGCTGGCGGTGCCTGAAGAGGTGGTGCTGGGATCGGTAGCCACAGAGGAGGAGTACAAGTTGTTCACTGAAATTTTTCTGCACAAAAAGGGACTATAAGTTCCTGCCTGTAAAGGGATATTGCTAAATCTGATGGAAAGCCTGTCAGATCAATTAACAGTGATTCAGCTAGAGCCAGCAAGCAAGTGTATGCAGAGGGAAAGTAGAGGAGACTGTATATAGACTGTATATAGGAAGATGTCCCTGAAGTTTTGCTGAAGTCAAGTGGGCATCCCATAACTTCCCATCCCCATCCAAGTTATTAACCCTCAATAAATAACATAAACAAAGTCACGGACTGTTCTCTGATTGTGGAGTGCCTGTGAAGGCCGTATTTGCTTGAAGAGGATGCACATGTGTTCCATGCATTTGCCTGCAGTCAGTCCTTTTCATTTCTATTGGGATACAGTGGCCGCACTGCCACAGGGGCTTCCCCCCAATTTTTACTCACTATCTATATTTTAAGTTTCTAAAGAGAGGGGAAGGGAAGGAGTTGTCTTTATTTCTAAGTTACATTTGTCCCTTTTCATTTTACGTTTTGTTAAGGTTGTTAATTTATTTGGGCACTCCCTCCACCTGCCCAAGGCTGAAGGGCATCTGAATTGCTAGTAGCATGGAAAGTATCTGCTTCAACCAAGCCCTCTGACCATGGGTTTAGCAGCCTATAAGCCTAGTGTGCATTGGTTCTGTGCTGGGACCAATCCTATTTAATTTGTTCATAAACGACCTAGAGGATGGGATAAACAGTTCAATCTCAGTATTTGCGGATGATACTAAGCTAAGCAGGGCAATAAATTCTCCGCAGGATGTGGAAATCTTGCAAGAAGATCTGAACAAATTAATGGGGTGGGCAACTACATGCCAAATGAGGTTTAATGTGTAAAAATTTAAAATAATGCATTTGGGTGGCAAAAATATGAATGCAATCTATACACTGGGGGGTGAACCTCTGGGGGAATCTAGGATGGAAAAGGACCTGGGGGTCCTAGTAGATGATAGGCTCAGCAATGGCATGTAATGCCAAACTGCTGCTAACAAAGCAAACAAAATATTGGCATGCATTAAAAAGGGGATTAATTCCAGGTATAAAACGATAATTCTCCCGCTCTACAAGACTCTGATACAGCCTCACCTAGAGTATGCTGTCCAGTTCTGGGCACAAGTCCTCAGGAAGGATGTACTGGAAATGGAGCGAGTACAGAGAAGCGCAACAAAGTTAATAAAGGGACTGGAGGGTATTGGTTATGAGGAAAGGTTCTGAGCACTGAACTTATTCTCTCTGAGGAAAAGAGACACTTGAGAGGGGATATGATTTCAATTTACAAATACCATACTGGTGACCCCCAAATAGGGATAAAACTTTTCCATGGAAGGGAGTTGTCTCGTGGCCACTCATTAAAATTAGAAGAAATTAAATTTTACCTTAAACTACGTAGAGGGTTCTTTACTGTAAGAGCGACAAGGATGTGGAATTCCCTTCCACGGGCGGTGGTCTCAGCAGGGAGAATCGATAGTTTCAAAAAACTATTAGATGAGCACTTGAACGACCACAGCATACAGGGATATACAATGTAATACTGACACATAATCACGCACATAGGTTGGACTTGATGGACTTGTGTCTTTTTTCAACCTCACCAACTATGTAACTATGTAACATCTGAAAAAAGTTTAAGTGCTTTTATACAATTATGCTAAATTAATGGTGCCAAAACAATTGAAGATACAGGATTACTTTATCAAAAATGTTTTAAACATTTGCTGATAAGTATGAAGTACTGCCCCCCTGCGGTGCTATTAGTGCCTTCTTTCCACTCGAATTTCAGACCATTCATAAAGGCTTGCCTTCCCCCTCCCATTTCTTACACAGTCAGTCCAACAGGCCAGTGGAGCAGGCCATTATAGTGATGGGCCAAAATTAATTTGTCGGAAGCAAGCTTGGTGCAGGTGGTAAGCTGATATATTTTGTCCAAAATGCAAACTAACACCTTATGATTTTGTCTGGTTTGGTCTTTAAAATATATGTTAGAAATGCATACTAGCCTGCCTGTTTAATAAATAGTATAGGCAGTACGGAAGTTTTGCTTGATTACAACAACCCTATACTGGAGGCTGCTGAAGAATTGTTAACTATTTTTTTTTTTGTTTTATAGTTTTTTTGGGGTTTGTTTTTTTGAGTCACTTTAAATGATTACTGAATTGCTGAATCTCCACTACATGCATACACGTCAGATTTGTAAATATCTTTCTGTCTACCAAAGTTTTGCTGTAGAGGCACCTCTTGTCCAGCAAGTACATTGCCATCTGGGTCGTTGCTAGACCCAGGTCCCAATGCTGCGACTGCCAGCAACTGTCAGAGCCAGCATCTATTCTTGCCATACTACCTGTCAGAGATCTAATAAGTCCAGAGAAGGAGGGGGAAATTATGCTGAGGGCTGTAATGACCTGGGGGTGGGGATGAAGATTTGTTCCGGCAGGAAGGATTTGCAGGGAAGAGGGTAAAGACTTGTGCTGGAAGAAGAGATTTGTGCCTGAAAGAGGGCAAGAAGTCTTTGTTTATATTGTGAGATCTTTGGCTCGCAGAAGGATATTGTGATTTGGAGGGGGGGGGGAGATTTAAACGCAGATTACGTCTAGATTATTATTTTGGGGGGGGGCAGGGGGGATTTTTGCAGAGAGTATTGTTTTTGGGGGTGGGGGGGATTTGCACTCTCCTGACAGCTGTGCATTACACATCCTTAATTCTTGCACTCTTGCATTATGCACTAGTGACCTTTGCACTCTGTGTTTGAGACATACCTCTGACTGCCACATTCCTGATCCCTGCACTCTGTGTACTGCATGTTCCTGATCCCTGTATCTGTGTACTGCACGTTCCTGATCCTTGCACAATGCTGACCCCTGCATTTTGTTCATTACATACCCCTGTCCTCTATACTCTGTGTGTTACATACTCCAGATCCCTGCGCTCTGTGTACTGCACGTTCCTGATTCCTGCACTCTGTGTACTGCACATTCCTGACCCCTGCATTTTGCTCATTCCATACTCCTGGACGTTCCTGATCCCTGTGCTCTGTGTACTGGACGTTACTGATCCCTGCACTCTGTGCACTGCACATTCCTGATCCCAGCACTCTGTGTACTGTACGTTACTAATCCCTGCACTCTGTGCACTGCACATTCCTGATCCCTGTACTCTGTGTAGTGCACATTCCTGACCCCTATATTTTGTTCATTTCATACTCATGTCTTCTATACTCTGTGTGTTACATTCTCTCGACCCCTGCATTTTGCTCATTCCATACTCCTGTCCTCTATACTCTGTGTGTTATGTACTCCTGATTCCTGTGCCCTGTGTACTGCATGTTCCTTTTTTCTAGACTCTGTGCACTGTACGTTCCTGATCCCTGCACTCTGTGTACTGCACACTCCTGACCCCTGCATTTTGTTCATTTCATACTCCTGTCCTCTATACTCTGTGTGTTACATACTCCTAATCCCTGTGCTCTGTGTACTGCACGTTCCTGATCCTTGTGCTCTGTGTACTGGACATTCCTGATCCCTGCACTCTGTGTACTGCACATTCCTGATCCCTGCACTCTGTGTACTGTACATTCCTGCATTTTGTTCATTCCATACCCCTGTCCTCTATATTCTGTGTGTTACATACTCCAGATCCCTGCGCTCTGTGTACTGCACGTTCCTGATTCCTGCACTCTGTGTACTGCACATTCCTGACCCCTGCATTTTGCTCATTCCATACTTCTGTCTTCTATACTCTGTGTGTTACATACTCCTGATCCCTGTGTTCTGTGTTCTGCAAGTTCCTGATTTCTGCACTCTGTGTACTGTACGTTCCTGATCCCTGTGCTCTGTGTACTGGACGTTACTGATCCCTGCACCCTGTGCACTGCACATTCCTGATCCCTGCACTCTGTGTACTGCACATTCCTGACCCCTATATTTTGTTCATTTCATACTCATGTCTTCTATACTCTGTGTGTTACATTCTCCCACCCCTGCATTTTGCTCATTCCATACTCCTGTCCTCTATACTTTGTGTGTTATGTACTCCTGATTCCTGTGCCCTGTGTACTGCACGTTCCTTTTTCCTACACTCTGTGTACTGTACGTTCCTGATCCCTGCACTCTGTGTACTGCACACTCCTGACCCCCGCATTTTGTTCATTTCATACTCCTGTCCTCTATACTCTGTGTGTTACATACTCCTAATCCCTGTGCTCTGTGTACTGCATGTTCCTGATCCCTGTGCTCTGTGTACTGGACATGCCTGATCCCTGCACTCTGTGTACTGTACATTCCTGACCGCTGCATTTTGTTCATTTCATACTCATGTCTTCTATACTCTGTGTGTTACATACTCCCGACCCCTGCATTTTGCTCATTCAATACTCCTGTCCTCTATACTCTATGTGTTACGTACTCCTGATTCCTGTGCTCTGTGTACTATACGTTTCTTATTCCTGCACTCTGTGTACTGCACATTCCTGACCCCTGCATTTTGTTCATTCCATACTCCTGTCTTCTATACTCTCTGTGTCACATACTCCTGACCCCTGCACTCTGTGCATTGCATATTCCTAAATCCTGGACTCTGTGAATTATGTGCTCCTGACCCTTACACTCTCCACTTTACACACCCCTGCACTTAATTACTGACTCATGTACTATAAACACTATATTGTACATGACAATATAGTACTTCTCACCAAAGTGTTCATTGTCTTAACAGTTGCTGCCTGCTAAGCAGTCCCTGACTATTTTACAAAGTTCGTCTTCAAGGTAGGCTCAGAGAAAGTGTAATCTCTGTGTCTATTTTCATTTCAATATTCTTTATTAATTTACACAAAAGCAAAGATAGAACAATTGAACATTATTCATTGTACAGCACGTCATAGTGAGAAAAAATTAAACCGTATTTTATATAATAAATTAAAGGGTACAAACATAAATGCTCATTGGTATATTACCAAGTAATAAGTGTGGTATAAGGTAAGGGGTGAAGGTAAGTGTCTCCACTCCAGAAGTCCCTTCTGGGAGCCAACTGTGCTTTGGGAGGAGAGACACCACATCCAGTCTTGTTCAGTGTTGTTATTGAGCTTATCACAAAAACCAAGAAGAACAGTGTGAATATTATTCATCAAACAGTGGTCATAGTATGCAAGTATACCAGACAGGATACATATAACAAAGCAATAGTTTGAGCCGTAAGTGAACACTGGTATTATATTAACTACCAATTATCCATTTAAGGAAGGGGTGTTGTCCCCCACCCCAGACACCCAACCAATTTTTCCATAGGTACCACTTCCCCATTGTTTGTTGTAGCTTCCCACTGCTGGTAGCCATCGAGAGTTCATAGGAGTAGTGTGTAACTGTGTATGAGTTAGTCCTATGGCTTATATTACAGTAGGAGGTGTAGGGGATTTCCAATGTCTCCCAATAGTGAGCCTTGCTGCAAGGAGCTCTGTGTCTATTTTCAGAGTGCACAAAAGGATATGTAATAGAAGTTTTTCATTTCTTTAAAATGATTGTGCTGAGAGGTTCATACATATCTATGAGACTATCGCTTGCGGCACAGCTATTAAACATATCTTATGTGTACAAGGACTGTGGCCATGCTTATAGCAAATAGGCTCAGGCTATATTTACCCCTTTAAATGTATTGTTAATGCAATTTGGCCATACCCACTGTTTGCTGAGCTGCACGTGCAGCATTACTGCTCTCCTTAAGGGGCCAAAGGTGCCCCAGGTCTTTTACAATCCTAGCAATGCCTCTGTTGACCAGCAATTGTTCACAATCATGCCCACACATACACAACGTATATATCTAGTCTATATAAACATATATGTGTATATATAATAGATAAACATTTCATTATTGTAGCTAATTAAATCTTAATGTGCTATTACCCCCAAAGAAACTACTGTTCCCATGTTCCCAGAACCTACAACTCTACAAGCAGCACCATGTGTGTGTGCATGCTAAATTAATATACAAAACAGTAGCAAAAAATATATACAGTTGGCAAATAAATATACTGTATCAATAGTAGAAATTGTGGTATACACTTAGTAGTAAGTCACTGGTTAAGAGAAAAACTCTAAAATCTATGCTAGGGAGTGTCCTGCCTAAGGGACAATGTTACAACTGTCTGTCAGTCTGTGTGAAACCCTTTCCCTGCTGTCCAGCACATTGGGTCCCAGATCTGGCACTGGATCGATCAAGATACATTTCTCCTAACCCGGGTATAGGTGCCTGAAGTGTACCCCAAACAAACACTGTTCCTCTTTAATGGGGTGAAACAGGATTTGGCTAGCAACCTCTCACCAACTCCTGGGGTCACAGCTTTTCTCCCTCTGTGGTGTTATCATGTACCAGGAGATTTCCTCTCTATGAACCTGATGCAATGGCAAAATGTTGTGCTCATCACCATCTCTTTTGAGCCTGGGAATATAGTTTTACTTAGCAGGCTATGTCCTTCCCACAGTCCACAGCAGCTCAGTTTCCTCTTCTTCTCTGTTATATTGGGTGGTGGGTGAGGGAGAAAGAAAGTGCAGGACTGAAGCAGTGATAGTAGCCCAGTCCCTGTTGTCAGACAGAGCAGCGCTGTGTACCAGGGGCTACAGCATCTGTAGCTAATGCACTTTGTTTTAGTTTTGAATAGTGGGAAAGGTTTAGAACTCCTGACAGGTTGCAGCCCTATCTGGGGCTCCAATAAATAGATTACATCCTTTATCTTCTGGTATAAAGATTGTCCGCAAAATAGAAAATGAAGGGTGATCTCTCCAAAGCAGCCCATAGATTATGTGATTTTCTTTCCTTCCATCATGGGTTGATGGGGAAATCGCTCCCATAGCTCTATTGTGTTCTGCCAGCGGGAAGCCTTCCTGGCCAGCAGAATACAATGATTACTGCTGGTGGCCATAGCCGCTATCAGTAACCATATGTAAAAAAAATCTGATCTAATAATCTGAAAATATTGATGGATTGACTTGGGTACAACCAGCCTGTCCTGAGTTGTATCGAAATTCAGCTTACTGAACCGATCCATCTGTGGCCGGCTTAAAAGAGAGCCCCAGATAGCAGTAAACACATGACAAGTTTTCTAACCTTTCCCTATTCTATCCATAACTGAAATAAAAATCTTTGGACATAGATACGCTTTAGAAATGCTATGTACAAAATCATGATTGCATATGCTAATACCAGTTTTAGTAATATACTTACATGGCTTTATGCTCGATGTTATTCTACATCTGAATAAAAGGAAATTGCTTATGTAAAACTGAAATCCTTCTATGAAGGCAGCACCAATGTTGCTTTCTTATTCAGTCCTTATTCACCAGCACAGTGAGCTTACATTCTGTTTCTATTCATGATACAGAAAGTCTTTATGGTTGGTAAATACCTTTCTAACATGCACTTGAATGCTCAAGGTGAGGGGGAGGTGAACTCGACTAATATGGAGGAGTCTGACTCTCTGACATGTAATACTAATAATGAAAAATCCAATATCTATCTATCTATCTATCTATCTATTACTACCACTATCTATTAGTATGGGTACATATTATATAATATAAAAAGTAATATAATACATATGATAATATATTATAACAATGTTATTATCATTATTATTATTAATACAAGATCAACATCTTCCTTTTCTCCGCTTTGTATCATATTGGCATGACAGCCATATAAAGGTAAAAGGCCAATAAATGTAAATGGTACATTTATTTGAAACATATCCGAACCCAACAACAAAAAAATTAAACGACCAAAAAACACTACAGCGCTCACACTGTGCCCATCCTATAGAGCTAAAATGTCATATATCATGTTAAAAAATAACTATTGAAAGATACTTATTCCCGGAGGTATAGGAATAAAAATGTAACTTGGTAGAAAATGGTTGACACGGTGGTGCTGGCAAGGCTACTTTCATATGTGGACAATCTGTAAAATAGGAAAGGAAGGGAAGAAAGCACCAAACCGGCATAGTGTAGCACAATTTATTAAGGAAAATACAATATAAAACAAACAGAACTCACAAGCGGTTGAGGATGACAGTCTGCAGTGGATTGTAATGAACTGAGAGCTATGTGGTAGTCCTTGGTGGAGAAGAAAGCTGGCTGTGGTGGGGAGCAAGATAAGCCTGGAGTCCGTGCAGAGAGACTGGCGTCAGGCTGCCCTGTGTGGCCGTGATGGTATATCCAGAAATCAGATCTCTGCCCAAAGACGATGTGTCCAGCTGGAGTAGTGAGAGGAGCTGTCAGTCCAACCACTGTGTGAGCCAATCAGGACGCGTTTTGGAAGCTTAACTACGCCTTCTTCATCAACAAAAAAAGAAGGCCTATGTTTAGCTATTATTACAGTTACTTATATTGCACCATCAATTTATGCAGCATTTTACATATACCGTACATTGATATCAGTGCTGCCTCAAGTAGCTTACAATCTAACCCACATTCTAGGAACAATTTAGACCAATTAACCTACCAGCATGTTTTGGAGTGTGAGAGGAAACCCACACAGGAACAGAGAGAGCATGGAAACTCCATGCAGGTAGTGCTGTGGTTGGGATTTGAACTGATGGCCCCAGTGCTGCTAGGTGGAAGCGCTAACCACTTAGCCACTGTACTGCCCACAATTGCTATCTTAGTTGACATCTTCTGTCCTCTGCTCCTCCTTATCCCTGCAGTGATATTCTTTCGGTGCTGCAGGGATTAATACGCTAGACCTGTCATAGGCAGTCAGCAATTGAGTGCCAACTGGATCTCCCTTTCTGCCCTCCTCCTCCATTCATAGCAGCTGTACTATAGTTACTATCAATGAAAAACGGTCTATGATTTGAGGACAGGCAGATGAATGAAAGGCCCACCTCCTCTATTCATACAGCAGTTTTCAATGCAGGTAAGCTATAGTACAGCTTCTATGAATGGAAGAGGTGGGGGACAGAAATGGCAGGCATAGTTGGCACTCTTGACGAGTGCCTATGACAGGTCTAGCTGCTTGTATTAACCCCCACAGCACTGGAAGATTACTGATGTGGTCAGAGGATAGATGAGCAGCCATTAGCACAATTCCCCCTTCTTTTCCAATAAACAAGGATGGAGGTACCAAGCTACAGCATAGGAGGTGCCTTATTTAAAGCCCCAACCTTTCCCCATACATTACTAATTCAGGGATGGAGGTGCGTGATTACAGTGGGTAACTCTGGGAATAGCTTACAGCTATTTGTTCAGTTAGCAGGTCCCCCTGTGTGCTGATCTATGATATGTATGGAGACAAGTGTTAGTTTGTGGCACTATTGTGTATATATATATATTTACATGTTTCACATCCATGATATATAGTCTTCATAGGTTCCCTTGGTTCACATGTGGCTGCAATGAGGTGTTTGGATGGTTTTTGTCTGGCTCTGGGATCTGCGATGCGTTCCGGGAGACCTTTCCTTCTCCTTTTTGATCCTTTTGGATGCGGGGGGCTCGGTTGGGCCAATCCTGCATCGCATCGATGTCACGCCTCATTGTGGCCACATTCATGGTATAAATACCTTCCTGTTAGAACGACATACTCTCTATTGGTTTCCCTTTCTCCCCACCCAATGCTGGGCTATGCTGCATTTTGGACAATGGCCATACTATGTAATGAGGTAATTTACTTGGTTAAATTTGCTTTTTGCCTTTTCCTGTAATCCATTATAGGAGTGACAAATATTATTCCCCTGAGGACTTACTTTACTATGGCTCTACATCTTTTACATTGTCCTATTCCTTCTTCCAGCTCTGGGAACATTCTCACTCACACACTCCCCATCGCACTTTTGGTTTCCAAGGTCTATCCATTCTATTTTGCAATATTTTTTTCTTTTCACAAGTGTATTGTGATCTACTAACTTAGCAATTTTTTGCACTGGGTTTTCTTTTTCCCTTCCTTGGGATGTAACTAGTAGTTACATTATATATACCAGCAGTTATCATAATTATATTGATAACGCCAAGTATAGTATAATATTCCTTACAGATTCCATTTAGGATCACTAGATATACTATTACAGTTCACAACAGACGTCTACAATTATCGTGAGGTCCTCTCATGTAATACTTGACACCCATGGGCAGCACCCCCACAGCTCCCGGTGCAGACATCCCCAGACCACCACCTGTTTGCAGCACCACTGACTGATCCTTGAGCTCACTATGAGTAAAACCAGGATAAGGTATCCCAAGAATTTGGTGGTTTTTCTTGTTGCCTTACCCCGCACCCTCTATTTTATACTCTTATTATTATTTTTTTTAAATTACATTGTTGTTTATACATTTTATGTAGATACACATGCATCTGCTCCTGAAGAAGTGGATCGAGAAGTTGATGCAAATTTATAATTTTTTTGTTTACCGTGTATTCTTGTTTATTGATATCTATAACACACATACATTCAGTAAGTTATGATCCAGTCGTAGCCTAGGGAAACAAATCTATCTAAGATGAATTTTTCAACAATGGAATCATTTTATCATTTGAATAAAGTTTTTTGAATAAATTTGCTCTCAACATTACCATCTCTTTCATTATATGCCATCATTCCACTTGTATATCTCTGATCAATCTGAGCTCTACATCTTGAAGAGGAGAGTCACTACAGCTGCTATGACAGCCCCTCCTCCTGCCCATTCACAGAAGCCTTGGTATTTTGTAAACACATTCACAAAATACCAAGGCTTCTGTGAATGGGCAGCAAAGGGGAAAGTGGGTTTAGTTGCTCTGTGTGCTTTTCTCCCCTCACATCCTCGAGTGTCTTTCCACCAGAACAATAAACCTGTCAAATGTAAATAGTAGCAATAAGGTCAGGAGATGTCATGCAACTCCTTGGACTTAACTCATAGGGGTTGATTTACTAAAGACAAATAGACTGTGCACTTTGCAAAGTGCAGTTGCCCTCTGCAAGTGCAGTTGCTCCAGAGCTTAATAAATAAGGTAAGGCTTCACTTTGCAAAGAGTACCCAATCACATGCAAGGAAAATAAAAAAAACTGCATTTTTTCTTGAACATGATTGGATGATGGACGTCAGCAGAGCTTCTGCTCATTTACTAAACTCTGGAGCAACTGCACTTGCAGAGTGCAACTGCACTTTGCAAAGTGCACAGTCTTTTTGCCTTTAGTAAATCAACCCCATAGTGTGCCTTCACCTTTTACAAAGTGGCTGAACTCCTGGAATTCAGCTTTAAATAAAATAAGAGTAAACAATCTTAGTTTGCTTCAATACACTATTTTTTTTTTTGTTTTTAGGTTTAGATACGCTTTAAATCAGCTATTTTTAAATGGCAATTCCACCAAAAACACTCATTTCATTTTGCATGCTTCTGGCAAGATAGATCATATGATGTGTTTCTCATCCTTTTGGGAATTTTGGTGGCATGATCACAATTTTCAGTGCTATTTAAATACTTCAGCTATTACAAAGGATGCCTGAAGACAAGATTCCTTCTCTGGAGTCTGATTTCCTCTGCTGCAGCTAAAATTATAAATCTTAGACTGCATCTTCATATTTGGAAATATGAAAAAAATGACACGAATGTTTAAACACATAAAACCCTACCAGGGAGAGTGAGATACCTTTGTGGTGGCTGTGGCAATTGCATGGTGCAATAATCTCACCTTTGGCGTCTGATATACACTATATTACCAAAAGTATTGGGACACCTGCCTTTACACGCACATGAACTTTAATGTCATCCCCGCAGTGGCGGCCCATCCATTAGGGACACCACTTGTGCGCAGTAATGTTGGAACAGGAAGGGGCCATCCCCAAGCTGTTCCCACAAAGTTGGTAGCATAAAATTGTCCAAAATGTCTTGGTATGCTGATGCCTTTAAAGTTCCCTTCACTGGAACTAAGGGGCCAAGCCCAACCCCTGAAAAACAACCCCCCACCATAATCCTCCCTCCACCAAATGATTTGGACCAGTGCACAAAGCAAGGTCCATAAAGACATGAATGAGCGAGTTTTGGGTGGAGGAACTTGACTGGCCTGCACAGAGTCCTGACCTCAACCCAACAGAACACCTTTTGGATGAATTAGAGTGGAGACTGTGAACCAGGCCATCTCATCCACATCAGTGCCTGACCTCACAAATGTGCTTCTGGAGGCATGGTCAAACATTCAAACATTCCCATAGACACACTCCTAAACCTTGTGGACAGCCTCTGCCGAAGAGGTAAAGCTGTAATAGCTGCAAAGGGTGGGCCAATTCAATATTGAACCCTACGGACCAAGAAGGGGATTCCATTAAAGTTCATGTGCGTGTAAAGGCAGGTGTCCTAATACTTTTGGCAATATAGTGTATGAATGAGGAGCTAATTGGTCTTTCAGGAACTGATCGGTCCTTCAGGCCATATGCATTTCTGTTTAGGTTGGCCTGGCCCTTTATAGCAACTATTTATGTGAGAATTCTGAACTGATACAGAAAGTAACATAAATTTATATATCCTTTTACATGTTACTATTTTGCTGTTCCATATATGTGCTAGGCTTAGTTTACACTTGCGGCAGACCTTGCCGACCCTCTGAAAAACAATTAACGGTGGATCACTTTTCAGAGGCATTTTACAGGCGGCTGAGAGGCAATATATTGTCTTATCACCATCTATGTTTTTTTTTAAATATACGTTTTTATTAATTTTCAAAAAAACAGGCAACAAACAAAAATGAATATTTGCAGCAATTAAATAAACTATATACATAGAAAACAAAACACAAAAAAAAAAAAAAAAATAAAAAAAACCCACATACATACATTGGTCATACCTGGTTATCACCATCTATGTTAACCATGTGAAGCTTGCACCACTCTGCCGCAACCGCGAGCATTGTATACAGTTTCAGGGAGGTTGCAGCGCAGTCTCATTCACTTGAATGGGTCACAGCCTGCTGAACACAACATGAAGTATAATTTTTTCTGTGGTCATGAAGCAAATCATTGTGCCCGTGGCAATAGTACAACCCCCTCCAGCTGCCTTTGCAGTTTAAAGGGATGGTGGAGGGGCATTAAAACCACAGCTCAATATCCCCCAACTGCAAGTATAAATGAGCCCTTACTTTGTTGCATATGTAGCGCTGGTAGATTGTCAATCTACCGCTGATAGGTAAATTTTGTGGGTTACTTGTTAGGTGAAGTTAGATTTGCCTCTGTTCCAGCTTGGCTGAGTTGCGTATAGTTCCACACTGTGCCGGTGGGTGTCGTTGTCGCCATGGGCTGGTGTTGGAAGGGCAACACGCTAAAGCGTATGAGTGCTCCTCTGTTCCGGAGACAACTCGGTGGAGGTGGTCCTCCGAGTTGCATTCTGGGAGAGGGTATTTATGGAACAGACGCCATGTTTAGGGGTTCGTTTTCAGCCACCTGCTGGCCCTCCTGGCCGACAGGTATGCGTTAGGAGTACCACCTCGTGGTCCTCCGTTCCAGAGGCCCACGTGGCTGCGGCATGTGGGTGGGTCCAGAAGCTTGTCTGGGGCCTACCACAGCAGCAGAGGAATGGTCCTGAGCTGTCTATCCTGAGAGAAGAAGCTGGACAACCAAGGAGATCCCAGGGGAGGATCCATCATGGAAGGATCATGCAGAGTGCTGGTCTGGAGAGGGGCCTGGTGACTCGGTTGGAGGACGTATCCTGAAGTAATCTTACTGCATAGTACTGCCGGGTTGGCCTAAAGGTTCAAGTACTGTGTCTGACATTCATCGCAAACCAATACATCCTGTGGCAGAGGATCGTACGGGTTTTATTCCAAACAAGTCTGTGGCAGAGACTTTTGTTCATGCTGCGTACTGGCTGCTAGGCAAGTGAGAGAGGCCTATCCAAGCGGGCAGGGATTGAGTTCCTCACGGGGAGTGCATTCAATTACAGGTGTTCAATTCCAAAGAATGTTCTAAAGAATACTAAGGAAAGGTATTTGAGCTTCCCTGCAACTTTCCTTCTGCCTCTTTCCTGCTACTTCCTTTATTACTTGTTCATTAAAGCATTGGAAAATATACTCAAGTGTTTGGTGTCTACATCGTCCAGAGGTAAACTCAACTGGACCCTAGACGTGAAACAGAGGTATCGAGATTGAAGGTAACAGCCTGCTTTAAACTAGCAGCTCCACCGAGAGTTAGTGCTACATATATACATATTTCGAAATGCTCCTTCTCTTGGCGATCTGTGTACCTGGGTCTGTGCAACAACCTACTTTTAGGATGAAACAAGTTCACAAATCAATCTTTTAATATATGATTTTATTATTTTTGTAACCTTAATTTTACAAATAAACAGGTAAATCTGAAAAGCTGCCTAAATACAGGAGTCATACATATATTTCAACCTGACACTTGGTGTCCAAAGTCGATACTAGCATCTGCCACCCAGGGCACAAGCACCACATCTCCTTGGACTGATGGGGGGGGGATTAGTTCTAACAGGGGGGATTTAGGGATGAGAATATCAGTGCTGGGGAAGTGGAATTTGGGGGTGAGAGGATTCAGGCTGGAGGGTAGGATTTGTGATAAGAGGGGGGATT
Source organism: Lithobates septentrionalis (assembly GCA_037952835.1). NCBI lineage: Eukaryota > Metazoa > Chordata > Amphibia > Anura > Ranidae > Lithobates > Lithobates septentrionalis. The sequence continues at coordinate 7,404,805 of JBBDGP010001277.1, read as the reverse complement.
TGTTGGAGAGGAGATGATTTGCGTTGGAAGGGTGAACTTTGTGTGTGTGGGCAGTGATTTGTGCTGGGAGGTGGGATTTGGAGTGGAGAAAAAAATGAGTTAGTGCTGGGAGGGGGATAGGGGGTGCAAGAGGATTTGTGTTGGGGTGGTTTGTGTTTGGGGGAGGGGGGATAATTAATGCTAGAATGTGGCTTTGGGTGGGAGAGGATTTGTGCTGAGGAAGTAGAATTTGGGGAGTAGATAAGATTTGTGCTAAGAGGATGGAGTGTGTTTGGGGGGTAGGGTATTTGTGCCAGGAGGGGGGAATGGGGGGATCAGTGCTGGCAGGGCATTTGGTGAGAGTAGAGGATTTGTGTTGCTAAGAGCAGTGGCGGAATTATAGGGGTCGCTGCGGTTGCCATGGCGACCGGGCCCCTTGCTGCAGGGGGCCCTTGAGGGCCCCCTGTATACAGTACTTTGATAGGAGGAGAGGAGCAGAGACAAGCTCCCCGTCCTAAGCAGAACTGTATTCGGCACTGTGCAGGGAGCTGCTCACATGGATTACAAAGTGAAAGCCGTGTGTGCTGTGCTCTTTGTCTCCCCCTACAGTGCAGTACCCGGCAGGAAGAGATAAAGTAAAGGTCTGCCGTTTTTTTTATCTACTGTATGTGTGTTTATATGTGTGTGAGCATGTATGTATATGTGCATGTGTGTGTGAGCGTGTATGTATATGTGCATGTGTGTGTGAGCATGTATGTATATGTGCATGTGTGTGTGAGCGTATATGTATATGTGAATGTGTGTGTGAGCGTGTATGTATATGTGTGTGTGAGCGTGTATGTATATGTGCATGTGTGTGTGAGCGTGTATGTATATGTGAATGTGTGTGTGAGCATGTATGTATATGTGCATGTGTGTGTGAGCGTGTATGTATATGTGCATGTGTGTGTGAGCATGTATGTATATGTGCATGTGTGTGTGAGCGTATATGTATATGTGAATGTGTGTGTGAGCGTGTATGTATATGTGTGTGTGAGCGTGTATGTATATGTGCATGTGTGTGTGAGCGTATATGTATATGTGAATGTGTGTGTGAGCATGTATGTATATGTGCATGTGTGTATGAGCGTGTATGTATATGTGAATGTGTGTGTGAGCATGTATGTATATGTGCATGTGTGTGTGTGTGTGTGTGTGAGCATGTATGTATATGTGCATGTGTGAGAGCATGTATATGCATGTGTGTGAGCATGTATGTATATGTGCATGTGTGTATGAGCGTGTATGTATATGTGCATGTGTGTGTGAGCATGTATGTATATGTGCATGTGTGTGTGTGTGTGTGTGTGTGTGTGAGCATGTATGTATATGTGCATGTGTGAGAGCATGTATATGCATGTGTGTGAGCATGTATGTATATGTGTGTATGTATGTGTATTCAGTGGCGGTGCGTCCATAGGGGCGCATGGGTGCCGCCCCCTCTCTCCAGGCACCCCTCTATCACAAATAAATAGATTCATGCATAGCGTGAATCTATCTATGGCCGCCCCTGCCCCCCCTATTCAGACGCCTGGTCCCTTTTTGGATGCGGGGCGCCTGAATGACACAGGCGGGGGTGTTTTTAATGCACTAAATAGGCTTCAAAATAGGTGAACTGTGAGTGCCATGCTTGGCGCTCACAGTCCACCCAGGTGTGTTAGAAAAGCGAATAAATATTTGCTTTCCTAACACTGAACCGCCTCTCCACCAATCAGGTGCTCAGGTCTGTTACCCGTCACCTGATTGGCTGAAACGACAGGCGCCGCTATTGGATGCCTATCAGGAGGAGAGGATGGGAGGAAACGCATGGAGGACCCCGCTCGTCGCCGTCACCCGCTGTCCCACCGAGACAGGGTAAGTTCCGGGCAGACTGCGAGCGGGCAGGGGGGGTCGCAGTGGCAGCAATTGATGGGCACAGTGACTGCGTTTGATGGGCACAGTGGCTGCGTTTTAGGGCACAGTGGCTGCGTTTGATGGGCACAGTGGCTGCGTTTTAGGGCACAGTGGCTGCGTTTGATGGGCTCAGTGGCTGCGTTTGATGGGCACAGTGGCTGCGTTTGATGGGCACAGTGGCTGCGTTTGATGGGCACAGTGGCTGCATTTGATGGGCACAGGGGTGACAATTGATGGGCACAGTGGCTGCGTTTGATGGGCACAGTGGCTGCGTTTGATGGGCACAGTGGCTGCGTTTGATGGGCACAGGGGTGACAATTGATGGGCACAGTGGCTGCGTTTGATGGGCACAGGGGTTGCAATTGATGGACACAGGGGTTGCAATTGATGGGCACAGTGGCAGCAATTGATGGGCACAGTGGCTGCGTTTGATGGGCACAGTGGCTGCATTTGATGGGCACAGTGGCTGCGTTTGATGGGCACAGGGGTGACAATTGGGCACAGTGGCTGCGTTTGATGGGCACAGGGGTTGCAATTGATGGGCACAGTGGCTGCGTTTGATGGGCACAGGGGTTGCAATTGATGGGCACAGTGGCTGCGTTTGATGGGCACAGTGGCTGCGTTTGATGGGCACAGTGGCTGCGTTTGATGGGCACAGTGGCTGCGTTTGAGGGCACAGGGGTTGCAATTGATGGGCACAGTGGCTGCATTTGATGGGCACAGTGGCTGCATTTGATGGGCACAGTGGCTGCATTTGATGGGCACAGTGGCTGCATTTGATGGGCACAGTGGCTGCATTTGATGGGCACAGTGGTGGCAATTGATGTGCACAGTGAGGCTGCAATTGATGCGTTTTTTTTTAAAGAATTTTTCAGTTTGCTTACGCCCCCCAAAAAATTTTGAGCACCATCTGCCATCTGGTTTATGTGTGTGTGCATTTATGTATATATATAAAATGTGTGTGTGTGTGTGTGTGTGTGTATTTATGTATGTGTGTGTGTGTGTATGTGTGTTTACATGTATATATGCACATTTTATGTATGCGCTTTTAATCCTGTTCCATTAGATCCGATTTTTTTTTTTTGCTTGTTCATAGTACCAGCAAAAAAAAATGCTGTTCATCTGAAAAGTGATCCATGCTCAAATCGCTTTTCAGAGGCATTTGACAGCCGGTAAAGAGGCAATATGTTGCCTACTGACCGCCTGTTTTAACCCCTTAAATGCATCATCACTATACTGCAACTGCATGCAATGCACACAGTTGCAGGGTGGTTGCAGTGCAGCCACTTCAAGGGTGCCCTGACTGGAAAAAGATTGAGAAACACCGACATAGAGGAACCCATCTCTCCATTTTCCTCCTGCAGCCCCTGAATGCCTGTGGGAGGGAGAGGAGGAGAAGCGGGGGGGGGGGGGAGAAAACGATTCCTTTACATGCAGCCACCCACTTGCGACCGGGCCCTGTCAGGGGGGCCCTCCATGGTTTCTTGCATCGGGGCCCTGAAGATTGTAGTTACGCCTCTGGCTAAGAGGACAATTTTGGAGAATATTATTTGTGCTGGGAGGTGAATTTTGGGGGAGGAAGAGGATTAAATCTGGGGGAAGGGATTTGGGAAAGATGATTTGTACTGGGAGGGGGGGTTTGAGGGTAGAAGATGAGTGCTAGGGCGGTTGGGGAAGAGGGGTTTCGTGTTTTAAGGAGAGAAGAGAGGATTAGTGCTAGGAGGGTGGAATCTGGGGGGGAATATTATCTGTATTATTTGCAGTGGCAGCTGGTAGTAATTTTTTTGGGGGGGGCGCAGACAGTGCACCCACAGCACTCAGATTTTCTGATTTGCTGGGAGGAGAATCAGTGTGAAAATCGCGAACATTCATTCGCTATTGTCACACAACTTGGGTGGGCTCGGTTCGCAATGCTCTTTTTTGAAGCCTATTAAAGCCTCTGGCTCTAATCACGTGCTTCAAACCCCCCCATTGGAATTCATGCATCCGGCGTCCTGCATGGGGGCCAGATACATAGATGGGGGGGTGGCGCCTAATGGATGGGCCGCCCCTGATTATTTGTGCTGGGTGGTGAGATATGGGAGAGCAGAGGATTTGTGCTGGGGTAGTGGAATTTTGGGGCGGGATTTGGATATTAAAAGGAATTTGACCCCCCGTATTCTGCACATTACACCAGCTTGACCCAAGTATTCTGTGCATTAAGTATTCCTGACCCCTGCACTTTGCATGTTATGCGCTCCTAAACTCCTAAACCCAACACTGACCAAAGCACGGTGAGTGTTGAGCTGATTATACACTTACGCCTCGTACACACGGTCGGATTTTCCGACGGAAAATGTTCGATGGGAGCTTGTTGTCGGAAATTCCCACCGTGTGTAGGCTCCATCGGACATTTTCCATCGGAATTTCCATCACACAAAATTTGAGATCTGGATCTCAAATTTTCTGACAACAGAACCTGTTGTCGTAAATTCCGTTCATGTGTAAACAATTCCGACCCACAAAGTTCATGCATGCTCAGAATCAAGTAGAAGAGCTGCACTGGCTATTGAACTTAATTTTTCTCAGCTCGTCGTACGTGTTGTACATCACCGCGTTCTTGACTTTCAGAATTTCCGACAACATTTGTGTGACCGTGTGTATGCAAGGAAAGTTTGAGCCAACATCCGTCGGAAAAAATCCATGGATTTTGTTGTCGGAATGTCAGATCGTGTGTACGGGGCATAAGTGTGTATAGCCAACTTAACAGACTATGTACACTGTATTGTACATTACAGACCCCTGCACTATATACACTATTAGGGATGAGCTCGATGTTCAAGAACGTAGGTTCGACTCAAACATCGGGTGTTCACCCGTTCGCCGAACAGCGAACAATATGGGACGTTCATGTGAAATTCGAGTGCCGCGGAATGCCCCATAATGCACTGCGAGATCACAGTGCATCAGTATCTGATGAATAGCCAAAGCATGCACCTGACCTGCATTTTTTGGCCAATCACAGCGCACTCTGCTGAGAGAGCCATAATTGGCCAAAGACAGGGTGCCTTTGGCCATTGATGGCTCAGGGGGACTAAGTACACGCCCCACACTATATTAGGCTGTTTCTAAAAGAGAGGGGTCCGTGGGACTTTATATGAGGAGATGACGTTGTCATCAGCCTCCATCCCTATTATTGTGTACAAAAGAGAAAAGAGAACAAGGAGGCGGGACTTTAAATGAAGTATGCGGAGGGTCAAGTGTCGTGTGGCATTATAATTGACATATATATATATATATATATATATATATATATATATATATATATATATATATATATATATATATATATATATATATATATATATATATATATATATATAAAGTATTCAGACCCCCTTAAATTTTTCACTCTTTGTTATACTGCAGCCATTTGCTAAAATCATTTAAGTTCATTTTTTTCCTCATTAATGTACACACAGCACCCCATATTGACAGAAAAACACAGAATTGTTGACATTTTTGCAGATTTATTAAAAAAGAAAAACTGAAATATCACATGGTCCTAAGTATTCAGACCCTTTGCTCAGTATTTAGTAGAAGCACCCTTTTGATCTAATACAGCCATGAGTCTTTTTGGGAAAGATGCAACAAGTTTTTCACACCTGAATTTGGGGATCCTCTGCCATTTCTCCTTGCAGATCCTCTCCAGTTCTGTTTGGTTGGATAGTAAACGTTGGTGGACAGATATTTTTAGGTCTCTCCAGAGATGCTCAATTGGGTTTAAGTCAGGGCTCTGGCTGGGCCATTCAAGAACAGTCACGGAGTTGTTGTGAAGCCACTCCTTCGTTATTTTAGCTGTGTGCTTAGGGTCATTGTCTTGTTGGAAGGTAAACCTTCGGCCCAGTCTGAGGTCCTGAGCACTCTGGAGAAGGTTTTCGTCCAGGATATCCCTGTACTTGGCCACATTCATCTTCCCCTCCATTGCAACCAGTCGTCCTGTCCCTGCAGCTGAAAAACACCCCCACAGCATGATGCTGCCACCGTCATGCTTCACTGTTGGGACTGTATTGGACAGGTGATGAGCAGTGCCTGGTTTTCTCTACACATACCGCTTAGAATTAAAGCGGGATTCCGTCCGTAAAAAAATAAATAATTAAAAGTCAGCAGCTACAAACACTGTAGCTGCTGACTTTAAATAAGTACTTACCTGTCCTGGGTGCCCGCGATGTCGGCTGCCCAAGGCCGATCCGTCCCTCGGCTCTCGGGTCCCGGCACCGCCATCCTAACTAAGAGAAACAGGCAGTGGAGCCTTATGGCTTCACTGCCTGTTTCCTACTGCGCATGCGCAAGTTGCGCAGCGCTTTGTGAATGGGACGCGATGTGTTGTGGGACACACACAGTTCCCATAACACACCGCCCCCCATTCCCCAGAAGACAACGCGGGGAGGAGAAGAGACAACATCACCGTGGCATAGGAAGAGGCAGATTAGGAAGACTGCCTAGCAACAGCCATTTCACGTAAGTTAAATAATTTTTTTTTCTTTTCCTCTATTTTTTTAGGTTTTTTTTTTGTGCTTTTTTTTTTTTGCAGGGTGAACCTCCACTTTAAGGCCACAACGTTCTATCTTGGTTTCATCAGACCAGAGAATCTTATTTCTCACCATCTTGGTGTCCTTCAGGTGTTTTTTTAGCAAACTCCATGAGGGCTTTCATGTGTCTTGTACTGAGAAGAGGCTTCCGTCAGGCCACACTCCCATAAAGCTCTGACTGGTGGAGGGCTGCAGTGATGATTGACTTTCTACAACTTTCCCGACTGCATCTCTGGAGCTCAGCCACAGTGATCTTTGGGTTCTTCTTTACCTCTCTCACCAAGGCTCTTCTCCCCCGATAGCTCAGTTTGGCCAGACGGCCAGCTCTAGGAAGGGTTCTGGTCATCCCAAATGTATTCCATTTAAGGATTATGGAGGCCACTGTGCTCTTAGGAACCTTAAGTGCAGCAGCAATTTTTTTGTAACCTTGGCCAGATCTGTGCCTTGCCATAATACTGTCTCTGAGCTCTTCAGGCAGTTCCTTTGACCTCATGATTCTCATTTGCTCTGACATGCACCGTGAGCTGTAAGGTCTTATATAGACAGGTGTGTGACTTTCCTAATCAAGTCTAATCAGTATAATCAAACACAGCTGGACTCAAATGAAGGTGTAGAATCAACTCAAGGATGATCAGAAGAAATGGACAGCACCTGAGTTAAATATATGAGTGTCACAGCAAAGGGTCTGAATACTTAGGACCATGTGATATTTCAGTTTTTCTTTTTTAATAAATCTGCAAAAATGTCAACAATTCTGTGTTTTTCTGTCAATATGGGGTGCTGTGTGTACATTTATGAGTAAAGAAAATGAGCTTAAATGATTTTAGCAAATGGCTGCAATATAACAAAGAGTGAAAAATTTAAGAGGGTCTGAATACTTTCCGTCCCCACTGTATATATATAAAGGAGTAGGACATTGGTTTCATAATTCATATTCGATAGAAAATTGATATACTACACATATATATGACATATCTATAATATATGTAAAGAAGTAGCACATTTGTCTCATAATGCATATTCAATAGAAAATTATTATACTACACATATAATTAAATACCTGCATGGAGTAAGATCATAAAAAAACTTTATTTCATACAGTAATACATAATACATAAATAGTCCAAAAAATGAATGGCACAGGATACATTTTGAAAAGCCCAAAATTGGATAGCACATGATAAGAATATAGTCAGATACATAATGCATACACAGAATCCACAATGATGTGGTAGGGTGAAGTATGTGATTTGAACACGACATCTGTTAACTAAATGCGCTTTGTGACTTAATGTCACTCATCAGGAGCAATCGTGTACACGTGCAAGGTATCTCTGTAATGATATGTTGTTCCCGGCCCCTTCCTTAACAACCAGCTATATACAGTGTAAAAAGAAAAACGCAAAACGGCATTCCCGGCAAAATCACGGTAAAGCGTGGTACTTGTGCTTTGGTTGCGGGTCCATTGAAGTCTATTACATGCAAAACGCTGCATTTTGTGGGAAAAAAGTCCACAACCCTTTACAAAAACGCAGAGGCACAAAAATGCCTTGATGTGAGCATGTTCTATAGGAACTAATGTTAAAAAATTTCCCTGCATTTCTGCAAAATGCAAAATGCATCAAAAAACATATTAGTGTGAATCAAGCCTAATGGGGCGTACACACGGTCGGACATTCTAGAAAGCTAGGTCCGACGTACTTGCCGCCAGACTTCCGGCGGACTACCGCCGGACTTTCTGAACGGCCGGACTTGCCTACACACGGCCGGACTTTCCAGAATCCGGTCTTCCCGACGGACTTCCGCCGGACTTTCAGAATGAACGGACTTTCCCACACACGGACAAGTCCGTTCATTTTGAACGTGACTCGGGTACAACGGGACTAGAAAAGGAATTCAATCTCGCCGCTTTTTTTGGCGAGATTGAAACCTTGCGAGCCCCGTCGCAGGCCCTTAGGTCTGGTATGGAACTTTAAGGGGAACCCCCTACGCCGAAAAACCGGCGTGGGGGTCCCCCCAAAATCCATACCAGACCCCGATCCGAGCACGCAGCCCGGCCGGTCAGGAAAGGGGGTGGGGACGAGCGAGCGCCCCCCCCCTCCTGAATCGTACCAGGCCGCATGCCCTCAACATGGGGGGGGGTGCTTTGGGGGAGGGGGCGCCTTACGGTGCCCCCCCACCACAAAGCACCTTGTCCCCATGTTGATGAGGACAAGGGCCTCTTCCCGACAACCCTGGCCATTGGTTGTCGGGGTCTGCGGGCGGGGGGCTTATCGGAATCCGGGAGCCCCCTATAATAAGAGGGCCCCCAGATCCCGGCCCCCCCACCCTATGTGAATGAGTATGGGGTACATGGTACCCCTACCCATTCACCTAGGTAAAAAGTGTCAATAATAAAACACAACACAGGTTTTTAAAATAATTTATTAAACAGCTCCGGGGGGGTCTTCTTCCGTCTTCGGGGGTCCCTCTGGTTCATCTTCTCAAGGCATCCGGTTGGTTCTTCTCCGCTCTCCGGCCTCTTCTCCCGGTGTCCCAGGTCTTCGGCCGGCCCCTCCGCTGTCTTCATGTAGCTCTATTGCCAGCGGAGGTCCGGACTTCTGGGCTTCTGGGCTTCTTGTCTTCTCTTCTCTTCCCCCAGATGTTGACACGATGCTCTCTCCGGCTGGACTGGTCTCTGAGGGCTGCGTTGTGACTTATATAGGCGGAGACCCCGCCCCCATATGATGTCACAGTCCCTGGGCATGCTGGGACTGTGACGTTTTAGGTGGCGTGGTCGACCACGCCCCCTAAAACGTCACAGTCCCAGCATGCCCAGGGACTGTGACATCATATGGGGGCGGGGTCTCCGACTATATAAGTCACAACGTCGGACCAGCATACAGACGAACAGGCTTTCCGTCAGGAACTGAGTCCGGCGGAGTTACGACGTAAAGATTTGAAGCAGGCTTCAAATCTAAAGTACGTCGGATTTCCGTCCGAAACGGTCCGTCGGAAGTCCGATGGAGACCACACACGGTCGGCGGCGTCCGTCGGACTTTTGCAGGTGAAAAGTCCGACCGTGTGTACGCCCCATTACTGAAAATCCACACAAAGCTGTGTGACCTAGTAGACTGAATGGAAGTATTTTCTTTCCTCAGACTCATTCAGCATTTCACAATATGAATGGACTTGAAAAGCAGGAGATACAATTGCAAGCTATTCACAGCATAACAGTAAATCACCAAATAAAGTTGCAGCAATAGATATTCAGTGTAGAACTTGCTGACTGAAGTTGGCAAAAATAAAATATTAATATGTAATATTTCATATTTACCTGATTAAAAAATACATTGACTAGTAATTGACACTGGATGTACTAAACACAGCCAAAGAACTTTATTAAAGTACACACGGTAGGTGTACAATGTCCTATCCTTCTTTTAGTGTCATTTTAAACTGGACAAATGATTAAATAAAATGTATTCTTTTTATCTGTAGTAACACTGGCCGAAAGTAAAATCTGTGCATTCTTTGAGTTTTGTTAAATGAGAAGTATGTACAAAGCTTTTTTGGCCATACTCTTTTCTGGGCCACAGCAGTGCATTTATTTCTGCACTCCCATCACCCAGATTCAGTTGACAGTGGGCTAAAGCTCGTGGTCAGCTGATTTTACAGAGCTGGTCCAGGCTCTAGAAGGTGTCCAGACTTGAAAATTAAATCTGAGGGGGGAGATGGGCGGAGCCTAACAGAGCAGACATGCATTGTTAGAGCTCCACACCGCTGAGGAGAGAAGAGAAGGACAAAGCGGACCCTGCAGGCTCAAAAGGTATCCATTTGAACCTTTTTGCCCCTGGGAACAAACTGTGAAAGTTTGGGCAGGAAATTTGGTACTGGGAGGAAAGCGTGGCAGAAATAAAAATCACCTCACAAAGAGCTCACAGGCACTCACTGCAGCTGAAGCAGCTCCAGTCACCTCACAATATAGAGCATCAGGGAGCTCTCACAGACAGAAAATGTCACAGCAAGACTCTCCATTTGAGTCAGATACAGAACAAATCCTCTCACAAACTTCTCCACAAGCCTCCTCAGCATCCCCAGTAATATTATTACAATTTGAAAAGATGCTTCATAAGGCTTTAAAACAAACCTCAGACCAAATAACAAACAGCCTAACCAAAGAAATAAGAGAGCTGGGAAACCACACAGCAGCCTTAGAAATAAAAATGGATGAAATTGAAATTACAACCCAAGAAAATATAACAGAATTGGAACAATTAAAAGAAGAGAATTTAATACTTCAAACTAAGCTCGAAGATTACGAAAATAGAGCCAGACGTTCAAACTTGCGCATAAGGGGAATACCTGAAACTGTGACAGACCTGCAATCTACTATTACTGCTCTATTACAAGAACTAAAGCCAGATATCCCTATTGAACGTTTAGAACTGGACAGAGTACACAGAGCCCTCACAGCCAAAAAGAAAGATGGACCCCCACGTGATATAATCACAAAATTTCATTATTACAGAACGAAAGAACAAATACTAATTGCTGCAAGAGAAAAAAAGGAACTTAATTTTCAAGGACACAATTATCAAATTTTTGCTGACTTATCCCAACTTGCTATTACTAAAAGACGATCCATGAAACCTCAACTAATGGAACTGCAACGCCACAACATTATGTATCAATGGGGCTTCCCCTTTTCAGTCAGATTTAACCACCAAGGTACAATTTACAGAAGCAGATCAGCAGATGAACTACAACAAACCCTTTTAAAATTAAATCTGACAGAAACCACAAGCAGCAACTCTCCCACACGCAGAAGAATGGCATCTTCACCTTCAGGCAGCACCCAGAAAATTCCAGAACAAAATGGGAATCATCATTCTCACAAAAGAGGCCGTTATGCCACATCATCCATGGACCAAGAAGATTCAATGGACTGACATCCTAATTCCTGATATCTCTTCATTTATTATACTAAGAGATGGTTCTCTATAAAAAACCTGTATTTATAATTGAATGTAACTGCATTCTGATAGTCACACACTGTGTGGGATCATATTACATTCCAGTTATAGTTCTTATTACTTCTGATTCATATAGCCTTAGAATATATAAGTGAAATAAGGAAATTCTTGTTCAGTTATATATTATCAGGTAATAACAATAGATTTATTACTTTTTAGGACAAATATGTTCAATAATCCAGAAGTAATGGAAGCTTTTTCTTTTTTTTCTTAAAACAAATATATTATTACCTAACTAGTTCCTAGAATTATGTTTTGTTTATTCCAATCTGAAGCAATACAACCTCAATTTTATGAGTTAAAGCGGTTGTATACCCGCAAATTTTTTTTTTTTTTTTTTTAACCCTGTAAAGCAAAAGGCATAATGAGCTAGTATGCACCGCATACTAGCTCATTATGAAATACTTACCTTAGAACGAGGCGTCGGTATCTTACCTGGTCCACGCCGAGGGAGCTGTCATGTTGCCTCGGCGTGTCTTCCGGGTATCGCGGTTCCAGCGCTGTGAGTGGCTGGAGCCGCGATGTCATCACTACCGCGCATGCGCGCGGGAGATTTTTTACTCGGCAAGGTCCGGCAGCTGCCGGGCTTCAGCCGAGAATCCCCTGTGCGCATGCGCCGCTGCAGTCAGCGGCGCATAGCAAGGGGAATATCTCCTAAACCGTAAAGGTTTAGGAGATATTTTTTTTACCTACAGGTAAGCCTTATTATAGGCTTACCTGTAGGTAAAAGTTACCAAAAAGACTATACAACCGCTTTAACATATCTAAACAGTTACATATGAATAAAATATGTAATTGTTTACTCTAAAAGGGTTAAAATCCCAAAATAATTCAAACTATCTTCATCAATACCAAAGTTATTAACAGTACCTTTCTAACTGAATTATTTAGCCTAGGGCAAGACTAACCATATACAACCACCCTGGAATAAATAATTTCAACAAAAACTATATTCTGCACTCCAATTAATGAAACATCATTTTGATGTCTTTTGACATAGCACTTCTCTCCTGTAAGCGGAAGATCCGTGTACCCCCATTAGCCCTCCTCATTCTCCCAACCATATTATGTGGGAGTGTGACGAAGGCACTTATTCCCCTGAGAGAGATATTTATTCTCTTTCACGGATAAATTGTGATTACTTGCAAAAAATAATTTATACAATGTATCATCTAATCTCATATGTTTTTTGTTTACTCTTTACTCCAGAATTCACTGATTTCTTTCCTATCTTTTCATCTCTTCAGTCCACACAGGTTGATCTGCGCAGTCAGCTCTGCATAACAAAAAGTAAGTCAAAACTATTTGATCTGTTGCCATGGCACCACTGAATATACTTTCCCTGAATGTTCAGGGAATAAATGTCCCTCAAAAAAGGACCAAAGCCTTCCATACTTTCCATAACAAGAAGGCTCACATAGTATGCCTCCAAGAAACACACTTCACCAAAGATTCTACTCCAAAATATATTTCTCCTTTTTATCAACAAATGTACACGTCTTCTGCCTGTACCAAGCAAAGGGGAACTCTAATTGCATTTCACCGATCCACACCATTCACCTTATCATCAGAAATTAAAGACCCAGAAGGTAGATACCTGATACTCATGGGTTATATAATGGATACAGCAATCACGTGATTTCCTACTACGCTCCTAACAAACAACCTACACCATTCCTCTCACATATATTACAAGTGATTAATACACACAAAATAGGAACAGTGATAATGTGTGGGGATTCGAACCAGGTCCTCCTCCCATTTCTAGATAAATCACCTTTTACACCATCCAAAATAACCTCTAGATTGCCTTTTTCTCAACTTCTTTCCAAATACAATCTGGTAGATTCGTGGAGAGAAAGTAACCCAATGAAAAAGAAATTCACTTATTTCTCGCACCCTCATCAAACCTTCACCAGAATAGATCATATTTTTCTAACAATAGGAATGCTACCAGAAATTATTGCATCAGATATAATTCAGATTCCGTGGTCTGACCATAATGCAGTATACACTACTATAGCCTCAGCCATACCAAAAGCGCATGACCCAACGTGGTACTTACCGGACATAATGCTCAAACACCCACTACATCAGATGGCCATTGAACAAGCTTTAAAGGAATACATATCAATTAATAATACAACAGACATCTCCCCAATAACACTGTGGGAAGCTCATAAGCCTGTCTTGTGTGGTACAATACAAAGACAAATGGCACTATTTAAACGGGAACGCAAAAATCTAGCAAAAAACTAGAACTTAATTTTAATGCAGCCTACATATCATTCCAAGATAATCCATCTCAGAGTACAAAATCTCATCTGGAAAAATCTAGATTGGAATACGATCTATTTCTCACTGAGTCAGTTGATAAATCCCTCAAACGCTCCAAACACAATTTCTACATGAATACAAACAAACCAGGTACATATTTGGCTCGGGCATTAAATTCAACTAACAAATCTTTCAAACCAATACGTTTGAAATTATCAAAAAATGTTTATACTTGTAATTCAGTTAAAATAGTCCATAAATTTCACTCACATCTCGCAACTTTATACAAGACAAACAATGAATTTAATCCTACAGAGGCTGAATCCTTCTTCTCAAAAATAACCTTACCTGAGTTATCTCAGAATCAAAAAAGCAGTTTGGATGAGCCTATAACTATAGATGAAGTTGCTAACGCCATAAAAGACCTAAAACTTAACAAAAGACCAGGCCCAGACGGCTACTCGGCTTTATACTATAAAACATTCTCAGAAATACTCTCTCCCATTCTCACTGAAACTTTTAACAAACTTCTAGATGGACATTCTTTTCGGCAAGAAACACTAATGGCAATTGTTTGTATGATCCCAAAACCCCTTTCTGATGATACTTCCTGTGTGAATTATCGGCCTATCTCTCTGTTAAACCTTGATATTAAATTATTAGCAAAAATAAAAGCAAAACGCCTCAATAGCATTATAGGAAAATTAATACATAGAGATCAAGTAGGCTTCATGCCAAATAGACAGGCAGGCGATAATATACGCAGGGCAGTGTTATTGGCACATATTGCTAAAAAACGGAAAATCCCTTTATGTTTTCTATCTCTCGATATTAAGAGGGCATTTGACACAGTATCCTGGCAATATATGCAATATTCATTACAAAAATGGGGTTTTGGACCCCACTTTTTAACATGGATCAAAGCATTATATAATAAACCCAAAGCCTATATAAAATATGCTGGATACAAATCTGAAGCCTTTAATATCGAAAGAGGTACACGACAGGGTTGCCCATTATCTCCCTTATTATTTGCCCTTATACTCGAACCCCTGGCCCAATACATCAGAACAAACCAAACTATAACTGGCATTGAAGTAGGAGGTATTACACACAAATTATGTATATTTGCAGACGATATATTACTTTTTCTATCATCACCACAGGTCTCTGGTCCTAACTTAATACCAGCTCTTGATGGATTTGCAGCCCTATCCGGCCTTATGATTAATCCTAAGAAATGCCTAGTGCTTAATATTTCACTCACAAACATGGAATTGATCCCGGCTAGGGCTGCACTCCCATTCACATGGGCAGAAAAATCAATCCCATATCTTGGAATTCATTTAACAGCATCTCATTCTGACTTATTCTCAACCAATTATCCTCCTGTATTAAGACAGATCACAAATCTAATAAAACAATGGTCGCAACTTCCTTTATCCTGGATAGGGAAGATTAATGCAATCAAAATGACTATTCTACCCAAATTGCTTTATCTATTCAGAGTCCTCCCTATTCCAATTCCTTCCTATTTTTTGAGAATAGTACAAAAAAGAGCAACTTCGTTTATATGGGGCTCTTCTAAACCACGTATACCTATACACACACTACATCTTCCCAAAAATAAAGGAGGCCTAGGATACCCTAATTTTACTAACTACTACAGAGCAGCACATTTGGCCAGTCTGTCCAAATACCATGCAAAACAGGAAATCCCATTATGTGTATTTATAGAGGCTTCAGAAAATGACCCTCTATTAATATCAAACTTATTATGGCTTGATCCGAAAGACCGCTTTAAAATTCATAATCCCATAACTAAACACTTCTTATCTCTCTGTGATAAACTAAAAACCAAATATCAGTTACAATCTCCACACAATCCTCTCCTTTCTTTTATCAGAAATCCGGCCTTTTATCTGGCATGGATCTACCCAAATTCTTTTAAAGCTTGGACAACATCAGGCATTCAGACACTAAATGACTTCATAGCATCTAAATCATTCCTTTCATTCCCATCGCTTAGAGAAAAATATGATCTACCAAACTCTGAGATATTTAGATATCTCCAAATCAAAAATTTCTATACACCATTCCTAAAGGGGGATACACCATTATCCCAATTATCCATTTTTGAATCAATCTGTACAAAAGATCCATTTGCTAAAGGTACAATTTCATCACTTTATAATCAATTATATGGAGTAGCAAATCTTAATAGACCCTCTTACGTTCAGAGGTGGGAGGAGGACCTGGGACGAACTTTAGAAGACACGGACTGGTCTAACATATGGCTCACATCTAAGTCATCTTCACCCAACATCTTAGCACTGGAGACAAATTATAAAGTCCTAACTCGCTGGTACCTTGTACCCGCTAGAGTGGCAAAATATTCACCTAATACCTCAGCTCTTCGTTTTCGAGGATGCCCAGAAATAGGCACACATTTACACATATGGTGGACGTGCCCAGTAATCCAAACCTTCTGGAAGGAAGTCTTCGTGATTGCATCTAAACTATTTAAAAAAATAATACAACCAGATCCATATATAACTTTACTTAATCTAAAACCGGAATGGTTAACACTCTCTCAATTCAAACTTATGATCCAACTAATAACGGCTGCAAAACAAACAGTGGCCAAGGCATGGAAATCTCCTACATTTGTACTAGCAGAAACAATTCACAGAATGAATAATACAATGTCCCATGCTAAGATGGTAGCCATCGATCAAAATCAAATTCCAAAATTTGAAAAACTTTGGCATCCTTGGATAAAACAACAGTTCCTGTCAAATTTCAATGACTCTGTCCTGTTGCCATGGTAACAGATTAAATGACTTACAGAGACACCCATTCTAAGGCTTCAAAGAGAACTAAAAAGAATAATAAACTGACGAGCGGGACAACCTTGTGGACCATACCTCTACCTTTCTACCCTTTTTCTTCTTTCTCTTTCCTTTTCTCCACCTTACGATTAAAGCTCATTATCAGAATTTATTTGACCTATATACACTCTACCTGTAAACAATATGTATAGTAGGTATAAATCAATTAAATACCTACAAAAGTAACTAAGGAAATGATATATATCTTTAATTTAGGTTTACGTGAACCCAATGTTTAATATTTGAAATTTCATGATATTTACCTATATAAACCCTACTGTAAAACAATGAGCTTACTTTATAGATCCTTGTAAACTTACTTTATGTATCTTTATAATATTGTATACTCAATAAACTTCTTTTGACAAGGAAAATTAAATCTGAACTCCAGCTAACACTTTTTAAGCTGCAGCAGTTTTATTTTTTCTTTTCGAAAACAGTGGTGGTGCGTCCATAGAGGGCGCAGGAGCGCCACCCCCTCTCTCCTGCACCCGCCAATCTTCAATAGATAGATTCATGCATGCATCTGATTTGATTGACAACAGCCGGAGCCAATGCTATCAATCTATCCAATAAGGACCCCATACAGCGACTGGAGCTGCTGTGCTCCTCCCTGTCGCTGGAATGACCGGGTTCAGGTAAGAAAAAGGGTGGGGGGGTGGTGCTGCAGCCCAAAACGTATTTTACCTTAATGCATAGAATGCATTAAGGTGAAAATCCGTGAGGGTTTGCAACCCCTTTAAGCTCCATGCACACTAGAGTTTTTTTAAGCTCTTAGAAGCTGTTATTAGCATTTTTTTCTGCTTCTAGAAGCTAAATAGTGTTACCCTATGTGTCCATGCACACTTCTTTAGTCTATTAGCATTTTTTGAGCTTTGGCGTCTAGGAGCAAAAAAAAAAAAAGTTTCTGTAGAGTTTCTAAACCGCTGGCAACAAAAGTGAGTACACCCCTAAGTGAAAATCTCCAAATTGGGCCCAAAGTGTCAATATTTTGCGTGGTCACCATTATTTTCCAGCAGGGTCTTAACCCTCTTGGGCATTGAGTTCTCCAGAGCTTCACAGATTGCCACTGGATTCCTCTTCCATGATGACATCACAGTGCTAGTGGATGTTAGAGACCTTGCGCTCCTCCACCCTCTGTTTGAGGATGCCCCACAGAAGCTCAATAGGGTTTAGGTCTGGAGACATGCTTGGCCAGTCCATTACCTTTACCCTCAGCTTCTTTAGCAAGGCAGTGGTCGTCTTGGAGGTGTGTTTGGGGTCATTATCATGTTGGAATAATGCCCTGTGGCCCAGTCTCCGAAGGGAGGGGATCATGTTCTGCTTCAGTATGTCACAGTACATGTTGGTATTCAGGTTCCCTCAATGAACTGTAGCTCCCCAGTGCCGGCAGCACTCATGTGGCCCCAGACCATGACACTCCCACCACCATGCTTGACTGTAGGCAAGACACACTTGTCTTTGTACTCCTGGTTGCTGCCACACATGCTCAACACTATTTGAACCAAATAAGTTTATCTTGGTCTCATCAGACCACAGGACATGGTTCTAGTAATCCATGTCCTTAGTCTGCTTGTTTTCTTTACTGTTTCCCGGGCTTTCTTGTGCTTCATCTTTAGAAGAGGCTTCCTTCTGGGACGACAGCCAAGCAGACCAATTTGATGCAGTGTGCGGCGTATGGTCTAAGCAGTGACAGGCTGACCCCCCCACCCCTGCAACCTCTGCAGCGATATTGGCAGCGCTCATACGTCTATTCCTCTGGATATGACGCTGAGCATGGGCGCTCAACTTCTTTGGTTGACCGTGGCGAGGCCTGTTCTGAGTGGAACCTGTCCTGTTAAACCGCTGTATGGTCTTGACCACTGTGCTGCAGCTCAGTTTCAGGGTCTTGGCAATCTTCTTATAGCCTAGGCCATCTTTATGTAGCAACAATTTTTTTTTCAGATCCTCAGAGAGTTCTTTGCCATGAGGTGCCATGTTGAAGTTCCAGTGATGAGTATGAGAGAGTGAGAGCAATAACACCAAATGTAACACACCTGCTCCCCATTCACACCTTAGACCTTGTAACACTAACGAGTCACATGACACCGGGGAGGGAAAATGGCTAGTTGGGCCCAAATTGGACATTGTCACTTAGGGGTGTACTCACTTTTGTTGCCAGCGGTTTAGACATTAATGGCTGTTTGTTAAGTTATTTTGAGGAGACAGCAAATTTACACTGTTATGCAAGCTGTACACTCACTACTTTACATTGTAGCAAAGCATAATTTCTGATTTCTGCAGTGTTGTCACATGAAAAGATATAATGAAATATTTACAAAAAAGTGAGGGGTGTACTCACTTTTGTGAGATACTGCAGATATATATATATATAAAGGAATTTAAAAAGAATAAAAGAGACATAGGTAGATGTTACCTTTAGTGAAAACTGTATGTCAAAAGGATCATTAGATTATTATTATTATTGTTATTGTTATTCAGGATTCATATAGCGCCAATAGTTTGTGCAGTGCTTTACTATATAGGAACTGCTTTAACAGAAGTCAAAGCAAGTCGTACTAAAGTTGGACCTAAAGTAGTGCAGGAACCTTTTTCTAAGTTGGAGCAACTCAAGTCACACCAATCAGAACGGTTCCATTGCATTGAATGGGGTGCGACTTCTGATTCGACGAGTGCTCCAAAGTCAGAGCACTTGTCGCATCAGTGTGAACCAGTCCTTATAGACACAAGTATTTTGAGTGCGCTAAAGTTTTGGGGTTTTATTTTCTTTACTACATGAGGGCAGACAGTACAGTTACAATACAATTCAATACAGGAGGAATCAGAGGGCCCTGCTCTTTAGCGCTTACAATCTAAAATGAATTAATAGATAATAGGTCCAGAGATACAGGTAGCTAAGTTTATATTTAAAGTGAAGTTTCACCCCCCCAAAAAAAATTCATTAATGTGCATAAAAAAAAACATTTGGAGAACATTTTTTTTTTTACTCACCTCTTAATGCCTGTTGCTAGGGGATCCCCAGTAATCTGCCTCCTTCAGCGCCTGGGCTCCTGACGTCACTTCCCTCGGCACAGGAAAGGAGATCATCTCTCCCCCCTCCCTCTTGTCCATTATCTGGGACACGTCACAGGTCCCAGATGATTGCGCGGCCAGTCACGGCGCGCTGTGCTGCTCGCGCATGCGCAGTGGGTGTACGGCTGTGAAGCCACAACCGGGCGCCCACAGTTACAATGCCAGCGCCACCGAGCGGAGGGGTTGATGAGCGGGGCTTCGATCCCCTGCATCGCTGGACCCTGGGACAGGTAAGTGTCCGATTATTAAAAGTCAGCAGCTGCAGTATTTGTAGCTGCTGACTTTTAATTCTCTTTTTTTTTGTAAGCGGAACTCTGCTTTAAGGAGTAACTCCACTTTTGTTATTGAAAAAACCAAAACATCAGTGTACATTGCAGGGATTTCAATACACGTTGTAGATTGGTAGCTTTTGTTCCTATGAAGAAATAACAGTTTGTTTCACTATGTCCTGTGGATGCTGATTCTAAATAAGGGGGGTCTGTTTCATTATAATCAGCTGGTGCACTCTCTGTGTTCTAATGAGAAAAACTTCAGGGTCTGCATTCCTAGTATTTAATCCTTAGGGAGTACCGCACCAAAAAACTGAAATTCCTGTTGCAAGGGAGTGCCTAAAATGTGACCTGGGCAGACATTTGGGAAAGTCAATTATACAAGCAAGAAATCATATTTATGACCGTATTGCATTTAATTTTGCAGAAAATTACAGCAGCTGCAGATTGAAAAGGAAAGGTAATTTTTAACAAATAAAATGGTTCTACAGGCTAAAGATTTTTTACTTTAATACATTTTCTGCATCAAGGTAAGAAACCTTTTAGGTGCAGCTTCCCTCCAGCGCCCTCCTAACTACTTACCTGGGCCGATCTCGGTCAAGCACTGTGCATGACAGCAGTACACTGCTCTCTCTCTCTTCCTCCTCAATGGACTCAGTGAGAGCAGTTGGTGCTATTGGCTTCCACTGCTGTCAATCAATTCCAGTGACAAGAGAGCGGGGGGCATGGCCAAGCCACACTACATATGCCAATAGACGCACACAATTCGTCTTGCATTCGAGCCTGCATAAGTCCCCCCCAACAAGCAGATTGCCAGGGGAGTACTTGAAGGAGTAGTAGCCAGGAGAGCCAACAGGGACCCCAGAAGAGGAGAATCAAGGCTGCTCTGTGCAATACCTTTGTATGGCATGTTTGTTATCTACAAAAAATAAAAATAACCGTTATTATTGCTTTCAATTGCAAAAAGGCTCGTGAAGCAACTTTTATTTTATATTATTTATTATATTATTATAACCGCTATATTTATGTTTATATATTTATTATAACTGATTTATTAGTCATTTTTTATTTGCTATATTTTTATTCCATGAAAGTGGAGTTACTCTTTAAATTGATTTCCTGTAAAAGATGAGATGGGTCCCAGCCCCACCCAACTTCCGTGCTCCCCTATTGCTCCATTATGATAATTACAATGGTTATAGAAAAGAATCCATTTAAAACAATCAAATGTTGTTGCTTTACAATCTGAAATGAAGAAGGACACGCAGTGCAACCTATAATATCCAAGTGAAATATATAACACCAACATGTCACAAATAAGTAAAAGCAATTAAAAAAGAGAATCACTAAGTTGAAAAAAGGATCACCCCCTTATGTCAGTATTTTGTTGAACCACCTTTTGCTTTAATTCCAGCCTTTAGTCTGTTGGGATGTCTCTACTAACTTTGCACATCTAGACTTTGCAATATTTGCCCACTCTTCTTTGCAGAACTGCTCAAGTTCAGGTAAATGTGACTTTTGTGAACTGCAGTCTTCAAGTCATTCCCCAGATTTTCAACGGGTTTAGGTCTGGTCTCTGATTAGGCCATGCAAGGACATTCACCTTTTTTTCTACTTCAACCATTGTGTGCTCATTTTTGCTGTGTGCTTTGGGTTATTGCCTTGTTGAAAAGTAAACCTTCCCCCCATTGACAACTTTCTGGAAGAGGGCAGCAGGTTTTACTCAAGAATTTAGTAATTTTGCCAAATCTATTTTTCTTCTATCCTGACAAGCGCTTCAGTCCTTAATACAGAGAAACACCGCCCATATCAGGATATTACCACCTCCATGCTTTATTGTAAGAATGATGTTATTTGGATGGTGTGCTGTATTGGATTTTCACCAGACATATTGTTTGGTGTTGAGGCCAAATAATTCAATTTTAGTCTCATCTGACCATAACGCCTATTTCCATGCGGCCTCAGAATCTTCAAGGTGTGTTTTGGCAAAGCTCAGTCATGACTGCTTGTGGCCTTTCTTGAGGAGTGGCTTTTTTTCTTGGAGAATTGTGGAGAATTTGTGATATTGTTGTCACATACACACAATGACCACTCTATGTCATAAATTCCTGAAACTGCTTCAGAGTTGCTGTAGGCCTCTTGGTGGCCTCTCTGACCAGTTTCCTCCTGGCTCTTTCATCCAGTTTGGTGCGAGGTCCTGATCCAGGGTGGGTCTGTGTTGTACCAAATACCTTCCACTTCTTGATAATAGAGTTCACGGTGCTTATAGGCATTGATAAAGCCTTTGACATTTTTTTTTGTATACATTTCCTGACTTGTGCCTGTCTACAACTTTATCCTGTAGATCTTTTGACAGTGCCTTGTCACCCATCATTGATTGTTTGCTTCAGTTGCACTACCATAGACTGAAATGCTCCAGGAAAGTTCTGTTTGTGCTGAGCTAATCTAAATGACCACAGCTGATCACAGCTGAACATCAAATGGCTTTGTGTGCCATTGAAAAGGTATTTAACTACACCTGATTGAGTTTACTAGTCATTTTTAGGAGAGAGGGTGATATCTTTTCCAACTTAGTGATTCTCTTCTCGATTTTTTTAAATTTATTTCTGACATGGATGATTCTTTTCTATACCCAGGGGTGATTCTTTTCTATATACACTGTATATGATGGACATCTTCAAAGACCAAACGAGAGGCTTGAAAGGTGGAAGGAGGCAAAGACAGGCTAGACTTCTACAAAATCTAGATTTGTATAAAACTGCCTTTAATGCTCTTTCTTTAGTTGTCCAAAATATATTTCAGCTATGCCAAATGTACCAAAATACCCTCTGCCAAGATTAGCAGTCAGTGCTAGGAAATGTGGATGTTTAAGCATGCGTGACACAAGCTGAACTTCAGGATGAGATGCCCCTTTGAGATTAGGATGCGGCGCTCCCAGAACTCGCCGTTTTACAAGCTGTATTTGGTTTCGGTGTCAGTGCATTTTATGTTCGTAATTAAAAAGAATAGCACAGAGCTGTCATCATATTTTAAACAAGCCTGTAAAATTGTCTGCATGAAAATACTGCTTAAGTCGGTGTAAATAATATTCTAGGAAGACGTTACTTCAGTGATGGTACCATCTTTTTTCACCAGGGAGCACTGTTCCTCCACCAAACTCCTTGCAGCTCAAGTCTTCTATTCCCTAATTAATGCTTCTGATTCTGACCATTGTTCTCCAGCTTCTATAGATCTAATGCCCACAGTCAGCCATATCTATTTCCTGTTTAAAGCATCTTGATTTTAGAAATTATAGATTGGCTCATTTCCTTGCCATATACCTTGGACAGGGCACACAACAACACCACACAAAAGAATTCAAATGGATTTTGTCGAAAGAACTCCAGGATGATATTTGCAATTTATAGCACTCCTCCAAGTTGTCTGGAAGATCATGAGAGGAATGTAAAAATAGAGATATGTCCCTAGTACTCAACAGTATATCAGAATAGACAGCTGCAGAGAAAGGGAGAGAGAGAGAGGGAGAAAATGTAGCTGATAGATGAAAACCAAAATGGGGACAGGGATATAGGGACATCATTTATTAATCAACACATATCTGAATAATATGTCTTTGTGTTTTGTTGACCTTTTATTTTTTGCTTTTCTATTTACAAACAACAGCGCTAACTGGTCTGCTCAGAAGGAGCAATGTCAGTATGTTATGCATTACCACTCGCGTTGCTGCCCGCTTTGCCGCAATGCACGGAATCGCATGTTAAGTGCATTGGTGCAACATGGTGGCATTCATTCTGACAATGCAAATTCTGGGGCTCTTGTGTTGTAGTGTAGCAGAACAGTTGCTAATGCACTTACACGTAAAATGCACTGCAAAAAAATGGTACATGCACTGTATAACCTGTACTTACAGGTAAATATTAAAACAGAACTCCAGATAAAAAAAAAAAAAAAAAAACAACAAAAAAATAAATAAAAAGCCAGTAAAAGTAAGATAACAAAGCAGCTTTTGCTATAAATACTCACCTTTAGCCCTTGGTCACACCAGTGCACCTGCAATGGAAGTGGTCACATTTTTTGAGGCTGGGTTCACACTAATTGGATGCGGATTTTCCTGCATCCAATTCTCATAGCAGGAGATTGTGACCGGCTCTCAATCTCCACAGCAGTTCTGGTGCGAATTGCACAGGAGCCCTGTGTGTCTTTTGGTCTGCTTTAGGTCCGAATTCAGGCCAAAATTGGGGCTTTAATCGGACCTGATACGTTGAATGGAGATGCACCGAATTCTTGCTGTGAGCCGCTGCGTGTACTAGTGTGAACCCAGCCTTAAAGTAGTTCCTGCACTTCTTTTTGTAAGTTAGGGTGCGACTTGCATAGACATCTGTGCATGAAGTCACACAGATGTCTTCCAAGTCGCACCTGACATAGCACTGAAATGCTAATTTGAAATTGTGCTACTTCAATTGAAGTAGCATGATTTCTATGTCGCAATCCGTGTGATCGGGGTGTCAATACAAGGCTGTTCCCTGCAGTAATTTCTTTCCACCAATTGATGTCCCCATTCTTCTAGGTTAAATGATGGGTGGAGTTCTTCCACCCACATCCTCTAAACTTAGCATGTCATATCCCTACCCATTGGTGACCTCATAACACTGATTTGGGCTTTGGGTCTGGTATTTTTAAGAATTTTAAGAAGGACTCCATGCAACAAAATTAAAAAATTACATAAGGTCCTCCTAAAATCCATACCCTTGATCTGTGCATGCAACCTGGCCGGCTAGAAAGGGGGTAGGTGAGCATGCTTTCCCCTCCCCTCTTGAACCATACCAGACCACATGCCCTCAACATGGGGGGAGTGCCTTGTTGATCAGGACAAGGGCCTCTTCTCCGCAGCTCTGACTTGTGGTTGGTTGTTGGGTTTTGCAGGTGGGAGTCTTATTGGAATCTGGAAATCCTTTCTAATAATAAGGGGGCCTCCAGATACTAGCCCCCCTATGTGAATGAGTGTGGGAAACATAGAACACCTACACATTCACCGAACACTGTGCTACTCATAGTCGAATGACAATTCCCCAAACAGGCATCAGCTATAAAATGGAGTGGGGGGGTAGGTAGATTATTTCAAACATCTTGGAGAACTGGCCATAATTTTTCTGTGGATGTAGGCTGTCCCAGTTGCTTCTGTCTCTTCATGCAATCCCAGACAGACTCAACAATTCTGAGATCAGGGCTCTGTGGGCGCCATGCCATTTCTTCCAGAACTACTTATTCTTTTTGCTGAAGATAATTGCTAATTTCTTTTCACCAGGGGCTAAACTTATGCATAATACTGTGTGTGTGTGATATATATATATATATTGTGTATCTCACAAAAGTGAGCACACCCCTCACATTTTTGTAAATATTTTATTCTATCTTTTCATGTGACAATACTGGAGAAATTACACTTTGCTACAATGTAAAGTAGTAAGTGTACAGGTTGTATAACAGTGTAAATTTGCTGTCCCCTCAAAACAGCTCAACACACAGCCATTAATGTCTAAACCACTGGCAACAAAAGTGAGTACACCCCTAAGTGAAATGTCCAAATTGGGCCCAAAGTGTCAATATTTTGTGTGGCCACCATTATTTTCCAGCACTGCCTTAACCCTCTTGTGCATGGAGTTTACCAGAGCTTCACAGGTTGCCAGTGGAGTCCTCTTCCACTCCTCCATGACAACATCACGGAGCTGATGGATGTTAGAGACCTTGCCCTCCTCCACCTTCCATTTAAGGATGCCCCACAGATGCTCAATAGGGTTTAAGTCTGGAGACATGCTTGGCCAGTCCATCACCTTTACCCTCAGCTTCTTTAGCAAGGCAGTGGTCATCTTGGAGGTGTGTTTGGGGTTGTTATCATGTTGAAATACTGCCCTGGGGCCCAGTCTCTGAAGGGGGGGATCATGCTCTTCTCCAGTATATCACAGCACATGTTGGCATTCATGGTTCCCTCAATGCACTGTAGCTCACCAGTGTCGGCAGCTCTCATGCAGCCCCAGACCATGACACTCCCACCACCATGCTTGACTGTAGGCACACTTGTCTTTGTGCTCCTCACCTGGTTGCCACCACACACACTTGACACCATGTGAACCAAATAAGTTTGTCTTGGTCTCATCAGACCACAGGACATGGTTCCAGTAATCCATGTCCTTAGTCTGCTTGTCTTAAGCAAACTGTTTGCGGGCTTTCTTGTGCATCATCTTTAGAAGAGGCTTCCTTCTGGAACGACAGCCATGCAGACCAATTTGATGCAGTGTGCGGCGTATGGTCTGAGCACTGACAAGCTGACCCCCCACCCTTTCAACCTCTGCAGCAGTGCTGGCAGCACTTATACGTCTATTTCCCAAAGACAACCTCTGGATATGACGCTGAGCACGTGCACTGAACTTCTTTGGTCGACCATGGTGAGGCCTGTTATGAGTGGAACCTGTCCTGTTAAACCACTGTATGGTCTTGGCCACCGTGCTGCAGCTCAGTTTTAGGGTCTTGGCAATCTTCTTATAACCTAGGCCATCTTTATGTAGAGAACAATTCTTTTTTTCAGATCCTCAGAGTTCTTTGCCCTGAGGAGCCATGTTGAACTTCCAGTGACCAGTATGAGAGAGTGAGAGTGATAACACCAAATGTAACACACATGCTCCCTCATACCTGAGACCTTGTAACACTAACGAGTCACATGACACCAGGGAGTGAAAATGGCTAATTGGGCCCAATTTGTACATTTTCACTTAGGGGTGTACTCACTTTTGTTGCCAGCGGTTTAGACATTAATGGCTGTGTGTTGAGTTATTTTGAGGAAATTTACACTGTTACACAAGCTGTACACTCACTACTTTATATTGTAGCAAAGTGTCATTTCTTCAGTGTTGTCACATGAAAAGGTATAATAAAATATTTACAAGAATGTGAGGGGTGTCCTCACTTTTGTGAGATACTGTAAATATATATACATATATATTTTGTGGCCATATCAAATAAAGGATGTAAATGTATGTAAAAACCACTCTAAGTTCTCTTTAACCTGAACCTAATCTATAAATTTCAACCTCTTCCATAAGGTTGAATTCCACGATTCTTAAAAAAAACCCCTACCCTTGCAGTACCCACCTTGCAGTGCAAGGGTAAATACTTATCAAGGGGTAATAAGTAATAAGGTAATAAAGTAATAATACTTTATTCTTGGTTCTGGCAGCTTCCGGCACTCCCATCCTCTCTCTATTACTCCGGGTTGTGGGCAGGTCACATACAATGCAAAACTATTTGCCCTGCTTTGTACTTGATAACGTTAGTGTGGGAGTGCCCATTGGAGTATCTTAGAGAAGAGGATTTGGGGAGGCTGGTCACATAAATGGAGGGAGCCTACAGGAGTAAGAAATAAAGTACATATTACACCTTATTCCTCTACCCCCTAGACTTAGCCCCCATTCACACATGAGCATAGAGTATATAAGTGATTTTGAGGCTTTGATGTGACTTTGCACATTTCTGTGCTCATTTTGGCACATGAAGTGCCTTACAGGGGATTCTTTGGGTCAGGATCATGTGTTTTTGGCCCAATAGACTTTTATTTTGGGAGTTTCTAAAAAAAAAAGAGCATGTAATAACCATTTTTGCATGTTTTTTTGTATGCTCCCAATGACATAAATGGGGTCAAAACATCCTTTTCTACTTCAAAAGTAGCTCATGTGCCATTTCAAACAACAGGCATTGAGCTACAGGCACCTGAATGGTCAAATGTGAATAGGACCAATTTTAAAGTATGGGATTTGGATTACAGAGTGTTTGGGAGTGTTTTGGAGCTTTGGGGTTTGATCTACAAAATGTTCAGGTGTGAATATGGGCTTAATAAGCATTTAAACCTTGCAGTATGCGGCAAAGGGGTCTTCACTTCAATAGTATCTTTGATTTTTCTGCCTAGAGTAGGCCTTTCAACTAACACTGAAAATGAATGCAGAACCTTAAAGTGTTACTAAACCCACAACAGTAAAATAAGTCTGTATATACAGTAAAACATGCTTGTTAAACTCATTGTGGAACGTAAGGAGTTATTCTTCTCTGATCTCTCCTTCTTCCACAGTCCCCAATCTATCTTCTGATAATACAGAGCCTTGGAGGCACTCTGCACATGCTCAGTTTGGTGTGTATTGCTGGAGAGTTTTTTTTCTTTTGAGAGGGTGCATGTGATCAGCACAGGACCAAACAGCACTGTCCAGACAGAGATTTAGAGGTCCTGCAGCCTCATAGGACAGTCAGACTGGAATGAAAACTCCTCCTACAAGCTTTAACCAGACACTGCTAGAAGTCATAAAACTTCTATATACTGCTGATGGGAAAAGGTATTTACCAGTTTATATTTACTAAAATAATTGCATTTCCATGTTCTGTGTACCGTCGGAGACCAGATATAGTAAATGCAGGGTCCTGGGTTTAGTAACACTTTAAGCAGCATGTATATTATTATGTTATTAAATATTAGCCAATTACATCAGTGGTGAAAATACTATCATATTATGTTGAGTGATGAAAACGTTGGTGTTCGTTGTAATGATGTTTATTGGAGAAGGAAGGAGGTGGCAGCAAATTTAGACACAACAGAGGTCAGTGAGCTTTGACCAGTAAGTGAATGGACCCTTACCAGCCAGTGGAGGTGTAACAATATGTTATAATGTAGGTGTCTCACTACTGTGATACCAGGGCTGTATGAGCGTGTTGGTTTACCATTTATTTTTAGATACATGCAATGTGGAAATATTCTGTGCATTATTTAAACAATTAGGGGTGTATTGACAAAGCTTTTCATCCATTGAAACTGCGCGTGAAAATTTGTTCTGTTAAAATGGGGCAAAAATAAATGTGGAAAATACCACATTATGGCCACTAGATAGCACTAATGGTCATACTTATTCCCGATGATAGTGCCATCTAGTGACCATAATCTGATCATTTTGCTTTTGCCACATTCACACAGAAAAATAAATGACATGCAATGTTGATGGACGAACAGCTTTTTAAAAAAAAAATGCACCCCTTAGTTAATGAACCACCCCGTGTGTCAGAAATCATAAACAAGACTATTTAAACATGGTGGCAGCTTTATATGGGACAAAAAGGGGCCTAGCTGAAATCACTGAGAGGGACAGCAAAGGAAGTCGTTGAAGACAATTCTTCAGCCACTGTAAGTAAAGTATCACTGTACAAATAAAATAGCACGATGGACTGAAACCTCCTGGGAAAATAGATGTGACTTCTCCAAATTTGTCTGAAACATGGATGCACTAACATTTTTTTTCCAGAAAATAAGAAACTGGGGAAACTTTGGACAGCTATGTCACAGGTTTAAAATAGCTCACAGCAGGCTGTGAGTTTTGAGATAACAGAGACTCCTTCATATTCAGAGACGGAATAGTGTAAGAAAGACTACTAAGATAGGAAGATCTGGGTCTAGAGAAATACATTCAGATATTCAGACTTTCCTAACTGACAAAAAAAAAGCCAATAGATACTTGAAGGTTCAACTGATTGCAATGTGCATACAATATCTATTAAACGACACATACAACAAAAGATTCCTGCAACTTCAGTACAATATAAATTTGAGACAGACATGGAGAAATGGCAAGAGGGATCATTTTTAATCTCATTGCAACGTGAAACAGCAGCAAAGACAAGCTAACATGGTGACAGAAAAAGCTCCAGGTGTGCAGAAGACATATTCTAGTAAATTTAATAAACTTTTCTGGCAGCTAGAAGTAGCAATTCAGCTTAAAAATCAAGTGCTCATAGTTTACGGAGACACAGCTTGATCATCTATACCGTCTCACCCACTCCAGTTCTGTGGACATAAAGATGCAAGAAAATTGTTTTAAGTTACTTACCCGCTGGTACTGTATCGAGTGCCCTCCAAACTGGCTAGGATATATCCAGCTTTATTGGACACTTGCTGGAGGGGTTGGGGGCACCGGGACACTTTCTTGCACATTTGATGGGAATGTCAAACAGCCTTATTGGCAGGATATTAGGGCTCAAATTAAAGTTATACTAGATGTCAAGATGCCTGCTTCCCCATTGGAGGTTTTGCTTCATGTGCCCTCCATTCCACCCGGTTCTGCCTCACCTTTTAAATGAGGCGAGTAGACTGATTCCCATGTATTGGAAGAAGGCTCAGATTCCAGGCTGAGTGGACTAGATTCATCTTGTGAATAATATTATGGCTGCAGAGGAGAGGACGGCGACATGTAAGGGCTGCTCTGATGCATTTTATAGCATCTGGGCCACCTGGATACATTATACCAATAACAGTGTGCCAAGTTCTCAACCCCATGTGTCTGGGCCTACCCTGGCTCCGATATAGTTGAGATCTTTTTATGCTCTCTGCCTCCCTTCCCAACTTCAAGGCCCAGAGATACCAAGTTGGGACTATAGATATGTGACTGATACCCTGGCAGAGGTTTATACATGTTTTATAGATCATTGCATGATACATTAGTGCGCTTTATAATTGTTTTGGGTAGATTGCCCTGATCCTCTGGGAATTTTCTATGATTAGTTGATGTCTTTCATCTTGGAGTACTAATCTTGTCCCACAACACCTCTTCCTCTTCCTTCTACCCTCATTCTCTTCCCCTTCACCTTTTCCTCCCTTCTTCCTCTCCCTTCCTGCTGCACTTTTCATCCTGATGCCTTTCTTTTGTGTCTACTTCATGGGCACCGAATTGGAATGTGCCCTATGAACCTCTAGAACAGACTTGTTTAGCTCTTTGCTGTCATATTTCAACTGTTGCAGTTTTGGATATTTTGATTCCCTGACATTATTTCAGAAGCAGACTGGCCTAATGAATCCCACTGCAAGTTGTTGTCAATGTCCATGTGCATTACGGCCGGTGCCAGGGGCAGACTGACCATTCTGGCACTCGGGCACTGACCGAGGGCCCCATGCCACTAGGGGGCCCCATCAGGGTTGCCAGCCTCAGTAAAACCAGGGACAGATTGTAAAAATTTGTGTATCTGTCCCTGAAATGTCTGACACCGACATCATTTTGATGTAAAATTTTGGAGGCTATTGCTGCTCCTCCCCTCCACTACCTCCTCAGCCAATGGGAACACAGTGTACACGCCCCCTTCCCCCGCGCGGCTTCTTTGAATACAGAGCAGGATATGCCGACATCTGGAGGAGAGGAGAGGGAGGTGGGGACACAGCCTGCAGTGTGGGATGGACTTCAGGCTGATGCAAGGTAAGTTGACTAACTTGGCTAAGTTAAATGTCGTTTTATTAGTGCTTTCTCTGGTGAGCAGAAGGGGAGGCTGTGTTTCCTCTAGCAGAGCTCCTGTTACTGAGCCTGTTAGATCGTTTTTCTGTGTGTGAGAAGTGCACTTCTCCTGGGGGAAGGATGTTCTGAAATTCTCCCCCAATCTCTGCTACACCTCCCTACTGATTACCTGACCACCACCACACAGACACATCATCCTCCTCTCCTGTATTACCACCGAATGTGTCTGTGAGCTGCTGGGGCACTACAAGTCCCAGCATGTCAGGAGATGGGGGCAGCAGCAGTGTGTTAGACTGATTTCTAAATGAAATGTGCTGGTGTGTATATACTGTGTGTGTATGTATATGCCTAATGTGTATGTGTATGTAGTCTGTGTGTATACTGTGTCTGTATACTGTGCGTGTGTGTATACTGTGTGTATACTCTGTGTGTGTATACCGTGTGTGTGTGTCTGTGTGTATACTGTGTCTGTATACTGTGTGTCTGTGTGTATACTGTGCATGTGTCTGTGTGTATACTGTGTCTGTATACCGTGTGTGTGTCCATGTCTGTATACTGTGTCTGTGTGTATACTGTGTGTGTGTCTGTGTGTATACTGTGTCTGTATTCTGTGTGTGTATACTGTGTGTGTATACCATGTGTGTCTGTGTGTATACTGTGTGTGTTTGTATACTGTGCATGTGTCTGTGTGTATACTGTGTCTGTATACTGTGTGTGTGTCTGTGTGTTTATTCTGTGTGTGTGTCTGTGTGTATACTGTGTCTGTATACCGTGTGTGTGTCCATGTCTGTATACTGTGTCTGTGTGTAAACTGTGTGTGTGTCTGTATACTGCATCTGTATACTGTGTGTGTGTCTGTGTGTATACTGTGTCTGTATACTGTGTGTATACTCTGTGTGTGTATATTGTGTGTGTATACCGTGTGTGTGTGTCTGTGTGTATACTGTGTCTGTATACTGTGTGTGTGTTTGTATACTGTGCATGTGTCTGTGTGTATACTGTGCGTGTGTCTTTGTGTATACTGTGTCTGTATACTGTGTGTGTGTCTGTGTGTATACTGTGTCTGTATACTGTGTGTGTGTCTGTGTGTATACTGTGTCTGTATACCGAGTGTGTCCATGTCTGTATACTGTGTCTGTGTGTAAACTGTGTGTGTGTCTGTATACTGCATCTGTATACTGTGTGTGTGTCTGTGTGTATACTGTGTCTGTATACTGTGTGTATACTCTGTGTGTGTATATTGTGTGTGTATACCGTGTGTGTGTGTCTGTGTGTATACTGTGTCTGTATACTGTGTGTGTGTTTGTATACTGTGCATGTGTCTGTGTGTATACTGTGTGTGTGTCTTTGTGTATACTGTGTCTGTATACTGTGTGTGTGTCTGTGTGTATACTGTGTCTGTATACTGTGTGTGTGTCTGTGTGTATACTGTGTCTGTATACCGAGTGTGTCCATGTCTGTATACTGTGTCTGTGTGTATACTGTGTGTGTGTCTGTATACTGCATCTGTATACTGTGTCTGTATACTATGTGCGTGTCTGTGTGTATACTGTGTCTGTATACCGAGTGTGTCCATGTCTGTATACTGTGTCTGTGTGTAAACTGTGTGTGTGTCTGTATACTGCATCTGTATACTGTGTGTGTGTCTGTGTGTATACTGTGTCTGTATACTGTGTGTATACTCTGTGTGTGTATATTGTGTGTGTATACCGTGTGTGTGTGTCTGTGTGTATACTGTGTCTGTATACTGTGTGTGTGTTTGTATACTGTGCATGTGTCTGTGTGTATACTGTGCGTGTGTCTTTGTGTATACTGTGTCTGTATACTGTGTGTGTGTCTGTGTGTATACTGTGTCTGTATACTGTGTGTGTGTCTGTGTGTATACTGTGTCTGTATACCGAGTGTGTCCATGTCTGTATACTGTGTCTGTGTGTATACTGTGTGTGTGTCTGTATACTGCATCTGTATACTGTGTCTGTATACTATGTGCGTGTCTGTGTGTATACTGTGTGTCTGTGTGTATACTGTGTATACTGTGTGTGTGTGTATATATACTGTGTATACTGTGTGTGTGTCTGTGTGTATACTGTGTCTGTATACTCTGTGTGTGTGTCTGTGTGTATACTGTGTCTGTATACTGTGTGTGTGTCTGTGTGTATACTGTGTGTATACTGTGTATGTGTCTGTGTGTATACTGTGTCTGTATACTGTGTGTGTGTCTGTATGTATACCGTGTGTATACTGTGTGTGTGTCTGTGTGTATACTGTGTGTGTGTCTGTGTGTATACTGTGTGTGTATACAGTATGATCCATGTGTGCCCACTGCCGCTCAACAGAAATCACTCTAACAATCCCGTACCCATGAAAAATGCACTTAATGCCATTTGGAGCCTTCTGATTGGTGAACTGCTGAGCTCGGCCTCGGAACCGGCAGCAGGTCTGGGTACACACCTGTGCAGTGACAACTTGCGCAGTTCAGAGGCTGCAACAAGTGGATTTTTTTTAAAGCCTTTTCCCGCCAGCTGCCTACCTCACCAAGCAGTAAGGTGCAAAGGTGTGTGTAAAGGGACACCGATAAAAGGCGATACTCTGGGGGCTCTGCCATAGGGTGCCACTGTGGGGGCTCTGTCGTAAGGGGAGATTCTGATGTAAGGGAGGACTGACTCTGCAGACTGTCATGTATAGGTAGAATGTTGGGACTTTGGTGTAAGGGAGGACTCTGATTTGAGCGTGGCGCTCATCCCGACTGCTGTACTCTATATGTTGTTTTGTTTGTTACTTACTCAGTACTAACCCACGTACTCTGTACATTATACTGTACATAGACCTGACCCAGGTGTTCTCTCAACAGTTGCTGGTTTTAATTAAAGGGATTGTTATTTTATTTATTTTTAAATAACAAGAATTTCATACTTACCTCCTCTGTGCAGTTGGATTTGCACAGAGCAGCCCAGATCCTCCTCTTCTCGGGTCCCTCTTCGCTGCTTCTCGCCCCTCCCGCCTATGGAGTGCCCCCCACAGCATGCAGCTTGCTGGGGGGCCCCAAAATCTCCTATTGCCCGGGGGCCCCATGAGTTGTCAGTCCGCCCCTGGCCGGTGCCTATAGGCTCTCCCTTTTTTCTTTTTCTTTACTTTGTTCTTTTTTCTGTTTTTGTATGTTAGCGGCTTATTAAAATATAAATAAAGATTACTGGTACAGAAAAAAAACTCAAGTGCTGATGATGTACAACAAAAACCCTCTGAATTCCTTTGGGTACATGCAGACTGAGGTTGAAAAACCCTAGTAATAAAGGTATTGACTTGAATTTACTGTGGTAAACAATGGCAATCACATTACACTTGGACTTGATAAAAGTCTCACAATATTTTGGCTGTTAATATCTCCCAGAGAACTAAAGCTTCGGAACAAAAGGCAGATGGCATAGGATTTACAGACTCTACAAGCCCATTATGCAGACTGTAAGGGGATTCCATTGACCATTGCATTATTGATTGATTATTGATTATACCCTAACATGAGATATGTTTAGGACTGCTTATTTGCTTAACTAATATAATGGAATATTTTAGTGTATTTAACAAACTGCATCTTACATCTTATGACAGTATTACTTAATAACTGATTATCTCATTCTTGTCTGATGTCTTCATCTGAGGAAACATCTGTCTGTGGTTTTATCTCTGTACACTTTTGTTGGATATGAAACGGCCAGAATTAGCTTTTTAGGAACTTGTGGTCGGGCAACTGATGGTCAGCAGACGTTAGCAGAAATTAAGAAAGCGTTGACCTTTTAGCCTGAACTGTAAAGGTTAAACTGAAATCACAAGATTAAGAAATTACTAATATATGGAAATCACAAGATTAAGAAATTACTAATATATGCTAATGTATTTTTATGTGTATTATTCTGATTGGCCCCAAGTGGGGCCATGCCTTGTAAAGACACAGCATAAAAAGCCCCCAGCCTATTAAACTTTGTAATCATTTATCACGTACCTTCTGTGTGTATGTGTATTGATTAACCGCCGGCGAGGTCCTCCACTGAGCCATCTCAAGAGCCTAGGCCACAAGGAGAAGACGGGCACCTAACAGTTTTGGTACCAGAAGTGGGGTGTGTTTGAACAGGTAAGTCATTTGCTCCTTATTACCTATTTTTTTGGTAACTGGTGTTGATGCTTGCCATGTTCAAATAACCTTGTATGCCCACCTACTTACATAACTGTGCCTTCGCAACGGACTAGGCTGGTCCCTTGGAGGGTTAATAAGGGCTTGCAGGTTTTTTTTTTTTTTTTTTAGGTTTTTTAAAGAGTCTGACTAGGTTGGTCCGACTGTGTTGAGTAGATATATGTGTATGTAAACCTCGGGAAGTATAGAATACGCCCGTAGTATAAGGAGTGGCTGAGTGGACGCCCATTTTTTGGGGAAAATATTGAAAAGTGCACTTATAATAACATGTTAATGTAAATGTGACTTTATTTTGCCACTGTATATATAAGGTTTTGCTTGTTTTTTTCTTTTAGGTACCACCGTAAGTATTTACAGTATTAGAGATAAGTGTATAACATATATGTATGACAACTGAATGTAAAGTACTGTATTGATTTGAAAGATTTTTTAAGGCATTACACATATATGCACTAGATGAACAACATAAGAAGGGAACCCGATTGTAGTGAGATAGCACCTGCTTGCCCACATTGCACATTTGGTTTGCTGTTCCTTAATGTAGACAGAACGTGGATCCTGCTCACCACTAGACCAACCGGGTTTTCATACCGACTTGGTGCAAGGGGAGTATATCCCGCCACAAGGAGAAGACGGGCACCTAACAGTTTTGGTA
The DNA here is from genome assembly GCA_037952835.1 of Lithobates septentrionalis. Classification (NCBI taxonomy): domain Eukaryota; kingdom Metazoa; phylum Chordata; class Amphibia; order Anura; family Ranidae; genus Lithobates; species Lithobates septentrionalis. The sequence goes on along the minus strand of JBBDGP010001277.1, from coordinate 7,368,652 downwards.
CCAGAAGTGGGGTTGATATAGCTATGAAGGTTAACCCTCAGTACTCGGTATAGGGTACCCCTCCTGTTTGACCATCACATAAGGGGGGGGTGGTGCTTCCAACAATATGTCTATTGTTGGATTCAGGGGCTACATTCAGTAGTTTGAATGATACCATGAATTGACTCTCTACACTCAGAAGCCAAATTAAACCGGTTATAAGCACAAAACCATCTACTGAGGAAATGGAAACAGAAACAGAAACAGAAATAGAAATGGAACAGGAAACTCTAGGTGCCACCTTTAAAGCACCACTTATGCATATAGGGGAAACGGCGGTACATATTCCCCTACCTCTAGGCACACTGTCAAAAATAAAGGAGTTATGCCCTAGCCCAAAGAAAAGCCCTAGGGAGGCCGGCGCTTTCCTTGCAAAATACAGTGCAGGCACGAGCTTGGATAAGGAAGATATAGCAGGGATCCTCAGTATAATTGACCCTGACAGTCCAGAAGGGCATCCCGTAGATGACTTATGGACAACTCACATAGAAACAAATAAAGATTGGGTGTCTTTTTGGAAAGGTATGGGGAATCATTGGTCCACTATATACAAGGGTTCATCTGCACTTCAGGAACTTATCCTAGTAAAACAGGGACCAAAGGAAAAATTCTATGAATTTTGTACCCGGGTATATGGCTTGTGGAAGGCAGTAGATAGCGCCAACCCCCAATTGTTCACAATATGTACATGTGAGCGCTGCAATCAACCAATATAAAACAGTTGGAACCCCAAAAAACATATATATATATAGCTATATTACAGAGAGGATAACTGCTGAAAGGTATTTTCACAAAAAATAATTGGTAAAAGCTATAAACAAGCAGACTCTGAGCTGCTAAAGTCCAAATAAAACTAAATTGAGTGAGTTAAAATAAAAGTCCATGAGAAGCAACTGTAGAAGGCAGCCCTGTGGATAAGGATGAAGCAATCCTCTGGATGCTGGAGAAAAAGAACAACAGTGGCGCCACTCTAAGTGCAGTATTAAAAACGAATTTTAATATATCTTTAAAATCTGGTACTCACAAAGGTACATGTAAACAAGCGTATAGAGTAAAGTTGATAGTGCCAGGTGTCCCAAATGAGTTGTCCAGTCATATCATGCGGTGGCGTTCTGACAGGCTGCACTGCAGGATGTTCGCTGTGTCCTGCCGCTGGAACGCACTGTTTTCGATCCGGGGGACGGAGTCACTTCCGGGTCCGTGCAGGGATAAACTTGATTGGCAGACTGATAGGCATAGGCGACGCGTTTGCGGAGCTACGCTCCTTCCTCAGGCCTAACGTGACCTGTGATAGGTCAGAACTAATATAGTCTAAAGCAAGCTTGTGATTGGAGGGAAGGGCCATCTGTCAAACTCAGGCTTACAACTGTGTGTTGCCGCTAGGTAATGAAGTAAATGATATGACGTAAATAGGATGCCTATGTGTTTGGAGAATGAGGGAAATAAAAAATTAAAAAAGAGAAAGAAAAGAGTACAGAGAACAAAAGAAGATGATATATGGAAGATGATGAACATGCAATTGCGGATAAGAATGATAAATAATAGGAATGGTAGAGGAAATAATAAAGATAATAAAAATAAAAATAAGAATAAATGAAATTGAGATAAATATAAAAATAAGATTTAAATAAAGATAAAAATGAAAATAAAAATAGAGCAAACATGAAAATAAATATGAACTTAAAATTAAAATGAAAATAGAAAATAAAAATAATAATAAGTGTGAGAACAAAAATAAAAATAAAAATAAAAATAAAAATAATAATAAAAATAAAAATAAAAATAAAAATAAAGGTGAGAATGAATTGGGATGAAGTTGAATGATGTAAGGATGTGAATAAAAGTAAAATGAAATTAATTAAATAGAAAAATAATAGTAAAAAATAACCAATGTTGGGAAATGAAAAATGGAGGTAGATATATGACGGGAATGATAGAATTTATATGGAAATAAATTTAGAAATGTAATAGGCAATGTAAGTGGCATTGATTGTGCGCATATTTTTGAGAAATAAAAATTGATTAATAATTTATAATTATCAAACATTACCCTAAAAGTTGGCTACATGAGATTGGGCATAGCAAATGCATATTAAACAAATCATTCTTATACACTAGGGGTTGTGCTGAGAAAAGCATGAGTATGATACACCTATGTATATACACACCTGCACACATACAGATACATATTACACATGTGCACATGTAAATACATGCATAAACAAACACACACACATGCCCACCTAAAAACATGGACATACCTGTGCGTTTATTGATGGAAGTGGAATGATGAATAAGAAATGTTTAAAAAAAAAAAAAATATATATAATAAAATAAAAATTAGTAAGAAAATGTACTAACTGGCTAGAAGGTGGTGCTCAAGCACAACATGATGACCACATCACAATGGCAAAGACAAAAAGCCTAAATTGTGATAATACAAGAATGCCCAACACAACCTGAAACGTAAGAAAGACGAGTATGTTGAGATTGTCCAGCAACCAACGGAGGGGACTGAGAGAGAAGTCAAATGAGACTACTCGTCTCTATCTCCTCGTTGAGTCCTCCAGGAGCCAGAGAGTCAAGGGTGTATATCCAGTACGTTTCCCTCTGGCAGAGACGTTTATAACGCTCTGCCAGTGGGAACGTACCGGGGATGGACTCAATGATCCAGACTCTGAGGCCCAATGAGGAATGATCATGTTTTATAAGGAAATGGAGGGGAACACTGTGATGATCATCTCCTGCCTCAACGAGGCGGCGGTGCTCACCAAACATCTTTCTCAGGGTGCGTATGGTGCGGCCTACATAATATAACTCACATGGACAAGTCAAGCAATATATAACAAATTCTGTGGAACAATTGTAGAAGTTGCTAATCTGGTATGTCTGACCTTTGTAAGCGAATTCTTTTTGACCATGATGGACATGCTTACACGTGAGGCACAATTTTTTGCGGCACTGGTACATTCCAATTAGAGGAATGAGACAGGGTGATATTGTTTTAGAAATTTGTTGTCCTTTGTATTTACTGGGGGCTACCAGGTTTTTGATATTCCTTGTCTTCCGATAGGTAAACTTTGGTTTGGGGGTAATTATGGACTTCAAATGTGGATCCTGACACAGAATCGACCAGTGTTTAATGAAAATACGTTCCATGGCTTTATATCTGGAATGGAACTGAGTCACAAACCGAACTGGCTGTGCTTCAGGTTGGATGATAGCACTGGCGGATGTGGATGGTTCTGCCAGATAGAAATCGAAAGCTTCATTTATGAGTTGAGGCGGAAAAGCTTTGTCCATGAACTTTTGTTTTAAAAGGGACCCTTCGGTAATGTAGTCAGATTGTCTGGTGCAATTTCTACGTAGGCGACAAAACTGGCTTTTAGGGATGTTGGTAATCCATTTAGGATGGTGGCAGCTCTGATGGTGCAAAAAGGAGTTGCCAGCTGTCGGCTTGGTGTAATTCTTGGCCAGTATTTTGCCATCTTGATGGAAAAATAGCAAATCTAGAAATGCAAGTTGAAACCGGTCATGTTCGGAGGTAAAAGTGAGGCCATACTCATTATTGTTACAGTGTGTGATGAAATCTGTGAAGAGGGGCTCTGGGCCGTCCCAAATGACAATAATGTCATCTATATACCTCCCATAGAAAACTATATGGGAGGAAAAGGGGTTATTGAGCCAGATGTAATTGGCCTCCCAGTACCCCATGGTTAGGTTGGCATAGCTGGGTGCGAAGTTGGCACCCATAGCTGTGCCCTTTGTCTGGAGGAAAAACTCACCATCGAATTCGAAGTAGTTATGGGTCAGGCAGAATTCAGTGGCCTCCAAAATGAACTCTGCCTGACCTGGGTTGAGCATGGGATTGGAGGAAAGGAAGCTGGCAATAGCTCTGAGTCCTATATGGTGTGGGATGGAAGTATACAATGAGCTTACATCCAAGGAGGCCCAAGAGTAAGTGGGCTCCCATGTATAATAGTCCAATTGTTGCATAAGATGGAATCCATCACGAATATAAGAGGGGAGACTGGTTGCGAGTGGCTGTAAGAACTGGTCTATATACTGGGAAAAGGAGCTAGTGATACTATCCATGGCCGCAACTATGGGTCGACCTGGTGGATTCTGGATACTTTTATGTATTTTGGGGATGTGGTAAAAATATGGGGTGGAAAAAAATGGCCGATTAAAGAAAGCATACTCTTGTTTTGAGATGATGTCATTGCTTTTGGCTCTGTCTGTGAGTGTTTTGGCTTCTGTGGTGAAGCTTGACAAAGGGTCACAACGCAGTTTACGATATGTGCTGTCATCTGACAAAAGACGGCGGGCTTCAGCCAGATATTCACTGCGATCTTGGATCACGATGCCTCCGCCTTTGTCTGCCGTCTTAATGACTATGTTGTTATTGTCAGTCAAATTTTTAAGGGCTGTTTTTTCTGAGGGAGTAAGATTGGAATGGTTGGGATGACTATCGTGTGTCTGTTGACAAAGTCTTTTGATATCGGAGAACACCACCTGATAAAAAGTTTGAAGATAGGGTCCCTTAGAATGGGTAGGATTGAACAAGGATTTTGGCCTAAAGGTACTGTATTGTATAGGGGGGGAAGAGGAGAGATGCTGTGTGAGTAGACATAAGTCTATCTCCTCATCATCACTCTCCATATTGAATAATTCCTTTAGAATATTCAATTCAGGCGAATCGCTGTTTTCGGAAAGAACAGTGAGTTCAGCCTGATTGGGAGATGTTTCGCTGTCAGTAACTTGAGGTGATTTCATGTTATAATGACGTTTTAATGTGAGGTTGCGGATGAACATGTGAAGGTCTTTGAATAACTGAAAAGAGTTGGGAAGTGAGGTTGGGGCAAAATTGAGACCTCGTTGTAGAATTGAGGCCTCTGAGGAAGACAAGTTGTGGGAGGATAGATTGAATATTTTTACTGTTTGAGGGACTTCGCCCTGTGATTTGTGCCGTTGTTTGCCCCCTCGTTTGCCTCTTCTTCTAATTTTCTTTTTCCTATGGATGGACGGTTGGGCAGCGAGGGGGGAAACACTAAAAAATCTTGTGGATCAAGGGAAGACCAGTTGGATGAAGCTGGTTTAGTAGAGATTGGGGGATCAGTGTTATGAGTGGTGGTACTCTGGGGTCCCGTATCAGGAAAAGAAGTGGAACTGGTAGAGTTAACTAAACCAGGATTTGTCATTGGGCCAGGCTTGGGTGTGGATCTGGAGAGATCTATGTTGGGATTCTGAGATATGGACGGATTGCTCGAGTTACTGTCATTGTCAATTATGGGCCCACTGGAGATAGTAGGCTCATTGGTAGTGTTGATGTTATTTGGATTGCTGTCCTTGTCTCTTGCGGGCCTACTTAAACTGGTAGGCTCATTGATAGTATTTGTATGGCTAGGATTGGTGGCACAATGTCTGGCTTTCTTAGCTGGTATACGTTGGGGTTTGGGGGTGAGTGTGTGTGTTTTAGAGGAAGGAAAGGGCATATTAGTGGAGTGAGTATTGGTAGGAAGCGTGGAATGAACCGGAGGTTTGTGCCTGAGTGGGGGCCATGGTCTTTGGGCTGGAGGTCCCACTATACATTCCATAAGAGGCATAAGATGGATGGAGGAGTGGGGAGAGTGATTGATATTGGATGTACGATGGCTCCTTTTCCAATTGAAGACCCTCCCTAGATTGAAATCATCCAAGTCTCTCCTCATCTTCCCTAGTTTGGTCTGGATAAGGTTGTGCTCATCTTTCTTACTATGATATTTCAGGGTGTTGAGCCAGGAGATGGGTAAGTTGGTGGTAGTGGTATTTAAACTGGAAATGTTGATTTTGATTTGTTCAACTAAATCCTGATATTTTATCTGTCTCTGCTGAATAATGATCCGCATCCACTTTTGTGTGCAAAATTCTGAGATCTGAGACCATTCATTGGTCAATTCAGATGTCAAAAAGGAGCAGGTTTTTAATATTCTTAATCCTCGAGGGGAAATGGAGTGGGAAATGTATTGTTCTAAAAAGAACTTATCCCACCATTGGTGATTGGCCGCAATCATGAGGTGTTCAAGTTTCCTAAACTGTGTGCTGCAAATTTTTTGGATATGTCTAGGAATGAAGTGCTGTTGCTTAAAGAAACCAGTTGGAAACAATCCATATAGTAGGTCTAGTATGTCATATTTTGCTTTTTCTAATTGCTGTAGCCACTCCATTATGGAGATGGTATAAAACAATAAAACAAATTACTACAGTTCTTTTACTCTGTAGTAGAGAATAAGAGAATGCAACTCTAATATTATGTAAAGAGGGGCGGGGGGGGGGGGGAAGGGGGACTGGAGAAAAAAGAGAAAAAAGAAAAAAGAAACGGGAGAGGGAGAATAAGAAAAAGCTGAAAGCAAGAGGTGAAATTGGTATGTGTAACCAATTCCTCACAATGGGGCTTTTACTGAAAAAACAATGACTAAAAAATTGTATATAGTGTGATTGTCTGAAACGGCGACAAAAGAAGAGGCTGAATTTGTCAGAATTATTCTCGGATGCGTGTACATAGGGGGGCATGAAAAACCAATGTATGTGAATTCTACTGAATATTGTAGGGAGATCACCTTTTGTTGAAATCAAATTGTGGACTTTATCATGATTGACAGACAAGAAGGACTAAGAATAAAGGAGGGACATTATAAAAAAGGGGGGGGGAAAGGGAAGGGGGGGCTGTTTGGGACTGGAAGGAGAATGCGACCCATAGTTGCGGCCATGGATAGTATCACTAGCTCCTTTTCCCAGTATATAGACCAGTTCTTACAGCCACTCACAACCAGTCTCCCCTCTTATATTCGTGATGGATTCCATCTTATGCAACAATTGGACTATTATACATGGGAGCCCACTTACTCTTGGGCCTCCTTGGATGTAAGCTCATTGTATACTTCCATCCCACACCATATAGGACTCAGAGCTATTGCCAGCTTCCTTTCCTCCGATCCCATGCTCAACCCAGGTCAGGCAGAGTTCATTTTGGAGGCCACTGAATTCTGCCTGACCCATAACTACTTCGAATTCGATGGTGAGTTTTTCCTCCAGACAAAGGGCACAGCTATGGGTGCCAACTTCGCACCCAGCTATGCCAACCTAACCATGGGGTACTGGGAGGCCAATTACATCTGGCTCAATAACCCCTTTTCCTCCCATATAGTTTTCTATGGGAGGTATATAGATGACATTATTGTCATTTGGGACGGCCCAGAGCCCCTCTTCACAGATTTCATCACACACTGTAACAATAATGAGTATGGCCTCACTTTTACCTCCGAACATGACCGGTTTCAACTTGCATTTCTAGATTTGCTATTTTTCCATCAAGATGGCAAAATACTGGCCAAGAATTACACCAAGCCGACAGCTGGCAACTCCTTTTTGCACCATCAGAGCTGCCACCATCCTAAATGGATTACCAACATCCCTAAAAGCCAGTTTTGTCGCCTACGTAGAAATTGCACCAGACAATCTGACTACATTACCGAAGGGTCCCTTTTAAAACAAAAGTTCATGGACAAAGCTTTTCCACCTCAACTCATAAATGAAGCTTTCGATTTCTATCTGGCAGAACCATCCACATCCGCCAGTGCTATCATCCAACCTGAAGCACAGCCAGTTCGGTTTGTGACTCAGTTCCATTCCAGATATAAAGCCATGGAACGTATTTTCATTAAACACTGGTCGATTCTGTGTCAGGATCCACATTTGAAGTCCATAATTACCCCCAAACCAAAGTTTACCTATCGGAAGACAAGGAATATCAAAAACCTGGTAGCCCCCAGTAAATACAAAGGACAACAAATTTCTAAAACAATATCACCCTGTCTCATTCCTCTAATTGGAATGTACCAGTGCCGCAAAAAATTGTGCCTCACGTGTAAGCATGTCCATCATGGTCAAAAAGAATTCGCTTACAAAGGTCAGACATACCAGATTAGCAACTTCTACAATTGTTCCACAGAATTTGTTATATATTGCTTGACTTGTCCATGTGGGTTATATTATGTAGGCCGCACCATACGCACCCTGAGAAAGAGGTTTGGTGAGCACCGCCGCCTCGTTGAGGCAGGAGATGATCATCACAGTGTTCCCCTCCATTTCCTTATAAAACATGATCATTCCTCATTGGGCCTCAGAGTCTGGATCATTGAGTCCATCCCCGGTACGTTCCCACTGGCAGAGCGTTATAAACGTCTCTGCCAGAGGGAAACGTACTGGATATACACCCTTGACTCTCTGGCTCCTGGAGGACTCAACGAGGAGATAGAGACGAGTAGTCTCATTTGACTTCTCTCTCAGTCCCCTCCGTTGGTTGCTGGACAATCTCAACATACTCGTCTTTCTTACGTTTCAGGTTGTGTTGGGCATTCTTGTATTATCACAATTTAGGCTTTTTGTCTTTGCCATTGTGATGTGATCATCATGTTGTGCTTGAGCACCACCTTCTAGCCAGTTAGTACATTTTCTTACTAATTTTTATTTTATTATATATATATTTTTTTTTTTAAACATTTCTTATTCATCATTCCACTTCCATCAATAAACGCACAGGTATGTCCATGTTTTTAGGTGGGCATGTGTGTGTGTTTGTTTATGCATGTATTTACATGTGCACATGTGTAATATGTATCTGTATGTGTGCAGGTGTGTATATACATAGGTGTATCATACTCATGCTTTTCTCAGCACAACCCCTAGTGTATAAGAATGATTTGTTTAATATGCATTTGCTATGCCCAATCTCATGTAGCCAACTTTTAGGGTAATGTTTGATAATTATAAATTATTAATCAATTTTTATTTCTCAAAAATATGCGCACAATCAATGCCACTTACATTGCCTATTACATTTCTAAATTTATTTCCATATAAATTCTATCATTCCCGTCATATATCTACCTCCATTTTTCATTTCCCAACATTGGTTATTTTTTACTATTATTTTTCTATTTAATTAATTTCATTTTACTTTTATTCACATCCTTACATCATTCAACTTCATCCCAATTCATTCTCACCTTTATTTTTATTTTTATTATTATTTTTATTTTTATTTTTATTTTTGTTCTCACACTTATTATTATTTTTATTTTCTATTTTCATTTTAATTTTAAGTTCATATTTATTTTCATGTTTGCTCTATTTTTATTTTCATTTTTATCTTTATTTAAATCTTATTTTTATATTTATCTCAATTTCATTTATTCTTATTTTTATTTTTATTATCTTTATTATTTCCTCTACCATTCCTATTATTTATCATTCTTATCCGCAATTGCATGTTCATCATCTTCCATATATCATCTTCTTTTGTTCTCTGTACTCTTTTCTTTCTCTTTTTTAATTTTTTATTTCCCTCATTCTCCAAACACATAGGCATCCTATTTACGTCATATCATTTACTTCATTACCTAGCAGCAACACACAGTTGTAAGCCTGAGTTTGACAGATGGCCCTTCCCTCCAATCACAAGCTTGCTTTAGACTATATTAGTTCTGACCTATCACAGGTCACGTTAGGCCTGAGGAAGGAGCGTAGCTCCGCAAACGCGTCGCCTATGCCTATCAGTCTGCCAATCAAGTTTATCCCTGCACGGACCCGGAAGTGACTCCGTCCCCCGGATCGAAAACAGTGCGTTCCAGCGGCAGGACACAGCGAACATCCTGCAGTGCAGCCTGTCAGAACGCCACCGCATGATATGACTGGACAACTCATTTGGGACACCTGGCACTATCAACTTTACTCTATACGCTTGTTTACATGTACCTTTGTGAGTACCAGATTTTAAAGATATATTAAAATTCGTTTTTAATACTGCACTTAGAGTGGCGCCACTGTTGTTCTTTTTCTCCAGCCCCAATTGTTCACCACCACCATTATGGCCGGTGGCGATACGAAGGTGACGCAGTTGCTTAAATTCACTAATCCAAAGTGGGCAGAACAACCTCCAGATGAATTTATGAAAGATGCTAGGTCACGTGAAACATCAGGGGTATTTGAGCAGAAGGGTGGCATTTTTCCCTCCCTGACACCGACCCAGACTCTGCCGACAGGTGGATCTCCGTCCACCCACATGATGACAATGCAACCTTATCCACCAGACCAGGGGTATCCACCAGACCAGGGGTGCTTTAACTGTGGGGAACTAGGGCACTGGAAATCCCAATGTCCCTACAGAACCAGACCAATTGCTAACTCTACGCAAATTAAAGCACTCCTGCAAGCGATTCTTCTCCCAAAGCGGATAGCGGTCATCAAAGTAAAGGCACATTCATCAGATAACAGCAGAATTTCCAAAGGAAACGCGCTGGCAGACAGAGAAGCAAAAAAGGCCGCTGCCCTATACATTGGTCAGCCAGCCCCCACAACAATGTTCTTCAAGGAACATTTTACATCACCCAACTTTAAGACCATCGTGGCACAAATACAGGGATTAGCTACAGAGGAGGATGTTTCTTTTTGGGTCAAGGATGGATTGACCAAGGACCAAGAAGGTCTTTGGTCAAAAGAGGGGAAGATATTGGGCATACCAGAATCAAGCAGTGTTCTCATACTTTCCTATCTCCATGGTCCAGGACATATAGGTACCACCGCCCTAACAAACATATACACAAAGTCTTTCTGTACTAACAATTTGAGTAAACAGGCAAAACTCCTCACCAGCAGTTGTCTGACCTGTGCACAAAACAATGTCCAAGGAAAAAATCATGGATTACATGGCCACCTGCCCCCACCCCTGGGTCCCCTAACAGATTTGCAAATAGACTTCACACACATGCCCAAACAAAAAGGCAATTTGAAATGCCTTTGCGTGATCGTATGCAAATGGTCAGGGTGGGTCGAAGCTATTCCATGTACAGGTGAGACCGCTAAAATTGCTGCCAAATGCCTACTGAACCATTGGGTTTGTAGGTTCGGAATACCAACGGCCATATGGTCAGACAGAGGGCCTGCCTTCAGCTCCTCTGTTACACAGACTTTAGCCAGGTTACTAGGCTTACAGTGGAAATTGCACATCCCTTACCACCCACAAAGTGCAGGAGTAGTGGAAAGAATGAATAGGAACATTAAAGACAAGTTAAAAAAGGCTACGGGGGGCACCATGAAAGGATGGTTGGATTACCTTCCTTCTGTCCTATTTCAGATCAGAACAACAACGCCACATGCTAGAACAAAACTCTCACCCTTTGAGATTTTGATGGGAATTCCTGCAAACATAGAGCTGCCCCTCTTAGATCAAAACACTGACATTAACATCTATTCCCAACAGGAAATGTACGTGAAAAATCTGGTAAGTATGCTACAGGATATGAACGAACAAGTCTCTGTCACCTTTTCTCCTCTTTCAACAGAACCTACTCATCCTTTCATCCCAGGAGACAAAGTACTGGTGAAACAACTGGCACACAAAAAGAGGGTTGGACCCATTTTCTCTGGACCTTGGAAGATAGAGAAGGTTTCCAGAACTGCTGTTCTAACCGATCTAGGAAACATCTGGATCCACGCCAGCCGGTTAAAGAAGTTTCCACAGCAACCCCAGACCCCTGACCCTCCTCCAGCATCCCAAGACTCCTCTGATCAGGAACAGCGACCAGAATTGAAAGACATTCAAGAAGGCATAAAACAAATCTCTCTGAACGACGAGACGGATCCCCCACCAACAGGAAGAAACGAGTAACAGAACTTTGTACACAGAACCTGACAAAATGATTTCTACTTTTGTGTCAGGAAAAGCATTATGCTTCTGGACATGTCTGATTCTGATAGTATTCCTACCTACTTGGTTAATAGCAAATTGTGTGTACCATCCAGAAGATTTAAGGCTACTAGAAGGAATATGTGGAAAATCCCAGACAGCCAATATATCTAGTTTAAAACATAAAAGAAGTATATCCCCCACCGAACCCTCTTCAGGGTTCACTGACAAGATGTTGTTGTTGAAATTTAAGTACAGTTATGCACAAAAGTCTGGTTTTGAGAGATGCTGGATATGCAGCAAGCTCCATCCCAGTACAGCCAGGATCCCGTTAGTGGCCATTCCCTTAAACATCACTCCTTTCTTGAATGGAACTCCCCCTATAGTTCTTACCAATGTCATAAGAAAAAGTCCCAATAAACCCCTCAGTTTTCAAATCGTGAGTAGAAGCCACACTCCAGATTGGTGCTTCATACTGGGAAACATTTCCAGGGGAGCTGAGGTGTGCAAATGGTCGAAACTTAATGTCTCCATGGCCTCCCTTACTGATAACTCATTTTTCCGCACCTCAGATCCTGTGATAAATGCTACCATCTATGACCTTTTTAATTCTAGTTCCCACTCCACGGTCACACAGTTACTGGCTCTGCTGATGGTATCTGGGCATTCAAATGGTACAAGGACCATTGTTAGTCAACGACCCTTAGCAACCTACATCTGTTGTGGCAAGGTCTGTTACCCATGGATTCCTGAAGAACCCCAGGGGTGGTGTTATCTTGCTAAAATAGTACCTGTAATGGGAGTAGTGGGGGATGATGGACAAGGACACCTACTTAAAGCTAGTACCCACCCAAGATACCCTCTAAAACACCTTGAAAAAAGGGAAATGTTCCTAGAAAAAGATATGACCTGGGCCTGGTTTCCTTCCTGGACAGGGTGGGGAATAGATTTGATGAAGAAACTAAATAACTACACCTCAATCATTGATGAGATCTTGGAAAAGGACTCTGATGACATCTCAAAATTGAATCTAGAAACCAGAGCAATTAGAAAACAACTAGAGTTACATGACTTGGCTATAGAAAGCATGAGTGCAGCCCTCACTGGCCTCTGTGAAATTACTGAGGACTATGAATGCTGCACCTGGATACATAACACGAGTATTGAGATCCCTGATTACTATGACATTATTGCACAACACAGAAAAGAGGTAAACAAGCTTCAACAGGATGCAAGGGATATTGGGAAAACATGGGACCCTTTCTCTACAGGGTTCAGTTTAGGAGGTCTCACTTCATGGTTGAAGAACACTGCAATGACTATTTTTACAATACTGCTTTTCATATTGTTCTTATATGCATGCTTCATGTTACTTAAATGCCTCTGCAAAAAGGGTAGCGAAGCACATTCCGAAAACATGAAGCTAACTTCCATTTCCAGGGATCCCACAGTATGGTACGAGAACCAGGGAAATGAAGCCAGTGTATATGAATCCCTAAAGCTTGACGAAAAGGTAGAATGACCATTTCGATAATATCGAATGGTCAAAGGGAGGATTGTAAGGGGATTCCATTGACCATTGCATTATTGATTGATTATTGATTATACCCTAACATGAGATATGTTTAGGACTGCTTATTTGCTTAACTAATATAATGGAATATTTTAGTGTATTTAACAAACTGCATCTTACATCTTATGACAGTATTACTTAATAACTGATTATCTCATTCTTGTCTGATGTCTTCATCTGAGGAAACATCTGTCTGTGGTTTTATCTCTGTACACTTTTGTTGGATATGAAACGGCCAGAATTAGCTGTTTAGGAACTTGTGGTCGGGCAGACGTTAGCAGAAATTAAGAAAGCGTTGACCTTTTAGCCTGAACTGTAAAGGTTAAACTGAAATCACAAGATTAAGAAATTACTAATATATGGAAATCACAAGATTAAGAAATTACTAATATATGCTAATGTATTTTTATGTGTATTATTCTGATTGGCCCCAAGTGGGGCCGTGCCTTGTAAAGACACAGCATAAAAAGCCCCCAGCCTATTAAACTTTGTAATCATTTATCACGTACCTTCTGTGTGTATGTGTATTGATTAACCGCCGGCGAGGTCCTCCACTGAGCCATCTCAAGAGCCTAGGCCACAAGGAGAAGACGGGCACCTAACACAGACCACTTTGACGGTGATGGGTGCCTAGAAGGCATATAAAGACTTGAAATTGAGCCTGCTAGATTACCAACCAGAAGAGTGCCCAAATATTTAATGCAACCACTAAAAGATAAACTGATGGCTCTACAGGCCAGATGATTTATAGCATCAAAACAAACAACAAAAGCACTGAATAAGCAATTTATATTAAAAGGGTTATAGTAAGCACACCATTAAGAACATTGAGAATGTGCACAGATCCCAAACGACTGAAAAAAGCTCTGATAGAGAACTATTACACTATGATTCCAATAGAAATTATTTTGCCAGTGTAACGGAACCGCCTGTTTGGCGGAAGGTGCCTCCTTCCCACCAAACAGTTCTGAGCAGACCCGGAGCTAATACAAGCACTTTTTACCCCAATCATCGTACACAAACAAGATGTGGGGATAGAATGAAAGGAATGCCTGTTTGTTGAAACTCAGACATATACTTTATACCCCACAGGAGGACATTCCACCCACTTCCTATGGACAACGGAACACCAAATAGAGCAGGATCCTACTCTTGTGTAACCCTCTGTCCACCCACTACTACCCCAAATGAGCATGGTTATAGGCTCACATAACTAAATTCACACTACCCTGGATAAAGCTAGAATACAATCTAGAAAGCATATGCATCACATATTAAAATCAAAACCTCATAACAGCCAAAAATTAATAAAATACAATCAATGAAATCAAAAATCAAATGAAATAAAATAAAATAAGAAGACATATCCCATAATAATCCCATATATACTAAATACGCAAACCCATATATAAAACAATTAAGGCAATACCCATCCTTTCGTTAGGGCTACTTTCTCTATAATATACCCCTTTCAATACGATAAAACAAAAGGAAGAGATACACCAACTAAACTGTCTCTACTCTACCCATTATTAATGAAACAGTTAACCCTTTCATGCCTTAGCCTATTTCTGACATTTGTTGCTTACAAGTTAAAATCTGTATTTTTACTAGAAAATGACTTACAGTAGAACCCCCAAACATTGTATATATATATATATATATATATATATATATATATATATATATACATATATATATATATATATCAGAGACCCTAGAGAATAAAATGGTGATTGTTGCAATATTTTATGTCACTCGGTATTTGCGCAGCAGATTTTCCAAGGCAATTTTTGGGGAAAAAAAGACACTTTCATGAATAAAAAAAAAACTAAACAGTAATGTTAGCCCAATTTTTTATATAATGTGAAAGATGATGTTATGCAGAGTAAATAGATACCTAACATGTCATGCTTTGAAATTGCGCACACTCATGGAATGGCGACAAACTATGGTACCTAAAAATCTCCATAGACGATGCTTTAAAAAAATATAATGGTTACCAGGTTAGAGTTACAGAGGAGGTCTTTTGCTAGAATTATTGCTCTCACTCTAATGATCCTGGTGATACCTCACATGTGTGATTTGAACACCGTGTACATATGCGGGCGTGACTTACACATGCGGTTTCCTTGCTGCGTGAGCTTGCGGGGATGGGGGCGCTTTAAAATGTTTTTTTTTCTTATTTCATTTATTTTATTTTTTTTTTCCTTTAATAAAAAAGTTCTGATCACTTTTTTTGCTGTCACAAGGAATGTAAACATCCCTTATGATAGTAATAGGTGATGACAGGTACTCTTTATGGAGGGATCGGGGGTATAAAAGACCCCAAATCCCTCCTTTGCACTTCAAAGCATTCAGAACGCCAAAAATGGCAATTCAGAATACTGTCATTTTTTTAAAATCGGCACCTTTGGTTGGCAGCCGAGTAAACTGGAAGTGACGTTGTGACGTTGCTTCCGTGTTTTTACACAGGAGACTGGAACAAAGCCATTTCCGGAATTGTTCCAGTCTCAGCCTAGCTGGCAGAATTGCCGAATCGTGGATCAGGTCTCCCGGTAAGATGGAAGGCCTGGAAAGAGCTGCGAAAGGCAGAGGAAAGGGGGACGTCCTCCTCTCCAGTGTTGTTTTGCTTTCTCAACTCCCAAAAATTTAAGACCCTTTCAATTTCTATTATGGACCTCCCTGAAATGTTTTGAGATGCTGTGATCCTTCTTACCCTTTTTTATATTATTGACATGCTATCCTACCTTTACCAGTAGGGGTCTAGAAGTACGACCCACATATTGGAATTTACAAGGGCACTCAAGCATATACACCACTCCCTCTGAAGAACAAGTCATAAATTCCTTTACCTTCTGGGTCTTACCCTTAGTTGTTGCTGTAAACTCTTTTCTTTTTTTTCTCATTACATCCCTGCGTGGTTTTACATGCTAAACATCTACCAGAAGAGTAGAAACCAGTCTGTAAGGGCATCATTGTTCCCATTTTACTAACGAGTGGATCCAAAATACCTGGTGCTAATTTCTGCCTGAGGTTAGGGGCTTTATAATATATATTATTATTATTCACGATTTATATATTTTATATATATATTTACGCAGTGCTTTACAATGTAGAGGGGGACAGCAAAATTACAGTACAGTTCAATACAGAAGGGACAGGAGGGCCTCGCTCGTAGAGCTTACATTCTAAAAGGGAGGGGGTGGTGGTACAAAAGGTAATAGATGCGGGGAATGATTTGATGGGGTTGTTAGGTGGGTGTGGGATAGGCTTCCCTGAATAAGTGAGTTTTCAAGGATCTCCTAAAGGTGGACAGGTTAGGGGCTGATTGGATATACCGGGGCAGGGAATTCCAGAGGATGGGAGAGGGAGAGATGCTGAAGACAAGCATTAGAGGGGGTAACAAGGGAACTAGAGAGCAGGAGGTCCTGGGAGGAGTGGAGGGGACGATTTGGGTGATATCTGCAGATGAGGTTGGTGATGTAGCTGGGGGCGATGTTGTGGATGGCCTTGTATGTTGTGGTTAGCATTTTGAATTTTATACGGTGGGGTAGGGGAAGCCAGTGAAGGGATTGGCAGAGAGGGACAGCAGTCACAGATCGATTGGTGAGGTGTATTAGTCTAGCAGCAGCATTCATAATGGACTGAAGGGGGGATAGCCTGTGTAGGGGTAGGCCATTAAGGAAATAGTTGCAGTAGTCAAGGCGGGAAATAATCAAGGTGTGAATAAGTTGCTTTGTGGTGTCATTAGTCAGGAAGGGTTGAATTCTGGAGATGTTGCGGAGGTTAAGGGGGCAGGATTTAGCCAGTGATTGGATGTGGGGGCTGTATATATATATATATATATGTATATATATATATATATACACTACCGTTCAAAAGTTTGGGGTCACCCAAACAATTTTGTGTTTTCCATGAAAAGTCACACTTATTCACCACCATACGTTGTGAAATGAATAGAAAATAGAGTCAAGACATTGACAAGGTTAGAAATAATGATTTGTATTTGAAATAACATTGTTTTTACATCAAACTTTGCTTTCATCAAAGAATCCTCCTTTTGCAGCAATTACAGCATTGCACACCTTTGGCATTCTAGCTGTTAATTTATTGAGGTAAGCTGGAGAAATTGCACCCCACGCTTCTAGAAGCAGCTCCCACAAGTTGGATTGGTTGGATGGGCACTTCTGGCGTACCATACGGTCAAGCTGCTCCCACAACAGCTCAATGGGGTTCAGATCTGGTGACTGTGCTGGCCACTCCATTACCGATAGAATACCAGCTGCCTGCTTCTGCTGTAAATAGTTCTTGCACAATTTGGAGGTGTGTTTAGGGTCATTGTCCTGTTGTAGGATGAAATTGGCTCCAATCAAGCGCTGTCCACTGGGTATGGCATGGCGTTGCAAAATGGAGTGATAGCCTTCCTTATTCAGAATCCCTTTTACCCTGTACAAAGCTCCCACCTTACCAGCACCAAAGCAACCCCAGACCATCACATTACCTCCACCATGCTTAACAGATGGCGTCAGGCATTCTTCCAGCATCTTTTCATTTGTTCTGCGTCTCACAAACGTTCTTCTTTGTGATCCAAACACCTCAAACTTGGATTCATCCGTCCACAACACTTTTTTCCAGTCTTCCTCTGTCCAATGTCTGTGTTCTTTTGCCCATCTTAATCTTTTTCTTTTATTGGCCAGTCTCAGATATGGCTTTTTCTTTGCCACTCTGCCCTGAAGCCCAAAATCCCGCAGCCGCCTCTTCACTGTAGATGTTGACACTGGTGTTTTGCGGGTACTATTTAATGAAGATGCCAGTTGGGGACCTGTGAGGCATCTGTTTCTCAAACTAGAGACTCTAATGTGCTTATCTTCTTGCTTAGTTGTGCAACGCGGCCTCCCACTTCTTTTTCTACTCTGGTTAGAGCCTGTTTGTGCTGTCCTCTGAAGGGAGTAGTACACACCGTTGTAGGAAATCTTCAATTTCTTTGCAATTTCTCGCATGGAATAGCCTTCATTTCTAAGAACAAGAATAGACTGTCGAGTTTCAGATGAAAGTTCTCTTTTTCTGGCCATTTTGAGCGTTTAATTGACCCCACAAATGTGATGCTCCAGAAACTCAATCTGCTCACAGGAAGGTCAGTTTTGTAGCTTCTGGAAGGAGCTAGACTGTTTTTAGATGTGTGAACATGATTGCACAAGGGTTTGCTAATCATCAATTAGCCTTCTGAGCCAATGAGCAAACACATTGTACCATTAGAACACTGGAGTGATAGTTGCTGGAAATGGGCCTCTATACACCTATGTAGATATTGCACCAAAAACTAGACATTTGCAGTTAGAATAGTCATTTACCACATTAGCAATGTATAGAGTATATTTGTTTAAAGTTAGGACTAGTTTAAAGTTAGCTTCATTTAAAAGTACAGTGCTTTTCCTTCAAAAATAAGGACATTTCAATGTGACCCCAAACTTTTGAACGGTAGTGTATATACACAGCATCTCACAAAAGTGAGTACACCCTTCACATTTTTGTAAATATTTTTTTATATCTTTTCATGCGACTACACTGAAGAAATGACACTTTGCTATAATGTAATGTAGTGAGTGTACAGCTTGTATAACAGTGTAAATTTGCAGTCCTCTCAAAATAACTCAACATACAGCCATTAATGTCTAAACTGCTGGCAACAAAAGTGAGTACACCCCTAAGTGAAAATGTTCAAATTGGGCCCAAAGTGTGAATATCTTGTGTGGCCACCATTATTTTCCAGCACTGCCTTAACCCTCTTGGGCATGGAGTTCACCAGAGCTTCACAGGTTGCCACTGGAGTCCTCTTCCACTCCTCCATGTTGACATCACAGAGCTGGTGGATGTTAGAGACCTTGAGCTCCTCCACCTTCCGTTTAAGTATGCCCCACAGATGCTCAATAGGGTTTAGGTCTGGAGACATGCTTGTCCAGTCCATCACCTTTACCCTCAGCTTCTTTAGCAAGGCAGTGGTCCTTTAGGAGGTGTGTTTAAGGTCATTATCATGTTGGAACACTGCCCTGTGGCCCAATCTCCGAAAGGAGGGGATCATGCTCTGCTTCAGTATGTCACAGTAGATGTTGGCATTCATGGTTCCCTCAATAAACTGTAGCTCCCCAGTGCCAACAGCACTCATGCAGCTCCAGATCATGACACTCCAAACCATGCTTGACTGTAGACAAGACACACTTGTCTTTGTACTCCTCACTTGGTTGCCGCCACACACGCTTTACACCATCTGAATCAAATAAGTTTATCTTGGTGCCCTTGTAAATTCCAATATGTGGGTCATACTTTTAGACCCCTATTGGTAAGGGTACGAGAGCATAGCAACAATATAAAAAAGAAGGACCACAGTGTCTCAAACCATTTAATGGAGGTCCATAATAGAAATCCAAAGAGTCTTAAATTTTGGGGAGTTGAGAAAGTAAAACAACACAGGAGAGGTGGAAATTTTATATGATATTTAAGCCAACGTGAATCCTTCTGGATTTATGAGACCCAGGTTTTGTCTCCCAGGGGGTTAAATGTAGACTTTGGCCTTAACTGTTTCATTAGTAATGGTTAGTAGAGTCAGTTTAGTTGGTATATCTCTTCCCTTAGTTTTATTTTAACAGAAAGGGGTATATTATAGAGAGAGTAGCCCTGATGAAAGAAAGGTTAGGATGTGTATCCCCTAATGGTTTTCTATATGGGTTTGTGTATTTAGTATATATGATATTATCCATATGTCTTCTTATTTTATTTTAATTATTTTCATTTTTTATTTCATTGATTGTATTTTGATAATTTTTGGCTGTTATGAGTTTTTGATTTTAATATGTCCATTTGGGGTAGTAGTAGGTGGACAGAGGGATACACGAGAGTAGGATCCTGTTCTATTTGGTGTTCCATTGTCCATAGGAAGTGGGTGTACTCACATACAATTCTGACAGCTGAGGAGTAGCTTGTTAGGTCTCCATGGTAATATTAATGGATATAAGGGCTTGGGCTAGAGGGCTGTCCTATCCTATTGAAGAAGCTAATCAGGTGGCAACACGTGTATAGGAGGGAGGAGCCCGTCCCCTTAAGTCACGGAGACACCGCTAATACGGACGAGTGGTGAGCTTCCTCACACACACCGCTTGTTTTTATGTACAGTTGTGTGAAAAAGTATTTGCCCCCTTTCATATTTTTTATTTTTTTGCAAATTTGTCACACTTAACCACTTCAGCCCCGGAAGGATTTACCCCCTTCCTGACCAGAGCACTTTTTACAATTCGGCACTGCATCGCTTTAACTGCCAATTGCGCGGTCATGCAATGCTGTACCCAAACGAAATTTGCGTCCTTTTCTTCCCACAAATAGAGCTTTCTTTTGATGGTATTTGATCACCTCTGCCGTTTTTATTTTTTGCGCTATAAACGGAAAAAGACCGAAAATTTGGAAAAAAAATGATATTTTCTACTTTTTTTATAAAAAAAATCCAATAAACTAAATTTTAGTCATACATTTAGGCCAAAATGTATTCGGCCACATGTCTTTGGTAAAAAAAATGTCAATAAGCGTATATTTATTGGTTTGCGCAAAAGTTATAGCGTCTACAAACTAGGGTACATTTTCTGTAATTTACACAGCTTTTAGTTTATGACTGCCTATGTCATTTCTTGAGGTGCTAAAATGGCAGGGCAGTACAAAACCCCCACAAATGACCCCATTTTGGAAAGTAGACACCCCAAGGAAATTGCTGAGAGGCATGTTGAACCCATTGAATATTTATTTTTTTTGTCCCAAGTGATTGAATAATGACAAAAAAAAAAAAAAATTTACAAAAAGTTGTCACTAAATGATATATTGCTCACACAGGCCATGGGCCTATGTGGAATTGCACCCCAAAATACAGTCAGCTGCTTCTCCTGAGTATGGGGATACCACATGTGTGGGACTTTTTGGGAGCCTAGCCGCGTACGGGGCCCCGAAAACCAAGCACCGCCTTCAGGATTTCTAAGGGCATAAATTTTTGATTTCACGCCTCACTACCTATCACAGTTTTGAAGGCCATAAAATGCCAAGATGGCACAAAACCCCCCCAAATGACCCCATTTTGGAAAGTAGACACCCCAAGCTATTTGCTGAGAGGCATGGTGAGTATTTTGCAGCTCTCATTTGTTTTTGAAAATGAAGAAAGACCAGAAAAAAAATTTTTTTTTTCTTTTTTCAATTTTCAAAACTTTGTGACAAAAAGTGAGGTCTGCAAAATACTCACTATACCTCTCATCAAATAGCTTGGGGTGTCTACTTTCCAAAATGGGGTCATTTGGGGGGGGTTTGTGCCACCTGGGCATTCCATGGCCTCCGAAACTGTGATAGGCAGTGAAGAGTGAAATCAAAAATTTACGCCCTTAGAAAGCCTGAAGGCGGTGCTTGGTTTTCGGGGTCCCGTGCGCGGCTAGGCTCCCAAAAAGTCCCACACATGTGGTATCCCCGTACTCAGGAGAAGCAGCAGAATGTATTTTGGGGTGCAATTCCACATATCCCCATGGCATGTTTGAGCAATATATCATTTAGTGACAACTTTGTGCAAAAAAAAAAAAAAAAAATTTGTCTCTTTCCCGCAACTTGTGTCACAATATAAAATATTCCATGGACTCGACATGACTCTCAGCAAATAGCTTGGGGTGTCTACTTTCCAAAATGGGGTCATTTGGGGGGGGGGGGTTGAACTGTCCTGGCATTTTATGCACAACATTTAGAAGCTTATGTCACACATCACCCACTCTTCTAACCACTTGAAGACAAAACCCTTTCTGACACTTTTTGATTACGTGAAAAAATTATTTTTTTTTGCAAGAAAATTACTTTGAACCCCCAAACATTATATATTTTTTTAAAGCAAATGCCCTACAGATTAAAATAGTGGGTGTTTCATTTTTTTTTTCACACGGTATTTGCGTAGCGATTTTTCAAACGCATTTTTTGTGGTAAAAACACACTTTTTTAAATTTTAATGCACTAAAACACACTATATTGCCCAAATGTTTGATGGAATAAAAAAGATGATCTTAAGCCGAGTACATGGATACCAAACATGACATGCTTTAAAATTGCGCACAAACGTGCAGTGGCAACAAAATTAATACATTTTTAAAAGCCTTTAAAAGCCTTTACAGGTTACCACTTTAGATTTACAGAGGAGGTCTACTGCTAAAAATACTGCCCTCGATCTGACCTTCGCGGTGATACC
Source organism: Lithobates septentrionalis (assembly GCA_037952835.1). Classification (NCBI taxonomy): domain Eukaryota; kingdom Metazoa; phylum Chordata; class Amphibia; order Anura; family Ranidae; genus Lithobates; species Lithobates septentrionalis. The sequence continues at coordinate 7,346,062 of JBBDGP010001277.1, read as the reverse complement.
TCGCATGCATGGTGCAATTGCTGTTTACATTTGACGCCAGACTGACGCTTGCGTTCGCCTTAGCGCGAGAGCAGGGGGGACAGGGGTGCTTTTTTTTTTTTTTTTTTTTATTTTTTTTTTGCTTTTTTATCTTATTTTTAAACTGTTCCTTTCATTTTTTTTTTTAAATCATTTTTATTGTTATCTCAGGGAATGTAAATATCCCCTATGATAGCAATAGGTAGTGACAGGTACTCTTTTTTGAAAAAATTGGGGTCTATTAGACCCTAGATCTCTCCTCTGCCCTCAAAGCATCTGACCACACCAAGATCGGTGTGATAAAATGCTTTCCCAATTTCCCGATGGCGCTGTTTACATCCGGCGAAATCTAAGTCATAAAATGCTCGTAGCTTCCAGTTTCTTGGGCCATAGAGATGTTTGGAGCCACTCTGGTCTCTGATCAGCTCTATGGTCAGCTGGCTGAATCACCGGCTGCTTTCTCAGGTTCCCTGTTGAGACAGGAGAGCCAGAGAAAAACACGGAAGACGGTGGGGGGGGGCATTCCCTCCCACTGCTTGTAAAAGCAGTCTAGAGGCTAATTAGCCGCTAGGATTGCTTTTACATGAAAGCCAACCGCTGGCTGAAAAGAATGATACCAAGATGATACCTAAACCTGCAGGCATCATTCTGGTATAACCACTCAAAGTCGTGAATGGCGTACCTGAAGACAAAAAAATGGTTAACAATAAAGCACAGTAAACGGTAAAGTATAAAAAATTGCATATCTGAAAAGCAAACATGATAAAACATAATAACAATAAAACATTGCAGAATAGAATACAGTAAAAAAGAGCAGAACAATAGAGAGAGAATAGAGAGAGAGAGAACAATAAAACAACAACTATTTTTTTTTATTTTTGTTTGTGTTTTTTTTTTGCAAACTTATAACTTTTATAACGGTAACCGGTTCCAGGTTCGGGTCTCTCAAAATGCGATGGCATCTTGGGAGACCCTGTGAAAGTGTGCCTAGTCTGTGCAATGCTGTACCCTACGCTAATACTCAACTAGTGAATGGTAGCGTTCAAAACATTCACCAATGCAAAGACCAGGATTGTCAGGACAGGAGGGACAATAATAGCGGGTGTCACGCCTATATCCGCGCTTGCTGCAGACACAGCATCTTTTTTGGGGGGGTTTGTTGGGTAGGGGTACTCGGGAGGACATAAAAATGCCTCTCATGCAGCCGACTGCATTTGGTTGGGGATGTGAATGGGGGAAGTACGGGCGCTGCAGAAGTGGTGGGTTCCCAATTAGGATTGGCGAATGCAGCAGGAAGGGCATTATGGGCACGACGGGCCTGTGTTTGTCTTTTTGGTGGCAGCGGGACACTACTTGTGCTTGCCACCTCACCAGCTTGAACTGCACTTATGGGACTCGCCACGTCACCAAGTGTTACTGCAGTGCTGGTTTGACTACGACCGGGGTGTACTAGGCCGCTGGTGCTTGCCAGTTCACCAAAACGCTACCAAAAAAACTGTTAGCGATCGCAGGGATCAGGCCTGACTCTGCGAACGCTGCAGTTATGCGTTTAGTGTTTTGTAAGTGACAGTGATCGATCGATACTGCACTTGGGTGGGCTGGGCTGGGCCGGGCGGAGGGGCAAAACGCAGGTGCTAGCAGGTATCTGTGCTGATCCCGCTAAGACTGCGTTTTTGGGAACCCTAAACTGCTGGGGACGCTAGTATAGATCTGATCGGATCAGATATTGATCCGTTCAGATACTACACCACTAAGGGAGGTGTACGGTGCGTGCGTGGGTGTTAGCGGTACTGGCGCTAACCTGACGCTGCCTGGGGCTGGTGCTTGCCAGTTCACCAAAACGCTACCAAAAAAACTGTTAGCGATCGCAGGGATCAGGCCTGACTCTGCGAACGCTGCAGTTATGCGTTTAGTGTTTTGTAAGTGTCAGTGATCGATCGATACTGCACTTGGGTGGGCTGGGCTAGGCTGGGCGGAGGGGCAAAACGCAGGTGCTAACAGGTATCTGGGCTGATCCCGCTAACACTGCGTTTTTGGGAACCCTAAACTGCTGGGGACGCTAGTATAGATCTAAATAAATACATAATAAATACAAGAGGAGCAGCGCTGTGATAAAGAGGTTCTATATGATAAAACCAGAACAAAAATGTGAAATATTAAGCCCAAAATTGGGATAGGCTCCAAGTTCATAAAAGTACATAAACAGCTGGACCGTCCTATTCAAAAACCAAACATGGATGGTGGATAAAAGAAGCGTAGATAGGTGGAAATCAATGAGTCCTTCACCGCACCACTGTGATATAGTAAAAATGCGCGCTTACCAAACGGCAAGCTTGGAAGAGCTTGCGACCTTAACCCGGTCGGGGCCTTTCAGGGTGGAACCATCAAGGAGAAGCACGCCACCTTAGCTTGGATTAAGCACGCTGTTCTTCCAATTAACACTCTATGTGGAGATGTGACCCCTGGCTAGGGCCAAACCTCAGGAGAGGTATACCGAAGAAAGAAGGAAAGCGACATAGCGTAATCCTGCTTTCACTTTTTATTAAAAACAAAAGAATTGCACTTACATGTGGAAGGATAAACAACAAACATATGAGCCGGCCGGCTAGGAAGCGAACGCCCGTCCTGTAGACTGTAGACGGTAGATGCAGCACGTCAGCACGTCAGCACACCCGACGTACGTTTCGTCACACTCTGACGTCGTCTGGGGCCTTCTCCTTGATGGTTCCACCCTGAAAGGCCCCGACCGGGTTAAGGTCGCAAGCTCTTCCAAGCTTGCCGTTTGGTAAGCGCGCATTTTTACTATATCACAGTGGTGCGGTGAAGGACTCATTGATTTCCACCTATCTACGCTTCTTTTATCCACCATCCATGTTTGGTTTTTGAATAGGACGGTCCAGCTGTTTATGTACTTTTATGAACTTGGAGCCTATCCCAATTTTGGGCTTAATATTTCACATTTTTGTTCTGGTTTTATCATATAGAACCTCTTTATCACAGCGCTGCTCCTCTTGTATTTATTATGTTATGTGTGTATCTCACGTTTTAGCGGCTGCTTTATGTTGATTTTTGATCACTGATTTGTCACATTTTGATTGTTTTCAAATTTTTCTTTCTTCAATATGTTTCTATGCACCAATTCAGTTAAGGTATAGCGCGGTGATTTGCCTTTTCTTGCTAGTATAGATCTGATCGGATCAGATATTGATGCGATCAGATACTATACCACTAAGGGAGGCGTATGCTGCGTGCGTGGGTGTTAGCGGTACTGGCGCTAATCTGACGCTGCCTGGGGCGACGCATATCACCGCCGGGCGATTAGGGGGCTAAACCTTTATTCAGTAATAAACGGCGGGTGCCCTGACACTATAAAAAATAAACGAACTAACCAGCGTCACCCGTAACGGTTATACGGTGATCACTGGTGAAAGGGTTAACTAGGGGGCAATCAAGGGGTTAAAACATTTATTAGGTAGTATATGGGGGTCCCTGAAGCTATAAAACTCTGATGGCGAACCTAAATATTTACGTCCCTAACTAGCGGAACCAGTGACACTAATACAGCGATCAGAAAAATGATCGCTTAGCGACACTGGTGAGGGGGGGTGATCAAGGGGTTAAAACTTTATTAGGGGGGGTTAGGGGGGTACCCTAGACCTACAGGGGGGTAATACTAACTGTCCTACCACTGCTAACTGTCACAAACTGACACTATGCAGTAATCAGAAAAAAAAAAAAAACCTGCTTGGTGTCAGTTTGTGACAGGGGGGGGGGGGGTGATTGGGGGGGATCGGGGGGCGGTCGGGGGGGGATCGGGGTGTTTAGTGTGCCTGGCATGTTCTACTGTGTATGTTTGTGTTGTGCACTTACTTACATGTCATCTCTCCTCGGCCCGGAACGGAAACTCCCGAGCCGAGGAGAGATGACATCACATCCTCTGCCTCTGTGTACTATACAGAGGCAGGGGATGTTTCTCATTGGCTGGGAGCGATCGCGAGGGGGGGGCCAAGATCGGATGGCCTCCCCCTCGTCTCCCAACTCTCCCAGCCAAATGCCGACTGCAGCTGGCACCGGGGGGGGTCCGATCGGACCCCCCGCCCGCGGGAAGGCAATCACGTTCCAGGTACGTGATTTTGCCTGCCCGTGCCGCTCTGCTCACGTATATAGGCGTGAGGCGGTCGGCAAGTGGTTAAATGACTCAGATCATGAAACAAATTTTATTATTAAACAAAGATAAGCCGAGGAAATACAAAATGCAGTTTTTAATCGATGGCTTCATTTATTAAGGCAAAAAAACTGTCCAAACCTGCCTGGCTTTATATGAAAAGTAATTGCCCCCTAAACCTAATAACTGGTTGTGCCACCCTTGGCGGCAACAACTGCAAACAAGCATTTGCAATAACTGGCAATGAGTATTTCACATTGCTGTGAAGCAATTTTGGCCCACTCTACTTTGCAGAATTGTTTTAATTCAGCCACATTGGAGGGTTTTCCAGCATGAACGGCCTGTGTAAGGTCATAATACAGCATCTCAATTGGATTTAAGTACGGGCTTTGACTAGGACACTCCAAAACCTTAATTTTGCTTTGTTTGAACCATTTGGAGATGGACTTGCTGTTGTGCTTTGGATTATTGTCCTGCTGCATAACCCAAGTGCACTTGAGCTTGAGGTCACAAACTGATGGCTGGACATTCTCCTTTGGGATTTTCTGTTAGAGCTCAGAATTCATCTTTCCATCAATTATGGTAATTCGTCCAGGTCCTGAAGCTGAAAAGCAGCCCCAGACCATCACGCTACCGCCACCATGTCTGACTCTTGGTAGGATGTTCTTGTTATGAAATTGTCAGAACATTTGGGGTTAAAAGAATTTATATTCATATATATATATATAGGCCTTTATATTGTATATTTTTCAAATGAACATGAGAGGAGCCATTTTTGCTCTAAAGTTGAATCAGAGTTCATAGCCCATGAATAAGCATTGTTGCAAAAGTTGCTTTATGTCTTGAGACTGTGTAAAAATACCAGTATCCCAGGTTATATATCTTTTGTCTTTGACACTTAGGCTATGTTTCCACTATTGCGTCCCCAAAGTCGCGCGATTTACACTGCGATTGTGCGTTGCGATTTGTGTTGCGTTTTGTTGCGACTTTAATTACGACTTTGTGCGACTTGGATGTTCTGCAATTTAGTCCTAGTGATGTAATTCCTTATCCTGCTTATTTATTGCCCCTTCCTGTTTGGTTGTCTCGTGTTGTATGTTTGTTAGCAAACATGTTGGCTATGCAGTATGTTGGGTCAGCAGTCATTTTGGCTTCTGTAGCAGCATTTATAGATCAAGAAGAGGAGGATAACCGGAGGAGGAGAAGGCATCGCTTTTGGATACATCCCATCATTGCCCAAAGGGAAGTGAGAGGCCAGTTTGGGGTCCTTTACAATGACCTCCGGGCTCATGATGAAAAATTTTTCAACTATGCAAGGATGTCAATTAGAAGGTGAGAACATTTTTTGATGTCAACTTGCAAATGCTGCCAGATATATTTCTCAAAATGTGTATATGCCTGGTCATTATTACTCTTTTTAGTATTTTTAGATTTGAATAGCTCGAAGTGTTAACTAGAACCTGATCAAATTGTTTGAAAAATGTAACTCCATTTGTAAATGTTTGATTTTTACATGGTCAGTGTAGATACTAGCCCTATTTTTTCTCTTTACAGTTTTGATGAATTGTTGGCTTTGCTCTCTAGTCATCTAGAGCGCCAAAACACCAGTTTCAGAAGGAGTATTCCATCTGCTGAAAGACTCATAATAACATTGAGGTAAATGTTCATACCTACTGTTTCTTCTTCTTAACTTCTATGTGGCTTTTGGAGATCCACATCATTCTTTCATCATCTTTACATGAAGTCCAAAAATAACTACTAGCATGTAATTGTGCGTAAGCTTGGTTTTAAAATCTTAACTCTGCCTCTACATCACCTGTGTCTTTCTCCTGCTCCTCTTCTTCCTTCTTCACTTCCTCAGGCACCTCCTTCCTATCTCTGTTTTTTGGGTTTATTGATGTAGCTTAGTGTCAATATGTATCATTATCCTAAAATGTATGTACTTTTCCATTTTAGGTACCTGGCAACTGGACATTCCTTTTCCAGTTTGCATTTTGAATTTTTGGTTGGGAAAACTACAGTCAGCACTATTGTCCACGAGACCTGCCGAGACATATGGAATGTCCTTAGTGATTTGTTTCTGAAGAAGCCCACTTCCGACGATTGGTGCAAGAAAGCGGAACTTTTCTGGGATCGTTGCAATTTCCCAAATTGTCTAGGGGCAATTGACGGCAAACATATGAGGGTAGTGATGCCCATTGGCAGTGGAACAAAATACTATAATTATAAAAAATATTTTTCTTTTGTCTTACTTGCAGTGGCTGATGCCAATTATTGTTTTAGCTATATAGACATTGGATCATATGGCAGCAGCTCAGACTCAAGTATTTTCCAAAGATCTTCCTTTGGAAGAATGTTGCGGGAAAATGCTCTGGACCTGCCACAGGACTGTCCGTTGCCAGGAACAAATGGGCCGCCAATGCCATTTGTGTTTGTTGGGGATGAGGCCTTTGCTCTCAGTGAGCATCTATTAAGGCCTTATTCAAATCGGGGTTTGAGTGAAGAGAAGCGAATCTTCAATTACCGCTTAACGAGGGCAAGACGAGTGGTAGAATGTTCTTTTGGCATTTTAGCCAACAAGTGGCGTTTGCTCCATACCCCCATTAATTTAAAAATGGAGAATGCAATATCTGCAGTAAAAGCAGCATGTGTTCTTCACAATTTTGTGAGAATTCGTGATGGCTATCTTTTTGAAGATTCCCTCATGCACGATCTGGAAGGTGCACAATGGAGTGCCAGTAGGGGCACCACCAATGGTGCCAGTGTGCGTGAGGGATTCTCATCTTATTTTCTGTCTGCTGCTGGTTCTGTCCCCTGGCAGCAGGATGCCATAGCATAATGTATGTCATGCATTTTCTGTGAATATTATTTTGATGTATGTTATGTTTCAGTGCATCCAAAAGCATAATAACAGGTAGTTTCCTCAAATTAGAAAAAAGGATAAGCCGAAAATGCACAATGTAAACAAAATTATTTTTATTTTATTTTTTTTTGTGCAGGGAAGCACACAAAATTTTTTGGTTATGTGTTTGGGTGAACTACACCATTTTGTTTATTTTTTATCAAGCACAACAAATAGTGAAATAATAAACTATTTCTCTCAGAAAAACACGTAAATAAAATTCTTTCAAAAATATAAAAAAATATCTGAATCTTTTTTACAAGACAACTCTTTTTGCAATAAGGCAAAAATAAAGAACTACGTTCCATGAACTTAAAATTACAACAGTTGTTGTTTTGGCCTCCTCAACCAAACAAAAAATAGAGAACAAGTCTTAAACACACCTCAATAATAATTGTAAATTACAATTGCTCGTATGTTTTGTTTTCAGTGGTCCCGGAAACTGAACTATTGGTTGGTCCAGGGAAATCCACTGATGGACCAGGGTAATATTTCCTTTCCAGAAAAGGCGGAACATGACTGGGTGTAGGCTGCCTAAGTTGGTGAGTGGTTGGGGGGCCAAGGGTAGAGGTAGTGGGGTCAGGAATTGGATGCAACATGCGTGGCCTTGAGGGATTCAGTATATTACCATACTGGTCACAGTATGGACGGTTTATTGGTGGAGCATACTGTGTACTTGGAAAGTGAGTGTATTGTTGATAAGGGGGATATTGGGGAAGGGGGGGTTGCATATATGCTGAGGATGTTGTTGGCCCCTCACCCACAAATGATTGAGCAGTTGACATTAAAGCCATCCTGAGTGCATATTTTTTCTCAGGGGGTACCTGTTTACATATGCCTAAAATTACAGTGAGAAATGCTGTGTCTTCACACTGGTTTTCAGCCATTTTAGTGGACATCTGATTGACTACCTCTAAAATTTTATCCATGGGTTTACCAGGCCGGGCACTGACCCTTGAAGACCTTCGCAAAGGCCTAGAGACATTGCTAGGTCCTGGTTCTGCATCCTCCTCATTCATTGAGTTTGATGTTGACCTTGCTTCATCTACGAACAGTTCCTTGTCAACATTGTCTTGGAATTGTTCTTGCTCCTCCTCCTCCGCAGCTTCCTCTGCCTCATCTTCTGCTGCCAAACCCTGTGTGCTGTCTTCCCAGCTTGCTTGGGTTCTGAAATACAAATCACATATTTTTTAAGTAAGCATTACTATTTGATATGTAGAATTCGTAACATATGCCTGCTGATAACTTACTCTCGCATTTCCAACACTGGTTTCAAAAATTCAAGATCCCCGGCATGGGCATATGGGGCTAATCTTTTAGAGCCGGAACCACTCCTTCCCTCTTTTAATTTGCGTAAGTACCGGTTGTAGCAGTCTTTGAGACTTCTCCATCGAGTTTGTAACGAGTGCACTACAAAATATAAAGCAAAGTATACATTTTTTAAAACAAATTTAGTCACTGCCTATAGGTCATTCATTTGCTAGGCTGCATAATTGATATGGATGGTGTTAAAACAACCGCTACATATATTACCCATGACACCTACATAATTTGACATGTGCTGGAGGATGTTGACAGGGCCATCTTTAATATTATTTTCTATTATTAGGACCGTGGACAAAAATTATTTGCGGGCCCACACACACAGATTTACTTTCCTGCAGCCACAGGTTACAGGAAAGTAACTATATAAATGACACCACCAACACAGATAGTGTTGACATGGGATTACCTCCTGCCAAACCATTGTGATCTCCTGCCAGGAGAAGCGGTCCCAAGAAAAAACAGTGCACACAACCATTGGTTACAGAAAGTGTTAAGCAGCATATATCAACCACTTACTTTTTGTAGAACGTTCTGTGGCTGAGAAAGAGTCCCATGTCTCATAATATATGCGAGCCACCTCCAACCATGCTCTCTCCTTCTTTGCATGATCTTTGTAACCTGGATCTCTGAGGTCATATATTGCCGGACGTTGTCTGACAAGCCGAATAATTTCCTCATTGTCATGCACTTGTCGCTTATTTTTTTTTGCCCTAGGCATGCTTCCTGCTGTCTTCCACACTCACATACATCGATATAGGAAGTGATGTATTTGGGAGGAGCAGAGATCATGTGCTTCCGTAGACTTCTGTGGAAGTCGCAACAAAGTCGCGGTGTCAGACATGTACATACGACTTCATTGCGACTTAATACCTTTCTATGGAGAACAAGTCGCACCGAAGACGGAACAAAGTAGTGCAAGAACCTTTTTTCGAGTCGCTGCGACTTGAGTCGCACCAATGAGAACGGGGACCATTGAAATACATGGGTTTTGACTTGTCATGCGACTTGACATGTGTCAAGTCGCAAAATAAGTCGCACTAGTGGAAACAGAGCCTTATAGATAAGGGGAGTTGGTACAAACTTACACAGCCTGCAAAACTAAATAGTATTTTCAGAATAAACCACGTAACAAAAAGGGCTTATCCACAAATGATATTTTTTAAATAATAATGTTTCTTTTATACATCTTTACAATATATCTTTATTAGGTAACATTATATAAACCTGTTTACTACATCTATATTATTATAAGGTTGCAAATGTGGTATCTTATTTAGGAAACCATTCATGAATACCTGTTAGGCTTATCGTAAGAATCCTGACGTCACTTTCATGGCATTTACAACCCCAGTTAATTGTGTGGGGTATATTTTCTCATACACATATATTTTAAGAAGCGCCAGGATGGCTGGGGATATTGACTCTTGATTGTTAACCATTAGACAATTAGTGGTGTTTTGCTAAGCCAAGGTCAGTAGGCCATGTCAATCATATTAAAAATTATTTCTGATCTAACACTGCCCCTAAGAGGTTGAAATTGGTAATTATTCAAAATGGCGTTGGTCTTGGTTGTCAAGGTAACATATAAACGCCATCGTCATATGACATCATCAGTAACATAGTAAAGAGACATACACCCACTTTTGGGGTGAGATAAAAAGGAGAGACAGATAGCAGGAAGGGGAGCTATGGGAAGATCTGGGGGAGCTATGGGAAGATCTGGAGGAGCTCTGAGGATGGCTGGACGGGTCAGTCTCTAAGGTGGAAAGAAGTCTCTTTTGGGACTTTGCTTCTCAAACTGACATAATTCTTAAATACCTGGTAAAGTATTAATCTTTCCAATGTATACCTTTTTAGGTAGTTGAAGTTTGGTTGAGCATATTCTTGACTAATCCAATCCATTGTTAGTTTTGCTTTGAAGTGAATTCTCACTGCAGTATGAATTTGTTTTGCTTCTAAACCAAGGGAGATACATATATATTGTTATATCTCATAATACCAACTTCAAAGTTATAGAATTGGATTGGTTATAGTATGTGTTAAACCATTGATTCATTCTAAATCTAAAATATAAGCTTTGATCAAATTATCAAGCTGTGTACAATATAACAATTTTTGTTTGTGCATTTAAGAGTGTAATAAGAAGGTCTGTTGGTTTTGAGAAGAGATCACATCATAGTATTAAGGTAAACAATATTTGTTTATACAAGTCTGTGAAGTCCATGAAGTCACGGAAGGCTATTCACAAGTTACCAAGTTTAAAATGTACAAGTATCATTTAAGTATTAAAATGTGGTATTTTGTTATAAGAAATTGAATAAGAGAACTGTGAATATTATCTGAACCATCATTGATCTTTGATATGTAGAAGTATATCCATTTATTTGTTTTATCATGAAATATACCTGATATTATTTTGCACTGTATTTTTAGTTAATAAATATATATTTTTAAGCAACATCATTTGTGTCACTTGTCTTCAAAATAGCACGGATAAACGAACTTGAATTTCTTGTTGGTATTGGTAGAAAATGGTAAATCTCCCAAATCGAAGATTTGCATATTTTCATGATTACAATACTATTTTATTATTTCAGTATAAACATTCTGACAAAATGCTGTATTAATTTTATGTCAGATGTAACAGGACTTACAGTACACCTTCCAAAAAGTTAGATTTTTATCTCATCAGTCCACAGAATATTTGCCTAAGGCCCCTTTCACACTGTCGGACTGTCCAGGTCCGCCTGTCAGTTTTGTTGGCGGACTTGAACGGGCGCTCCATGCTAGTCTATGGAGCGACGGATGTCAGCAGTGACATGTCCGCTGACATCTGACCCGGTCTGATCCGCTAAAATCAGATGGATGGCCCTATGTTCGCATCCGTCCCTGGTGGATCGGATCGAGTGAAATCTGATGAAAACGGACTGTCCATTTTCATCTCTCCATAGCAACCAGCGGCGCTCAACAAGCCCCTCCCCACTCAGTGAGCAGAGAGGGACCTGTCATCCGCCGGTTCAGTGGAGATCAACAGAGAGATCTCCCACTGAGCTGGCAGACAGAGGCGGACTCCGTGGCAGCGGATCCGCCTCATGAGAATGAAGCCTAAAAGTCCTGGGGATAATCAAGATTTTTTTTCGTAGATGTGAGATGAGCCTTTGTGTTCTTTTTGGTCAGCAGTGGCTTTGGCCTTGGAACTCTCCCATGGATGCCATTTTTGCCCAGTATCTTTCTTATTGTTGAATCATGAACACTGATCTTACCTGAGGAAAGTGAGGCCTGCAGTTCTTTAGATGTTGTTTTGGGTTCTTTTATGACCTCCTGGATGAGTCGTCATGCTCTTGGAGTAATTTTTGTAGGCCGGCAACTCTTTGAAGGTTCACCAATGTTCCAAGTTATCTCTATTTGTGGATAATGGCTCTCCCCATGGTTCACTGGAGTTCCAAAGCATTAGAAATGGCTTTGAAACCCTTCCTAGACCGATACATGTACATTACTTTGTTTCAAATCTGTTCTTGATTTTTTTTTTAGATTGTGGCATGATGTGTGGCTTTTTGTGATCTGTTAGCATGCTTCACTTTGTCAGACAGCTTCTATTTATGTGATTTCTTGATTCAACAGGTTTGGCAGTAATCAGGCCTGGGTGTGGCAAGTGAAATTTAACTCAGCTTTCCAAAAAAATGTGGTTAATCACAGTTGATTCAGATTTTTTTCCCCTAATAAATTAAATAATTATTTAAAAACTGCATCTTGGATTTACTCGGGTTATCTTTGTGTAATATTAAAATTTGTTTGATGATCTGAATCATTTAAGTGTGAGAAATGTGCAAACAAATAAAAAAATCAGGAAGGGGGAAAATATTTTTTCACACAACTGTATATCTTGTATGCGCAACTTTAGTAGGGGGTATTTTTAATAAAGTTTTTTATACGGAGTACACTATGGAGATGCATTTTTATTACATGTGGTAAAATACGTGGATAATGAGTGATCTAATCCATGACTGGAAGGAGGAACTGTGTCTATGATAGCTGCAAGTAAGGGAGTATACAGCCCGTACGGTTGTTTGTTGAGGAGAGATAAATCCCAGGAGGGGAGGAGGAGACCATCCAATGTGAGGTGAGTGGGCATTTCACTTGGTGAAGGAATAGCACTTTGATTTTTATAAAAGAGGATTGAAGTTCACTGTGGTGGAGAATATACATTTACCGAATATATATTTATGGACTTTCGTCTGTGTTTAGATTTACACATTATCATTTAGATACATGATGTATTAATATCACTGTTTTTGATCAGTAGCGCTGCACTGCATGAAGTATTATATTTTGTTGATTTTAATGTGGTGGAATCACTAAGTAGTGTACAGCAGCAAACTCCTACAATACTCCAGCAGTCTTAAAAGGTAGAATTAATTTATCTTCATAGATTTCTTAAGGGATATTGTTGATAAATATTTCTGTCCCAAGTGAAGGAACCTCTCCAAAAGCCTCTGTCCTGGTTGGGTCTGTCACAGCCAGATTTATCAAAGCTAGAATTTTTTCAGTAGATGATGTCAAAGATGGATTATGTGTGTGAAACTAGATGAGCAATCAAGAGTCTTGGCAACATTTTGACTTTTATTTAGAAGACATTGACTTGGGATACCCAAGGGACCAGGACAGAAGTTTGTCTGCAAAAGCTAAATCAAGCCCAAGAAAGACTACCTGGAATAAAAACTATAGTACATGATATACTAATAGTTGGAGAAGGGGTTGATTTAGATTCTGCAACAGAAGATCGTGATATGTAGATGAAACACTTGTTGACAATTGTGAGGAAAAGCAAATCAAACTAAACATGGATACATTTCAAATGAAAATGACTCAGGATCCATACATTGGAAATATGTTAACTTCAAATGGTTTGAATGTAGAATCATAAAAATTGTGAACTGTACAAGAATGCCTTCTCCTACAGATGTACGGGGAGTTATGCGATTCCTGGGAATGGTAATTACCTTTTAAAATTGTGTAAGCATCTGTCTGATATGTGCGAGTCTTTGAGACAGTCGTTGAGACACCACATAAAGACGTGCACTGGGAATGGACCGACATACAGTATGCAGAATTTCAGGCAGGGAAAACTGCTTTTGCGGACACAGCCACCTTCAAATACCCCAGATGAAGCAATAATCGTACAATGTGATGCTTCAGAAACAGGCCTTGGAGCAACATTAAATAGTCTTTCACCTTTGCAAGTAGAAGTTCTTACACCCAAAGAACAGGGTTATGTTTAGATTTAGAAGAAACTACCAGCAGTAGTGTTTGGGATGAAAAGATTCCACCAATACACCAATACATAGATGACATGTGCATCCAGTTCATAAACACCAGGTGAGAATCATAAAATAAGACTCTATTAAATGTAAAAAATGACTGCAGTGTGTGCTTTTCCTTCCAGTGTGTGACTTTGACATTAGCTATTATCCAGGGAAGGATTTACTCATTTCAGATGCTCTGAGTAGAGATTTTGTACCCACTGTAACAGAAGGAAACACAGACATTGAAAACATTCATATGTGTGTAATCTGAGATGTATTGAAAGGCAGATTAAAAGAAATAAAGATCTACCGAAAAAGATACAAAACTGCAGATTATAAAGAATGTAATTCATAAGTTGGCCCATATCCAAGTCCATTCAAGTTTGTTGGACCAAGAGAAAAAAACTCTTTATGAGATGGAAACAAGGAACTCCTTTTAACAAAAGTAGGTAGGCATAGGGCACACCCCTTGCCACTCTCCCCTTAAAGAAGAATTATACAAAAAAAATATTAATTAAACCCACGGGTGCTTTTTTTAACCACTACTATTCCTTTATACTAGCTTTTGACATTTACAAATGCAGCAATATAGAAATCAGATGAAAGGCTTAACACTGGGAAACACTGTGTGGAAGATAAATAGTGCATTTTATACTGTGTATACTTATATATAACTATATAGATCAGACTAAAATGAGGGACAAATGAGGAGGAAAGAGGGACAGATGGACTTTGTTCCAAATCAGGGACAGTCCCTCAAAATCAAGGACAGTTGGGCGCTATGAAAAAAGTGTACGTCCAGGTCTGATTTTTCTGACCTATGTGGGCAGGTACGGGTGGACACAAATCTGCTTACAACCAGCCACTAAATAAAGTAGCTGCCCTTATAGGGGTCGTGCAAACCTTGGGGAAGTCTGAGCACCTGGCTTTATAAAATTATACTGTGTGCTAGCAGATTTTGACAAATAAGAACTACTGTTTTTGAGAATCTGGACATAAGATTAAAATCCCTAACAGATTTTATGTGTAGTTAAATGCAAGCTAGAACATAGTTTATACAAACATGAAGAGGTGACGATCTACCTAAAAAACAAGAAGAAGATCAAAGATCACCAGGGCACAGCATTGTTTGTTTTCTAAGAGGTTACCTAGCAAAGCCTCAATAAAAATAAAGGAAGGTTTAAAGAATTCAGAGGTCAGTAGTATGTAACACAGAGTTCAGAGGTCAGGAGTAAGTGAGACAGACTTCAGAGGCCAGGAGTAAGTAATGCAGAGTCCAGGAGTTAGCAGTATGTAACACAGAGTTCAGAGGTCAGTAGTATGTACAGCAAGGTCAGGAGTAAGTAATATGGAGAGCAGGGGTCAGTAGTATATAAGGAAGAGTGCAGGGATCATAAGTAACACATATGTAACACAGTGTGCAGGGGCCAGTAGTAAGTGAAGCAGAGTGCAGAGGCTAGTTGAATCTATTAAAGTGTTTAGTAGTAAGTAAAGCAGAGTGCAAAAGTCAGAAATAAGTAAAGCAGAGTATAGGAGTCAGTAGTGTGTATCACAGAGTGCTGGGGCAATTAGTAAGTAAGGTAGGGTTCAGAGGTCGATCATAAGTAAAGTAGGTTGCAGGGTCAAGTAGGATGTAATGCAAAGTGTAGGAATTAGTAGTAAATAATGCAGAGTTCAGTAGTAAGTAAAGCAGAGTCCAGGAGTCAGAAATAAGTAAAGCAGAGTGCAGGGGTCAATAGTATGTAATGGCTCAGTGCAGGGGCCAGTAGTAAGTCAAAAAGATTGCAGGAATCAGTAGAATGTAATGCAGAGTGCAGGAATTAGTAATTGTAAGGAGCCCCTGCTCACTCTATTCCACTCTCCCGACACTCCTCTGCGGCTATTGAATCAGATTGCAGATCGCAACGTCTGATGGTTCGGTCACCCAATGCTCCGGGACTAGAACTACAGCTATGTGCCGTTCTAATCCAGTTGTGTAGCTCAGAACAAACACCAGGACGGCTGTATGTATATTCAACCAGGAATCTCTTTTATTGAAAGGAATACAGGCTCTTTTATACAGTAAAAGAGGAGGTGTATACCTCCTGCTTATATTACTCTGAACATACACCTGTGACCAGAAACCTAATTAACATGGGCTAATTAACTAATCCCTTTAGACAGCCTAGATGACTCAGACATGACCTTTAGGCCAGACTGGCCGTCTTGTAGCTCAGAAAACCCAATCAACATTACCACAATAGCAGAGTTAATTAACACAAACAACAATGGGGATCTAATGACTCCTAGATCCCATACTAGACTTATTTACAATACACATTCTACCAGGCAACAGACAGACAGGTGGCTGGAATTGACAACAGCATCTCCTAACAGTATTTGTCCCAGCATTATGAATCAGTCACTATTTCTAATATGGCAAATCCAGGGTCCCCAGAGTCTGTGTGTCCTGGGGGACCAGGACCCGAATCCACAGTAATACCACCTCAAGGGTCCGCAGGCATACAGCTCACAAAGAGCACTGTTCCCCCAAATGCCAGGTCCCACGATCGTTCGGCAAGAGGCTAGCATTCAGTCCTCTCCAAAAGTCTCTCTCCCGGCTAGATCTGTGACAGTAATAAATATTGCAGAGTTCGGTAGCAAGTAAAGCAGAGTCCAGGTGTCAGAAAGAAGTAAAGCAGAGTGCATGGGTCATTAGTATGTAATGGATGAGTGTGGGGGCCAGTAGTAAGTTACGCAGGGTACAGAGGTCAGTAATAAGTAATGCCGAGTTCAGGGGCTCATGATAAGTAACACAGAATTCAGGGATCATAAATAAGGAACACAAAGTTGTAAGTAATGCAGAGTTCTGAGGTCAGTGGTAAGTAGGGCAGAGTCTGGGGGTCAGTAGTATGTAATGTAGAGAGCAGGAGTCAGTAGTATGTAATGCAAGGTGTGTTGGAAGAACAACAGCATGTAATGTAAAGTTGCTTTTATAAACAGTGAACTATATACTATATGTATTATATCTGTCGATACCAGCAGGTGACACTGCAGTATTATAGTGTGTATTCTATGGTAAAGTAATCACAGGATGTTCTGTGTATACTTGTTTGTATCCTGTTCTTGTTTCATATTTCTCATGCTGTAAAGACATGCATTGCAATCCTCCATAAAAGCAAAGCTATTGCTGCAAACAAGAAGCTTCCAGTGCATTATTTCAATACTCTTACAACAGGCTATGGGCCCCAGCAGCACCCAGGCACTGGAAAGAAAACTCTGCATCTCAGTGAGTACAGTGAGTATTGTATACAAGCTACTGGAAGATGGCAAGTGGTTCAGATGTGAAGTTTGCAATAGCAAAGCTGAACAATGCCAATTACCGGCTGTGGAAGATTTAACTGGAAATGCTTCTTAGCAAGGACGACTTGTGGCAAGTGCTGAATACAGACAGACCCACAAACGGATAGTTGGAGAAGTGGGGCAGGCAAAAGCAACTATAAGCTTACTAGTGGAAGATGACCAGCTTATTCATATAAGAATAGAGAAAATGGCCAAAGGTATGTGGACTTCATTACAAAAACTGCATGAGCGTTCAAGCCGTAAGCTATTTCTACTAAGAAAGTTGTATAAGATGAGACTAGAAAAAGGCCAGCAAACGTGTGACCACATGAAAGCTATACTAGAAATCATAGAGCAGCTATGCACCATCGGAGAGGACATCAAAGATAACCATACTGGTGCCCTGCTCCTCTGCAGCCTTCCAGAGTCATCTACTGCTCTTATTAATGCTTTAGAAACCAGACCCGAGCAGGAACTGACAATGGAATATGTAAAAGGGAAATTAATCAATGAATATGACAGAAGGAAGGAAAATATGCAACATGATGACAAAGCTCTTAAGATGTACAAAGGCACAGAGCACACAAAGAAAACAGAGCTTGTTTTTGCCGTAAAAGGATCGGTCACTTAAAAAAGGACTGTTCTATCTGGAAAGCCGAGCAGTGAAAGCTAAAGCTATCTATAAAAGAGAGTCAAAGCTACCACAAAGAAAACTGAAAACACATAATGGAGTGGTACCTTTAAAGTGACACAGAGTGGCAAGCCATGCGGCTGGTGCATAGACTCAGGTGAGACAAGCCACGTGACTAGGGACGAGACCTTCTTCACAAACATTGATTACAGTACAAAAGTCAAAGTTTTCCTAGCAAACAGGAAAAGCATTACTGCTGGGGGTAAAGGCCAGGGCTTCCTGAACTGCATTACACCACAAGGAGGCAAGCAGAGTATCCTTGTAAAGAAAGTGCTGTATGTTCCAGAACTAGAAGGCAGCTTTCTATCAGTGAAAAGTCTTGCAAACAACGGTCTCACAGTTAAGTTCCAGGGTGATGAATGCACAATTCACAATATTAAGCAATTCCTCATAAAAGGAAAACTGGATGATTACCTATACAGGCTCATCACCACAGACCAGCAGGTCAATATAATGACCTACACGGCAAGTATTCACTTATGGCACAGGTGGCTGGGGCACAGAAGTCCAGAAGCTATACAGGGCATTATAAAGAGAAGTTTATCAGAAGATTTGACAATAGCGCCTTGCAAAGTTCTCATGAATTGCAAGTGCTGTATTCAAGAAAAAGCCACACATGCTCCCCTTCCACAGGCTCCATAAAAAAAAACCTACCACCCCCTGCAGCTCATACACAGTGACGTAGGCAGCCCAATAAAAACTCCCATGTCAGGCGGGAACAGATATCTACTAACTTTCATTGATGATTATTCCAGGTACACAACTACTTATCTGATGAAACACAAGAATAAAACATCAGAGAAACTTCAAGAGTTCGTTGCCATGTCTAGTAACAAATTCCAATGCAAACCAGGAATAGTATGCACCAACAATGGGAGAGAATGCATAAGCAAAGAAGTGGCCTCATATCTGAAGAGAAAAAGAATAATACACCAGACAACAGCACCATACACTCCTGAACAGAACGGTGTAGCAGAAAGGAAAAATCACACTCTTATAGAAATGGCCAAATGCATGTTGTCAGATGCCAACCTACCTCACAAGTACTGGGGAGAAGCAGTCATGACTGCAACCTACCTACAGGATGGACTACCCTCAAGAGCCAATAAAAGTACTCAATTAGAAATGTAGCATGGATCAAAGCCTAGCATAAGGCACATCAGAGTGTTTGGATGTAAAGCATATGCATATATTCCAAGGGAAAAGCGATCCAAGCTGGAGAACAGAGCCATAGAGGGCATTCTAGTAGGCTATAGTGAGCAAACTAAAGGTTACAGAATCTTACACCGAAAGACTGACAAAGTGACAATAAGCCATAGTGTTTATTTTGATGAGAGCCCATCATAAGAAACACCAATCCCTGAAATCTGTGAAGTGAATATGCCTGGCAAACCAGAAGAAAAGGTCGACCAAAGCGAACCTGTGCAGGAATCAGAACAAGAGGTGAAACTCACATTATCCAAATCAAGTTCCCCACCAGATCCTGCTGAACTGCCTGAAGTCAGAAGATCCACTCAGACTACAAAGGGGATACCACTCTGCAAGCTGTCATGCCCTGTCAGAACACACAGCATACTTGAACCAACATCCTGGGAAGACATAGAAAAACTGCCAAAATGTGAAGCCAATAAATGGAGAAAGGCAGCAGAAGAAGAATTAAAGGAGAAGTATGGGATGGGTTAAATAAATAGCACATATTACATTCATCACAAATCAGATAACCTTTTTATCTACCTCCTTTAGTTTTTTTCAGCATGTGCACATGAACTTTCCTCCAGCTGCCAAAAACGGTCAATTTGCTGTTTGAAAAGTTCTCAGGGGGTGTATACAACTTCAGCGACACACCAACACACCCCCTGCCTGTGTCCTCCCTCCCCTGAGAGGCGTGTCTGTGCTGTGAACAAGCACATTGGTCACATGGCTCTGTTTTCATAGTAATATGACCTCATACAGGAAACAGAAGCTGATAATAAACGGTGTGCCCGGTCTGGGAGATCAGATTTTCACAGAACAGAAGTTTAACAGACTTGTCCGGATCTGGAGTGTGTTGGGGAGGGCTCCCTCCTCCCCCCTCCCCTCTCTGCTCCTCTCACTTCACACATACACAGACACTCTGAGCTCCTCCTCCCCACATACACACACTGATTACAAAATTATCTTACAAACAGTCTGAAATATGCACAGAGTACAGAGATACAGCCTAGAACTGCTCACTGTTTACACAGACAGAGCCTTGATATGCACACTGTATATACAAATAGCCTGCATGTGTGTGGAGACTGTATATAGCTGCCTGCTATGCTTGCTGTAGCTACCACATCAGAAAATCTAAGCAGAATACCATTCGGGGACGATTGTACGGCATCACATGCTGTACAGGGTAGGGATGGACTTTATGTTCTGGCCGGACATGAGTTTGACTCGAACTTTGGCTGTTTGCCCATTCGCTGAACAGTGAACAATTTGGGGTGTTTGCAGCAAATTCGAAAGCCGCAGAACACTCTTTAAAAGTCTATGGGAGAAATCAAAAGTGCTAATTTTAAAGGCTAATATGCATGGTATTGTCATAAAAAGTGTTTGGGGACCTGGGGGACATGTATTAATGCAAAAAAAAGTTTTAAAAATGGACGTTTTTTTCGGGAGCAGTGATTTTAATAATGCTTAAAGTGAAACAATAAAAGTGTAATATTCCTTTAAATTTTGTACCTGGGGGGTGTCTATAGTTTGCCTGTAAAAGGGCGCATGTTTCCCGTGTTTAGAACAGTCTGACAGCAAAATGGCATTTGTAAAGGGAAAAAAAGTAATTTAAAAGTGCTAGAGCTAGTGCCGGCTATAATAAATTGTCGGGAAAAAAAAGTCATTTAAGAGTGCTAGATCTAGGCCGGCTATAATGAATTGTCGGTCCAGCAATACACATAAAAGTTCATTGATAAAAACGGCATGGAATTTCCCCACAGGGGAACCCTGAACCAAAATTAAAAAAAAAAATGTGTGGGGGTCACCGGGTGGCCCCGCCCTCCGTTATATAAGGAGTGTCAGAAGAACCGAAGCGTCACACAGCGGAAGACTCCCACTGAGGCGGATCGTGCAGACGGAGTGGAGAAGAAGCCGGAGGAAGATGCGGGATGAGAAGAGCGGAGGAAGAAGAAGATGGAGAAGAAGAAGATGGAGGACGAAGAAGAACACCGAAGGAAGATCAGAAGAAAGACGATGGAAGAAAAGGCGGAAAGAAGAAAAAATTAATAAAGGACTTGTCAAAAACTGTATCTTGTGTTTTTTAACCTTTTTGACACTTTTTTTGTGAAATGGTAGGGGTACACTTGTACCCCATTACCAATTCACACGGGGGTGGGTTCTGGGGGGTCCCCTTGTTAAAGGGAGCTTCCAGATTCTGATAAGCCTCCCCGCCCGCAGATCCCCACAACCACCGGGCAATGGTTGTGGGGATGAGGCCCTTCTCCCTATCAACATGGGGACAAGGTGCTTTGGGGGGGCTACCCCAAAGCACCCACTCAATGTTGAGGGCATGTGGCCTGGTATGGTTAAGAAGGGGGGCTCTCTCGCCCCCCCCCTCTTTTCCTGCAGCCTGCCAGGTTGCGTGCTCAGATAAGGGTCTTGTATGGATTTTTCGGGGGACCCCACACCATTTTTTTTTTAATTTTGGCGCGGGGTTCCCCTTAAAATCCCTACCAGACCTGAAGGGTCTGGTAGGGATTTTGAGGGGGACCCCCACACCATTTTTTTTTAATTTTGGTGCGGGGTTCCCCTTAATATCCATACCAGACCTGAAGGGCCTAGTATGGAATTTAGGGGGACCCCCACGCATTTTTTGTTTAAGTTTTGGTTCGAGGTTCCCCTGTGGGGAAATTCCATGCCGTTTTTATCAATGAACTTTTATGTGTATTGCCGGGCCGACAATTCATTATAGCCGGCACTAGCTCATGCACTTTTAAATGACTTTTTTTCCCCCGACAATTCATTATAGCCGACACTAGCTCTAGCACTTTTAAATGACTTTTTTTTCCCGACAATTCATTATTGCCGGCACTAGCACTAGCACTTTTAAATGACTTTGTTTTCCTGACAATTCATTACAGCCGGCACTAGCTCTAGCACTTTTAAATGACTTTTTTCCCTTTAGAAATGTCATTTTGCTGTCAGACTGTTCTAAACACGGGAAATATGCGCCCCTTTACAGGCATACTATAGACACCCCCCAGGTACGAAATTTAAAGGAATATTACACTTTTATTGTTTCCCTTTAAGCATTATTAAAATTACTGCTTCCGAAAAAACGGCCTATTTAAAAAAAAATATTTTTGCATTGATACATGTCCCCTGGGGCAGGACCCGCGTCCCCAAACACTTTTTAAAACAATACCATGCATATAAGCCTTTAAAATTAGCACTTTTGATTTTTCATGTTCGTGTCCCATAGACTTTAATGTGTTTGCGTGTTCAAACTAATTTTTTGCCTGTTCGCATGTTCTGCTGCGAACCGAACGGGGGGCTGTTCTTATTATTACATTATACAGAGTCATTTCATGCCGTACAGAGTCATCATATGCCGTACAGTGTCATTACATGCAGCACAGAGTCATCACATGCCGTACAGAGTCATCACATGCCGTACAGTGTCATTACATGCCGTACAGTGTCAGCACATGCCATACAGAGTCATCACATGCCGTACAGTGTCATTACATGCCGTACAGTGCCAGCACATGCAGTACAGAGTCATCACATGCCGTACAGAGCCATCACATTCTGTACAGAGCCATCACATGCTGTACAGAGCCATCACATGCCTCACAGAGCCATCACATGCTGTTCAGTGCCATACACAGCCATCACATGCCGTATAGAGTCATTATATGCCGTACAGTGCCACCACCTGCAGTACAGAGCCACCACATGCCATACAGTGTCACCACATGCCGTACAGAGCCACCACAATCCATACAGTGTCACCAAATGCCGTACAGAGCCATCATATGCTGTACAGTGTCACCACATGCCGTACACAGCCACCACATGCTGTACAGTGCCACCACATGCTGTACAGCGCCACCACATGCCGTACAGTGCCACCACATGCCGTACAGAGTCATCACATGTTGTACACAGCCACCACATGCCATACAGTTTCATCACATGCCATACATGCTGTACAGTGTCATTACATGTTGTACAGAGCCATCACATGCTGTACAGTGTCATTATATGTTGTACAGTGTCATTACATGTTGTACAGTGTCACCACATGCTGTACAGAGCCATCATATGCCGTATAGTGTCATTACATGTTGTACATTATCACCACATGCCATACAGAGCTACCACATGCTGTACAGTGTCACAACATGCCGTACAGTGCCATCACATGCTGGGCCATCACATGCCGTACAGTGTCATTACATGTTGTACAGTGACACCACATGCCATACAGAGCTACCACATGCTGTACATGTCACAACTAGGGATGAGCTTCGAGTTCGAGTCAAACTCATGTTCGACTCGAACATTGGCTGTTCGCCAGTTCGCCGAACAGCGAACAATTTGGAGTGTTCGCGGCAAATTCGAAAGCCGCGGAACACTCTTTAAAAGTCTATGGGAGAAATCAAAAGTGCTAATTTTAAAGGCTTATATGCATGGTATTGTCATAAAAAGTGTTTGGGGACCTGGGTCCTGCCCCAGGGGACAAGGATGGATGCAAAAAAAAGTTAATGGGGACAAGGGCCTCATCCCCGCAACCCTTGCCTGGTGGTTGTGGGGGTCTGTGGGCGGGGGGGCTTATCAGAATCTGGAAGCCCCCTTTAACAAGGGGACCACCAGATCCTGGCCCTCCCCCCTGTGTGAAATGGTAAGGGGTACCCCTACCATTTCACAAAAAAACTGTCAAAAATGTTAAAAAGGACAAGAGACAGTTTTTGACAATTCCTTTATTTAAATGCTTCTTCTTTCTTCTATCTTCTATCTTCCTTCGGTTTCTTCCTCCATCTTCTTCTTCTTCTGGTTCTTCCTCCGGTGTTCTCGTCCGGCATCTTCCTCCGCGGTCTCTCCTTTCCTTCTTCTCCTCGGGCCGCTCCGCATCCATGATGGCATGATGGATGGGAGGCTCCCGCTGTGTGATGCTTCTCCTCTTCTGACGGTTCTTAAATAATGGAGGGCGGGGCCACCCGGTGACCCCGCCCCCCTCTGATGCACGGGGACTTCCCTGTGGCATTCCCCGTGAGGTCAGAGGGAGGCGGGGTCACCCGTTATGTAACGGATGACCCCGCCCCCTCTGACATCACAGGGAATGCCACAGGAAAGTCCCCGTCAAGTCCCCATGCATCAGAGGGGGGGTCACCGGGTGGCCCCGCCCTCCATCATTTAAGAACCGTCAGAAGAGGAGAAGCGTCACACAGCTGGAGCCTCCCATCCATCATGCCATCATGGATACAGAGTGGCCCGAGGAGAAGAAGGGAAGGAGACGCCGCGGAGGAAGATGCCGGACAAGAACACCGGAGGAAGAACCAGAAGAACCAGAAGAAGAAGAAGATGGAGGAAGAAACCGAAGGAAGATAGAAGATAGAAGAAAGAAGATGGAAGATAGAAGAAGCATTTAAATAAAGGAATTGTCAAAAACTGTCTCTTGTCATTTTTAACACTTTTGACATTTTTTTGTGAAATGGTAGGGGTACTTTTGTACCCCCTTACCATTTCATACAGGGGGGGAGGGCCGGGATCTGGGGGTCCCCTTCTTAAAGAGGGCTTCCAGATTCCGATAAGCTCCCCGCTCGCAGACCCCCACAACCACCGGGCAAGGGCTGTGGGAATGAGGCTACCCCAAAGCACCCTCCCAATATTGAGGGCATGTGGCCTTGTACAGTTCAGGAGGGGGGGCGCTCTCTCGTCCCCTCTCTTTTCCTGCGGCCTTCCAGGTTGCGTGCTCTAGTAAGGGTCTGGTATGGATTTTTTGGGGGGCCCCACACCAATTTTTTTATTTTGGTGCGGGGTTCCCCTTAAAATCCATACCAGACCTGAAGGGTCTGGTATAGATTTTGAGGGGACCCCACGCCATTTTTAAAAAAAAATTTGGCCGGGGTTCCCCTTAATATCCATACCAGACCTGAAGGGCCTGGTATGGAATTTAGGGGGACCCCCCACGTCATTTTTTTTTTAAATTTTGGTTCGGGGTTCCCCTGTGGGGAATTCCCATGCCGTTTTTATCAATGAACTTTTATGTGTATTGTCGGACCGTCAATTCATTAATAGCCGTGAGTAGTTTTAAATGACTTTTTTTCCTTTGAAATGTGATTTTGCTGTCAGACTGTTCTAAACACGGGAAACATGCGCCCCGTTACAGGCATACTATAGACACCCCCCAGGTACGAAATTTAAAGGAATATTACACTTTTATTGTTTGACTTTAAGCATTATTAAAATCACTGCTCCCGAAAAAACGGCTGTTTTTAAAACTTTTTTTTTGCATTGATCCATGTCCCCTGGGGCAGGACCCAGGTCCCCAAACACTTTTTATAACAATAACTTGCATATAAGCCTTTAAAATTAGCACTTTTGATTTTTCATGTTCGTGTGCCATAGACTTTAACGGTGTTCGCGTGTTCGAACAAATTTTTTGCCTGTTCGCATGTTCTAGTGCGAACCAAACAGGGAGGTGTTCGGCTCATCCCTAGTCACAACATGCCGTACCGTGCCATCACATGCTGTGCCATCACATGCCGTACAGTGTCATTACATGTTGTACAGTGCCATCACATGCCGTACAGAGTCATCACATGCCGTACAGTGGCATCACATGCCTTACAGTGTCACTACATGCCATACAGAGCCACCACATGCCGTACAGTGCCATCACATGCCGTACAGTGTCACCACATGCCATACAGAGACACCACATGCCGTACAGTGTCACCACATGCTGTTCAGTGCCATGACATGCCGTACAGAGTCATCACAGGCCGTACAGTGTCATTACATGTTGTACAGTGTCACCTAATGCCATACAGAGCCACCACATGCCGTACAGTGTCACCACATGCCGTAAAGTGTCGTCACATGCCGTACAGTGTCATCACATGCCGTACAGTATCATCACATGCCATACAGTGTCATCACAGGGCTCAGCATGGCTCCATCCGACCACATATGCAATATCATCTAGTGCTGGGATACAGACACTTAGAAATGTAAGCAGGCATTTTGTTTTTACCATTTGTTGTATTTATAAACCAAGCATTATTACACGATTTGGGTCCACTTTGTCTTTTTCTCAACTCATACCACCCACTGTGGGGGAGAGGAAAACATAGTGTTGGACTGTCTGAGATGCCACACCAAGCTGCAAGGTAGCAGCACAAGCGATTCCTGACCTTCTTTTTGGGTCAAGAGGTCATGGCTGTCTGGTGAGCAGATATTTTACAAGAGCACTGTGAGAGTTGTTGGATGTTTGCAAGTGGTGGAGGATATCTACACATATTGATTTAACAGCCACATTTTAATTTTTTTGAACAATCATAGATGAATATGGACTTTTTTTTATTTATAATACTCAGTGTTATGCATATTTAAATTTCTGTATATTTAAGTTGATATGTATTTTGACATCTGTTCACAAATTGATATATGTAGGAATATTTCTAATTAGTAGTCACAGCGCCCCCTATTATCACTTCGCATTATTTCAATACTCTGACAACAGGTTGCAAGGGTCAGAAATAGGTAACACAGAGTGCAGGTATCAGTATTAAGTAACGCAGAGTGCAGGGTTAGTAGTACTGTCAGGTCCCACACTTACCAGACAGGTGAGTCCGCTTGGGCAGAGGGTAGGCTCCCTTACATATCCGATTCGGGGCCCCTGATAGAGTAAACAGGAGGCCCGCGAATGCGGAGTGGTATGAGGGCCTGATGTTAGAGTCCTGGAGCAGGGTGGTCTTACAGGCAACCGGTAGAGCTTCAGGTATGCTGGAGCTGATGCTGAGCAGGAGCTTATCAGGCTTGTCACACACAGGCAGAGGTCGGCAGCGGGCTGGCAGCAACGGTACAAAGGGAGCAGGCAGAAACAAGGTCAAACAAGCCGGGGTCGGGTTCAGGCAGCAATCAAGGGAGGTCCAAAAGGCAAGCCGGGTCACAACGGGTCAAACTTCAGAGATACAGGAACACAGAGAGGATCACGGAACTAGACACAGAGCTGTTGATCAGGCAGCACCGAACAGGGATAAAGGCAGACTTAAATAGGCTGATTGGCACCAAAACGCCGCGCTCGTGCACGCGCCGATTCGCCAAAGCACCCCGCGCCCCCGCACGCGCCCGAGCGCGCCCCCGACACCGGCATGCACGGCAACACCACCGGGCACGCCCGCGGTAACACCCATAGGCGAACGCACGCTAGCGCGGACGCACGTTAGCGCGAACGCGCGTACGCACGCATGCCCGGACGCCACCCTGCACGCCACGGCCGGTCAGACCAGACACGCCAGTGTCCCCAGGAACACGCGCCCCAGCACGCACAGAGACACGAGCACCAACGCGCCCCAGCGCGCACCGGCGCCCAACCAGGTAACCTCTCTGACAGTGCCCCCTCCTCAAGGGCATACTCCGGATGCCCAGCTGGGCCATCTTTGAGGCATGAGAAGTTTTAAAAGACTGTAGAAGTTCTCTGGCATGCAAGTTACTTTCTGGCTCCCACGAATTGTCTTCGGGTCCATAGCCCCTCCATTTTACAAGATATTGAACTTGATTGCGTCTTCTTCTGCAATCTAAAATTGCATCCACCTCGAACTCCTCTTCGCCATTAACTAAGATAGGCTTGGGTGGGCCAATACTACGGCTAGAAAAGGAGTTGGGGGTGACCGGCTTCAAGAGGGACACGTGGAAGACTGGGTGTATCCTCAGGGTGTTAGGAAGGTCAAGTTCATATGCCACATTGTTGATTTTTCTTTTAATCGAGAAAGGACCCAA
Organism: Lithobates septentrionalis; assembly: GCA_037952835.1. Taxonomy (NCBI): domain Eukaryota; kingdom Metazoa; phylum Chordata; class Amphibia; order Anura; family Ranidae; genus Lithobates; species Lithobates septentrionalis. The sequence goes on along the minus strand of JBBDGP010001277.1, from coordinate 7,318,370 downwards.
GTATTTAGGGCCTAGTTTTCTGGATGGACAGGCCAACTTAAGGTTAGCGGTAGATAACCAGACAGAATTGCCCGGTTCCAGAATGAGTTCTCCCCGTCTCTTCCTGTCAAAGATTCTCTTGTAATCTTCTTGAGCTTTGGCCATGGTATCCTGCAGTAATTTGTTATTGTTTGAGAAAAAGTCCAAGGTTTCGGATACTGCAGGGACAGGGCACTCGGGAATAGATCCAGGCAAGAAGGATGGATGGAAACCATAGTTGGCATAAAATGGTGACTGATTGGTAGCTGAGTGTAGTGAGTTGTTGTAAAAGAACTCCGCGATGGGAAGCAGGGAAGCCCAATCATCCTGGGAGAATGCAGAGAAACAGCGGAGGTATTGCTCCAAGGTCTGATTCGTCCTCTCGGTTTGTCTATTTGACTGGGGATGATAGGCCGAGGAAAATGATAATTCGATTTCCAGGGCGCCACAAAGGGCTTTCCAGAATCTGGAGGTAAACTGGACGCCTCTGTCGGAAACTACATTGGTTGGTACTCGATGCAGTCTGATGATCTCCTTAATAAAGATGGAAGCGGTCTCCATAGCCGAAGGGGTGCCCTTCATGGGGAGGAAATGGACCATTTTAGACAGCCTGTCTACCACAACAAAAATGGAAGAAAAACCTTCTGATGGGGGGAGTTCAACGATAAAGTCCATTGAAATCATGGCCCACGGTCTCTCTGGGACTGGTAATGGTTTCAACAGACCCCATGCTCTTGCCCGGCTACTCTTGCTTCTGGTGCAAGTATTACACAATTCAACGTATTCCTTGCAGTCCTTAGTAAGATGAGGCTCCCAAAAGGTGTGTTGGACAAGATCAATTGTCTTCCATGTGCCGAAGTGACCGGCCAGTTTGTGATCATGGCACAAGCTTAACACCCATACTTTTAGCTCCTCAGGGACCACAATTTTATTTTTGTACCAGAACAGCCCATCTTTGGTACAAGCTTCAGCAGGTGATGACATTCCCATAGAGGATCGTCTGATCTGAGAGATTAGGTCCTCCTGTAAGATCAGGAAATTCCCAGAGGGGAGGATGGTGTCTGGAGACAGGGTCTTCTCTGAATCAGAATACATTCGGGAAAGGGCGTCGGATTTGACATTCTTGGATCCGGGTCTGTAGGTGATTTGAAAAATAAATCGGGAAAAAAAAGTACCCATCTGGCCTGCCGGGGTTTCAATCTCTTAGCTGTCCTTAGGTATTCTAAATTTTTATGGTCCGTGTAGACCAAAATGGGGTGAGCTGCACCTTCCAGGAGATAGCGCCATTCCTCCAAAGCTGCTTTAATGGCTAGAAGTTCCCGATCTCCCACGTCATAATTCCTCTTGGAAGAGGAGAGTTTACGTGAGAAGAATCCCACAGGGTACAGGAGTGCTTTGGCACCTTGTCTTTGTGAGAGCACGGCTCCAACTGCGACTTCGGAAGCATCCACTTCTAAGACAAAAGGCAAGACAGGGTTGGGATGTTTGAGGATAGTGGCTGACGTAAACAGAGTCTTTCAAAGGCCACTTGCGCCTTAGGGGTCCAGCAGAACCGGATTCCCTGTTTGATGAGTTCCGTAATGGGAGTTATAATTGAAGAGAATCCTTTAATGAATTTCCTATAGAAATTGGTGAAGCCAATAAAGCGCTGTACTCCTTTCTTGTCTATAGGTGCAGGCCAATCCAAGATAGCGGATACTTTTTGCGGATCCATTTTGATACCGTCAGGGGAAATGACCAAGCCTAGGAACTGGATGGATTGGAGCTCGAACTCGCATATTTCGAGTTTGGCATAAAGCCCATGTTGTCTAAGTCGGCTAAGTACATTTCGCACATGTTTGAGGTGGTCAGTCAGGGAAGCAGCGAAAACCAGGATATCGTCCAGATAAACGATGACATATAGGTCCAGAAAGTCACGAAAGACATCGTTGACGAAGTGCTGGAATGTGGCTGGCGCGTTGCACAGACCAAAGGGCATGACGAGGTACTCGTAGTGCCCGAATCGAGTACGAAAGGCCATCTTCCATTCGTCCCCCTCTCTTATGCGGATCAAATTGTAGGCTCCACGGAGGTCCAGCTTGGTGAAGACGGTAGCAGATCCTAATCTCTGAAATAATTCGGGAACCAGAGGTAGTGGATATCTGTTTTTTATAGTAATTTTATTGAGTTCCCGGTAATCGATGCAGGGACGTAAAGAGTGATCTTTCTTCTCTAAAAGATGCCTGCACCTGCTGGAGATGTGGAGGAATGAATGAATCCTTTCTTTAGGTTTTCGTCTATATAGACTTTCAAGGTGCCCAACTCCTGCTCAGTTAAGGGAAAAATCCTCCCGAAGGGAACTTCAGTTCCAGGTAAGAGTTCTATCGGGCAATCGTAGGGTCTATGTACTGGAAGAGTTTCTGCCCCCTTTTTGCTGAATACATCCAGGAAATCCTGGTAAGGTTCGGGAAGATTTTGGTAAGACTTGGTTTCTGAATCTAGGCACAGGCATTGAGAGGATGACATAGGGGTCCCCTGTAAACAGTGTTGCTTGCAATATTCGGATGAAAACTGGATTTTGCCCGTGGACCAGTTGATACTGGGATTGTGAGCCTGTAGCCAAGGCATTCCTAAGATAATTGGGAAGAGGGGAGAGGAGATGACATCCAGGCGTAAAAGTTCCTGGTGTTCCGGGCCAATGGTGGCCAGTAGAGGAACAGTCTCCTGGGTAACAGGACCAGAGCTGAGGGTGGAGCCGTCCGCTAAGAAAACTGCCAATCCCTGGGCCTTGGTTTGAGTAGGAATATGATGATCTTCAATGAAGGTCCGGTCAATGAATCCGCTACATGATCCCGAATCAATGATGACCGGTACTGGGATGTTCCTTCCAGGTAACTGTAATACAACGAAAAGTGTTAAGTGGTTACCGGATCTAGGAAAAACAGGTGCACACAACGAGGAGGACGGCAGGCACTTACGTCCCTTGTTGGGGCATGCTCTTGCAAAGTGTCCAGACTCTCCACACTACAGGCACAGGTTGAGTGTGCGTCTACGTGACTTCTCTTCTGGGGTCAGAGAGGGAAGGAGCAGTCCCAGCTGCATGGGCTCAGGAGCCTCCAGGGTTGGAACAGTTGGGACAGGCGGAGCTTGGTTCGGGGCACTAGGAGCTCTGGGTAGCATCCAAGTGAGGCGTGGATGGCCAACGGACCTCTCAGAACGTCTCTCTCTGAGGCGGCAGTCAATTTGGATTGACAAGTTGATAAGCTCCTCTAGTGTCTGAGGTACCCCTACCCGTGCCAATTCGTCCTTAAGAGGGTCCGACAACCCCAGCCGGTATTGGTGACGCAAAGCCGCGTCATTCCACTCCGTATCAGAGCTCCAACGCCTGAACTCCACAGCGTAATCTGCGGCCTTGTTGAAGGGAGTGCAAGGCGGCTTCTGCCGTGGCTGTTAACTGGGGGTCCTCGTACAACTGAGACATTGCTATGAAAAAGTCATTCAAGGAATCCAGAGATCTGGCCTTTTGCTCCAGCAGGTGGTGGGCCCAGGTCTGAGGCTTGCCGGACAACAGAGATATGACGAACCCCACTTTGGTGGCCTCCAAGGAAAACGTACGGGGTTGTAAGGCAAAATAAAGTTCGCATGCGTTGCGGAACGCCCGGAACTTGCAACATTCTAAGGAGAATTTTTCAGGTGTATGCACCCTGGGCTCTGGTGGGAGCATTACTACAGAGGGCGCTGAGGCAGGATTAGCAGGTGCTGCTCCCGGAGGGGAGGCTGAGAGGGCCTGGACCTGTCCTTCCAGTCTGGTATAGCCCTCCTGTAAGCTTTTGACGGCTTGGGTGAGGCCCGCTAGGTGCCTGCAAAGTTCATCCATGGGGGAGGCCCCCTGCCCGGACTCAGTCATGGCTGCCTGATACTGTCAGGTCCCACACTTACCAGACAGGTGAGTCCGCTTGGGCAGAGGGTAGGCTCCCTTACATATCCGATTCGGGGCCCCTGATAGAGTAAACAGGAGGCCCGCGAATGCGGAGTGGTATGAGGGCCTGATGTTAGAGTCCTGGAGCAGGGTGGTCTTACAGGCAACCGGTAGAGCTTCAGGTATGCTGGAGCTGATGCTGAGCAGGAGCTTATCAGGCTGGTCACACACAGGCAGAGGTCGGCAGCGGGCTGGCAGCAACGGTACAAAGGGAGCAGGCAGAAACAAGGTCAAACAAGCCAGGGTCAGGTTCAGGCAGCAATCAAGGGAGGTCCAAAAGGCAAGCCGGGTCACAACGGGTCAAACTTCAGAGATATAGGAACACAGAGAGGATCACGGAACTAGACACAGAGCTGTTGATCAGGTAGCACCGAACAGGGATAGAGGCAGACTTAAATAGGCTGATTGGCGCCAAAATGCCGCGCTCGTGCACGCGCCGATTCGCCAAAGCGCCCCGCGCCCCCGCACGCACCCGAGCGCGCCCCCGACACTGGCGTGCACGCCAACACCACTGGGCTAGCACGGACGCGTGTTAGCGCAGACGCGCGTTAGCGCGAACGCGCGTACGCACGCCCGGACGCCACCCTGCACGCCACGGCCGGTCAGACCAGACACGCCAGTGTCCCCAGGAACACGCGCCCCAGCACGCACAGAGACACGAGCACCAACGCGCCCCGGCGCGCACCGGCGCCCAACCAGGTAACCTCTCTGACAAGTACTGTAAGTATCACAGAGTTCAGAGGTCATTAGTATATAACACAGAACGCAGGGGTCAGCAGTATGAAGCACAGAGTAAATAGTCATAAGCAATACAAAGTGTAGTGATAAGTAGTAAGTAATGCAGAGTGCGAGGGTCAGTGGTATGTAATACATAGTGCCGGGGGCCAGTGGTCTGTAACACAGAGTGCAGAGGTCAGTAGTCTGTAACACAGAGTGCAGAGGTTAGTAGTTATTAATGCAGACTGCAGGGGTCAGTAGTCTGTAACACAGAGTGCAGAGGTCAGTAGTCTGTAACACAGAGTGCAGAGGTCAGTAGTCTTTAATACAGAATGCAGAGGCTAGTAGTTGTTAATGCAGAGTGCAGGGGTCAGTAGTAAAGAACGTAGAACTCTGAAACAGTAGTAAGTAATGCAGAGGGTAGAGAGCAGAGGTAAGTAGCTAGTTATGCAGAGTTCAGGGGTCAGGACTAAGTAACGTCCACTTCAGAGGTCAGTAGTAAGTAAGGTAAAATTTAGGGTTTAGTAATAATTAACTTAGTTAATGCAAGTATGAAGCAACACAGGTAGCAGCATGTCCCTCTCCCTTCTGTCTCTGTCATAGACTGAGCTCAGAGCTGTTGATGTGACCCTTTGGGTGCACAGGGTCCCCACACACTCCTCATAACCTTAAAACACATACCAGCCCATCAAGTCGCTTTCAGTCACAGAGAAAACCCAACAGCCAAGAGAATCCTAGTGCTTAGAGCCACCGTCCAATGATATCTGCGTCTGCCAGCCAATAAGATGCACCTTTGGGGGACATTGCTCGGACAAGGTGAAGCTGTGGCCCCATTACTAAGACCATAGGGACTTGATGGGCTGGATAGTCAGATCATTGGTTGATAAAATTATGCTTCAAATTTAGTTTATGCTTTCCTGATGCTGGGAGTGCAATGAAGCTGGTTTAAGCTGATATGAGACCCAACCTACCTTTATGAACCCCCCCCCCCATTTGATGCTACCCCAAAACAGTGAAGACAAGGTTGCTGTCATTACAGCGTGTATAGTAATAAGTAATATATAGTATTTTTTTTCTTGTAGACATTTAATCTTCCTTAGTATTCCTATGTAGATAATGCAAGATCACTTCCTTTCGGGGGGGGGGGGGGGGTCACCATACAATTTGCTTCAGGCAGCGAAAAGACTAGAATTGACCTTGGCAGGGGTGAGAAAAACACAAGAATATATTCAATTACTTTACAAAACTTTTGGCAGCCAAAGCAGTTCCTGTATATCAGTTTCATCTTAATATTTAGCTGTTTGCGTGAAGTTGCACATTAACTTCAAACTTCGTTCATTATTTCAGCTGAATGCTCAGCCCGCATTCCCTGGCTGTTGAACTGTTAATGTATCTACTGTTTACAGAAAGTTTATTAGGAAGAATCGCATTAGAGGTTTTATTTTTATATCATTTTATAATGCAAAATGTCATGTGGCCTCATTACCAGATGCTGAATAGCAACAACCCTGAAAGCTGGCTACTGAATAGAAAGAAATAACTTATTTTCATTGTGCAGTGGACATTGGTAAACTTTCCATTATTATGAGACATAACTCGACTGCACGGAGAAAGAGTGCTGACATTATCTGGAAATATTATACATTAGTGTTTGTTTATGGCTTATAACTAATTCCTCCCTGACTCACATGCAGACAGTTTTCCTATTAGATGTTCATTAACATGCAAAAAGGAAAGTGTAAAATAATTGGTACAGCAAAGCTTGTGTACCCAGCAAACAATATTGTGCATATTTACATTCACACCTTGTGTGTTTACAATATTTAGATTTAGGCTGCATGAAAACAGAAATCAAATGATCAAATGCTGCCTTTATTGGTGCAAATTAGATTATTTTTAATACCTTCAGTTTTAGATTTATATAAAAATACAGAAATCAGTACATCAAGGCAGAACCAGCTTTAGATCCTTGTTGCAGTGGAATTATAATTTATTACCAGGATCATTGCTGACATAGAAAAGCAGAATGCAGAACTATCATATGGCATGACATACTATAGCTGAAAATACATACACATCTGACAAGGGAAAGCCCCTCAAAAACACATTCTTGTGTCACTGTGACATCATCATTGGGGGTGGAGTTTATGTGAGCAAAATCCTGACAACTTTTTCTGAGGCACACTATTGCTGCCCATGCTCAGCGCTTGAGAAAACTTGTGACACCTTGGCTCCTCCAATCTACATTCTCTCTGCCCCCTGCACTATTACCATTGTGAGTGTGATTTTACTTATTTTATCTTTAACCACTTAAGGATGGAAGCCTCTTTTTGAAATGTGTTGTTTACAAGTTAAAAACAGTTTTTTTTTGCTAGAAAATTACTTATAACCCCCAAACATTATACATTTTTTTTCTCTAACATCCTAGAGAATAAAATGGTGGTCATTGCAATACTTTATGTCACACCGTATTTGCACAGCGGTCTTACAAGCGCACATTTTTTGGAAGAAATACACTTTTTTGAATAAAAAAATAAGACAACAGTAAAGTTAGCACTTTTTTTTATATTGTGAAAGATAATGTTACGCCGAGTAAATTGATACCCAACATGTCACGCTTCAAAATTGCACCCGCTCGTGGAATGGCGACAAACGTTTACCCTAAAAAATCTCCATAGGCGACGTTTAAAAAATTATTCAGGTTGCATGTTTTAAGTTACAGAGGAGGTCCAGGTCTAGAATTATTGCTCTCACTTTACCGATCGCGTCAATACCTCACATGTGTGGTTTGGGCACCATTTTTATATGCGTTTACTTCTGCAAGCGAGCTCGGCGGGACGGGGATGGATTATGCAACAGATATATTTCAAGGTTATAGCTTGAGTCATAAATTCTTCCTCTGCTGATCTAAAATTGCAATGCAACAGAAGGAAACCAATCCCTGACCAATTCGTAATTATGCATCTGTTTCGAAGAGTAAAAATCTATCCTATGTCAATCTCATAAACAAGGGGGCTTGGGATTGCCTCAGATTTGATTTACCATTTGGCCTCTCAACTGGCGCGACTTGCTCAATAAAATATTTCAGATTCTAAGGTACCATGACTTAAATTTAAAAGCAGCTCCATTACACCATACTTTCTCCTGGGACTGTTGTGGTCTGGTGGAGCCTCTGCAAATGACCTTTCTAAACAAAACCTATTAGTGGCCCAGTCTCTTGTGCTTTGGCAAAGATACAAAGACAAGTACAATTTGAAATCTAAGGTGTCCTCATTTTTAGGTGGCACTAGGTTTGTCACTGCATTTTCCAGACCCAATTATTTTTGTTGGTGGAAATCTTATGGACTAATTTTTCTTTTTTGCATTTCCAGAAGGGATGTTCTTTTATTTCTTTCACCCATCTCCATTTCGCCATAGTTGACAGGGATGGAGGCACATGGCTTTACCCAGCCATGGCCTCATTTAAAGTCCCATTCTCCCAACCCCCCCCTTCATTTCATCTCCAAAACAAGCAGTGAATTCCTCAGTCTGAATTCTACCATTATTTGCTAATTAAACACTTTTTTGCTACACATTATGTATTATCTCCCCCTGACTCCTATACTGCGTATGAGGGTATATGTTATAGATGCCCTCACGGGAGAGGGTTAATACCAAATCTCTATAACTGTCTCAGAGTAGAAAAGCTTTCCTACATGAGTTGAGTTGAATCTTGATATAGCGCGGTCCTTTACCCTGTAGGGTTCCAACGCACTTACAAACACATACACATACTAGGGACACGCCAATTTATCTGATTAACCTACCAGCATGTCTTTGGAGTGTGGGAGGAAACCAGAGTACCCGGAGGAAACCCACGCAGACACAGGGAGAACATGCAAACTCCAGGCAGAAGGTGTCATGATAGGGATTTGAACCAGCAACCCTATTGCTGCTAGGTGAAAGTGCTAACCACTACACCACTGTGCTTGGGAACCAGAGTTTGGAGAACAATTTACCAGACATGTGCAAGTTGTTTAGTTCCGAATTCATTTTTTAACGAATTTTGACAAATTTGTTATTTCCGAAATTTCTGAATTTCTGAATTTTTCAATTTCCGAATTTCGAATTTCCGAATGTTCAAATTTTCAGAAATTCGGAATTTCGGAAATTTTGAATTTCGGGAATTCGGAATTCCGAAACTCAAAATTTCGGAAATTCGACAATTTGAAATTTCAGAAATTCGAAAATACAAAATTTCGTAAATTCGAAATTTCGGAAATTCGAAATTCAGAAACTCTAAATTTCAAAATTTTGGAAATTTCGTAAATTTGAAATTTCAGAAACTGGAAATTTCGGTAATTCGAAGAATCGAAATTTGTAAATTTTGTAAATTTTAACATTTTGGAAATTCGAAAATTTGAATTTGTAAATTCAACATTTCGGAATTCGGAAGTTTGGAAATTCGAAACTTCAGAAATTCGGAAATTTGAAAATTCAAAATTTCATGAATATGAAAATTCAAAAATTTGGAAATTTGAAAATCCAAAAATTAGAATGAAATCTGAAAATTCAAAAGAATGAAAATCTGAAAATTCAAAAGAATGAAAATCTGAAAATTCGAAAACCCGAAAATCTGAAATAATAACTAACTAATAATAATTATTAAATTATAAGTATTGGAATTTTCTTTCAAATTTGGCTGTTAGTGAACGTAACTAACAAGTATGAATTTATCTGAACTTACAAATTATCTGAAATAACTAATGCCGTATGTAAACGAATGGAATGTAACAATCCAATAATAATAAATAACAGTAATATAATAAAACCTTTTTAGTATTATTATTTATTATGAATTTCCATTCCATTTGTTTAGATGCAGCATTCGTTATTTTGGATAATTCGAGACTTCAGATAAATTTGTATTTGTTGCATTCACAAACATCCAAATTTGAAAGAAAATTCCAATACCTATATCATTTAATAGTCAGTTATTATCAGTTAATTATTATTTCAAATTTTACTTATTCTCCTTCTTTTTTTTTTAGATTTTCAAATTTCGACTTTCCGAATTTCAAATTTCCGAATTTCAAATTTTGAATTTCGAATTCCGAATTTTTAAATTTTCAAATTTTTGAATTTTCAAATTTCCGAATTTCGAATTTTGAATTTTGAATTCTGAATTTCCAAATTTTCGTATTTCTGAATTTTCGAATTTTCAAATTTCCGAATTTCGAATTCCGAATTTCCAAATTTTTTAATTTCAGAATTTTCGAATTTTGAACTTCTGAATTTTCCAATTTCAGAATTTCAAATTTCCGAATTTCAAATTTTCGAATTTCAAATTTTCGAATTTCCGAATTTTCAAATTTCAAATTTTTGAATTCTGAATTTTGAATTTTCGAATTCTGAATTTCCGAATTTTGTGTTTCCGAAAAAAGCAAAAAAAGAATGAAATGAAAACAAACACATTTTTTGTGAGTGCACATATCTACAATTTACAGAACAGGAGTGTGACTCCATGGGAACCAAACTGAAAAAATGTACCAAATCTTTGGCGGCCCGTGATGCAGCACTAAAATTATTTACTAGGTAGTACTATACCCCCAGGTCTCGCCACATTGTTTTCAGGGTTGTTGTCAAGCAGCCGCTTCTGGGAATGAGAAAAGAAAGCCCCTGTCTGCCAGGAACCCTTCCATCTTAGCTCTAAATTAGAGGGGAAACAAATTATTTTAACATGGCCTCAATGCCCATTATTTTGTATTTATTCCGGATCTTCCATGTCCTTTGGAAAGATTAATACACACTATATGTGTGCCTATGCACTGGGTCATTACATTTCACTGGAAGTTGGAGATTGCCCCTTTCCCACAGATAGCATCTAGGATGGATGCAATTACACATGAAAAACAGATATTTCCCACAAATAATGACTCTAAACCCTGTTTTTATGCTAAATGGGAGCCACGTTTTTTTTTATCACCAACCCACCTCAGAATAATGCTATTTTTCAGGTCTGGTATCATTTTTTTTGCTTTTTCAATTTACTCTTGATATATTGAATATATTTACTCTCGATATATTGGATATATTTGCTGTATGACTATCCCTGTACCTTGAAAGTGCCTTTTTTTGTTTTACTTTCTTATCTTATTCTTATTTTGATATTTCAATGTCCTGCACATTTACAAAGCAGCTCTCTACTAGGGATGAGCTTTGAGTCACTTTTTTTTGCATTGATCCATGTCCCCTGGGGCAGGACCCGGGTCCCCAAACACTTTTTATGACAAAACCATGCATATAAGCCTTTAAAATTAGCACTTTTGATTTCTCCCATAGACTTTGAAAGGGTGTTCCGCGGCATTCAAATTTGCCATGAACACCCCAAATTGTTCGCTTTTCGGCGAACTGGTGAACAGCCGATGTTACGTTACGGGGTTACGTAATGGGTTCTTCTGGTTCTTCCTCCGGTGTTCTCGTCTGGCATCTCCTCTGCGGCGTCTTCTTATCTTCTTCTCCTCGGGCCGCTCCGCATCCATGATGGCATGGAGGGAGGCTCCCACTGTGTGACACTTCTCTCTTCATCTTTTTCTTTATCTTTTCCTCTTCATCTGCTTCTCTTCATCTTCTTGTCTTCATCTTCTTTTCGGGCCGCTCCGCATCCATGATGGCATGGAGGGAGGCTCCCGCTGTGTGACGCTTCTCCTCTTCTGACGGTTCCTAAATAACAGGGGGTGCACAGGGACTTGATGGGGACTTCCCTGTGGCATTCCCTGTGACGTCAGAAGGGGCGGGGTTATGTAACGGGTGACCACGCCCCCTCTGACGTCACGGGGAATGCCACAGGGAAGTCCCCGTCAAGTCCCAGTGCATCAGAGGGGGGCGGGGTCACCGGGTGCCCCCCCCGTTATTTAAGAACCGTCAGAAGAGGAGAAGCATCACGCAGTGGGAGCCTCCCTCCATGCCATCATGGATGCGGAGCGGCCCGAAAAGAAGATGAAGATAAGAAGATGAAGAGAAGAAGATGAAGAGAAAAAGATGAAGAAAAAGATGAAGAGAGAAGCATCACACAGTGGGAGCCTCCCTCCATGCCATCATGGATGCGGAGCGGCCCGAGGAGAAGAAGGGAAGAAGACGCCGCGGAGGAGATGCCGGACGAGAACACCGGAGGAAGAACCAGAAGAACCAGAAGATGGGGGAAGAAACCGAAGGAAGATAGAAGAAAGAAGATAGAAGACAGAAGAAAGAAGAAGCATTTAAATAAAGGAATTGTCAGTTGACAGTTGACAGTTTTTTTGTGAAATGGTAGGGGTACTTTTGTACCCCCTTACCATTTCACACAGGGGGGAGGGCCGGGATCTGGGGGTCCCCTTGTTAAAGGGGGCTTCCAGATTCCGATAAGCCCCCCACTCGCAGACCCCCACAACCACCGGGCAAGGGTTGTGGGGATGAGGCCCTTGTCCCCATCAACATGGGGACAAGGTGTTTTGGGGGGCTACCCCAAAGCACCCTCCCAATGTTGAGGGCATGTGGCCTGGTAAGGTTTCAGGAGGGGGGGCGCTCTCTCGTCCCCCCTCTTTTCCTGCGACCTGCCAGGTTGCGTGCTCGGATAAGGGTCTGGTATGGATTCTTGGGGGGACCCCACACCATTTTTTTTTTAATTTTGGCGCGGGTTCCCCTTAAAATCCATACCAGACCTTAAGGGTCTGGTATAGATTTTAAGGGGGGACCACACGCCATTTTTTTTTACTTTGGCCGGGGTTCCCCTTAATATCCATACCAGACCTGAAGGGCCTGGCATGGAATTTGGGGGGACCCCCACGTCATTTTTTTTAGAATTTTGGTTCGGGGTTCCCCTGTGGGGAATTCCCATGCCATTTTTATCAATGAACTTTTATGTGTATTGTCGGACCGGCAATTCCTTAATAGCCGCGAGTAATTTTAAATGACTTTTTTCCTTTGAAATGTCATTTAGCTGTCAGACTGTAAACACGGAAACATGCGCCCCTTTACAGGCATACTATAGCCACCCCCCGGTGCGAAATTTAAAGGGATATTACACTTTTATTGTTTCACTTTAAGCATTATTAAAATCACTGCTCCCGAAAAAATGGCCGTTTTTAAAACTTTTTTTGCATTGATCCTTGTCCCCTGGGGCAGGACCTGGGTCTCCAAACACTTTTTATGAAAATAACTTGCATATAAGCCTTAAAAATTAGCACTTTTAATTATTCATATTCGTGTCCCATAGATTTTAACGGTGTTCGCGTGTCAAACAAATTTTTTGCCTGTTCATAAGTTCTGGTGCGAACCGAACAGGGGGGTGTTCGGCTCATCCCTACTCTCTACTATTTTGTATTGATCCATTGTGGGTCTTTGTTGATATTGGACACTTACCGGCTGTGTTCACTTAATTAGGACACACAGTTTTAGCTTTATTGCACTTTTTTAGTTTATTGGTTTATATTATCAATTTGCATTATTGTATTGCACATGATTATATTGCACATCATTTGAAGGTTTTACTATTGTTTCACTGAGCTTATTTGCCAACAGTACTAGGAATTCATTTTGTTTGTTCATCAGGATTATTTTATCTTTTTTTCACACTTTTGAAAATTCATTGTTTCATTTATCATCTTTTGGTGACTCATTTTTGTAAGTTGATATTTGTACACAGGTTAGTTAGCGCTACATAATTTATTCATTATTTTTGGCTGTGTGGGAACACTTGTATAAGTAGGTGGCTTCTGTTGACCTATTTGTTATTCATTTATTTTTGGTTTTGCGCATTAGTTTACCCTACTTCTTCTCTTTGTTGATATTAGTGGCGTATATGGAAGTTGAAACTCTATTGTATTTTATTTTCAACTCAATAAAAGTTTGTAGACTAAGGCCTCTTTCACACTAACGATCCGTTCAGATCCGCCTGTCAGTTTTTTAGGCGGACCTGAACGGACCCTTCATAGATCTCTATGGAGCGCCGGATGTCAGTGGTGACATGTCCGCTGACATCCGACCCGCTCCGATCCAAAAAAGTGTAACGGAGGAAAAACCTACTTTTCCATCCGTTTTTGGATCGGATCGGGTGACGACTGACTCTACGGTCCATCATCATCTGATCCCCCATAGGGGAAAGCGGCATTCTGACAGGTCCGTCGCTGCACAGTGTGCAGCGATGGACCTGTCATCTTCCTGCTCAGCGGGGATGGGCGGAGCGATCCCCGCTGAGCAAGCGGATATTCACGGGGCGGATCATCACGGATCCGTCCCGTGTGAAAGAGCCCTAAAAGAAGAGTAAGGGCTCTTTCACACGGGGCGGATCAGTGATGATCCGCCCCGTGAACATCCGCTTGGCTTTCGGATCGGAGCGGGTCGGATGTCAGCGGACGTTCATCCGCTGACATCCGCTATTCCATAGGGATACATGTATGTCCGTTTTTCATCCGAAAACGGAAGGATGAAAAACGGACATACGGATCGTCCGTGTGAAAGAGCCCTAAAAAAGTCTAATTTTCAGTAAAAAAATCTGTCTCAGAACAAAGTTGTCATATGTCATACTTGGCTGAGCAGGGATACAGGGGCAGGGAGTTGCAACTACCTCTTAAACCTGGGGCAAAGACTTTGCTATGTGAGAGCTGCTTTGATTTGATTCAGGCTGTGTTCAAACATGTGCGGTGAAGCTCCATTTTAATAGCTAATTGACAAAGTTCAGCATTTAACGTCAGTTTTTGATCAGGTCAGGATTGCATCAGTATCAGGTCAGGTTTACATCAGTATCAGGTCAGGTTTACATCAGTATCAGGTGAGGTTTACATCAGTATCAGGTGAGGTTTAGATCAGTATCAGGTCAGGTTTACATCAGTATCAGGTGAGGTTTAGATCAGTATCAGGTCAGGTTTACATCAGTATCAGGTGAGGTTTAGATCAGTATCAGATCAGGTTTACATCAGTATCAGGTCAAGTTTACATCAGTATCAGGTCAGGTTTACATCAGTATCAGGTCAGGTTTACAACAGTATCAGGTCAAGTTTACATCAGTATCAGGTCAGGTTTACATCAGCATTAGGTCAGGTTTACATCAGGATCAGGTCAGGATTGCATCATTATCAGGTCAGGTTTACATCAGGATCAGGTCAGGTTTACTTCAGGATCAGGTCTGGATTGCATCAGTATCAGGTCAGGTTTACAGCAGGATCAGGTCAGGTTTACAGCAGGATCAGGTCAGGATTGCATCAGTATCAGGTCAGTTTTACATCAGTATCAGGTCAGGTTTAAATCAGTATCAGGTCAGGATTACATCAGTATCAGGTCAGGTTTACATCAGTATCAGGTCAGGTTTACATCAGTATTAGGTCAGGTTTACATCAGTATCAGGTCAGGATTACATCAGTATCAGGTCAGATTTACATCAGTATCAGGTCAAGTTTACATCAGTATCAGGTCAGGTTTACATCAGGATCAGGTCAGGATTGCATCAGTATCAGGTCAGGTTTACATCAGTATCAGGTCAGGTTTACATCAGCATTAGGTCAGGTTTACATCAGGATCAGGTCAGGATTGCATCAGTATCAGGTCAGGTTTACATCAGGATCAGGTCAGGTTTACTTCAGGGTCAGGTCTGGATTGCATCAGTATCAGGTCAGGTTTACAGCAGGATCAGGTCAGGTTTACAGCAGGATCAGGTCAGGATTGCATCAGTATCAGGTCAGGTTTACATCAGTATCAGGTCAGGTTTACATCAGTATCAGGTCAGGATTACATCAGTATCAGGTCAGGTTTACATCAGTATCAGGTCAAGTTTACATCAGTATCAGGTCAGGTTTACATCAGTATCAGGTCAGGTTTACATCAGTATCAGGTCAGGTTTACATCAGGATCAGATCAGGATTGCATCAGTATCAGGTCAGGTTTACATCAGTATCAGGTCAGGTTTACATCAGTATCAGGTCAAGTTTACATCAGTATCAGGTCAGGTTTACATCAGTATCAGGTCAAGTTTACATCAGTATCAGGTCAGGTTAACATCAAGATCAGGGCAGGTTTGCATCAGTATCAGCTCAGGTTTACATCAGTATCAGGTCAGGTTTACATCAGTATCAGGTCAAGTTTATATCAGTATCAGGTCAGGATTGCATCAGTATCAGGTCAGGTTTACATCAGTATCAGGTCAGGTTTACAGCAGTATCAGGTCAGGTTTACATCAGGATCATGTCAGGTTTACTTCAGGAGCAGGTCAGGATTGCATCAGTATCAGGTCAGGTTTACATCAGTATCAGGTCAGGTTTACATCAGTATCAGGTCAGGTTTACATCAGGATCAGGTCAGGTTTACTTCAGGAGCAGGTCAGGATTGCATGAGTATCAGGTCAGGTTTACATCAGTATCAGGTCAGGTTTACATCAGGATCAGGTCAGGATTGCATCAGTATCAGGTCAGGTTTACATCAGTATCAGGTCAGGACTACATCAATATCAGGTCAGGTTTACATCAGTATCAGGTCAGGTTTACATCAGTATAAGGTCAA
This sequence comes from Lithobates septentrionalis, assembly GCA_037952835.1. Classification (NCBI taxonomy): domain Eukaryota; kingdom Metazoa; phylum Chordata; class Amphibia; order Anura; family Ranidae; genus Lithobates; species Lithobates septentrionalis. The sequence goes on along the minus strand of JBBDGP010001277.1, from coordinate 7,302,169 downwards.
GTTTACATCAGTATCAGGTCAGGATTGCATCAGTATCAGGTCAGGTTTACATCAGTATCAGGTCAGGTTTACATCAGGATCAGGTCAGGTTTACTTCAGGAGCAGGTCAGGATTGCATCAGTATCAGGTCAGGTTTACATCAGTATTAGGTCAGGTTTACATCGGACTGCAGAGTCCGTCGTCACCCGATCCGAAAACGGATGGAAAAGTAGGTTTTTCCTCCGTTACACTTTTTTGGATTGGAGCGGTTCAGATGTCAGTGGACATGTCACCGCTGACATCCGACACTCCATAGAGATCTATGGAGGGTCCATTCAGGTCCGCCTAAAAAACTGACAGGCGGACCTGAACGGATCATTCATGTGAAAGAGCCCTAAAATGTCATGCAAATTAGATGCGGTGTAAGCCGCATCCAATTTGCATAAGGGCTCTTTCACACGGGGCGGATCAGTCATGATCCGCCCCGTGAACATCCGCTTGCTCAGCGGGAATAGCTCCGCCGATCCCCGCTGAGCAGGAAGATGACAGGTGCATCGCTGCACACTGTGCAGCGACGGACCTGTCAGAGCGCCGCTCTCCCCTATGGGGGGATCGGATGATGACGGTCCGTAGTGTCCGTCGTCATCCGATCCGATCCGAAAATGGATGGAAAAGTAGGTTTTTCCTCCGTTACACTTTTCGGATCGGAGCGGGTCGGATGTCAGCGGACATGTCACCGCTGACATCCGACGCTCCATAGGGATGAATGTATGTCCGTTTTTCATCCGAAAACGGAAGGGTGAAAAACTGACATACGGATCCCTCGTGTGAAAGAGGCCTAAGTGTGATGCGGGCCTTAGGCCTCTTTCACATGAACGATCGGTTCAGGTCCACCTGTCAGTTTTTTAGACGGACCTTAACGGACCCTCCATAGACCTCTATGGAGCGTCGGATGTCAGCGGTGACATGTCCGCTGACATTCGACCCGCTCCGATCCGAAAAAGTGTAACGGAGGAAAAACCTACTTTTCCATCCGTTTTCGGATCGGATCGGGTGACGACGGACTCTACAGTCTGTCATCATCCGATCCCCCATAGGGGAGAGCGACGCTCTGACAGGTCCGTCGCTGCACACTGTCATCTGCCTGCTCAGCGGGGATCCACGGAACGAGCAAGCGAATGTTCACGGGGCGGATCATCACGGATCCGTCCCGTGTGAAAGGACCCTTAGTGTCACTAATTTGCTTGATAAATGTTCCCCAATAACTTTACATGGGGTGAAACTGCAAAGACAGCTTTAAAAGTGTTTTTATACACTCACTGGACACTTTATTAGGTACACCTTGCTGGTACGAGGTTGTACCACTTTTGCCTCAATTCTTTATAGATTCAACAAGGTGTTGGAAACATTCCTCAGAGATTTTGGTCCATGGTGACATGATAGCATCACGCAGTTGCTGCAGATTTGTCGGCTGCACATCCATGATGCCAATCCCCCATTCCACCCCAGCCCAAAGGTGCTCTATTGGATTGAGATCTGGTGACTGTGGAGGCCATTGGAGTACAGTGACCTCATTGTCATGTTCAAGAAACTAGTTTGAGATGATTTGATCTTTGTGACATGGTGCATTATCCTGCTGGAAGTAACCATCAGAAGATGGGTACACTGTAGTCATATAGGGATGGACATGGTCACCAACAATACTCAGGTAGGCCGTGGCATTTAAACAATGCTCAATTGGTACTAGAGTACCCAAAGTGTGCCAAGAAAATATCCCCCACACCATTACACCACCACCAGCCTGAACCGATGATACAAGGCAGGATGGATCCATGCTTTCCTGTTGTTTATGCCAAATTCATCTCAAACTATTCTTTGAAGTTTCATCTGAATTTTGAATCTGAATGTTGCAGCTAAAACCGAGACTCATCAGACCAGGCAACATTTTTCCAATCTTCTATTGTCCAATTTTGGTGAGCCTGTGTGGATTGTAGCCTCAGTTTCCTGTTCTTAGCTGACAGGAGTGGCACACGGTATGGTCTTCTGCTGCTGTAGTCCATCTGCTTCAAGGTTTGATGTGTTATGTGTTCAGAGATGGTATTTTGTATACCTTGATTGTAACGAGTGGTTATTTGAGTTACTGTTACTTTCTATCATCTCGTCTGTCCATTCTCTTCTGACCTTTGACATCAAGAAGGCATTTTCATCCATGCAACTTCTGCTCACTGGATATTTTCTCTTTTTTGGACCCTTCTCTGTAAACCCTAGAGATGGTTGTGTGTGAAAATCCCAGTTGATCAGCTGTTTTTGAAATACTCAGACCAGCCCATCTGTCATCAACAACCAGGCTGCGTTCAAAGTCACCTAAATCCCCTTTCTTCCCCATTCTGATGCTCAGTTTGAACTTCAGCAAGTCGCCTTCACCAGGTCTAGATACCTAAGCCTTGAGTTACTGCCATGTGATTGGCTGATTAGCAATTTGTGTTACCAAGCAATTGAACAGGTGTACCTAATAAAGTGGCCGGTGAGTGTATATAGCAACTTACCAGTCTTTCTGGCTATTTTTCCTTTATTTTCACCTGGTGACCCTGCCAGTAACACACTTGCAGTCCTAGGGTGACATTGCATACCTCCCCCTCTCCTGTTTTCCAAAACATAGGATGGAGTTCCCCTTTTTTTTCCATAGAGAGCTGAGAACTAGATAATTGATAGCAGTCAGCAAAGACAGAGAGTATAGGAATTTATGAGAATATTCAATATAAGACAATTGTAGTTACTACATCTTTAATGTGTATAATGATTAACTGGAAGAAAAATGGTCGGACTTAAGTGGTACAGAAAGGAACACATATTACAATACATAAAAACATGACCAGAACTTTATTACAAACAATAAGTAAAATCACAACGGGACCTAATTGAGTCTTAAAATCAAGACGCAGTGTTCTGTCTATCACACGAGCTGATCTAGGAAGAGGGCGGGACTTTTATCAAAGCGCGGCCAAAGTTTTCACACTCAGCTCCGAGACACACAGCGGGAGATGCCCGCAGACTGTGTAATCCAGGCACAGGCACTGACTACAGTGAGGCTGCGATTATGGGCACGGTGAGACTGCATTATGGGCCCGGTGAGACTGCATTATGGGCACGTTGAGGCTGCCATTATGGGCACGGTGAGACAGCAATATGGGAATGGTGAGGCTGCGATTATGGGCACGGTAAGTCTGAGATTATGGGCATGGTGAGGCTGAGTTTAGGACGTGTGACGTCCTAGCTGTGCCCCGCTATGTCCGACTTTGGGCCATTGCCATAACAACAGTGCTAAATCAGCTACAAGTAGTTGGATCTGTATGTGCGTTATAATTAATCGAAATTAGACGATTAATCGATTAAAAATAACGATTAATCGAACACGAAAACTTTAATCAGTAACAGCCCTAGTTTATAATAAAGTTTTCTTATGTTTCTATATATTGTACTGCATGTTTCTTTCTGTACCAGGAGATTTCAACCATTTTTTTCCCCAGTTTTTTTACCAGTTAATGTTTGAATTTAGCAGAATATTGGATTTCTGGTAAGATCAACATATATTTTCTTGGACTTATCAAACAGACATGACAAACAGGGGCATTGCTAGGATTGTGAAAGACTTGAGGCACCTTTGAGCACCATTAAGAGATCACTTATGTAGGCATATAACATGCCATAGCGAATGGTGGGCATGGCTACATTGTGCAGTGGGAGGGGCTTGTGGTTAAATAGAACCAGAGCTTACTTGCTACAGTGCCTTGAAAAAGTATTCATACCCTTTGAAAGATTCCACATTTTGTCATGTTACAACCAAAAACGTAAATGTATTTTATTGGGATTTTATGTGATAGACCAACGCAACGTGGCACATTATTGTGAAGTGGAAGGAAAATGATAAATGTTTTTTCAAAATTTTTTACCAATAAATATGTGAAAAATGTGATGTGCATTTGTATTCAGCCCCCTTGAGTCAATACTTTGTAGAATCACCTTACGCTGCAATTACAGCTGCAAGTCTTTTTGGGGATGTCTCTACCGGCTTTGCACATCTAGAGAGTGACATTTTTGCCTATTCTTCTTTGCACAATGGCTCAAGCTCTGTCAGATTGGATGGAGAACATCTATTAACAGCAATTTTCAAGTCTTGCCACAGATTCTCAATTGGATTTAGGTCTGAACTTTTACTGGGCAATTTTAACACTTGAATATGCTTTATTTTTTTTTTTTTTTTCAAGTAGATTTTTATTGGAAATTTTTCATTTTACAGTAAGGTACATTGCTAAGATATCATGTGTTAAGAACAGTTCAAAATAGAATGTATACTTACTAGGTAAGTACAGTAAATGACTCATATTGAGAATGTATAATATCAGAAAGAAAGTAAAAATAAAAACAAATAGTAGCAATGAAACAATTGTTGAATACATCAAGTTTACATTTAGAGTGTGTGCAGTAGTCTAGAACAGTAATAAGGGTGAGCACCCCAGTGTAGTGATAGTAGAGGTAAGGTAAGAAAGAAGGGAAGGGGAAGAGAGCATTTTAGTATGTATTGTGTGATCGGAATTATGTTATCTGGGTTTATGCAGTTTTCTCAGTATTTCTCTATATTTTGTGCATACCACGTTTTCCAAGGTTGCCAGAGTTTTTGTGATTTTGCCTGTGAGTTGTTTTTCCTTGAGTGTATGGTTTCGTATGTGTAGTGTGTGTGAACTAAGGTGATCACCTCCATTAAGGATGGTGTGTTTGGTGATTTCCATGATCTAGTGATGAGCAGTCTAGTGGCGAGAAGTACACTACCGTTCAAAAGTTTGGGGTCACCCAAACAATTTTGTGTTTTCCATGAAAAGTCACACTTATTCACCACCATACGTTGTGAAATGAATAGAAAATAGAGTCAAGACATTGACAAGGTTAGAAATAATGATTTGTATTTGAAATAACATTGTTTTTACATCAAACTTTGCTTTCATCAAAGAATCCTCCTTTTGCAGCAATTACAGCATTGCACACCTTTTGCATTCTAGCTGTTAATTTATTGAGGTAAGCTGGAGAAATTGCACCCCACGCTTCTAGAAGCAGCTCCCACATGTTGGATTGGTTGGATGGGCACTTCTGGCGTACCATACGGTCAAGCTGCTCCCACAACAGCTCAATGGGGTTCAGATCTGGTGACTGTGCTGGCCACTCCATTACCGATAGAATACCAGCTGCCTGCTTCTGCTGTAAATAGTTCTTGCACAATTTGGAGGTGCGTTTAGGGTCATTGTCCTGTTGTAGGATGAAATTGGCTCCAATCAAGCGCTGTCCACTGGGTATGGCATGGCGTTGCAAAATGGAGTGATAGCCTTCCTTATTCAGAATCCCTTTTACCCTGTACAAAGCTCCCACCTTACCAGCACCAAAGCAACTCCAGACCATCACATTACCTCCACCATGCTTAACAGATGGCGTCAGGCATTCTTCCAGCATCTTTTCATTTGTTCTGCGTCTCACAAACGTTCTTCTTTGTGATCCAAACACCTCAAACTTGGATTCATCCGTCCACAACACTTTTTTCCAGTCTTCCTCTGTCCAATGTCTGTGTTCTTTTGCCCATCTTAATCTTTTTCTTTTATTGGCCAGTCTCAGATATGGCTTTTTCTTTGCCACTCTGCCCTGAAGCCCAAAATCCCGCAGCCGCCTCTTCACTGTAGATGTTGACACTGGTGTTTTGCGGGTACTGTTTAATGAAGATGCCAGTTGGGGACCTGTGAGGGGTCTGTTTCTCAAACTAGAGACTCTAATGTGCTTATCTTCTTGCTTAGTTGTGCAACGCGGCCTCCCACTTCTTTTTCTACTCTGGTTAGAGCCTGTTTGTGCTGTCCTCTGAAGGGAGTAGTACACACCGTTGTAGGAAATCTTCAATTTCTTTGCAATTTCTCGCATGGAATAGCCTTCATTTCTAAGAACAAGAATAGACTGTCGAGTTTCAGATGAAAGTTCTCTTTTTCTGGCCATTTTGAGCGTTTAATTGACCCCACAAATGTGATGCTCCAGAAACTCAATCTGCTCACAGGAAGGTCAGTTTTGTAGCTTCTGGAAGGAGCTAGACTGTTTTTAGATGTGTGAACATGATTTCACAAGGGTTTGCTAATCATCAATTAGCCTTCTGAGCCAATGAGCAAACACATTGTATCATTAGAACACTGGAGTGATAGTTGCTGGAAATGGGCCTCTATACACCTATGTAGATATTGCACCAAAAACTAGACATTTGCAGTTAGAATAGTCATTTACCACATTAGCAATGTATAGAGTATATTTGTTTAAAGTTAGGACTAGTTTAAAGTTAGCTTCATTTAAAAGTACAGTGCTTTTCCTTCAAAAATAAGGACATTTCAATGTGACCCCAAACTTTTGAACGGTAGTGTATATGTGTGAGAACCGTTTTATAAGATGGTGGTACATTTTCTGGTATCATATTAAGGATAGCTAGTTGTGGTGTGAGAGGGATGTTGCATTGTCCTATTTCTTGGATGAGGAGTTCTACGTCTGTCCACAATTTGGTTAGCATTGGACATGACCACATAATGTGGATTAGAGACCCTGTGTGGTTACAGTTTCTCCAGCAGAGGGAGGAAGTGGCGGGGTGGAATTTAGCTAATCTTTGGGGTGTCAGTTACCATCTAAGTGTTAGTTTATTTGTCAATTCCCATAAAGAGGTGCAGCTGGTGGCTTTATATATTGATCTAAGTGCCTGTTGCCAGTGTCGGTCGGAGAATTGTGTTTCAATGTCTGTCTCCCAGTCTGTAAATGATTTAGATTTATAGAACACTAGTTTTTCTTGTAAAGTATTGTAGATAATAGAAACTCCTTTTTTGTCTGTCTCTTGTGTGAAATAGAAGTTCCATATTTTGGTGGGTAGTGATCCCTCTATTTGTTTGTGAGCTTTTAGGCACATTTGAATACGGTAATAGGTGAGAAAGTCCGATGTAGGCGCATTATGGGTTGTTTGAAAAGTATGGAAGGGTTTGTGAATTATTTCAGTCCTGAGTTTCCCAGTGGTGTGTGCTATTTGTGTTACCCAGTTTGGGATAGTTAGGTCTGGTGATAGAATCTGGAGAGTGTGCAGGGGTATCTGAATGTGCAAAGTAGGTAGCGATGACCACTTAGTGTGCAGTAGTATTTTCCAAGCTTTAACCGCAGCTTGCACTGTCGGAGAGTATAGGTGAGGATGGGAGATTTTGCTGGGAGTACTAAATAACCAATTTTTCAGGTTTGATCCTGGAGTAGCATTGTTTTCAATATTCCCCCATAGTGTGGTAGGTTGATCCCACATCCATTCTTTCATTTGAGATAGAACTGTGGCTAGATAGTAATCTTTAATGTCAGTGAGTCCCATTCCCCCTGTGGATTTGTGTTTGATGAGCTTATTGTGACTGCTTCTCGGTTTTTTACCCTGCCAGATATATTGTTGGATTGTGGTTTGTAGGGATTGGAGATATGTATTGCTTAGTGGTATGGGTAGAGTTCTAAATGTGTATAATATTTTAGGGAGTATTAGCATTTTGAAGGCAGCTAATCTGCCTGACCACGAGAGTTCGTGTTTGGATAGTTTGGACGTTTCTGTGATTAACATTTGTTTGGTTTCTATATAGTTGTTGTGGAAAAGATTTTTTACTGATTTTGTGAGTGTGATGCCTAGGTATGATATGCCTTTTTCTGCCCACGGATGAGAATAGGTGTTGCGTAATAGATTACTAGAAATTGCATCCAATCCTAGATCGAGAATGTAAGATTTACTTTCGTTGACTTTGTAATAAGAGATGCAGCTAAATCTGTGTAACACTTTTTGTATGGAAGCCAGGGAAGACACAGGGTTGGTAATCATCATAATGACGTCGTCGGCAAATAGGCTAATTTTGTGTTCAATTTTTCCTATTTTGAATCCTTCAATGCGTTTGTTCATTCTGATATGTTCTGCTAGTGGTTCCATTAAAAGATTGAAAATTAGTGGTGATAAGGGGCATCCTTGGCGGGTCCCATTGGTAATTGGAAAAGGTTTAGAAACCATTTCGTCTGTATAGACTTGGGCTGAGGGAGAGGAGTATAGGGCCGTGATCGCTGAGAGGATATGACCTTGGAAACCAAATTTATGAAGTGTTGCTTCCAAGTAGGCCCAATGGACTCTATCAAACGCCTTCTCTGCGTCTAGTGAAAGGAGCAGAGAAGGCGTTCGGCGAGCTTCGGCATGATGAATGATATTGATGAGTCTGCGTGTTGCGTCATAAGTTTGTCTACCTTTTGTAAACCCAGATTGGTCTATATTTATTAGTGTGGGCATAATGTGTACTAATCTAGATGCTATTAGTTTTGCATAAATCTTGGTGTCTATGTTTAGGAGCGAGATCGGTCTGAAGTTTTGGGGTACCGTGGGTTCCTTCCCTGGCTTCGGTAACGTAATTATCAGAGCATTAAGCATTTCATTGGGGAGAGAAGAGGAGGAGGCAACGCCATTGCACATCAGTGTTAAATATGGTGCTAGGGTAGTGCGGAATTGCTTGTAATATTCTCCAGTGAGGCCATCTGGACCAGGTGATTTGTTGGGTGGCAGTGTTGAGGTAATATTTAGAATTTCTAGGTGAGTGAATGGTTTGTTGAGTTCTGTGAGATGTTGTTCAGATAGGGTAGGGAGATTAATTTCTTTTAGGAAGGAATCAATCTCTTCTTTAGATGGTTGGGCAGTAGTAATATCATCTTTCAGGTTGTATAGTGATTGATAGTAGTGGCTAAAAGCATCTGCAATGGATTGAGGGTCTATGAGTTTTTGGTTTGTGGCGGGGTGAAATAGGTGTGGGATTTTAGATTTAATACGTTGACCTTTGATTTTAAGTGCTAGTGTTTTCCCTGCTCTATTTCCTGTGGTGTAGTGGTGAGCTTTGTACCTAGTTTGAATGTTGTTGTAAGAGTCTAAAAGTATGTTTCTTAGGTCTTGTCTAAGAAGAGTCAATTTGTCTTTTAATTTAGGATCAGGATTGGTCTGATTTTGTTCATCTAGTTTCTTAATAGTGGATGTGATGTTATCTAGGCGTTGTGATCTCCTCCTCTTCTCTCTAGCAGTTAGTTGGATGATAATTCCTCTTATGAATGCTTTGTGGGCATTCCAGAGGGTAATGTTGTCGGATACGGATCCGGCGTTAGTATCAAAAAATTCTTCAAGGTGTTTGCGGATGAGATCTGAGTGTTCAGGGGAGTGAATAATCTCTGAGTTGGCTCTCCAAATCCTAGTGCGGGTATGCTGAGTGTCGTCTACCACCTCCATTGATACTGGAGCGTGGTCCGACCAAGTGATTGTTCCTATGGAGGATTGTGATATTTTTGTCAGAGTCCATTTGTCCACGAGGAAATAGTCTATTCGGGTATAGGAATTGTGTCTGTTCGAGAAAAAGGAGTAATCCCGTTCGGTGGTGTGGTGGCATCGCCATACATCGTAGAGATCATTGTTTCTTATGAAGGAGCCCATGGGTGATGGTATTCTAGATTTGCGGGATGACGTGTCAATTTCGTTGTCTGGTACAATGTTGAAGTCACCGCATATGATGAGGTTGCCTTGCCGGAATTGGATAATTTTCTTCATTAATTTGTTTAGGAATCCTAGTTGTTTCGTGTTGGGAGTATAGACATTGACAATGGTATATCTGGTTTTGTTTAGAGTGCAGTCTAGGATCAAGTAACGACCTTCCTTATCCGATATGCTATCGTGTAGCGTGAAATTAAGGGAGTTTTTAATTGCGATCATAACTCCGTTTCTTTTAGCGGGGCCTGAGGCTTGGAAAATGTGGGTGAATAGAGGGTTTGTACATTTTGGTTCAGCTAGTTTTTGAAAGTGTGTTTCCTGTAGGCAGAGGACATCACAGTGGGATTCTCTGGCTGTGCGCCACATAGATGCTCTTTTAGCAGGGTGGTTAAGTCCCTTGACGTTGAGGGTCAGGAACTTAGGCATTCTGCTTGGTTTGCGGTAGTGTGTGATAGGGAAAAAAATAAATGGTGGTACTCACAATCTGGTGAATCCGATACGTTGTTCAGTAATATTCAATATGCGTATTTTCCGGTTTCGCTGTAGTTAGGTGCTCTCAGGATGGATGAAGAAAGACGAAAGAAAAGAAAAAATAGTGGAACAAGAGAGAAGTTAATAGGTTGCAGTATAATACAAACGGTTGGTTGTAGACCAGTAACTGTGAACAGCCAATCACAACAAGGCTGCAATAAGAATCGGTAGGGTGAAAGTTTGTGGTACAATATGCAACAAGCAAGGCATCCGATCGGACTGGGTATTATATGGGGTTTAACGTGTTAACCGCCATGTATGGGCTAGCTAGGATTTCCCAATTGGGGGATTGTCAGGTGTATTGCGGGCAGTTCCCTTTTGATTGGAGATGGGTGTTGCAGGCGACTCAGGGACGATTCCCCAGAGTTGCAGAAGTTTGATTCCTTCCAGAACCGTGGAGATGTTGTGTCTGACTCCATTTTTAGTAATCATAATTTTTGTGGGGAAACCCCATTGATATGGGATTTTGTGGTTGTTGAGCGACTTTGTGATGGTATTCAGCTGCCTGCGCAGTTGTCTGGTATATTGTGAGATGTCAGCAAATAGTTGCAGGTGAGTGTAGGGTGCTGGGAGTTTCCCTAGATGTCTGGCTTTAAACAAGAGCTGATCCTTGGCATGGAAAAAATGGACCCTCATGAGGACATCTCTGGGTACATCCGTGGGGAGGTGCGGAGGTTTGGGTATGCGATGTATGCGGTCAATAATGGTTTCCATAGGAGCCAGGTCGGGTAGGACGGTAGAAATCAATTTTCTGGCGTATGCGTTTAAATCTTGTGGCATGATATTTTCTGGTATGCCTCTAATTTTTACGTTATTTCGGCGGGACCTGTCCTCAAGGTCCGCCATTTTGGCTTTCATCCATTGTTGCTCTTCATGTGTATGGTCCTGTGCTTCTACTAGATCGTTTACCGTTTCAGCCACATCCCCCATACGGTTTTCAATCTGATGTACTTTCTGACCCACAAGTTGCATATGAGAGGAGAATTTTGTGAACATGGATGCTATGTCATTGTGTAGTGAATTCTGCAGGGTGATGAGCATCTCTTTCATTGTGGTATCTAAGACTGGCTGATTAGTAGTGGGGAATGCTGCTATGGCAGATTGTTGTGCTGAGGTGAGGGGATATGCAGGACTCACCTCCGTATTGGAATCTGCAGAATCCAGTCGCATCCTCGATTTTGCGGGACTGTTGCCGGCTGATGTGGAGGAATAAGGCTGATTGGGGTCAGAGGAATCTTGTTGTGGAGAAATTTCTGCATCTTCGGCGTCAGGGAGGTCAGTATAGGCTGAGGCTTTGCTGTGTACAGGGCCGCGGGCGCCATCTTGGATTCCTGTGTCTGACGGCTGTGAGAAGAAATCAGTCAGTTTCTTCGGCGGCCGGTATTCTTTCCGTTTGCGGGATTGATGTGACATTGCTGTGTGCTTTAGCAGTCTTTTGTGCCTTTTACTGCCGCTGATAGGTGCCTGGGTGGCGGTTATTGAGATAGATGGTCCGATCGGTGCAGGAGCTGAGGAGTTAAGCGTCCATCTTGCTCGGCGGTAGCCACGCCCCCTGCCACACTTGAATATGCTTTGATCTAAACCATTCCATTGTAGCTCTGGCTGTATGCTTAGGGTCGTTGTCCTGCTGGAAGGTGAACTTCCGCCCCAGTCTCAAGTCTTTTGCAGACAGGTTTTGCAGACAGGTTTTCTTCTAAGATTTTCCTGTATTTGGCTCCATCTATCTTCCCATCAATTCTGACCACCTTCCCTGTCCCTGCTGAAGAAAAGCATCTGCACAACATAATGCTGCCCCCACCATGTTTCACAGTGGTAATGGTGTGTTCGGGGTGATGTGCAGTATTAGTTTTCTGCCACACATAGCGTTTTGATTTTAGGCCAAAAAGTTCAATTTTGGTCTCATCTGACCAGAGCACCTTCTTCCTCATGTTTGCTGTGTCCCCCACATGGCTTCTTGCAAACTGCAAATGGGACTTCTTATGGCTTTCTTTCAACAATGGCTTTCTTCTTGCCACTCTTCCATAAAGGCCAGATTTGTGGAGCGCACGACTAATAGTTGTCCTGTGTACAGATTCTCCCACCTGAGCTGTGGATCTCTGCAGCTCCTCCAGAGTTCCCATGAGCCTCTTGGCTGCTTCTCTGATTAATGCTTTCCTTGCCCAGCCTGTCAGTTTAGGTGGACGGCCATGTCTTGGTAGGTTTATAGTTGTGCCATACTCTTTCCATTTTCCGATGATGGATTGACTAGTGTTCCGTGATATGTTCAAAGCTTGGGATATTTTTTTTATAACCTAACCCTGCTTAAATCTTCTCCACAACTTTATCCCTGACCTGTCTGGTGTGTTCCTTGGCCTTCATGATGCTGTTTGTTCACTAAGGTTCTCTAACAAACCTCTGAGGGCTTCCCAGAACAGCTGTATTTATACTGAGATTAAATTATACACAGGTGGACTCTATTTACTAATTAGGTGACTTATGAAGGCACTTGGTTCCACTAAATTTTAGTTAGGGGTATCAGAGTAAAGGGGGCTGAATACAGATGCATCCCACACTTTTCACATATTTATATGTAAAATATTTAGAAAAACATTTACCATTTTCCTTCCACTTCACAATAAAATACATTATGTTTTTGGTTGTAATATGACAAAATGTGGAACATTTCAAGGGGTATGACTACTTTTTCAAGGCAATATATATGCACCATATGCTGTACATATCCCACAGTGCTTTTTCTCTCCACAGCAAATGCTTTAATTACTGCACCATAAGGGGTAGTTTCATAGATGCACACAAACCTCAGCAAATCCTTCCATTATACTGTATATGTTTGTCTGCACAAAGAACGTAAAGTTTTTTTTGTTTTTTTTTTAAGAACATAAAGTTTATAGTTGGTCAAAGCTTACTTTATGGAAGAACTTCATTAAAATAGTTGGAGACTATGGAGACTACAGCAACCAACACCTGTTGATAAAATGAATACTATGGTCAGGCGTAAACAATACCATATAGAAGGGGTTCAACAACGCAAGGGCATTTTTACTGCTACTGACCTTCATCGCTGTTTTTACTCCTACAGACCACAGTCCTGTCCCCTATGGAGGAGTGGAGGTCACCTTAAGGCTGGCTGGGGGGACTCCAGTGGTAATCTGTAGGATGGAGTGAGGCAAAGTTCAGTCAGAGATCTTCAAATGCAGAAAGAGCTTCCCATCCACCCACCCTATAGCATGAATTCAGATAGACATGAAGTCAAAGTAAATGATGAGTGATCTAAGATCTTTGAAGGTGGTCAATATGGTGGTATTATGAAATTGCCAGTTCAGTGTAGCATCCTCTATTTAGTTAGGTCAACTTATAGTGAATGGGTATGTACAGATCAGGATGTGTCTGATTAATTTATACAACTCCCGAGGTGGTGTATTGTGGCTTGTGTACTATACACAACGGATTCCTCAGATACAAGAATTGTGTGTTTTGTTCTTATATTCCCTTCAAGGACCTGCAACCTTATCTATTTTTACTGTTGCATTGTTATTTATAATGTTTTTGTATCCTTTTCTAAAAGAAAGTCTGCTATGGTCATTTAATCCCATGCATGTGTGGCTTGTCTTCTTTATATGTGTAGTCTGGGCAAAAGCCAAGCAACATGGAGGGTATCTGGGTACATCTGAACTATAATGGTCATGCTTGTGTGGCATTGGCTGGCAGCTCCTTTAAGCTGTCAGATGAAACATTCCTCCCTGACTGCGCGGTTCATTTTTCCCTCCCTGACAGTAAGAGAGCGCAGGACGAGGAGACTAAAAAAACTTTTTTTTTTTTTTTTGCACCTAGAGCAGGGGTCTCTAAACTATGGCCCTCCAGTTGTTCAGGAACTACAATTCCCATCATGCCAAGTCATGTCTGTGAATGTCAGAGTTTTACAATGCCTCATGGGACGTGTAGTTCCGCAACAGCTGTATAGTTTGGAGATCCCTGCCCTAGAGCATTGCTCACCTTGCAATCAACCCCCCATCTCTATTTTTTGCCAACTCTTTGCTTATTAGCCCAGAAAATTGGCTTTTTGTAATTGACAGACTCAGCTCCCATTGATTTCAGTGAAGTTTAGGTTTGGCATCCAGACTTCTTGGAAGTTTACTGTATCTTGCTTGAATTATATACAGGGAAGTCTGGCTCATCCCCTTTACTAAGTGGCATGCCTAGCATTCGGTTTTACACAGTAGAGAGAGAAAAATGTTAGTTTGAAACTTTACACATCCTTCCCATCCATTTAGTCTTGTGATTATACATCACTGTTAAGGATGAGCCGAACAACCCCCGGTTCAGTTCGCACCAGAACTTGCGAACAGACCAAAACTTCGCACGAACGTTAGAACCTCATTGAAGTCTATGGGATTCGAATGTTCTAAATCAAAAGTTCTCATTTTAAAGGCTAATTTGCATGGTATTGTCCTAAAAAGGGTTTGGGGACCCGGGTCCTGCCCCAGGGGACATGTATCAATGCAAAAAAAAAGTTTTAAAAACGTCCGTTTTTTCGGGAGCAGTGATTTTAATAATGCTTAAAGTCAAACAATAAAAGTGTAATATTCCTTTAAATTTTGTACCTGGGGGGTGTCTATAGTATGCCTGTAAAGGGGCGCATGTTTCCCGTGTTTAGAACAGTCTGACAGCAAAACCAAATTTCAAAGGAAAAAAGTCATTTAAAACTACTCGCGGCTATACTGAATTGCCGGCCCGACAATACACATAAAAGTTCATTGATAAAAACGGCATGGGAATTCCCCACAGGGGAACCCCCGAACCAAAATTTTTAAAAAAATGACGTGGTGGTCCCCCTAAATTCCATACCAGGCCCTTCAGGTCTGGTATGGATATTAAGGGGAACCCCGGTCAAAATTTAAAAAAAAATTGGCGTGGGGTCCCCCTCAAAATCTATACCAGACCCTTAAGGTCTGGTATGGATTTTAAGGGGAACCCCGCGCCAAAATTTTCTAAAAAAATGGCATGGGGTCCCCCCAAAAATCCATACCAGACCCTTATCCGAGCACGCAACCTGGCAGGCCGCAGGAAAAGAGGGGGGACGAGAGAGCGCCCCCCCTCCTGAACTGTACCAGGCCACATGCCCTCAACATTGGGAGGGTGCTTTGGGGGTAGCCCCCCCAAAGCACCTTGTCCCCATGTTGATGAGGACAAGGGCCTCATCCCCACAACCCTTGCCTGGTGGTTGTGGGGGTCTGCGGGCAGGGGGCTTATCGGAATCTGGAAGCGAGACGAGAACAAGAAGGACGAGAAGACTGGATGAAGAACCAGAAGAACAAGAAGAACCAGAAGAACAAGAACCAGAAGAAGAAGAAGATGGAGGAAGAAACTGAAGGAAGATAGAAGAAATAAGATAGAAAATAGAAGAAAGAAGAAGCATTTAAATAAAGGAATTGTCAAAAACTGTCTCTTGTCATTTTTAACATTTTTGACATTTTTTTTGTGAAATGGTAGGAGTACTTTTGTACCCCCTTACCATTTCACACAGGGGGGAGGGCGGGGATCTGGGGGTCCCCTTGTTAAAGGGGGCTTCCAGATTCCGATAAGCCCTCCGCCCGCAGACCCCCACAACCACCGGGCAAGGGTTGTGGGGATGAGGCCCTTGTCCCCATCAACATGGGGACAAGGTGTTTTGGGTGGCTACCCCCAAAGCACCCTCCCAATGTTGAGGGCATGTGGCCTGGTTCGGTTCAGGAGGGGGGGCCGCTCTCTCGTCTACCCCTCTTTTTCTGCGGCCTGCCAGGTTGCGTGCTCAGATAAGGGTCTGGTATGGATTTTTGGGGGTACACCACGCCATTTTTTTTTTCAATTTTGGCGCAGGGTTCCCCTTAAAATCCATACCAGACCTTAAGGGTCTGGTATAGATTTTGAGGGGGACCCCACGCCAATTTTTTTTTAAAATTTTGGCCGGTGTTCCCATTAATATCCATACCAGACCTGAAGGGCCTGGTATGGAATTTAGGGGGACCCCCACGTCATTTTTTTTTAAATTTTGGTTCGGGGTTCCCATGTGGGGAATTCCCATGCCGTTTTTATCAATTAACTTTTATGTGTATTGTCGGGCCGGCAATTCAGTATAGCCGCGAGTAGTTTAAATTACTTTTTTTCCTTTGAAATGTCATTTTGCTGTCAGACTGTTCTAAACACGGGAAACATGCGCCCCTTTACAGTCATACTATAGACACCCCCCAGGTACAAAATTTAAAGGGATATTACACTTTTATTGTTTGACTTTAAGCATTATTAAAATCACTGCTCCCGAAAAAACGTCCGTTTTTAAAACTTTTTTTTGCATTGATACATGTCCCCTGGGGCAGGACCCGGGTCCCCAAACACTTTTTATGACAATACCATGCATATAAGCCTTTAAAATTAGCACTTTTGATTTCTCCCATAGACTTTTAAAGGGTGTTCCGCGGCATTCGAATTCGCCGCGAACACCCCAAATTGTTCGCTGTTCGGCGAACTGGCGAACAGTCGATGTTCGAGTCGAACATCAGTTCGACTCGAACTCGAAGCTCATCCCTAATCACTGTCAAGCAGCACAACCAGATGGATGACAGCACTTTCTTAAAATTAGAAAATGCATTAGTGACTCTTCCCTGCCCCCAGCTTGAGACTGGACAGTGAAGGACAAGCAGAAGACATATGAGGTCACCCATCTGCTCATTTCCCTCTCTCCTCATATCAGCGTGTTCTTTGTCAACATATTGTTAAGCAACTCATCTGATTGGCTGTCAGTACAGACCTTCCCTCTGCCAGTATATTTACAGGAAAATATATTAAAGTGCTTATAAAGCCTAAACATTTTTTACCTTAATGCATTCCTTGCATTAAGGAAAGAAATGTTTAGGCATCAGTATTCCCCCTCACTCCTCCTTTTACGTACCTGAGCCCTCATTCGATCCAGGGCTGTGCCCATCTGCATCTCTTCTCTCCCTTCACTTCTTGGTCTCACAGGCTTTGCTGAGGCAGTGGGAGTAATTGGCTACCACTGCTGTCAATCAAAGCTAGTGATAAGGGAGCAGGGGGTGGGGCCAAGCCCCACTGTCTGTGTCCATAGTTGCAGGCAGAACAGTTTGAGAGTGCGATTGCACAAGTGCCCCCATAAGAAGGGCCCCAGAGAGAAGGAACCAAAAGCGCCAGAGGGGGACCCAAGAAGAGGAGGTTCGGGGCTGCTCTGTGTAATTCCATTGCACAGAGCAGGTGAGTATAACCCTATTTGTTATTAAAAACATTTTGGGTACTTACTGTACATTAGCTGCCTTTAAAAGAAATGTTCAATGATTCATTAATTAATATAGAGCTGCATTACTGTGAGCCTTTTATATCTGCCTGTAGTTCAGCATCAAGGCTAAGCTAATACAAAAGAGTCCGTCAGGGAGAGCAGACTGCACACATTAAAATATACAGTCTACCATGTGATAAATTGTTAATTTTACAGCACTTGATTGCCTTGATTTCACTGCTTTTTGTACTTGTTCTTGCATACACACATGCCTTTTACTCAATTATAACAAGTATAATAGCTGTGTCTAATGTGATTCTGTATTTAAAGACCCATAAAATGCTTGGGATTTTAAAACCACGGGAGTCATCGGTGTCTTCTAAATGCTTCCTAAAAAGGCCAGTGACATTACATTTTCTTAATGTAACATATTCTGTTCCTGTACATTTTCCCCAGCCAATTCTACAAGGACATTTGATTAAATATTCAGTTTATCTAAAACGTCACACATTGACATGGCAAACAGGTCTTGACTGAGACACATGGAATAATAGAAGCAGACCTTGTTTTTCTAATTGCATTTGCATCAGGATGCAGCCAGGCATAAAATAATCAGTGGCTTTCTACTACTTTCAACCTGAACAAGACATCTTATATGTAGGGCAAATGAAATTGGTTCACATAGGTTGGTATGTAGCGTGCATGGTTTAAATAATGATCCTTTGTTTTGTGCTCTTATAGCAGCTATAGGGCTCGATGTATAAAGCGGTGGTAACACAAGCCACGTATGTGCCAATTCAAGTATTATAATCAGCTGCTGAAGTGTGTGATGTTAATGCTTGATTCATCAAGGAGAGGAACGTGGCAGCCCTAAATAATTTTCTCTAGTAATTTATCTTTTTTCTTCTTAATTCTTAAAGCCGAACTGCAGGCAGGTAAAGTATATCTAAAGGCAAAAGCTTTTTTTTGTATGGTTTTAGATGGATGGTTTAGAACCCCTGCTAGTTTTTTTTAGCTGTATGTGCCCCTGCTACACAGTGTCACTCTCTCTATCCTGGTGGACAATATGAAAAAAACTGAGGCCTCCCCCAATGGTCACCTGAAATAAGAAAGAATGGAGTATCTCGGGACCAGTGGCGGCCCATTCATGCGTCCGGCCCCTTAATGTATATGTGGGTGTCATGGACGTACTGCGCATGACTCTGCAACTGGCTGCGGACGCACGAGTCCATTGGGATGTGCTCCAGTCCATAGGCATTCAGCAGTGAACAGACGTGCGCCAATGCGCGTGCGCAGACCGCGGACGCGCACACAGTAATGCAGCTTTGGCGCCCAGTGATCCTTAAAAGGGGCCTCTTCAGAATGCATCCTTGCTGTCTGATCTGCAGCTCATCCTGTACCTTATCCTGAACCTGCATCTGCTCCAGTGTTACCCAGCTTCTCCTGACCTTGCTGCTGTCTCCAGTCCTGACCCCTTGGCTTGCCTTTGACCTGCTCTGTGTTCCTGTTTGTTTGATCTCCTGTTGCTGATTCTGCCTGGACTTTGACCATTCTCTGCCTGCTTCTTCTGTCTGATTGATCCGCTGCTGTGACCTGGCTTGTCTGACCCTGCATCTGCCTACCAGTCCTGCATCCGTGTGCATCTGCCTACAAGTCCTGCATCCGTGTGCATCTGCCTACAAGTCCTGCATCCGTGTGCATCTGCCTACCAGTCCTGCATCTGTGTACATCTGCCTACAAGTCCTGCATCCGTGTGCATCTGCCTACAAGTCCTACATCCGTGTGCATCTGCCTACCAGTCCTGCATCCATGTGCATCTGCCTACAAGTCCTGTATCCATGTGCATCTGCCTACAAGTCCTGCATCTGTGTGCACCTGCTTACAGTCCTGCATCTGTGCGCACCTGCCTGCTACTTCTCAGCATTCCTGCATCTGCAGCAATCAAGCCTGTTCCTGTCTCCGCCAAGTGGACATCATCTCCAGTCAAATGGACCCTGCAGGCTCTCCTACCCCGCTGTGCTCCAAGGGTCACTGTTCCCACTCCAGTGATCCCGGAACCAGAGCCGTACGAGAGGTCTCCCTCTGCACGTCAGGCTCAACTCCAAGGTACGTGTCAGTATCAGACAGCCATGCCTGAGCCTGCAAGAGGGACCTCTCCCACAGATGAAGTGTGCCAGCACCTCTCCGCTCTTGCTCAAATGGTGGAATCTCTCCGGGACAGTTACAAGCATCTGGAGGAGCGAGTGCAACTCCTGGGCACCCCTGCTAAGCCTGCTATTGACCGGTCATCTTCAGAGACCTTAATCATGCCTGCAGCAATGATGTGTTCTCCAGAACCAAGGGTCCATACCCCGGAGAAGTTCTCTGGGGACCAGAATAAATTTTGGGCATTCCGCAATGCATGCGAACTGTATTTCTCGCTACAGCCCCGGACATTCACCCAAGAGTCTACGAAGGTGGGGTTCGTTATTTCTCTGCTACAAGGAGCGCCTCAGTCATGGGCCCATCATCTGCTTGAGGGTCACCATGTTGCACTGGACTCTTTGCAAACTTTCTTCGACGCCTTGTCCTTACTTTATGATGATCCGCAGCAGTCTTCCACTGCAGAGGCTGCCCTTCATGCGCTCCAGCAAGCGGTCGAGAAATATATTACAGACTACAGGCGCTGGAGCGCAGACACCCAGTGAATTAGTGCAGCCCTGCGGCATCAGTTTAGTCGGCCTGTCCGAAGAATTAAAAGACAAACTTGCCCAAGTCAGTATACCAAGCTCCCTGGAAGCCTTGTTTTCCCTGACTATACAGATGGATCGACGCTTTCATGAGCGTAAGGCAGAGAGAGCAGCCCAGCAGACCCATTCCACCTGGACACTACCCCGAGTGCCTGCTTCCACCTGTCCTGCTTCCTCTCACTCTGCCCCAGTCCATGATGTACCAAACAAACGGACTTCAGTACCCTTCGGTCTTAAGCAGCTGGGGTTAATAAGGCCCGCACTGTCCCCAGAGGAACGGTTACGCCGGCAGCGGAATAACCTTTGCCTGTACTGTGGGGAAGCCGGCCACTATGTATACGCCTGTCCAGAAAAGCTCCGGAGATGTCTATCCATATCCTCGTCCAGTTACCCCACACCTGTTGCCAGCAGTACTCAACTGGCTCTCTCCATCATATTCCAACTTCCAAGAAGGACTGTTCCGGTCAAGGCAATTATTGACTCTGGGGCTTGCAGTTGTTTCATCGACCTAAACTTTGCTTGCCAACAGCTCATTCCTCTCCAACCCAGGGCTCAAAGACTTTCCATTTTCCTAGCAGACGGGCCCCGCATCAAGTCAGGTCTGGTCACCCAGCAGACCCCTCCATTACCTGTGATCTCTGCCACTAACCACAAGGAACTGTTAATTTTGGTAGCAACTGCGTCCTCACTATTCCCAGTCATTCTAGGACTACCTTAGCTACAGGCCCATAACCCGCAAATTGACTGGGGTTCTAGAAGTATTGAGTTCCAATCTCACTACTGCCGGGAACATTGCCTGCCCACTCCTCCCAGAGCTTCTGGCCCCCTATTATGTATGGAACCCGATCCGGAGGTACATTCATTAGTGCCTGAACAATACCATGAGTTTCTGGACGTTTTCAGTAAATGGGGGGCTGAGACTCCCTCCACACCGCTCCTATGACTGCCCGATTGAGTTGCTGCCCAGGGCAGAGATTCCCTTCGGACGAATCTTTCCTCTGTCTGAGCGGGAGTTGGAGGTACTGAAGGAATATGTGGACAAGAACCTAAAAAGAGGATTCATCAGACCATCTACTTCTCCGGCAGGAGCAGGAATCTTTTTCGCTGAAAAGAAAGATCATACCTTAAGGCCCTGTGTGGACTACCGGGAGTTGAATAAAGTTACGGTAAAAAAACGGTATCCTTTGCCTCTGGTACCCGAGCTCCTCAAAAGACTACATACCACAGCTGTCTTCACCAAACTAGATCTGCGAGGGGCCTACAACTTGGTGTGAATTCATGCAGGGGATGAGTGGAAGACTGCTTTCCGCACTAGATTCGGCCACTATGAGTACTTAGTGATGCCCTTCGGTCTGTGTAATGCCCCTGCAACCTTTCAGCACTTTGTGAATAATATTTTCAGAGACTGCCTAGACATATTTGTAATCATCTATCTGGATGATATCTTGATTTTCTCTTCATCCCTGGATCAGCACCGAGAGCACGTTAAGACTGTACTCTGCCGACTCCGCCAACATGGACTGTATGCTAAACCTGGAAAGTGTGAATTCGGGCGGCAGAGTATTCAGTTCCTGGGTCTGGTGATCTCCACTGAGGGGTTCAAAATGGATCCGCAGAAAGTCACAGCTGTCCTGGACTGGCCTGCACCATCAGACAGGAAGGGGGTACAGCGGTTTGTCGGGTTCGCAAACTTTTACCGCAGGTTCATCAAGGGGTTCTCCAACATCATTTCCCCAATCACACAGTTGACTAAGCAAAATGTCCGGTTCCATTGGAATTCCAAGGCCCAGAGGGCCTTTACCCCTTGAAGGGACTTTTTACCTCTGCCCCCATCTTGAGTCATCCAGATCCCTCCTTACCTTATCTACTTGAGGTGGATGCCTCAGAAGTGGCAGTAGGAGCAGTCATTTTCCAGCGCCAGGGTCTGAAGGATTTGATGCATCCCATAGCCTTTTTCTCCCATAAACTTTCTCCTGCCGAGAGAAACTATGATGTGGGTGATCCGGAACTCCTGGCTATCAAGGCTGCGCTCAAAGAGTGGAGGTACCTGCTGGAAGGGGCAGCACATCCCATACTCATATACACCGATCACAAGAATCTGGAGTATCCAAGAACTGCCAAGCGCCTGAAGCTGCGTCAAGCGCGATGGGCGCTATTTTTCTCCAGATTCTTGTTCCATGTCACCTACCGGCCAGGGTCAAAGAACGTCAAACCAGATGCCCTCTCCCATATGTTCAATGATCCTAAAGAGACTTCAGTTCCTGATACCATCTTATCCCACAACAACTTCCTTCTCCTTCAGTCTGATTTGATGCCCAGCCTAAGACAAGACTCAGCGGGAATATCTAGTGCTCCAGGAGTTACCCTGTTGCCCAGGGATGGGTTACTTTGGAGAGGTAATACAATTTTCGTACCAGAGCTTTCCAGACAAAGGTACTTAGTCTTTGCCATGATAATCCTCTGGCTGGCCATTTTGGGGTCCACAAGACTCTGGAGCTGATTCAACGCATGTTCTGGTGGCCGAACCTTGAGAAACATTGCAAAGGGTATGTCAAGTCTTGTACTGTCTGTATTCAGAACAAGTCCACTAGAACTAAGTCTTGGGGGCTTCTCAGACTGCTACCAATCCCTGACCGACCATGGAGCATGATTGCTATGGACTTCATAGTAGAACTTCCCCTGTCTGAAGGATGCACGGCTATCTTTGTAGTCGTTGATCGTTTATCGAAGATGGCCCACTTTATACCATTGAAAAACACATCCTCCGCCATGGAAACTGCCCAGGTTTTCATCAGGGAAATTGTCCGGTTACATGGAATTCCAACGAACATAGTATCAGACAGGGGAGTCCAGTTCACTTCTCGTTTATGGAGAGCATTATGTAAAGTCTTGAAGATTGATCTATCTATGTCTTCTGCTTACCACCTGCAGACTAACGGCCAGACCGAGAGGACAAATCAGACCCTTGAACAATATATCCGGTGCTTCACTACATTCGTTCAAGATGATTGGGTAGGACTCTTACCCCTAGCAGAGTTCGCTTTTAACAGCCATTCTGTTACAGGCCAGTCCCGTTTTTTGATAATTAGGTCCCAGCGGTACAGACTACTGTTGATTTCTTGAAACAAAACAACAAACTTCTGCAAGAAACTATAGTCAAGACACAAGCAACCAACAGGAAAACTTACGACTGGAAGAGAAGAGGTGAATTATCTCTTCAGACAGGTGACCAAGTATGGTTGTCAACTACCAACCTCAGAATGGCCTGCCCCTCAAAGAAACTGGCACCTAAATTTATTGGGCCTTTTCCGATTAAGAGAAAACGAAACAAAGTTTCCTATGAACTTACCTTACCAGACTCAGCCCACGATACCAGACCCCTTCCCGGACAGGGGTTCTGGCCCTCCAGAACCCATAATAATCTATGGGGACCAGGAATTTGAGGTGGAGGCTATCCTTGATTGCAGAAGAAAGGGTAATCAACTACAGTACCTTATCAAGTGGAAGGGGTATGGTCCGGAAGAGAACTCGTGGGAACCTCAGCAGGATGTTCACGCTCCAAGATTGATCCAGGCGTTTTTTCACAGTCACCCCCAGAAAAGAGTTCTGTTAGGCACCCAGAGGTTGCCATTAAGGGGGGGGCAATATCATGGACGTACTGCGCATGGCTCTGCAACTGGCTGCGGGCGCACAGGTCCATTGGTATGTGCTCCAGTCCATAGGCATTCAGCAGTGAATAGACACACACACAGTAACGCAGCTTTGGCACCCAGTGATCCTTAAAAGGGGGCTCTTCAGAATGCATCCTTGCTGTCTGATCTGCAGCTCATCCTGTACCTGATGCTGAACCTGCATCTGCTCCAGTGTTACCCGGCTTCTCCTGACCTCGCTGCTGTCTCCAGTCCTGACCCCTTGGCTTGCCCTGCTCTGTGTTCCTGTTTGTTTGATCTCCTGTTGCTGATTCTGCCTGGACTTTGACCATTCTCTGCCTGCTGCTTCTGTCTGATTGATCCGCTGCTGTGACCTGGCTTGTCTGAACCTGCATCTGCCTACCAGTCCTGCATCCATGTGCATCTGCCTACAAGTCCTGCATCTGTGTGCATCTGCCTACCAGTCCTGCATCTGTGTGCATCTGCCTACAAGTCCTACATCCGTGTGCATCTGCCTACAAGTTCTGCATCCGTGTGCACCTGCTTACAGTCCTGCATCCGTACGCACCTGCCTGCTACTTCTCAGCATTCCTGCATCTGCAGCAATCAAGCCTGTTCCTGTCTCCGCCAAGCAGACATCATCTCCAGTCAAGTGGACCCTGCAGGCTCTCCTACCACACTGTGCTCCTAAGGTCACTGTTCCCACTGCAGTGATCCCGGAACCAGAGCCGTATGAGAGGTCTCCCTCTGCACGTCAGGCTCACCTCCAAGGTACGTGTCAGTTGGTGTCAGGAAAGGTTTCACCTTCTGGTGGCACTGTCAGATCTTTGGGCCGCAGTACTGGTGTCCACCAGTGGGTGTCTTCCAGCAGTCTGGAGCCAACATCATCTCCTGCAATCAGGCGTCACCTTAAAACTTGAGACGGATTGCAGGAGGTGTGAATTTATACCTGGCAGACGCTCTTACATTTGCCTTGGCATTTTCCTTGAGCCCTGACCTGAATCTGTGATCCTGTTTTCCTGAACCTGTTCCTGTTCCTCCTGTGACCTGTTATCCTGTACCTTGTGTCCTGTTTTCCTGAACCCTGCATCCATCCCTGGATCCCTGTCTTGCAGACTCATCCCTTCCTCCTGTTGCCCTCTCTCTGTCCCATCCTGCTCCCTGTTCAATCTGACTGATCTCTCGTGTATGACCCTGGCTTGATTACGTTTATCATTATATCTTATCCTGTACTCACGTTTGGTTTAGAGAGCTATTTTTGTGTGTCACGTGGTTGTTTGCTTTATTGTTTATGATTTATCCTTTTAATAAATATTACTTTTTCACTTTACACTTTTCACTCTGTTGCAGTTCACACAGTTCTGGTCACACCTTGTTCATGTTGTTCATGACAGTGGGGCGCTGGATGCTTAGATTTTTTTTTTTTTTTTTAAGCATGTGATTAGAGCCAGAGGCTCTAATAGGCTTCAAAAAAAGGTGAGCACACCCACTTGTGTGACAATAGCAAATTAATATTAACTATTGTCTTCCTCATTCTTCTCTCGGCCAATCGGGAGGCCCCTATTGGCCAGGAAATGTCGCCATCCATCCCCTGGGGGGGGCTTGTTTGGGTGGGGGGATGATCGCAGCCACACAGAGGGGTTATATTAGTTTCTGCAAACCCCCCCCCCCAAAAAAAAATTTTGAGCTCCAGCCACCTTGCTCGGTACCCATGAACAATGTTACTGAGACTGAAAGTGAGTTAAAATGTAAAATTCTTGAGTTGCCACCAGCACAGATCAGTGGGAAAAACTTCCAATAAGGGCGTCTCATTCTGTCACTCACTTTGGAACGATTTGTCCTCACTTCCAGCTGTGTCAGAACAAACAGTTAAGGGAAATCTCTTGAACAGGACACGTATGGCAAAAAATATTTTCTTCTATATCCAATATGAAAAAAAAAAAGGCTTTTGCTTTAGAGACACTTGAAAATGAACACCATTTAAAGTGGTATTAAGACAGAGAGATGGATTACGGCGCTTCTGCTTTAAATATCATCTATAGAGCTGTTAATCCTAGGGTCATCAAAGGTGAATGCTAGAAGGACAATAGAGCAGCACTTGGAGAAGTGAGAACACAAATTAGATCTGGTTGGTCTGTGGAATTTCACCGCTTTTCACTGTTCCCTTTCCTTTATAAGGAAGGGAATTATAGTAATCCAAAGCTAAATAAAACGTGTATGTAAAAGCAATTTTTTGTTTTAGACTTGGATGAAGCGGAGGGATTAGACATTCTGTACAGATTGTATTGCTTCCCGTGCCCTTTTTGGGGAGATTCACCCATCTCTTTCTTCTGGTATCCATTGTCACTGAGACAGACAGTGAGGAAAAATCTAAAATGTTAGAGTGGAATATAAAGGAATATAAATTATCCAATGGAGACAAATGTTCTGGTGACTGTTTAACTGTTTAAGATGGTAATTACCTTGACAACAGGGACATTTCCTGTTGCATCTCCAGGACATGAAGTGAAGGGAAAACTGCTCAGCAGGACACCGGCAGTCTAAAAAAAAAATAATAATAAATGAAAAGTTTTGACTTTAAAGCACAAAAATGGAACCTCCGCTTTTCGGAACCCCCCCCCTCCGGTGTCACATTTGGCACCTTTCAGGGGGGAGGGGGGTGCAAATACCTATATAATACAGGTATTTGCACCCACTTCCGGGCATAGACTCCCGTGGGAGTCTACGCCTCTTTCCATCCCCCCCGCTGTCTGCTGGGAAACACATGGGTCCCAGAGACAGCAGGGACCATCCGGATTGCGCAGCGCGACTCGCGCATGCGCAGTAGGGAACCAGGAAGTGAAGCCGCTGTTTCCTCATTGGCTCTCTGGCTGTGATTGACAGCAGTGGGAGCCAATGGCTCCCACTGCTGTTTGAACCAATAAGGAGAGAGAGAGACTCGGGAGAGCACATCGCTGGATCGAGATCGGGCTCAGGTGAATATAAGGGGGGGCTGCACCCAGAAGGTTTTTTACCTTAATCTATTGCCTTTAAAGCCAATTTAAAATAAAAAAAAAAACAGCTTTCACTGTAATACTCAGCTCTTCCCCACCCTGTCTTCCATAGACTCAAGACTCTGCAATTCAGAACCAGTCATCTTCTGGGTTCAATGAAGTCAAGGAAAATCCAACCCACCTCCAGTCATTGCCTTATAGCTGCAACAGCAACTTCCATGTGTACAGGTCCTTGTCCTGTTTATACAGGATATATATTATCCCACCTCTGGCTTTATTGGTCTTTTAAAGGATATGAGTTTATTTATTAATACCATTAAGCCTTAAAGCAACTGGGCATAGTGGTAATCAATGATTCCTAAGCTAGCACATGTACTGTAGACATTCTCAGCAATGATCACTCAGCACGGGAAGTGGGACTAGCTTCCTCTGTACTGTGTGACATCACAGAATGAGATCATGTGACCAGAATTCACATGACCCATAGCACAGGAGAAGCCAGATCCTGCTTTCCAGCAGATGTTCTCACTCTGGTAAGGTGGTCTGCATTAGGAAGCTTTTTAATCAGTTATTACTGAGGTGATTCAGTTTGCATAGGTAGCACTATACAGGTCACTCATTCGTTCATTCATTCATTCATTCATTACAATCATAGTTGCCAGCTGCAAGACATATTGATATTCACCAAACATCAACCAACTATGGGCAGTGGCGGTGTTACACTGCAATGAAACAAAGTCCTGGGGCATGTGCCATCCAATACCTAAGCCTACCAACATTGTTTTGCAAACTGAGCATAATGGCTGACATTTTGTTAAATGTTTATTGGTAAAATAAAGATTTTTACATAAAAATTAAAAAAAAGTAATTCTTTACATTGGGTGCCCTCATTAGACTACCCCCTACATCAGGTGTCCCCATCAGAATACTCCCTTACATCAGGTGTCCCCATCAGAGTGCCCCCTTACATCAGGTGTCCTTATCAGAGTGCCCCCTTACATCAGGTGTCCTCATCAGAGTGCCCCCTTACATCAGGTGTCCCCATCAGATTGCTTCCTTACATCAGGTATTCACATCAGAGTGCCCCCTTACATCAGGTGTCTCCATCAGAGTGCTCCCTTACATCAGCTGTCCCCATCAGAGTGCTCCCTTACATTAGGTGTCCCCATCAGAGTGCTCCCTTACATCAGGTATTCACATCAGAGTGCCCCTTTACATCAAGTGTCCCCATCAGAGTGCTCCCTTACATCAGGTATTCACATCAGAGTGCCCCCTTACATCAGGTGTCCCCATTAGAGTGTCCCTTTACATCAGGTGTCCCATCAGAGTGCCCCCTTCCATTAGGTGTCCCCATCAGAGTGCCCCCTTATATCAGGTGTCCCCATCAGATTGACCCTTTACATCAGGTATTCTCACCAGAGTGCCCTCTTACAACAGGAGTCCCCATCAGAGTGCTCCTTTACATTAAGTGTGCCCATCAGTGTGCCCCTTTACAGCACTTGTCCCCATCTGAGTGCCCATTTTACATCAAGTGCCCCCTCACATCAGGTGTCTCCACCCTTAACATAATATGTGCCCATCAGAGTTCCCCTTAACATAAAATATGCCCATCAGAGTGCATACATGCAAAATCATTGGTTGCTGGGACCCCCGCAGTCCCAGCAACCAGTGATTGCTGAGCGGCAGGGATCTGGCATGTTAGACTGATGGACTGTCAGAGGTTTACAAGCACTTTAAATAAATAAATAAATACATATATTTAGCAGAGATCTATGTGCCAAAAGCAATTCATCATCAAGGCAATCATAGCCACCTGCTGTTGAGAGGTGAATAAATATGGGCCCTCTAAGGTATCATGATAGTTTGTAGATGTTTTTTGTGACCTGCTTCCATATTATACTTTCATCAGACTCCCATCTAGGAGGGAGTGACTGCCATATGGGATTTTCTGCATTTGAAGTTTAATGGCCATCGTTTGACCTACTGATATATTACATTTGATCATATGAATGGATTTACACCAATACTTTCATATAGATGTCCAATACTAAAACGTGAAATATGTGACATAGACTTGTGCTGGAATTCATAATACCATACTTTCAGCAGACTCCTTTGGGTAAAGACGAGTTCCCGCAGAATGGGACCTTGTCTCTTTGGAACTTAACAACCATTATTTGGAGAAACTTTGTGACATTACATTGGGTGAATGACATGATTACATGGATTTCTGTATGGACTTACTAATAGGGATGAGCCGAACACCCCCCGGTTCGGTTCGCACCAGAACCCGCGAACGGACCGAAAGTTCGCACGAACGTTAGAACCCCATTGACGTCTATGGGACTCAAACGTTCGAAATCAAAAGTGCTCATTTTAAAGGCTAATTTGCATGGTATTGTCCTAAAAAGGGTTTGGGGACCCGGGTCCTACCCCAGGGGACATGTATCAATGCAAAAAAAACTTTTAAAAACGGCCGTTTTTTCGGGAGCAGTGATTTTAATGATGCTTAAAGTAAAAAAAAAAAAGTGAAATATTCCTTTAAATATCGTACCTGGGGGTGTCTAATGTATGCCTGTAAAGTGACGCGTGTTTCCCGTGTTTAGAACAGTCCCTGCACCAAATGTCATTTTTAAAGGAAAAAATCTCATTTAAAACTGCTTGCGGGTTTAATGTCATGTCGGGTCATGGCAATATGGATGAAAATCAGTGAGACAAACGGCATGGGTACCCCCCAGTCCATTGCCAGGCCCTTTGGGTCTTGTATGGATATTAAGGGGAACCCCGCACCCAAATTAAAATAAGGAAAGGTGTGGGGCCACCAGGCCCTATATACTCTGAACAGCAGTATACAGGCGGTGCAAACAAGACAGGGACTGTAGGTTTGTTGTTAAGTAGAATCTCTTTGTAATTTTGAACGGGTACATTTTTAACGTGTTTAGCTCCAGCCAAAAAATCTTTTTTAAGCTTTTTGGAAAACATAGGGAAGGGTTATCACCCCTGTGACATTTGTTTTGCTGTCTTTCCTCCTCTTCAGAAGATTTCACCTCACTTTTTTGTCCCAATGAAAAATGTTTTTTGAAAATTTGGTTTTTTTTTGTGGAACAAGGATTGGAAAGCATCAGTGGAAAGGAGAAATTGTTTTCCCATATTAACTCTTACAGGAGAGAATTTCCCTTCCTAGGGGTAGATTTCATCTCACTTCCTGTTGTCTCCTTCCGTTTGCAAGTAGGAGTCGTTTGTAAGTTAGATGTTTGAAAGTAGGGTCCTGCCCTATATACTCAGCAGAAATTTGGGCCTTAGGTGTTGCTGTGGCCACAACACTGTAAGCCTTCACAGGGCCCTGCTGTGAAATATTAGATCAAGAATTGTAATTACATGCCCCTGTTGAACAGGAGCTGAAAAATTAGGCCTTAGGCACTGGTGCTGGTGCCACAACACTGCAACCCCTCACAGACACTCTAGTTGGAACGCAGGAACGAGCCCTGCTGCAAAGTATTGCATCAAAAATTGTAATTACACGCCCCTGTTAGACAGGGGCAGAAAAATTGGGCCTTAGGCACTGGTGCTGGTGCCACAACACTGCAACCCCTCACAGACACTCTAGTTGGAATGCAGGAACGAGCCCTGCTGCAAAGTATTGCATCAAAAATTGTAATTACACGCCCCTGTTAGACAGGGGCAGAAAAATTGGGCCTTAGGCACTGGTGCTGGTGCCACAACACTGCAACCCCTCACAGACACTCTAGTTGGAATGCAGGAACGAGCCCTGCTGCAAAGTATTACATCAAAAATTGTAATTACACGCCCCTGTTAAACAGGGGCTGAAAAATTATGCCTTAGGCACTGGTGGTGGCACCCAGAACCAAAAATGTTCTTACAAGCTATCAGCGTGATGATTGAGGAGGAAGAGGATAATTACTCAGGGATAGTCACTCAGCATCAGCATAGGCAGTCTTTGAAGGGATCTGAGATTTCAAAAAAAATTATTCGGTTACATCAGCATCAGGTGCTTGGTAGCTGGTGGTGATCCAAGACTGATTCATTTTTATGAAGGTCAGCCGATCGACCGAGTCGGTGGACAGACGCACCCTGTGATCGGTTACCACGCCTCCAGCAGCACTGAATGAGCGTTCCGAAAGAACGCTGGATGCAGGACAGGCCAGTAGCTCAATTGCATACTGTGCAAGCTCTGGCCAGTGATCCATCCTCAAGACCCAGTAACCCAGAGGATTTTCGGTGGGAAAGGTGTCCAAGTCTGATCTTGCCCCTAGGTATTCCTGCACCATGTAAAACAGACGCTGGCGATGGTTGCTGGAACCGATCATACCTTGGGGCTGCGGACCAAAAAATTGTCTGAACGCATCGGTCAGACGGCCACCTTCTCCACCGCTCCTTCTTTGACTGACCGAAGCCTCAGCAACACGTTGTCCAGAAACAGGAGTTTGTAACCTCCCAGTCTCTGGGAACGCATTGCACAGACCTTTCTGCAAGGCCTCCCGAAGATGATGGCAAGATAAGGTCCGCAACCTTACCCTTGTAACGTGGATCAAGGAGGGTTGCCAGCCAGTATTGGTCCTTCTCCTTGATACCACGAATACGAGGATCCTTACGCAGGCTTTGCAGGATCAGGGAGGCCATGCAGCGTAGGTTTGCTGAGGCATTCGGTCCGGAGTCCTCTGGGTCACTAAGGACGACATGGTCCGCAGCCACCTCCTCCCAGCCACGTACAAGTCCATGTGTTTCTTGGGACTGATCCCTTAAAGACTGCTGGTGATGCTGAGTGCCAGGCTCCACCTCCATACTGACACAATCTTCCTCCTCCTCCTCCTCCTCCTCGTCCTCTTCCTGTGTGATCGGCGGGCACGCAGGAACACTGTCTGGATAAAGGGGGCCTTGAGAGCTAAGAAAGTCCTCCTCTTCCTGCCTCTGTTCTGCCTCAAGTGCCCTGTCCATTATTCCACGCAGCGTGTGCTCCAACAGGTGGACAAGGGGGACAGTGTCACTGATGCATGGACTGTCACTGCTCACCATCCTCGTGGCCTCCTCGAATGGTGACAGGACAGCGCATGCATCCCTGATCATGGCCCACTGGCGTGGGGAAAAAAAACCAAGCTCCCCTGACCCTGTCCTGGTGCCATAGTCGCACAGGTACTCATTGATGGCCCTCTGCTGCGTGTGCAGCCGCTGCAGCATGGCCAACGTTGAGTTCCACCTGGTGGGCATGTCACAGATTAGGCGGTTCTTGGGCAGGTTAAACTCCTTTTGGAGGTCCGTCAGCCGAGCACTGGCATTATATGACCGGCGGAAATGCACACAGACTTTCCTGGCCTGCCTCAGGACATCCTGTAAGCCCGGGTACCTGCCCAAGAACCGCTGCACCACCAAGTTAAGGACGTGAGCCAAACAGGGCACATGGGTCATTTGTCCCTGTCGGAGGGCAGAGAGGAGGTTGGTGCCATTGTCGCAAACCACCATTCCTGCCTTAAGTTGGCGTGGCGTCAACCACCTCTGAACCTGCCCCTGCAGAGCTGACAGAACCTCTGCCCCAGTGTGGCTCCTGTCCCCCAAGCACACCAGCTCAAGCACCGCATGGCATCTTTTGGCCTGCGTACTTGCGTAGCCCCTTGAACGACTACGGAGCACCGCTGGTTCCGAGGAAGAGGCCATGGAGGAAGAAGAAGAGGAGGGGGTGGAGGAGAGAGGTGTGTCACAATCAGCATTTTGGAGGCGTGGTGGCGGAACAACCTCCAACACTACTGCACCTTGTCCTGCATCCTTCCCAGCTGCCTGCAGAGTCACCCAATGCGCCGTGAAACTTAGGTAATGTCGCTGTCCATGCCTGCTGGACCATGAGTCAGCGGTAATATGCACCTTACCGCTGACCGCCCTGTCCAGCGAGGCATGGACATTGCCTTCCACATGCCGGTAGAGAGCCGGAATCGCCTTCCGTGAGAAAAAGTGGCGTTTGGGTACCTGCCACTGAGGAACCGCACATTCCACAAACTCACGGAAGGGGGCAGAGTCTACCAACTGAAAAGGCAGCAGTTGAAGTGCTAGCAATTTTGCCAAGCTAGCATTCAATCGCTGGGCATGTGGATGGCTGGGAGCAAACTTCTTTCGGCGGTGCAGCAGCTGGGGCAGGGAAATTTGCCTGGTACAATCTGACGTCGGTGTACCAAAAGCAGATTGCCCACAAGTACTTGGCTGTGACACACCTAATTCTACACCTTCATTCCTCTCACTGCAGGTCTCAGAGAGGACTGGAGGTCTAGTGGGGTTGGAAATCTCAGCTGATGAGGAGCAAGGAGAGATCCTCTTTGTTCTTTGGTGTGGGTCTTTTAGATACGCTTGCCAACGAACTGCATGGCAGGTCAACATATGTCTGGTCAAGCATGTGGTACCCAAGCGGGAGATGTTTTGGCCACGTTAGATACGCTTGAGACATATGTTGCAAATAGCAGCGGTGCGATCTGATGCACTCGTCTCAAAAAAGGCCCACACCAAAGAACTTTTTGAATAACGCGCAGAGACTGCAGCGCCCTGCACATGTGGAGCTTTGGGGTGTGATGCAGTCAATGTGCTGCCCTTAGGCTGGCCCCTGGAGGGCATCCTGCCTTGTTGGTGATGTGCCGCCTCCTCCTCCTCCTCCTCCTCTCTCCTATCAGGCACCCACGTTGAGTCAGTGACCTCATCATCCCCTCCCTCCTCATCACTGGAGCAAACCTGGCAGTATGCTGCAGCAGGGGGAGCATGACTGCCAGATTGCTGTCCTTCTTGGGCACCCCCTCTGTCCGTGCTCATGTTACTGCCTTCATCGAGCTCAGTATCATCATCAGAGCCTTCCAAACGCTGGGCATCCTCCTGGAGCATGTACCCAACACTGTGGTCAAACAGTTCGAGGGACTCCTCAGGAGGACATGGTGGAGCTAGGGAAGGAGTCACTGATGACATTGAGCTGAGGGAAGAGGCCGCTGCTTTGCCAGACAAAGCACCCTGGGCATGGGTGAGAGAGGATGAGGAGGATGAGGACGGCTTGGTCATCCACTCGACCAAGTCTTCCGCATGTTGCAGCTCAACACGGCCAGCTGCCGAAAAAAAGGCCAAGCATGTCCCATGGCCACGTGCTGATGAGGATGCACCGTCTCCACGACCAGCACTAGACACAGAGCCTGCTTGCCCTCTCTTATTGGCTTGTGACTGTCTGCCTCTCCTTCTTGGCCTTCCAGACATACTAATGGCCTGTAGCTGCACTAAGCTGGGATAGAACACCAGTAATTTTCTTCAGGTAGCTTTATATACTGTAACCAGACAAGCCTGCCTGTCAGTAGGAAGATAACAGGAACGGATCTAGCTGAACACTGTGAGCAGGACGCACTGTACTAAATGTAAATAGTCTAGCTGCCTGACCGTGGTACTAATAGGATCAAATAGAACACCAGTAATTTTCTTCAGGTAGCTTTATATACTGTAACCAGACAAGCCTGCCTGTCAGTAGGAAGATAACAGGAACGGATCTAGCTGAACACTGTGAGTAGGACGCACTGTACTAAATGTAAATAGTCTAGCTGCCTGACCGTGGTACTAATAGGATCAAATAGAACACCAGTAATTTTCTTCACGTAGCTTTATATACTGTAACCAGACAAGCCTGCCTGTCAGAAGGAAGATAACAGGAGCGGATCTAGCTGAACACTGTGAGCAGGACGCACTGTACTAAATGTAAATAGTCTAGCTGCCTGACCGTGGTACTAATAGGATCAAATAGAACACCAGTAATTTTCTTCAGGTAGCTTTATATACTGTAACCAGACAAGCCTGCCTGTCAGTAGGAAGATAACAGGAACGGATCTAGCTGAACACTGTGAGCAGGACGCACTGTACTAAATGTAAATAGTCTAGCTGCCTGACCGTGGTACTAATAGGATCAAATAGAACACCAGTAATTTTCTTCACGTAGCTTTATATACTGTAACCAGACAAGCCTGCCTGTCAGTAGGAAGATAACAGGAACGGATCTAGCTGAACACTGTGAGCAGGACGCACTGTACTAAATGTAAATAGTCTAGCTGCCTGACCGTGGTACTAATAGGATCAAATAGAACACCAGTAATTTTCTTCAGGTAGCTTTATATACTGTAACCAGACAAGCCTGCCTGTCAGTAGGAAGATAACAGGAACGGATCTAGCTGAACACTGTGAGCAGGACGCACTGTACTAAATGTAAATAGTCTAGCTGCCTGACCGTGGTACTAATAGGATCAAATAGAACACCAGTAATTTTCTTCAGGTAGCTTTATATACTGTAACCAGACAAGCCTGCCTGTCAGTAGGAAGATAACAGGAACGGATCTAGCTGAACACTGTGAGCAGGACGCACTGCACTAAATGTAAATAGTCTAGAAGATAACAGGAACGGATCTAGCTGAACACTGTGAGCAGGACGCACTGCACTAAATGTAAATAGTCTAGAAGATAACAGGAACAGATCTAGCTGAACACTGTGAGCAGGACGCACTGCACTAAATGTAAATAGTCTAGAAGATAACAGGAACGGATCTAGCTGAACACTGTGAGCAGGACGCACTGCACTAAATGTAAATAGTCTAGAAGAAAACAGGAACGGTTCTAGCTGAACACTGTGAGCAGGACGCACTGCACTAAATGTAAATAGTCTAGAAGATAACAGGAACGGATCTAGCTGAACACTGTGAGCAGGACGCACTGCACTAAATGTAAATAGTCTAGAAGATAACAGGAACGGATCTAGCTGAACACTGTGAGCAGGACGCACTGCACTAAATGTAAATAGTCTAGAAGATAACAGGAACGGATCTAGCTGAACACTGTGAGCAGGACGCACTGCACTAAATGTAAATAGTCTAGAAGATAACAGGAACGGATCTAGCTGAACACTGTGAGCAGGACGCACTGCACTAAATGTAAATAGTCTAGAAGATAACAGGAATGGATCTAGCTGAACACTGTGAGCAGGACGCACTGCACTAAATGTAAATAGTCTAGAAGATAACAGGAACGGATCTAGCTGAACACTGTGAGCAGGACGCACTGCACTAAATGTAAATAGTCTAGAAGATAACAGGAACGGATCTAGCTAAACTGAATACTGTGTATATATATATATGCAACACCTGGGATGCATATATATACACAATACACTGTAAGTGCAGCTAACTGACTGACTGTTCTGCCTAATCTATCTAACTCAAATCAAATGACACTGTCTCTCTCTCTCTCTATCTCTCAGCACACCGGAACACACACTACACAGGGCCGCCGTGCAGGTGGCCTTATATAGTGTGGGGCGTGTACTAAATCCCCTGAGCCATAATTGGCCAAAGCCACCCTGGCTTTGGCCAATTACAGCTCTCTCTACTGACGGCGCTGTGATTGGCCAAGCATGCGGGTCATAGTGCATGCTTGGCCAATCATCAGCCAGCAATGCACTGCGACGCCGCAGTGAATTATGGGCCGTGACGCGCCACACGAATTTGGCGCGAATGGCCCATATCGTTCGCAATTCGACGGACGGTCGAACAGCCGATGTTCGAGTCGAACATGGGTTCGACTCGAACACGAAGCTCATCCCTACTTACTAATTATGAACATTCATAGATTAGTGCTGATTTTTTTATTTTTTTTTTTTAAACCAGGAGTGCTTTATTGTAGAGATAACATGTACAATAATTCAAGTTCACAGTCAGTTGTTACAGAGTCACTTGTCACATACTTGTCAGCAGTTCACATAAGACATACACCATGAAATATACAGCATAATACATTCTTAATGGCACAAACTTCTGAAGTTTCCTGTTCAGGGGTATATTTCCTGAGTGATAGGGGGGGGGGGGAACACCAGAGTGAGAGCATAGAAGGGGAAAAGACACACGGAGCATTACCCTGGTGGAGGGAGGGGGGGGGGGAAGGAAGGAAAAAGGGGGGGGCTTAGCATTTTTTCACTACTAGATCGACGCCCAAGAGGACCACACCTTGTCAAACTTCCATGGGCAACCACGATTAATATACGTTAATTTATATAAAGGGAGGGCAGCATTCACTTTGTTTTCCCATGTAGCTATGTCTGGAGGGACAGAAGAGGACCATTTACACAATATTTCTTTCTTAGCATAGAAGAGCAAATATGAGATTAGTAGTTTGCTATGATGTGGTCGCTGATCATCGTCATGTACACCCAGTAAGGCTAGTTCTGGTGTCATAGGAACATTCAACTCAAGTCGGACATTTAATTGGTAAAATATTTCTGTCCAGAAGGTCGACAGCATAGGGCACCCCCAGAACATGTGCAGGTAGGTGCCCGGATGTGTCAAGCACCTGGGACATTATGGGTCCCTACCAGGATATATTCTAGACATACGTACCGGGGTAAAGTAAGCCCTGTGAAGGAATTTGGTCTGTATAAGTTTATCCCCTGCCGCTATTGCTAGTTTTGGGCCCCGCTCAAGACTGTCCTCCCAATCTTCCCTCTCTAAAGATGGAATATCAGCCTTTCATTGTTCCCAGAGTCTATCTATTTTAGCATTATCAATTGGGAGTAGGACACCATACAGAGCCGAAAGTGGCTTTGCAAGGTCTTCATGTGACATTAGATTCTCTACTGGGTCCAGTTGTAGAACAGGTTGAGTAGGAAATTGGGCTCTAACTGCGTGTCTTAGTTGGATATAACGGAAAAACATCCATCCAGGCAACTCATATTTCCTAGCTAATTGTGAGAATGACATTAGTGCGCCGGAGGGCATGATATCCCTTAGTGTCTTGATGCCGAACCTTGCCCAGACCTGGGGATCTGGTATTGTCCTAAAGTGTGGCAGATTGGGGTTTCCCCAGAGAGGCTGAACCGGTGACCATCGATCCACCTGGAAGAACCTACGTCTAGCCGCAATCCAAATCCTTATCGTCGCCTTAGTCGGTAAAGGGAGATCCTCATAGGCTCTCACACCTCTATATGCTAAATTTTGTAGGTCCTGTAGTGAGCCCAGCCAGGCCGCCTCCACACAAACCGCAGCATTTGATCTGCTCGCCTTAAACCACCAGTGTACAGTAACCAGCATGGCCGCCCAATAGTAAACCCTGAAATCCGGGAGGGCTAGCCCCCCCAGATTTGTAGGTGCACGCAGTGTGGTCTTTGCCAGTCTTGGCACGGATCCACTCCATATAAAGGAGGTGATACATTTATCAATTTCTTGAAAAAAGATCTGCGGTATCCAGATTGGGCTGTTGCGGAAAAAATAATTAAATTTAGGTAAAATGATCATTTTAAGAATATTTATTCGGCCTATTAGATTCAATGGAAGTCCGGACCAAGACTGACATTTCTCCCGCAGGAGTCGAAGCAGGGGGAGCATATTCAGATTGTAGTATTGACCGACGTCCCTAGAAATTTTAACCCCAAGGTACTTGAATTCATCGACCCATTGGAGTGGCGTATGATTGTGTGGGCCCTGTGACAGCCTATCCAGAGGGAACAAGACCGATTTATTCCAATTGATACGGATACCCGCTAGCGTGCCGAACTGATTAAATAACACCAGGGCGGCGGATAGTGATGGACCAGAGTCATTCAGGTAAAGTAAAGCGTCGTCCGCGTATAAGGATATTTTCTCCTCTAGTGCGCCAACCCATATTCCCCTTATCTCTGGAGATTCACGAATCATAATAGCCAAAGGTTCTAGGGCCAGGGCAAATAAGCCAGGGGACAGGGGGCATCCTTGACGGGTACCCCTATGCAGGGAAAACAAATCTGACAATCGGCCGTTAGTAGGCACCCTAGCCTTTGGGGCTCTGTAGAGTAGCCGTATCCACTGGACAAATTTGGGGCCAAACCCAAAGTGTTGTAGCACCCCCCAGAGATAGGACCACTCTACAGAGTCGAACGCCTTTTCGGCGTCGAGGGAGGCAATCACCCGAGACCCCACTGCATCTTGACTAAGCGACAAATTCACGAAAAGGCATCTAAGGTTTATGTCGGTACCTTTTCCCGGCATAAACCCTGTTTGGTCGATGTGAATCACTGTGGTAATTACCACCGATAGACGATTGGCCAGGATTTTTGCTAGGATTTTCGCGTCGACGTTAAGTAGAGATATTGGTCTGAAGGATGTACACTCCTGAGGGTCCTTCCCAGGTTTAGGTATTAAAACTATAATAGCCTCTTCCATAGACTCCGGGAGAGCCCCTGTCTCCAGCAGGCCAGAGAAAAGGGATCTCATTCTGGGGGCAAGCAGTTCAGCGTTTTGTGAGTAAAACTCTGTTGGAAGGCCATCTGCACCCGGAGTTTTACCGCTTTGTAACTCGCTAATGGCAGCCTGGACCTCCTCCAGAGAGAACTCCCCCTCCAACAAGTTTCTATGCTCTTCTGATAGGGATGGGAATGGTATTGCGTCTAGGTATTCCTGCAGTTCTAATGGCGTGAATTGGGCCCTAGAGGTGTATACTTCTCTGAAAAACTTAAAGAATTCGGCATTTATTGCCTCTGGGGAGGAAAGTATTTGTCCACTAATATTACGGATACTAGCTATGTGAGTGAAAGCTGTCTGGTTCTTTGCTAGCCAGGCCAGGAGTCGCCCATTTTTATTTCCGTACTCAAATATTTTTTGCTTCGCGAATAGCATAGATTTTTTAGTCTGCTCGACATTATGTAGGGAAAGCTCACGTAAGATACTCTGCCAGTTATGATAGTTAGTGTCGCTGGGGGATTGAATATACTCTGCCTCCCTTCTAACAGTCTCCCTTTCCAGTGTCTCTCTTGTCTTGGAAGCCTCCTTCTGCAGGAGAGATATGCGGGCAATGTATTCCCCCCTCATCTTAGATTTGAACGCGTCCCATAACACATTGGCATTAGCAGATTCCCCATTTTCATTCCAATAATTACAAATATTTTCCATCATTGATTCTTGGACTTTCTCATCCTTGGCCCAGAAAGCGGACAACCGCCACAGTCTCAACCCCGGGGGTCTTATTAAAGAAATTTTGAGGCAGATAGGTGCATGATCCGAGATGCCACGGGGTAAATGCTCTATTGCCCCTACCCACCGCAACGCCCCAGGTGATGCATATGCAAGATCTATGCGTGAGAGCGCTCTGTAGGAGGTGGAGTGACACGTGTACTCTCTTTTGCCCGGGTGAAAATGGCGCCACACGTCAGTAAGAGCACACGCGTCAGCCCAACCCCCCAATGCCGATGAGGTACGGGTCATCCCATGCAACCTATCCAGCTCCTGTGATGGAACCAGATTAAAGTCACCAAAAATAAAAACTTCCGGTACATTGAACCCCATAACTATTTGCATTATATCCTTTAACAGTTGTACCTCGGCAGGAGGAGGAAGATATAGGCCCACCAATACCATTTCTCTGTCATAAAGTGTAACATTAATAATGACAAATCTGCCCCCCGGGTCAGTTTTAACATCTAAAATCTGCATTGGAAGCGATCTGCGGATCAAAATGCTCACACCCCTCGCATAATTTGAGTATGTAGAGTGGTGGTGAATTCCCACCCAAGCCCTCCGGAGGCCCAAGACACGTTTACCTATCAAATGGGTCTCCTGGAGTACACAGATGTGTGGGTTGTGCTTTTGTAGGTATTTGAAAACAAGTGTCCTTTTTGTGGCTGAATTTAGGCCCCGGACATTCCACGAAATGATAGATAGATCAGTCATTCCCTCTCATATGAAATCGTGTATGCAGGATCCGCACATCACCTCCTCCCCCCAGCCAGTCCCCACCCAGACATATCTTACTGTTCCACTTGGGTCTAGGAAAAACATGGTGTAGTTTGTTTACGTCTATATATTGTTTGCTTAAGTCGGTAACACTCCAACCACAAATGAGCAACTCCTTTTGGAAACCTAAAGGCTCAAAAGCCTTAAACTTCTGCAACAGCAGATGTCCCCTCCCCCCTCCCCACATCCCCCTCTGAAACCGAGGATGTTTCATACCCCGAACCCCCAACAGCTATACTTAAAAGAGGGCGAGCACCTGTAGCGTGGAGTGTTTCCTCTCAAGGCGACAGAGTTGCTGGTTCATGTCATGTATACTTTCTCCTGGAAAACCAGGGGCACTTATCTTGGTTACTAAACAGTCATTTAAACAGTATTAAGAACTAACAGTTAACACCTTTATGGACTAGCCAGAACCCACACATCACGCAGTCCCGACCAGCCAACCCATGAGCCATCTCAGGTGTTTTCCCAAAACCTCAGGGTATTTTTATTCCTTAGTAACTAACTCAGGAGGCTCTGGTCGGTTGTTACAGAGTTCCATTTCTCCCCATCCACCTAAATCTCGGCTCCAAAAAGCCATGCGCCTTAATGCCAAATCAACAATAAAGCAATGTCTTGCAGGTTGCTGCAGGAGGTAGTTCCCCTTCTCGAAAGTATTATCACAGTCCTGGAACCGTCACAGCATAACAGCAGCTATCCCGGTGTGGCCCACAAACCTCCTTTAGAGAGCACATATCAATTATGCCACCCCTAAACCATCCGAGCATGTCATTGCCAGCAGACCGGTTTATGTGTTCAGTCTCGTGTTCAAGGATAAAGTACTGGATTGCAGCCACAAAGTTATTGACAGTCGACTTATGGGGGAGTGTCTCTATTGTTTTCCCCTGTTCAGCGTTTTCCCTGAGATAGGGACCGTGCCTATGGATTTAAATAATATGGTCCTTCGCGCTAAAGTGAGACAAAGGTGAATGTGGTGACAATCACAAAATGGGTTAAACTAACAAACACTTGAGGTGGGTGATTTTTATGATGATATCTAAAATGACTGCAGCGAAATCAACAAGTGTACACATAGCACTCGAAACATGAAATAAAGATAAAGAGATTTCGCGCATAAAATCTATCATAAAATGGTGATCACATCTAATAATAATAATAAATAGAAATAAATATGAATAAATAATGACTGTGGAAAATCATTAATAAAAACGAATAAAGTGCATCAATGAACAAAGACTGGGCTAAAAATTTGTGTGTCCCAATAATAATAGATGTCATATATGTGCAAAAATGCAAAACCTGTGCTGAAACTCCATATGTGTAAAATAACAAATTCCAATGAATGGCAAAAGCCAAATCGCATAAATGTGCAAAAATGCAAAAAAACTGTGCAGCAAACTGCAAACAGCGTGGTATAGGATACTTCCAATAAATGAGACTATATAAAAAGAATGAGACTATATAAAAAAAGAGTTCACAAAAAAGACAATATAAAGTCCATAAC
The DNA here is from genome assembly GCA_037952835.1 of Lithobates septentrionalis. Classification (NCBI taxonomy): domain Eukaryota; kingdom Metazoa; phylum Chordata; class Amphibia; order Anura; family Ranidae; genus Lithobates; species Lithobates septentrionalis. Next base: position 7,260,170 of record JBBDGP010001277.1, on the reverse strand, counting down.
TCATGGTGATCTCAGAAAAATAATGGTAATAGTAATGGTAGTCTTCATAAAACGACTGACGGTTCAACTAGGCTCTCTAAACTCTCACCTCAGAGCAGGAAAAAACAGGCACCAATGTAGATTTTTCCTTTTTATAACGATGAGGTCAAAGGATGGCTGCGTTCCCCTCTGCTTATTCTCAGGCACCTATCAAAATAAACTGGGAATATTTCCACCTAGGCTTGTGACAGCCCGGTGGGAGGAGGGGGAGGAGAGAGGAGGCCTCTGATGGTGTAGTATTTCAAAAATATATTTTATTGAATTAAAAGCAAAGTGGTCTCTTACATGAAAACAGTTAAAATTTTCATAAAACAGGAAGGAGCGGCGTCCGAGGCACCTCCTTACGTGACTTCCGGTATAGTCAGCTCTCTGCCACGCCCTACGCGTTACGTCACCGCTCGTGACTTCAACTGGGGAACCGGATTGGCCTGAGAGGAATGCTATTTATATAGTGGAACCGGAAGTAATACAGCGGCCATATTTATTGTGGTAATGTATTTCTCTATGGGACATCGGCCATCTTAGAGGTGGCAATCTACATAGATTGCGGCCGTTACACAGGGGAGTCGAGCTGGAACTTCAGATAACAGTATATATCTCGAATCCCAGTTTATATTAGTGATGTTAAATATCTAAAACTTAAAAATTAAAAAACTCAAACAATCAGTCGGCATGCAAATGAATAATCCCTAATCAAAAATAGCTACGCCATTTTCTTGTGGAGAGTGGAAATCTATGGCGGTGGCCATCTTTATGGTGGTTATCACACTGCAGTCGGCGGCCATTTTTGGGTGGATCAAAGTTATTTGAACACTATATGTTTTACGAAGTGTCAAAAATGTCAAAAATAGACAGAAATAGAGGAAGAATATATGATTACATTAAAATGATGGAATGATGAAAAATCACATTAAGATTTTGGAATGGACACATTGACTGTGAACCTCAGTCACCAAGGAGGAACCTCTCACATTATATTATAACAGATATGATAAACAATAGGCTATTTGATCGGCGTCACAGTATGAAATATTAATATCGTAATTCATAAATTAGAACAAAATACAGTAGTTCATAAAACCTTATATACAATATTGATAATGATATCTGCAATTAAAAAATCTAAAACAAAGTAACATGCATAAATTACTAAAATCTTAAAAATTACTTAAAAAACAATTTAAATCGAACTCTACGTTCATACCTCTAGGGGTTAATGTACGCAGAGTATGTATCCAATATGATTCTTTTTGGCTAATACTTCTAATTTTATGGGTACCTCTCCATGAACTTTTATATCTTTCTATCCCCCAAAACTGTAGATGTATGGGGTCCCTATTGTGTACTGCTGCAAAATGTTTAGACACATTGTGTTTGGGATTTCCTTTTTTGATGTTCTGTATGTGTTCTTTCACCCTGACTTTAAGGGCCCTCTTCGTACGTCCTACATATTGCAGTTTACAGCTACACTGGAGTACGTATACAACTCCTTCAGTGTGGCATCCAATAAAGTCTTTGATCTCATATGTTTCATTTGTAGTAGTAGCTGTAAATTCTGTTCTTTTTCCTTGAAACTTCTGGGCGTGTTTGCATGCAAAGCAGTTTCTACATGGATAAAATCCTTTGCCTGTGAAGAATGAGTATGGTACTTGTTGGGGGGGTTCAATCACTGTTTTCACTACCATGTTTCTGATGGTCGGTGCCCTCTTATATATGATATTGGGTAATTCTGGTAATATTTTAGTCAAATCTTTATCGTTTTTCAAGATATGCCAGTGTCTTTGAATGATTTTGGATACTTGTTTATGTTGGACACTGTAATCCAGAATTAAAGTAGGTATTTCCTGTGAGAACATTTTCTTTGGGTAGGTTTCTAACATTTTTGTTCTATCCATACTCCTTACTTCTTCGATTTGTTTCTCTATCAGTGTATGCTCATATCCCTTTTCTATAAACCTAGAACCAATTAACTTAGCCTGTTCTTTAAAATCTTCCTCTTTCGTACAATTTCTCTTGATTCGGACAAATTGTCCTTTCGGTATATTATATAGCCATAATTTATGATGGCAGCTATTAGTGGGAAGATAGCTATTCGCATCTACATTTTTGAAAAACGTTTTGGTTGTTACTTTATCGCCTTCAAGGCTTATTCTGAGATCCAGGAATTCCACTGTCTTTTCATTAATGTTCCACGACAGACGGATATTTTTGTCATTTGAGTTTAATTTCTCCAGGAATCGTTCGAGCGCTTCTCGTTTCCCATTCCAGACTATAATTACATCATTGATGTACCTTTTATATAAAGTAAGTTCTGCTGGGGTGTCTTCATAAATGGATTGCTCTTCCCATTGCGCCATAAAGGCATTGGCCACACTCGGTGCAAATTTAGCACCCATTGCAATCCCAATGGCCTGTTTATAGTATGTACCATTATGCCAAAAATAGTTACACCTTAAACAAAAGTCTAGGCACTTAATAAGGTATTTCCGCTGTGCACATATGAGATTGCTATACTTTCTAAGGAGCCATTTGGTTGCTGAACAAGCATCGTAATGATGAACTATAGTATATAGTGAATTCACATCTGCCGTGGCTAATAATGTTCTTCCTTCAAGTACTGGTAGTGTGTCTAAGAGTTGTAGTACATGTTTCGTGTCTTTCAAATAGGCTGGTGTTTGTTGCACTGCAGGTTGAATAAAATGGTCTAGGTATTGTCCTACTCGGGATGTTAAGGACTCTATTCCATTCACAATTGGTCTGCCCGGTGGATTTTCCAGTGATTTGTGAATTTTCGGTAGGGTGTAGATAACTGGTATCCGGCATGTTTCTGGAATCAGATATTTCGACTCTCTCTTATTCAGTATCTCTTTTCTTGTGCCCAATTCTATCAAGCGTTCCAGCTCTTTTCTATATTTATTTGTCGGATTACTCAACAATCTAATGTATGTTTTGTCATCTTCTAATTGTCTCTGTAATTCGTTCAGGTATTGCTCTTTTGATTGTATCACAATCGCTCCTCCCTTGTCGGCTGGGCGAATAATGATGTCCTTTCTTTCTTTAAGCAATTTTATACCTTTTTTAATATGTATCGGGTCTGATACTTTTTTAACTTCCAGAGATTCCAGGTCTTTAAGAACAAGTTTCTTAAACACTTCCACATGATGATTGTCCGAAACTTGGGGGTTAAAAGTTGAATTGTTTCTTAATGTACTGTGTGATATTGATGGAGAGGTATTCCTTATCGTGTTAGTTGTTCTGTATGGATTTGAAAGGTAATATTTCTTCACATTTACCTTTCTCACATATTTGAGTATGCCAATATAAGTGTTAAATTTGTTTAAATTGTTGACTGGGGCATATTTCAATCCTTTGTCTAAGACGGAGAGTTCATCAGTAGAAATGGGGTGACCGCTCAGGTTGACCACATTACTTCCTACTGTTCTCTTTTTCGCTTGGACTCTCTTTCCCGCTCTCCGTCCTCTCTTCGCTCCAAACTGTTTCTTGTTCTGTCTTCCTGAATCCTTCTTCTGGGGGAGGGGTAGTGATTCTGTGGTTCTCTTCGTGGAGAGTAATCCCTTCTCTCCCTCTCTAAAAAATGACGCTGGCAGTCATAATCATAATCATTTTGATGTTGATAATGTCTTGAGTCATAGTAGTGATGCTCTTGGTGATCTCTCAGAGGTTCAAACCTATTGTAGGTCGAAACTGGGGTTCTCTCTCTTTCTCTGTAAGTATCTTGAGGGTAGGTGTGTCTATTGTGGTCTCTCTGATTCCTTTTTCATTATTGGGTCGTTGGTTATAAGGTTTTTTAAAATGTTTCTTGAAAGGTTTCTTCCACTGTTGTCTGGGGGTGACCCCCAGACAACAGTGGAAGAAACCTTTCAAGAAACATTTTAAAAAACCTTATAACCAACGACCCAATAATGAAAGGAATCAGAGAGACCACAATAGACACACCTACCCTCAAGATACTTACAGAGAAAGAGAGAGAACCCCAGTTTCGACCTACAATAGGTTTGAACCTCTGAGAGATCACCAAGAGCATCACTACTATGACTCAAGACATTATCAACATCAAAATGATTATGATTATGACCGCCAGCGTCATTTTTTAGAGAGGGAGAGAAGGGATTACTCTCCACGAAGAGAACCACAGAACCACTACCCCTCCCCCAGAAGAAGGATTCAGGAAGACAGAACAAGAAACAGTTTGGAGCGAAGAGAGGACGGAGAGCGGGAAAGAGAGTCCAAGCGAAAAAGAGAACAGTAGGAAGTAATGTGGTCAACCTGAGCGGTCACCCCATTTCTACTGATGAACTCTCCGTCTTAGACAAAGGATTGAAATATGCCCCAGTCAACAATTTAAACAAATTTAACACTTATATTGGCATACTCAAATATGTGAGAAAGGTAAATGTGAAGAAATATTACCTTTCAAATCCATACAGAACAACTAACACGATAAGGAATACCTCTCCATCAATATCACACAGTACATTAAGAAACAATTCAACTTTTAACCCCCAAGTTTCGGACAATCATCATGTGGAAGTGTTTAAGAAACTTGTTCTTAAAGACCTGGAATCTCTGGAAGTTAAAAAAGTATCAGACCCGATACATATTAAAAAAGGCATAAAATTGCTTAAAGAAAGAAAGGACATCATTATTCGCCCAGCCGACAAGGGAGGAGCGATTGTGATACAATCAAAAGAGCAATACCTGAACGAATTACAGAGACAATTAGAAGATGACAAAACATACATTAGATTGTTGAGTAATCCGACAAATAAATATAGAAAAGAGCTGGAACGCTTGATAGAATTGGGCACAAGAAAAGAGATACTGAATAAGAGAGAGTCGAAATATCTGATTCCAGAAACATGCCGGATACCAGTTATCTACACCCTACCGAAAATTCACAAATCACTGGAAAATCCACCGGGCAGACCAATTGTGAATGGAATAGAGTCCTTAACATCCCGAGTAGGACAATACCTAGACCATTTTATTCAACCTGCAGTGCAACAAACACCAGCCTATTTGAAAGACACGAAACATGTACTACAACTCTTAGACACACTACCAGTACTTGAAGGAAGAACATTATTAGCCACGGCAGATGTGAATTCACTATATACTATAGTTCATCATTACGATGCTTGTTCAGCAACCAAATGGCTCCTTAGAAAGTATAGCAATCTCATATGTGCACAGCGGAAATACCTTATTAAGTGCCTAGACTTTTGTTTAAGGTGTAACTATTTTTGGCATAATGGTACATACTATAAACAGGCCATTGGGATTGCAATGGGTGCTAAATTTGCACCGAGTGTGGCCAATGCCTTTATGGCGCAATGGGAAGAGCAATCCATTTATGAAGACACCCCAGCAGAACTTACTTTATATAAAAGGTACATCGATGATGTAATTATAGTCTGGAATGGGAAACGAGAAGCGCTCGAACGATTCCTGGAGAAATTAAACTCAAATGACAAAAATATCCGTCTGTCGTGGAACATTAATGAAAAGACAGTGGAATTCCTGGATCTCAGAATAAGCCTTGAAGGCGATAAAGTAACAACCAAAACGTTTTTCAAAAATGTAGATGCGAATAGCTATCTTCCCACTAATAGCTGCCATCATAAATTATGGCTATATAATATACCGAAAGGACAATTTGTCCGAATCAAGAGAAATTGTACGAAAGAGGAAGATTTTAAAGAACAGGCTAAGTTAATTGGTTCTAGGTTTATAGAAAAGGGATATGAGCATACACTGATAGAGAAACAAATCGAAGAAGTAAGGAGTATGGATAGAACAAAAATGTTAGAAACCTACCCAAAGAAAATGTTCTCACAGGAAATACCTACTTTAATTCTGGATTACAGTGTCCAACATAAACAAGTATCCAAAATCATTCAAAGACACTGGCATATCTTGAAAAACGATAAAGATTTGACTAAAATATTACCAGAATTACCCAATATCATATATAAGAGGGCACCGACCATCAGAAACATGGTAGTGAAAACAGTGATTGAACCCCCCCAACAAGTACCATACTCATTCTTCACAGGCAAAGGATTTTATCCATGTAGAAACTGCTTTGCATGCAAACACGCCCAGAAGTTTCAAGGAAAAAGAACAGAATTTACAGCTACTACTACAAATGAAACATATGAGATCAAAGACTTTATTGGATGCCACACTGAAGGAGTTGTATACGTACTCCAGTGTAGCTGTAAACTGCAATATGTAGGACGTACGAAGAGGGCCCTTAAAGTCAGGGTGAAAGAACACATACAGAACATCAAAAAAGGAAATCCCAAACACAATGTGTCTAAACATTTTGCAGCAGTACACAATAGGGACCCCATACATCTACAGTTTTGGGGGATAGAAAGATATAAAAGTTCATGGAGAGGTACCCATAAAATTAGAAGTATTAGCCAAAAAGAATCATATTGGATACATACTCTGCGTACATTAACCCCTAGAGGTATGAACGTAGAGTTCGATTTAAATTGTTTTTTAAGTAATTTTTAAGATTTTAGTAATTTATGCATGTTACTTTGTTTTAGATTTTTTAATTGCAGATATCATTATCAATATTGTATATAAGGTTTTATGAACTACTGTATTTTGTTCTAATTTATGAATTACGATATTAATATTTCATACTGTGACGCCGATCAAATAGCCTATTGTTTATCATATCTGTTATAATATAATGTGAGAGGTTCCTCCTTGGTGACTGAGGTTCACAGTCAATGTGTCCATTCCAAAATCTTTGATGTGATTTTTCATCATTCCATCATTTTAATGTAATCATATATTCTTCCTCTATTTCTGTCTATTTTTGACATTTTTGACACTTCGTAAAACATATAGTGTTCAAATAACTTTGATCCACCCAAAAATGGCCGCCGACTGCAGTGTGATAACCACCATAAAGATGGCCACCGCCATAGATTTCCACTCTCCACAAGAAAATGGCGTAGCTATTTTTGATTAGGGATTATTCATTTGCATGCCGACTGATTGTTTGAGTTTTTTAATTTTTAAGTTTTAGATATTTAACATCACTAATATAAACTGGGATTCGAGATATATACTGTTATCTGAAGTTCCAGCTCGACTCCCCTGTGTAACGGCCGCAATCTATGTAGATTGCCACCTCTAAGATGGCCGATGTCCCATAGAGAAATACATTACCACAATAAAAATGTCCGCTGTATTACTTCCGGTTCCACTATATAAATAGCATTCCTCTCAGGCCAATCCGGTTCCCCAGTTGAAGTCACGAGCGGTGACGTAACGCGTAGGGCGTGGCAGAGAGCTGACTATACCGGAAGTCACGTAAGGAGGCGCCTCGGACGCCGCTCCTTCCTGTTTTATGAAAATTTTAACTGTTTTCATGTAAGAGACCACTTTGCTTTTAATTCAATAAAATATATTTTCGAAATACTACACCATCAGAGGCCTCCTCTCTCCTCCCCCTCCTCCCACCGGGCTGTCACAAGCCTAGGTGGAAATATTCCCAGTTTATTTTGATAGGTGCCTGAGAATAAGCAGAGGGGAACGCAGCCATCCTTTGACCTCATCGTTATAAAAAGGAAAAATCTACATTGGTGCCTGTTTTTTCCTGCTCTGAGGTGAGAGTTTAGAGAGCCTAGTTGAACCGTCAGTCGTTTTATGAAGACTACCATTACTATTACCATTATTTTTCTGAGATCACCATGAGTTATGGACTTTATATTGTCTTTTTTGTGAACTCTTTTTTTATATAGTCTCATTCTTTTTATATAGTCTCATTTATTGGAAGTATCCTATACCACGCTGTTTGCAGTTTGCTGCACAGTTTTTTTGCATTTTTGCACATTTATGCGATTTGGCTTTTGCCATTCATTGGAATTTGTTATTTTACACATATGGAGTTTCAGCACAGGTTTTGCATTTTTGCACATATATGACATCTATTATTATTGGGACACACGAATTTTTAGCCCAGTCTTTGTTCATTGATGCACTTTATTCGTTTTTATTAATGATTTTCCACAGTCATTATTTATTCATATTTATTTCTATTTATTATTATTATTAGATGTGATCACCATTTTATGATAGATTTTATGCGCGAAATCTCTTTATCTTTATTTCGTGCCTATGGATTCATGCACGGCCAGCTTAAACTGAGTGTCCATCTCAAAATTATAGAGAGCATAGGATAGTTGTGTTGATGAAGCGCCTTTCGGAGTGAGGGCAGGGACATCCAGCACGCAGCAGTCCCACAAGTGTGACGAAAGATCAGCAGCAGACATTTCCTGTTGTTCACATGTCTATACCCGTACAGGATCACTAAGCTGCATTTGTAGCTCTTCTAGTATGGGTCTGGTGCAGAATGTCACCAGCGCCTCCCCTTAAGCAACATCCTGCAGGTACACGGACACGCGCCCTTTACACATATGGGGCTGAGATGCACTTAGCACAATTCCTCAGTAGAATAGACATAAAGTTTTGCCCAAAAATCAGAAAGGGAGAACATAGAAAATAAAAACAGAAAATTCTCCATGGGTGTGTCAGAACTCACATGAGTATGTGGTAGATGCTCTTGAATATTGTATTTAGCGGTGCAGAGGCAAGGATTCCAGCCACGCGGCAGCATCCCGAGGCGCGGTAAAGAATTTAACTGTGTCACCATCCTGGACCCTTAATTTGGCAGGGAACAGAATACTGTATTTGATGTTGCGTGCTCGTAGCCCCACTTTGATCTGATCGAATGATCTACGCAATTTTTGCGTTTCCAGTGAAAAATCAGGGAAAAACATTAGGTGTTCTGATATTTCAACTCACCCGCTCTACGTGCTGCACGGAGTATTTCGTCCCGATCTCGAAAGTTGAGTACCCGAAAGATTAGGGTGCGGGGGTTAGATCCTGGTGGTCCCGGAACAGGAGGAATTCTATGGGCGTGCTCCACTGTAAAGTACGGCGAAAACTGCGTGGCCGGCAGTAGCTCCCTCAGAACCTCTTCCATAAAGACAGTGGGGTTCTTCCCCTCCGCTCCCTCCGGTATGCCTACGAGGCGGAGGTTGTTCCTCCTGTTCCTATTCTCGGCGTCGTCGACCTTGTATTCCAGCGCCCTGACCCTCGTTTGTAGGGTACGGAGCGACGCAGTATGTTCCGTGAGTGTATCTTCCGTTAGTCCCACACATTGCTCCGCTTCAGACACTCGCGCTCGGAGCTTATCAAAGTCCTGTCTAATAAGACTGACGTCTAGTTGTACCGCTTCAATTTTATTGGTCAGGGCAGTTTGGCATGAGGCTATCGCAGTCATTACCTCTTGAAAGCCGAGTTGCTGCACTCCTGACTGTTCCTCCATGTCCGTCTGTGACGCCATGTTTCTTGCACAGCCAGGGGAGGTTTGCACGCGGGAAGAAACTTTGGAAGTTGATATCTCCGTCTCTGGTGGAAAACGAAGCTTCTTCCGCCTGTATCTTGTTCTGTATGGCATCCGGAGCAGTTTTATCTGTTTTTAGGTGTAGAGAATCACCAGGAGATCGGATAAAACAACGGATCTTCAGCAGAGCTCTGAGATCTGCTTCCTCTCAGATCGCCATCTTGGCCACGCCCCAGTGCTGATTTTTAATAATTAAAGTATTTGCACTGGTACTTCTTCTTTATATATTCAATTCTTGGTAATATATTTTGTAACAGATTAGAAGAATCAATGCTAGGGAAAGGGATTTGTTTAATGTTTTAATTTATTTTTTAAATTTACTCTGTTAATAATGAAGCTTGTGCATTGTATAATTACAGATTTTCCTCTTTCATATACATTTATACAATGGTTTTTGTTTTATATTTTAGAAATATATTGAGTAAATATCTTTTGTATTCAAATATTGAGTGTTTTGTATGAACAATTCAGTAATTTTACCTAATATGCTGTAGGAGGTATGTGCATTTTCTCTGAGATACAAGTGCAGTATCTTCAAATCCAGATACTAAAAAACAGAGAATGAAATGTTCTTTGCGTAAACTATTTCAATGGTACTTTTCATAACCTTGGTCCCAGGCGCAGTTTCAATACGTCAATAGCTGAAAGCATTTATGAACAATGCAATCTACTGATTTTCAGTTTACATAAAATGACTCTGAATGTGTTTTTTTTTCAGCCCAAGTTCAGGTAAAGGTGAACAAACTTAAGCCAGAAAAAGTCTACAGAATCAATAGATGTCCTAATGTCATGCTCTCTTAAAATAAAGGAACATCCCTATTCATCCTAGTTCCTAATATCTGCTACCACTCGGTAAAACTTCTGGTACTGCTGGGTACATGACAGGCTGCCTGTGCTTCCAGAATGAAATGACTGACAGCCAATCGCCAGGTAGAAGGTTACCAGGACCTAGCACTGTCACATTGGTCTAGAAGGGGAGGAGAAAGGCATGAAAAAGTGTGCAGCACAGTGGGTAGGTGGTTAGAATTTCTGCCTGGCATCATTAGGGTTGTTGGTTTTAATCCCAACCATGGCACAACGTACCTGAAGTTTGCATGTTCTCCCTGTGCCTGTGTGGGCTTCCTCTGGGCACACTGGTTTTGTCCCACTCTCCAAATGCATGCTGGTGGGTTAACTGGATTTGGTCTAAATTGGTACTAGTATGTCTATGTATGAAAGTGTGTGAGGGACCTTACACTGTAAACTCCTTGAGAGCAGAGACTAATGTGAATGTACAACATATATGTAAAGCCCTGTGTAAGTTCTTGAATCTATAATAATTATATTAATACCAATACCGGCTATGGTTGACAGTGGTGGATTGCATTGGCAAGGGAACTTTGGTAAAGTATAGGCTCAGGACGGTGTGGTAGAAGGTTTGTAATTTTGTGACAGGTTTAATGTCACTAATACTAGCCAAGGGAAAAATCACATTTTTGGCCGGCAAATATCACCAACTAGACTTTCCATGCTATGGACAGTTTCTGGGAGCTAAAGAAAGTACAGTATGCTACACAATAGCGTTGAATTACTAAAGGCAACTAGACTGTGCACTTTGCAAGTGCAGTAGCACTCAGCAAGGGCCTTGCTCCAAAGCATATTAAATGAGGTAAAATATTACTTTGCAAAGAATACATGCAAGATAAATTTAAAAACAAAAAAAAGCATTTTTACTTGCACATGATTGGATGATGGAAGTCAGCAGAGCTTTCCTTCATTTACTAAGCTCTGGAGCAACTGCCCTTGCAGAGTACAACTTTGCCTTTATTATGCCAATCCCAATGTGTATTTCAGTACTGCTATTTCTAGTGGGCATGGTGTAAGGTGGGTGTATATATGCCAAAAGGAAGGGATGTATGGTCAGGTTCACATATGCTGCGGCCGTGGGTCACAGCATGGGGTCTGGTGCATCCCTGAATGTTCACCGATTCAGGTGCAAATCAGGGCCATATTTTTGCCTGAATTCGCACCTGAATTGGACCAGAAGACGCACAGGACCCATTTTAAATGCTGACCGCAACCACCCCGGAGCTGTGTGAACCGGCTCTATTGAGAGCTGGTCACACTCTTCTGTCGTTCGATATGGATGCATAGAATGCCTGCCTGCTTTCATTCCATGCACATGTGTTAAAAATGATGTATATAGTCTTACAGAACAGACAGTGCGCAGTTCACATAAGCTTTGCTGCTGCTTCTCTGCTAACAGTATCAGGAAACTTTATTATTATACAGAGAAAAGACATAGAGTTTAACCATAGATGCAGCTACAAACTTATAAATACTGCCACCTACTAGTTGATGAATACATCTCTACTGAATACTGATATTGATGTAGTTGTCGCATACAATACAAATGAACATTGTATTCTAATGTCCCCACTCAACAACTACTTCTTCTATTAGTCCCATTTTGGATCTGAGTTCTATAAATTTGTTTTTTGTAAGCGCTTTTGTCAACGCATCTGCAATCTTCTTTAGCAGCTCTGATCCACTTTTGTTTCTCATGAGTTGGAAGTCTTTGCATCTCATCCCATGAATCTGAGTCTGGTTTTATTGCTAAGTGAGCAATGTAAGACAGATTTTTGGTTGGGATGCCTTTATTGCTTCTGGTGGATTTCCTGATTGAAGCCTCTTGTTGCCTGCTTTCTTCTTTTACAGTATTTGGATTGTCTGCGTTAATTTCTATTTCTGTGTCACTTTGTTGCTTATCTTCATGTGACAGTGATGTGGAATTTTCCTCAGTTTAAAGTGTTTGTGATAATTCATGACATTTTGAACACACTGAAGTTTCATCGACAATTACACTTCTACTAATGGTGGCCTTGTTTGTGCCTTGGTAGAGAATTCTGTATCTCTCTTGTAATTCACTGCACTCCACAAGTACACCTTCCTTTGTTCAAGCATCCCATTTTGTACGATCTTCTTTTAGGATGTGCACCTAGGCTTTGCTTCCAAAAAGTTTTAAATGATTCAAATTAGGGGCTTTTCCATTCTACAGTTCAAATTGATTTTTCCTGGCAGTCGATTTTGGAGATCATAATTGCCTCCCCCCAATATGTGGTTTGCATGGTTACTCAGCTTTCACATAGAGTACGGTTCATTCTTTCTGAAACCCTGTTTTGTTCTGGGTTGTATGGTGCAGTAGTTTGAAATATTATGCCATGCTTTCTGTGCACAATACACTTGGCATTTTGCCAACTTTGTTACTTACTTGAGCCAAATGCTGTTCAAGTTTCTCTTGTACTTCACTTTTGTTGTTTAGCAGATATAATGTAGTATACCTTTATTATTATACAGAGAAAAGCCATAGAGTTTAAACATAGATGCAGCTACAAACTGATAAATATATCAACCAGTAGATGGCATAAAATACAAATGAACATTGTGGCCCAACAACATGTCTCCTTCTCAGCCTGCTCTCAGGCACTTGTACTGTGCAAATCCCTGCAATGCCTCCTAAACTCCCGCACACCAGCTTTACTGATTAAAAAGGGTAATATGCTTCACAAAAAAACATTCCAAGCATTAATGGGACTGTGATTAGCAATACTGGGGGCCGAACATCTCAAATAGGGTGGAACTCCGCTTTAAGCTGCTCCATGACAGTGCCACCCCAGCAAACCTGCCCCCCGTTCACACCCACCTTGCACCCCTCCATCACAGCTTCACTTCTACCTACCCTAACCCATCTGCCACTGCACCCCCCACACCCACCTCTTCTCCCTCCATCACAGTACTGCCCTCCCACACCCTCTGTTACAGCGCTCACTTGACATTAATCTCCCTCTGTAACAACACTTTCCTCACACCCATCTTCCCTTCCATCACAGTGCCACCCCCTTCCACCTTGCTGCCTATTGGTAACAGCACACATCTTATACCTACCTCACCTCCCTCTGTCATAGCTCATTCCTCTTTGGCTGCCTCACCTCCACTAGTGCAGTGCATCCCCCCCCCCTTTCCACAGAAAATCTCTCTGCACCTCAATCTTCACTCATGGCACATCCCTCAGTAGCCACCTCACCCCCCACCCCTATCGCATCACATCCCTCTGTACCTCAACCTCCACTCATGGCACATCCCTCTGTAGCCACCTCACCCCCCACCTCCATCACAGCCCATACATCTCTCCACCCCATCGCAGCACGTCCCTCTGTACCTCAACCCCCCCATGGCAAATTCCTCTGTAGCCACCTCACCCCCCATCGCAGCCCATACATCTGCATCCATCCCACCACCTCATTGCAGGATATTCTTCTACATCCACCTTAAGCCACCACCTTATCAGCATATCTATCTGCAATCACCTGATCCCACATTCAGTGCCCTCCACCACAGAGCCCCCAGTCAAACCCATTTTCCACCTTTGCCCCTCCATCACAGCACTCCTCTTACACCCACCTGGTCCCCTCCATCATAACATCCCCCTCAAACCCCCTTGGCTCATTTTTCACAGCCTCCCCCTCATAATTAGCTCCCTCTGTCACAGTGCTGCTCTGAACACCCATCTTACCTCCCTCCATCCCAGGGCCATCCCTACCCACCTTGCCCCCCTCCATCACAGCATCTTCTCATAATCCTCTATTACAGTGCCCCCCTCACACTCACCCCACTCCATCGCAGCGCCCCCCACTTTCACCCCGCCTTCATCAAAACACTTCACTTACACCAACCTCACCCCTCATTGTCACAATGCCCCCTCATAGCCACCTCACCCCTCCCTCCATCACAATGCCAACCCTACCCACCTATCTCCCCTTCATCACAGTGCCCTAACTTCATCCCCAAGTCACAGCGATACTCTACCACCTATCTTGCTACCAGTTGACAGCACCTCCCCCAACCCTCCTCAACCCCTGCTTCTCAGCCCTTACTTACCACCTCACCCCTTCTTTTCAGCACCTCCCACACTTAAAATTGGCCTCCTGCATTGAATCTGTTTGCTACCTTGCCAAATAAATCCTTTGGATTGTTCCTAGGTGTCCCTGTTTTTTTCCATGGTTACTGCTGCCAACCAGTTGAGCTTTTCCCCTCACAATATATATTACATATTCATATTCTATGCAAGCCATCCCCTAGCTGCTCCCAATTAAGACCTGGATAAAAGATACATATTAAATGTAATCATTCAAGTGAAACAAATCACAGGTCATTGTTTTCAGATCCTTCTTTAAATTCCATATTTTTTTTGCTTTTATCTTCTTTGTATGGAGAATGAATGGTGAAAATGTCACTAAATCAATTTTTGTGACCACTAAGGCATACTGATTTGAATGTCACAGTCAATCTGAAATGTGTAAGTACACCTGCTGAAATTAAATCACAATTGCTCTTTCAAAACGATAAAAGCTCAATTTTGAAGATTTTAACCATATATATTATTGGGAATATTGAGGTTTGACAGCGTATAAGATTTTTCAGTCATCAAAAAAATGCAGAACTTATGTAGGAAACTGAAAATATATGTAAATCCAATCTGATTTAAATTTAGTAAATTACTGTGTATCAAACAATTTTCAGTTTTAAAAAAATAAAATACTGTTTTCACTTTTTTTTATCCTTTGCTGCACATATGTGCTGTCGGTCTCCTGGGGCCTTTTTGCAACTACTACAAGTTTAACATTCCTGGCTAAATGGATCATTTGTCTGGGAGAGGAAAATAAATTCCAAATCAGCAGTGAATTTTTGTTTGCTCACCTCTAATGCCGCATACACACGAGCGGACTTTCGACGGACTGAACTCCGAAGGACTTTTCAACAGACTTTCGACGGAGTTCCGACGGAGTTCCGATGAAACGGACTTGCCTACACACGATCACACCAAAGTCTGACGGATTTGAACGTGATGACGTACGACCGGACTAAAATAAGGAAGTTCATAGCCAGTAGCCAATAGCTGCCCTTGTGTCCCTTTTTGTCCGTTGGACTAGCATACAGACAAACTAATTTTTCGGCCGGACTCGAGTCCATCTCAATGATTTGAAACATGTTCTATTTCTAAATGTATCCCAATCTCCGAATGAAATAGTAACAAATTTTGTTGAACTTTGTTTAATTTTGCTTATTCATTTTCAATTGGATTGGTTGAAAAATGATCGGCTAACTTGAATTCTGTGTGAAGTATAGCTGGTTGTTAAGGAGCGGGCCCTGAAGCTGGCTGCCACGTCCTTAACAACCAATGACTCATCAGCTGTCAGCGGGCTTCCCAGGTGTGGCTTGAAATGTAAATAAAAGAATGCAGGCAATAGAAAATTCAGGAAAAAAAATGCGTGCCGCCCCCCAATCCATACCAGGCACTTTGGGTCTAGATTTTAAGGGGAACCCCATGCCAAAGTTTAAAAAAAAAATGCTGTGGGGTCCCCCCCCGGCCTGCTGCTTAACAACCAGCTATTCTTCACACAGAATTTGAATTGATCGATCATTTTTCGACCAGTCTGAATTCGTATCATTTCCAAAAATTTGGAATTTATTATAAAATAATAAACTAAATGAAATTAAACTAAATAAAACCAAACTAAACGAATTTCCAAACAAATCAACAAAAAAAAATAGTATCTATCCGAAATGAAACAAAGCTTTTTTTCCGTTCTGCACATGTCTATGGTTTTCTGCCTGGCCTAATCAGGCCAAATTAAATTACAACTGTGGTCACCCTTTATAGAACAAACAACTGTCTACATAAGGTACAGTGTAGCACTAACCCCCGAGCTGAAGAGTAGCTGAAAATATATAAGGCCCCCTTACCTGTCTAGAGAGCACCGACAAATTCAGACTCAGTCTATGGGTGTCTTTTAAAGATTTATTGCAGAACTTGAACAAATAAAGGGAGGAGGGTTATGCCGTGTACACACGAGCGAACTTTTCGTCGGACTGAATTCTGAAGGATTTTTTAACGGAGTTCCAACGAAACGGACTTGTCTACACACGCTCACACCAAAGTCCGATCCTTTTGAATGTGATGACATACGACTGGACTAGAATAAGGAAGTTCATAGCCAGTAGCCAATAGCTCCCCTTGCGTAGTTTTTTGTCCGTCGGACTAGCATACAGCCGAACGGATTTTTCGATAGGAATCGAGTCTGTCAGAAAGATTTGAAACTTGTTCTATTTCTAAGGTCCGTCAAATTTTTAGTCAGAAAAGGTCTGATGTAACCCACACACGATTGAATTGTCCGACAGATTCGTTCCATCGGACCTTTGATGCCGAAAAGTCTGGTCGTGTGTACTCGGCATTAGGGGATTGCAGAACACTCAAGGCACAAAATCTTGGAGGACAGTTTCCCTGAGAAAGCCCTGTTCTTGCAGGTTTGGTCCTTCTATAGCAACTATAAAAGCAATAAAATATATAATATTTCTGAAGAAAGAGGGGGCAGCCAGACAATCTGAGACCCTATATGAGCAATCACAGTCCTTAGCAGCAACCTCAGGTGTCACTTACTCAGTGAGCAGTTCTGTACCTGGAGCTTCAGGTGAAGGTCACACAAGATGCAGTCCAGTGCATTTTTAATCTGCATCAAAAACCTATGCACAGTATTTTCCAATGGCCCTATGGTCACATAAATATTCACAATCCAGTGACTGACCACCCACACTATTTCTGGGGTATTCTCTCAGAACAGGCAGAAGCAATAAGTCACTATGGTTTAGGGATAAACCTAAAAAAACACTATATTTAGTTAACCCAGGACAGGGGCGCCACAGGTGTTATTTAATCATTGGGGAAGAAGCAGAGAGAAATACAGAGAAAGTGAGTGAGAGTTGGCAACCTTCTTGGTAGAGCACATAATGGTTATAGATACAAAGTTCATCTACCAAACAGAGAAGAACTTGATTGTACAATCCCCCTCTTCAGTCTTCTTGAATGCTGCTGCCACACTCTTTTTCTTTAATCTCTCAAAGCCTGCGCCCGCTCTGCCATTCCCTCTACTGACTTCTGCTTGCCAAACATATAATATTTAAAGTATTACCAACATACTGTACAAAGCCATCCACAATTGTCCCCAGCTTCATAACCAAACTCATCTCAGAATTTCACTATTCTCTTAGCTTTTCCCTAAACCTCTTGTTCTCCAGCCCCCTCACCACCTCCTAACAAGCTCACCTCCAGGTTTTCTCCAGAGCCTCTCTCCTCTTCTGGAACTCCCTACCTAAACCTGTCTGGCTATCTCCCACTGTCCGGCTTTAGCAGATCTGTTATGTTCCTGTAGGTGGAGACTGAGATGATCAGGGTGGTCTCTTGCACAGTCCCCACCCAAACACCCGTTTTGAGACAAAGTCTGCAGAGATGAAGGAAAGGCCTTCAAGTACCAAGGTGTAGACACTTTGAGCAGGAACTTGTGAACCCTGGTATCTGACAAGCAGAGGTACAGCTTGTGATGCATCATTGAGATGCCAAGTCTATTTAAATGTGGAGTCAGGTCCCTAGCATGGTCGAGTGATAGTCAAGTGGAAGCACACAAGGACATAAGCAGAATTAGAGTCAGGAACAGGCAGAAGTCGGCAACAATCGAGTATTGAAGTACAGATTCACTAGACAAAAGCCTGGTCAGAAGTCTACCCTGAGGTTGGTAGCGGAGGCATGCAGCAAACATGAGCAGACAAGGATAAACCGGAAACAATAGGTCAGCTGCCACTTGGCAGCATTGGACATATGCGCAAGCCTGCTTGGTAGCAGTGGGTGTGTGTGCAAGTGCACATGCTCGTACTTATGGGCAATGATGTATGTGCAGTCCATTTTCTATGCCCGCAGAAATGTGCCTGCTTTTGCACAAATGCAATAGCCAGATGAGGCACAATTTTTATGTTGAAAAAGCAAAAGGGTACACACCGCTCCAAGCTGATAAAAGGTCCCAAACACTGCTGTAAAGAGTTGGGTGCCAGCCTGGGTCCACGACCAAAGAATACATGCAATAAAAAGAAGAATGGCGGCACATCCGAAATGAAGAAATTGTAGTTTATTTAGAAGTCCATGAATAAAAAAGCATAACAGACGCGTTTTAAACTAATCATGCTTACTCATTGCTAAGCATGATTAGTGTGAAACGCATCTGCTAAATATCCGGTCGGTTGTGTGTCATGCTTTTTTATTCATGGATTTCTAAATAAACTACAATTTCTTCATTTTGGATGTGACGCCATTCTTCTTTTTATTGCACAATTTTTATGTGCCTGAACATGTGTTCCTCACATGATCCCTGATAATCGATCTCATCAGAGAAGCCTGTCCCGCCGCTACCTACTGGACTTTTAATGCTCACACAGGTATTACCTTTTGTTTCACTTGCCATTCATTTTTAGATTGTAAGCTCTCATGAGAAGAAACTTCCTAACCCTTTTGTCTTGAATTGTATTATAATTGTGCTGTCTCCCTTTATCTTGAAAAGCGCTGCACAAATTGTTGGCATTCTATAAATCCTGTATAATAATAATAATAATAATAATTGATCTCTTTTCCTATTATAAAGTACAAACATTCTTACAAAGAAAGATTTAGCAACATTCATACAGGTATTTTACTGCTCTATGTGTACAAAAGCCAGGAAGCATAATTCTATATAATCTACTCATTCCAGCATTGTGGTCATGGGAAGATGCCTGTATTATCGTTACAACTGAAAATGAGCTGCATTCATAGACTGCTGATTAACGCTAAGCTTGGCCACAGAAGAGTGTGATAACGTTTATTTAAAATGTTCATGACGAGCTGAATTATATGGTTGTAAGATAAACAGGTAAAGTAAATACAGCCTCTGGCAAGACTGAAAGTTATTTTCCTTTAAGCAACTAGGGATGGGCAAACGGGCAAACTTTTGTTGTTCGGTCATTCAGCAAACACCCGAACAAACAGGTCATGCGACCGTTTGTTCGCCCCCCCCGAACCAACCACAATGCATTGCGGCTCTGAACAGTGCATTGCAAGCCGTGATTGACTGACGCAGTGAAAACTTCAGCCAATCAGAGCACAGAGCACTGTCAGAGTCATGATTGGACACTGTCATCATGACTTTATCCAATGATGGCTCATTCCCGCCCCACAGTATAAAAGTATTCTTTCAATGGCAGCCATTTTCAGTGTGATTTTGACTTGGAGAGAGATAAAACAGGGCTCTGTTCAGTGCTATCAGTTAGTGTGCTATACTATGCTATTTTGCTTCAATTGTCAGTGTAGAATATTAGATTAGTGTCAGTCTAGGGATAGTATGGGTGTAGAGACAGCTCAGATAGTTTCACTGTAGTGTAGCGAGTCCTTTTTTTTTATTGATCCATGTCCCCCAGGGCCGGACCCGGACCCCTATAACCATTGTATGCCCAATTACTTGCATATAAGCCTTCAAAATGGGCACTTTTGATTTTTGATGTTTGGGTCCCATTGACTTTAATGGGGTTCGTTATTTGGGTCCGAACATTTGCGGTGTTCGAAAATTCTGGCGCAAACCGAACAGGGGTCAGTTTGGCCCATCCCTATAAACAACTGCCAATTTAACATGCATCGGTGCCCAGACTGTGGATATTAAACTTTTTACATATTATTAACAAGTAGGAAAGAACTTTAAAGAAGAAGCCTCACTTCAATTTTTTTATTAAAGCGGAACTAAACTGTATCTGAGCAACACAAACCGAAAAAGCTATTTAATTCATTTATATTATTCAAAGCAAACTCACTCATCCATGTCTCTGTGGGAGGTGAGGAAAACGAGCTTCGTTTCGACTCAGATAAGCTGTAGGCTCACGAGGGTTCTTGGGCTACACCAGGCAGTCTGGGCAGGGTCACTCGTCCTACCTTTTTGCACCGAACGCGCTCTTCAATTCCCAGGACCAGGCGGAGATTTAGTCATGTGAAGAATCTAACATTAAGACAGCAATTAAAGTACAGAGTTCCTCTGAAGTGCAACTTGTCCCATGTCACTACACACTCTATGTTGCATTAGGAGGGATGTGCTGAGCCTACGACCTCTTTACCAGTCGAGCGTACCTCTGTTACCTCACTCCCACTAACAGAATGAAGTCCCACTCTGTACCTGGGAGGGACCTCATGCGTGCACTTTTTAACTCTTCCACTTCACTTACCACGTGACCAGGCCATAGATCTCTCTAATGTGAATGGGTTCAGATCCGGTTGCTATGAGATACTGACCACTAGGGAGGGAGCCAGAACATTGACCACCTTGCTACTGGAGGACCTGTCACCTTACCAGGTACTATGCTTAACAACTGGTTGCTTTGTATCTTGAACTTGTGCTTGGTTACCCTTAGCAATGACATTTATTTTCTTGTCTTGCCAAGTAGTTGTAAACTCTCCTATAGTACTTTTCTACGATTAAAGCATACTGCATTACCTTACTTATAGCTCTGTTTTATATTCCCACAGCTGCACCGTTTGTGAGAAATCGACCTCTGTCCCCTGCAGTGACGTAATTTGCACGTGCACCTTTCTGCTCCAATTCAGGGCACACGTAGTGGGCTGTCAAACCCCTCACAAAGGTGCCATGCCAATGTCATCAGCACTCAGCAGCATCCATTTTAATCCCATGAGAGCTCCGGCACTTGCAGGCTGTGTAAACATCGGGTCTGGCCAGCAAGATAAGAAGTAACGCACATTCGCGGGATTACGGCAGCAAGGGCGGAAATCTACTCCTCTCTGGAACAGGATACAAGAAGCTGACATGGCACAGGTGGCTGCCGGGAGGCAGATAGAAAAAGTAAGAAAAATGTACATATAACCTGACATGAATAGGAGAATTGACAAGCACGGTGTGCTTTGTAATGTTTGCAAGCATTGATTCAATGATAAATGTGGATTCTGTGGGCTGAGTTTACTTCCTTGTTAACACTTTTTTAGTGGTGTAGCTTCATACTCCTTTGTGCTTTACTGACCCAAAATAGTGTAGTGTATCTGCCATAGGACACACATGCACCCTTCTAGTAACTTCAAGCCAGGCTCAGGAAACAGGAAACAGGGGCAGGGAGGACAATGTGGGCCTCCAGGGCCTGTGGGGGACTTGTACTACCATGGCCTCCAGGAACTAAACTGCAAGCAGTCCCTGTATGAATCCCTCAGAGCTGAGGACCTGACCCCCCCACAACTAGTGACGAACTACAAGTCCCAGCATTAACCCCTAAGATCTAAGGATGTCTCCCCTTAGATCCCATGTAATTGTCCGCACAGAGAGACCACTCCTCAAGAACATTGTTTCATTGCTTTATCAACATAGTAAAGCTTTGTACACACCACTAGTTTTTTTTTTGCTCAATCCAGCGAGTTGAACAAAAGAACTGATAGCTCTGGTTAGAGCCGCTGAGCATGAACAAAAGTGACCTGAGCATTGATCACTTTTCAGCGGAGTGGCAGTGCCTGCTGCAAGTGTGTACAAGCCTTTGGGCGCACACTGGTGTGCTGCGGTTTGGCCCCAGTGCTTTTGTACACAGTTTTCCTTAGCCGCAGTCCCATGGGCTTCTTTTAGGTTGTGTGTTTTTGCTGCAATTTTTTTTTATAGCGCACCAAAGATGCAGCCATTTTTGTGCACTTTCAGAAAATGCAGCAAAAATGTGCAAACTAATAGAAGTCTATGGGACATGCAGGAAGATGGTGAGATCACCAACACTGCAGCCAAACTGCAGAAGACCAGTGTGAGTCCACTACATAGTATATAGGACCAGGTACTGCACAGGCTGCTGAAAGAAACCTCCTTATCTGCAGAGAGAGGGGGGAGAGGCCTGTCACAGGTCACTCACTTGGAAGGAAGGACCCAGCAGGCAGAAGGCTCACTGGCTCGGTTATCATCTTTCAGAGCGTCCCATACAGAACTCCGATGGATCTCAGTTTTCACAGATCCAAGTAAGGGGCCGGTCCCGGCCCCTTACCATCTAAACAGCTGTCAGCCAATGACAGCTGATCACATGATGTAAACAAAAGCTCGGTGATCGGTTTCGTTTTCTCCTCACGCTGACAGCGTGAGGAGGAAAAAAAAGCCGATCACCGGCTTATGTCAAAGGGACATCGGTCCCGAAGAGGAAGGAGGCACAGATGCCTCATCTGTGCCTCCAAGTGCCACCTGCCAGTGCCCACAGTGCCCACAAGTGCCACCTATCAATGCCCACCAGTGGTGCCAATCAGTGCCACCTAGCAGTGCTGCCATCAATCAGTGCCCAATCAGTGCCCAACACTGCCACCCATCAGTGCCCATCACCGCCACCCATCAGTGCCCATCACTGCCACCTATCGGTGGCTATCAGTGCTGCCTCATCAGCGTACATCAACGAAGGGGAAAAATTACCTGTTTGCAAAATTTTATAACAAAATATAAGAAAAATATCATTTTTTTTTAAATTCTGTATTTTTCAATTTTTTTAACAAAAACTAAAAAACGCAAAGGTGATCAAATACCATCAAAAGAAAGCTCTATTTGTGGGAAAAAAATGATAAAAATTTCATTTGGGTACCGTGTTGTATGACCGCGCAATTGTCATTCAAAGTGCAACAGCGCTAAAAGCTGAAAATTGGTCTGGACAGGAGGGGGGTTTAGGTGCCCAGTAAGCAAGTGGTTATATATAATAGCCCACAAAGTGGAGAAAAGAAGAAAGATATGAGATATCCGCAAATGAGCTCACAGAACTCTCACCTCTAATCCATGTATAATCAGCATTGAAGTAGGTGGACACTGGTCTGCTATGTGAGATGATGATCATCAGGGGGTGCTCTGTCTCCGTTTGGCTGATAAACATACAGGTATCCTGTATCCGAATCTACACACCTCCACAATAAATGTGTCATAAAAAAGGGAGAAGGGGAAGAAAAAAACTCCGATGGTGTAGTATATTAAGATAATCAACCAATTTATTAAACGAATTAGACTCTTACATGTAAACAAAGATAAAAATGCAGGATTTCAAACAGTACGGCGTGTTAGCGCCAATCTCACGTCACTTCCGGTATCTCGTAACGTCAACACCCGGGTACTCCCTGCGCGTTACGTCATCACGTGACTTTACCTGGGGATCCCGTTCCAGCGACCATCCGTTCCAGCAGGGCCCGTTCCAGCAGGGCCCGTTCCAGCGCCCACCAAGAGTGACAGTGAGGACTTACAGTGTTGTGGCACCAGCACCACCACCACCACCAAAGGCCCAATTTTTCTACCACTGTTCAACAATGGCATGTAATTACAATTCTTGATCTATTATTTCACAGCAGGGCCCATTCCTGCGCCCACCAAAAGTAACTGTGAGGGCTTACAGTGTTGTGGCAACACCAACACCTAAGGCCCCAATTTCTGCATGGTATATAGGGCAGGCCCCTACTTTCAAACATCCAACTTACAAATGACTCCTACTTGCAAATGGAGAGAGACAACAGGAAGTGAGATGAAATCTACCCCTAGGAAGGGAAATTGTCTCCTGTAAGAGTAAATATGGGAAAAAACGTGTCTCCTCTTCAATGATGCTTTATCACCAATCCTTGTTTCACTAAAAACCCCAAATTTTCAAAAAACATTTGTCATTGGGACAGAAAGTAAGGTGAAATTTTCTGAAGAGGTGCACAGACAGCAAAACAAATGTTACAGGGGTGATAACCCTTCCCTATGTTTTCCAAAAAAGCTTAAAATAGATTTTTTGGCTGGAGCTACAACAACAATGTAAAAAAAAAAAAAATACAAAAAAATGTACCAGTTCAAAATATTAAACAGATGCTACTTAACAACAAACCTACAGTCCCTGTCTTGTTTGCACCGCCTGTATACTGCTGTTCAGAGTATATAGGGGCCTGGGGGCCCCATGCCTTTCCTTTTTTTAATTTGGGTGCGGGGTTCTCCTTAATATCCATACAAGACCCAAAGGGCCTGGTAATGGACTGGGGGCGGGGGTACCCATGCCGTTTGTCTCACTGATTTTCAACCATTTTGCCGGGACCCGACATGACATTAAACCCGCAAGCAGTTTTAAATGACTTTTATTCCTTTAAAAATGTCATTTTGTGCAGGGACTGTTCCAAGCACAGGAAGCACGCGCCACTTTACAGGCATACTATAGACACCCCCCAGGTACGATATTTAAAGGAATATTTCACTTTTTTTTCAATGTAAGCATCATTAAAATCACTGCTCCCGAAAAAATGTCAGTTTTTAAAACTTTTTTTTGCATTGATACATGTCCCCTGGGGCAGGACCTGGGTCCCCAAACCCTTTTTAGGACAATAACTTGCATATTAGCCTTTAAAATTAGCACTTTTGATTTTGAACATTCGAGTTCAATAGACTTTGATGGGGTTCTAAAGTTTGCGAAAACTTTCGGTCCGTTCGCAGGTTCTGGTGCAAACCGAACCGGGGAATGTTCGGCTCATCCCTAGTGGTCAGATGCTGAAGAATAGGAGCAATCAGCCTAAATTCACAAACACCTCCAAAGATGAAACCAGCTAATACCTCATCCAATATCAGGACATTTTCTTTCTAAGCCATTATATGTATTGTTCTGTATGAACTGCTTTAAAACAGTAAAGGAAGTTTATTGTCTTGCCTATTTGTGTAAATATTTAGGAGAGAAGTGTCAATTGTTATAGCCAATGCCTGGAGGGTGAGATGAGAGGAGTAAGAGCTGGTGCAAATATTGACAGCAGAGTGTTGGAAGCTGATGCTATGACTTTATGTGTGGGTGCTCCAGGGAGAGAAGAGGTTAACCATGAGTGGTTGGGAGGATGGGGAATGCAGGCTTCTGGCCACCCCCTGTGCACAGGACAGTGACAGGTTGGGCTGAGAAACTCGGAGAGCCCTGGAACCTGTGTGCTAAGGGGTGGTACTCTGTTGCTCACGATGGTCATATGCGCAGCAGCCTGGGTACTGCCCATGAGCATGAACCCAGGGAAAAATGCCTGGGGACACAAGAAGTCTGTGTTCTGGGCATTTGTCCCTGTGCATATACTGCCCCCAAGTGTTAGTACTGCTCAGTGCACCATCCAGCCGCAACAGGCTACTGGCAGCGTGGCTGGATGGTGCGACTGTGCCTTCTGCCCACACCAAAATGCCATGATCTCATGAACTGGGGCTAAACGCCTAGTAAACTTGAGACCTTAAGGCCGGCCATACACAGCTCGAATTCCTTGATCAACTTCGGTACAACCAGCCTGCCAGATTCTCCTGTGATTATCACTATCGGCTCCAATAGCCACTAGCAATAATCACTGTCTTATCCCAGGGGGGATGACTTCCCCCACCTGCCAGGAGAAGACAATTGCTGATTCCCCTGTCTGTGTTGATGGAGGAGTCATGTGAATTTGCACCGTGTATAGCCGGCCTAAAATGAGACGCTTTTTTGCCCAGCCATGTTACAAACTTTTTTTGCAATAGATACTTTTTGGCAGCTTGCTGTTACACTTTCTTTGAAAACTCTGTCATGGAGAAACTTTCACTCTTTCACTAAATAATGAATACACTGCATGTATTGTAAGTGGTTGTTTTTTTGGCATGCAATTATCGTTAAATTTCACTCCCAGATCCATAACTTGTAATTTTATGGCCTACTGTGTATGCTACTAGCAGTCTATGAGGAAACTGTACATGTAAAGAAATGAACCAAACCCGTAATAAGGGTTTAAACAGAGAGATTTCGCCTGCAGCTGTCCTGGCAGCACGCAGACACAGCTTCCCAGGGTATGAGCGTCTGAGCTAATTAAAGGCAGTTCAACTCTTGGTCAGGAATTCTGTCAGAAGGTAAAGGAAAGTTGGCAGACCCATCAGGACAAAAATACCTCCATTCACTTAGTTTGTCTTTGCATTTGACATTTGATGTGTCTCAGGAGGGCACAGGATAGTAACAGGCTTCTCATATGCCGGTTCAGCTCTGTTTTTTATTTTTTCCCCCTAATGTAATATATTTAATGTGTGCATCAAACAGGAGCAAAGAAAAAAAATCTGTCTCTCCCTTTCACACCGTTTCCTTCTCTCTGTGTAGTCATGTGCATTCTAGAACAGATATGCTGATAAAATTAATTGCAATGGAACAATATATCTAACTGGGGAGTTGGGAAATTTGCCTGCATTGGGAGATATGTGTTTAGGCACTTTTGTCTAAAACAGTGGTTTTCAAACTACAGTTTTTTTAAACGAACGCATCAAATGTAAATTAATAGGTTTTCCTTGTCGTTTTTACGGTAATCAGCCTGATATCATTTATAACAACATAAAAAAGCTTCACTAAAACAAAGCAAAGCAATGTCAGATAAACATGAGCTCATCAGAGTCAACTCTTACATCAGGGACCCATCAGAGCCCCCAATAAAGTCCACCTTACATCGGAAGTCCCCCTTACAACAGGGACCCATCAGAACCCCCAATAAAGTCCACCTTACATTGGAAGTCCCCCTTACAACAGGGACCCATCAGAGCCCCCAATAAAGTCCCCAATAAAGTCCACCTTACATTGGAAGTCCCCCTTACAACAAGGACCCATCAGAACCCCCAATAAAGTCCACCTTACATTGGAAGTCCCCCTTACAACAGGGACCCATCAGAGCCCCCAATAAAGTCCACCTTACATTGGAAGTCCCCCTTACATCAGTCTCTCTTACAATAGGGTCCCTCCTTACATGGGAGTTGCCCCTTACATCGAAGGGCCAGATAAATTTGCCCCATGGTCTGCAGATTGAAGACCCTCTGGTCTAAAAGGAAATATGAGGCCTGCCATATTCACTCTTTGCTGAAAATTATAGTTGCTTGGACATCTTTGCCTTTAATATTTTCTAGGTCATTTGCCCGAGCATTTAGCAAATGAAGGCAGGACTCCTGATCTGCTTACTAGTTCTGGGTCAGGGAAAATTAAAGTCAGTGAATGTGTATGACAGCCAAGCAAATTACATTTACAAAAGAGGTCAGCAATGCCAATCTACACATTTTGCTAAGTAAAAGTTTCCGTAAAGCAGAACTAAACTGTAGCTGAGCACCACAAACCGAAAATTCTATTTAATTTATTTTTAATATTTAATGCAAACTCATCCATCCATATATGTCTCCATATTATATTTAGTTGAAAAACAGTCCCTACCATTTGTAGCCGTGGCCATCTTGGGTGAGGGCAAATTATTTATTTTATTTTATTTATTTACTTCCTGCAATCCATCTGCCTTTAGCTCAGGCAAGCAAAATAGAAGGTATGCTTAAAGTGGATGTAAACCCTTCCATATACCCAGTGAAGTGAACAGCCTCAGATGATACACAGAGATGAAACAAATCTCCCTACATATGTTTTACATGTATATCTTCTTTCTTCACCTTGATATACTGTTTAGAAAGTGCATACCCTGTTAGAATTTTCACTTCTCGGTTCCCCTGTAGGAGGGGATCATTGCTAGACACTGTGAGACAGCTGATTGGAGGAAAGGCACACCCCCCCTCCCCACACATGCAGAGGTTCACTGTGAATAGTTTAACAGTCTGCTAATCTATTTATAGCAGTGGTTCTCAACCTGGGGGTCGGGACCCCCTCGGGGGTCAAATCACGATTTGCTAGGGGTCCCCAATTTTTGGGCTGTTCCTGAGGCTCTCCCAGCCTTTTTCGTGGCCACCCAGCTGGCCTGTTCCTGGAGCCCGCGGCCACCCACTCAGTTCACGGCATGGCTGGGGGGCAGAGACTAGAGTTCAGCTGACTGGTGAGGAATGTGAAGTGGGAGGGACTGAAGGAGACCCCATCTCCTGATTTCGGCATAGGGGTTACTGCTACGAGACACCACAAAGTCGGAGACACAGTGAAGCCAGAGACACAGTGAGTAACACTACCAGCACTGCCACTCATCCCATTCCCCCCCCACCAAGGAGTAGGAGAAGGAATAAAAATAGAGAATACATGGAAGGGAGAGGAAAAGAGGGAGAGGAACAAAGGAAAAGGGAAAGAAAGAATAAGAGAGAACAAGAAAGACGGCTAGAGAAAGGGATGGGGGGGGGGACAAGAAATTAGGATAGAGAGAGATAAAAGGGAAATAAAGGAGAACAAAGGAAAAGAGTGGTACATCCACAATGTAACAAAAGGGGTTTTAATACTGTACAAGTGAAAGGGACTCAGGGAGTGCTAAATATCCTAATGGGTTAGTGGAGCAAATTACTTGTCTTGCCTTGCTGACAATCCACGCTACGAAAATAATTTTACTGTTAGGGGTCCCCACAACTTGGAAAATTTTATCAAGGGGTCACGGCACTAGGACGGTTGAGAACCACTGATTTATAGCAACCTCCCCCGACACACACTTCTATCTCCCGTCCTGGAGAGCTTGTCAAAAGTTATCAGGCTGATAACAGAAGAACTGAGCAGGACAAAGCTATGGACATAGTGCTTTGAAGAGAGATAATAAACACTGCAGATATATGTGCCCAGCTCAAATTTCATGAATCAGGTTTATATCCACTTTAACTAAGTAAGCCCCTCTTCTTTTGCTCTAATTTAAAGTTTAAAGAAATACCAATGCATACTCCTCGGATATATGACATCATCTTGGCCTAAGTTAAAAACCAGGAAGCAACTGAAGACATGTAAAAAAAAAAAAGCTTAGAACAAGCAAATTTAATATACCTTCCTATATATTTACTAATGCTAGCAGCATAAGGAATAAACACAGTTAATCTTCTTTGAGAGAGTTTAGTTCCACTTTAAAAATAGATAGCCGACTACCAAGTCACAGAAGAAATAATTTGTCTGTGTATGAACAGCCCCTCACCTCATCCCAAAAATATAGAAAAAAATAGAAAAAAAAAATATAGAATATTTTTTTCTATATTTTTGGGATGAGGTGAGGGGCTGTTCATACACAGACAAATTATTTCTTCTGTGACTTACTTCCACTTTAAAGTCAGCCTGTATTCTTTCAAAAGTAAGAGTCAAGTCCTCCTTAACCACTTCAGCCCCGGAAGAATTTACCCCCCTCCTGACCAGAGCACTGCACTGCATCACTTTACCTGACAACTGCGCGGTCGTGCGACATTGCACCCAAACAAAATTGACGTCCTTTTTTTCCAACAAATAGAGCTTTCTTTTGGTGGTATTTGATCACCTCTGCGTTGTTTTTTTTTTTTTACGGTATAAACAGAAAAAGAGCGAAAATTTTGAAAAAAAAGCAATATTTTTTATTTTTTGCTATAATAAATATCCCCAAACAATATATAAAAAAACAAATTTCTTTCTCAGTTTAGGCTGATATGTATTCTTCTATATATTTTTGCTAAAAATCGCAATAAGCGTACATTGATTGGTTTGCGCAAAAGTTAAAGCGTTTACAAAATAGGGAATAGATTTATGGCATTTTTATTATAATTTTTTTAATTAGTAATGGTGGCGATCTGCAATTTTTATCATGACTGCGACATTATGGCGTACACATCGGACACGTTTGACACTATTTTGGGACCATTGTCATTTATACAGCAATCAGTGCTATAAAAATGCACTGAGCACTGTGTAAATGACACTGGCAGGGAAGGGGTTGAACACTAGGGGGTTATCAAGGGGTTAAGTGTGTCCTAGGGAGTGATTCTAACTGTGGAGGGGATGGGCTACCACTGCCATGACAGAGATCACTGCTCCCGATGACAGGGAGCAGTAGATCTCTGTCATGTCACTAGGCAGAACAGGGAAATGCCTTGTTTACATAGCAATCTCCTCGTTCTACCGCTCCGTGACATGATCGCGGGCCCCCAGCGGACCCGCAGGCATGGTCATGGAGTTCCGCAACGGGCGCGCGCATGCCCACAATACTGCGATTTAAAGGGGACATACCTGTACGCCCATTTGCCCAGCCGAGCCATTGTGCTGACGTACATCGTCGTGCGCTGGTCTGCATTTGGTTAAACACTTATTTACTGCCTTGGATCTTTAAAAGGTGGCTGTTTATAAATGGCACTGCAGAAATTACCCTCAGGAGGCCACTGCAGCTGTTGGCAGCTATGAACGGAGCTATCCTCAGGATGTACAGAGCAAACTAGAGCTGCTTTGTACCTTGTGATCTCTGTGATGACCAACCACATTGATTACCAATGTATACAGTGTAGTAATATATAGGGGAAAAAAAACGCGCTAGATAAAAATAGCAAAAATGATTAAAAAATATGCATTTAAAAGTCCAAACAGCAGCAGCTTATTTGCAAGATAACACAAACATAGAATAGAAAGGAGAAGCTGCGCTATATATATCCAAATCAGCATTGGCTTATAGATAATTAAAGTGAGTGTGCATTGACAAAGTCCATAAAAAACACCCAGGTGAGCTTGATCCAAACTTAAGTGCCACCACCTATTAAAAAACTTGCTTACCAGATGGCAAGCAAAGCATGCAGATAGCTATAGTCCAACCACGGCCTTTGCTTGATACGGAACATCTAACTGCTATACCCAGATGAGTCGTCTGTATACCGCAATCCCCTATGATCGTGGGTGTCCGGTAGATCTCGGTAACCCAACAGGGCATAAGAGAAAGACCAACCATAGCGTGATAACGTTTGGGATATTTTATTATGAAAAAAAAAGTATTGCACTTACATATCAGTAGAATAAAACAGTGCTAAAATACAGAGCCAGACGGCTACAATAGAAAACCCCATCCTCCTAGTCAAACGGCATGGTGACGTCACCACGTATCCTCCGCCAGACGCGTTCCATCACAGGTTGACGTTATCAATGGGGGATAACGTCAACCTGTGACGAAACGCGTCTGGAGGAGGATACGTGCTGACGTCACCACGCCGTTTGACTAGGAGGACGGGGTTTTCTATTGTAGCCGGCCGGCTCTGTATTTTAGCGCTGTTTTATTCTACTGATATGTAAGTGCAACTTCCACCTAAAACAGCGGAAGGGGAAACTAAGGAATGAATGAATGATTCCTTCATTCAAAAATTCCAGATCAACGACAGCAGCAGCAGCTGTGGGTTTGATTTTAACCTTTTCACCCCCTTTCTCTCCTGTATATCTAATCTCCATGGGATCTCTCCTGGAAGCTGGAAATCACTGTAGTAGACACATTGAATGGGATGGAGAGGCAGTGTGGTGATGTCACGCTCTCCACCTCATCCAATCAGAGAACACGTTTCATTCCTTGATAAAATGCAAAGCATTTGCTAAATGGTAACTGCTAATCGCGAAGCATTTGGTGAGAGGCCAACCTCCTGTATTCATATTGCAACAGGGCAGCTGCTCAAAACAGGACCCAGAAGCAAGTGGAAATCACTGGAGTAGTGCTGTCTACTTCAGTGATTTCCAGCTTCTGGGGATTGGCCAGATATGGTATATACACAGTTACATTGGTCCAAGCTGGACTTCTGGAATTCTTCTTTAACTCCTTCACCTCCCTTGTCTTGTGCATCTGTACATTACCCACCTATATCCATCCTCCCACTGTATGTGAACTGTCATGAACTCATTCACCTCCTGATCCCTATGTGTATACCTTGAACATTTATTTTATCTAATGTACGATTACCAACTTTATGTTTAACTCCCTCAAAATCAGGGTCTGACTTTGCATTGGCTTACTGTAAGTACTGAAGTTACACCATTCATGCAGGCCCTGTGCCTGACCCCCCCCCCCCTCCAAGCTGCAAAGTTTAAAGCAGTCCAGCCAGCCAGCCAAAAAAAAAAGGAAATCCATAGAAATCACTGGGCTGTGATTGGAATCATATGCTGGAATGGTATATATGGGAGACCCCCTGCAGCTGCTGTCCTCATAGTTGTAATGGCTCTGTATAGACCAAAAGGAAGCATAGAGAGAGAGAGAAGGTCGCGCCAACTAAGTGTAGTATCCCAATAGGTTTAATGGATAAAAGCAGTATTATGAACACTTACAAGATGTACATAGATAATGGGCTCATCTGTGTGTAGATCTCTGTGCTGACATCATGGTGCATGCGGACAGTGGGTACAGTAGTTCCAGACACTCAGTGTGGAGGGAGAGAGGCAGTTCCTGGAGCCTCGAGGAATCAGAAAGTCTCGCTGTGACAGCGTGGAACAACCCACGGATGTGATGTCACCAGGAGGGCCAGAAAATCAGACAAGTGAAGGAATAGCAAGGCTACGCGCTTGAAGCATTCGGTTCCATCTGCCCTGTACACATGGGCGGACTTTTTGGCAACAAAGGTCCGACAGTCTTTCCGACGTACTTTCAACGGACTTTTGATGGACTTCCAATGGACTTTCGAACGAACGGACTTGCCTACACACGATCACAACAAAGTCTGATGGATTTGTACGTGATGACATACGACCGGACTAAAATAAGGAAGTTAATAGCCAGTAGCCAATAGCTGCCCTAGCGTCGTTTTTCGTCCGTCGGACTAGCATACAGATGAGTGGATTTTTCGATAGGAACTGGGTCCGGCGGAGTTCCGACGTAAAGATTTGAAGCATGTTCCAAATCTAAAGTCCGGCAGATTTTCGACAGAAACAGTCCGCTGAAGGTCCGATGAAGCCCACACATGGTCGGATTGTCCGCCGGATTCGGTCCGTCGGACCAGTCCGATCGAAAAAAGTCCGCTCGTGTGTACAGGGCATTCTAGAGACCTCTACTATACCCACCGACCGCACGCACCACGATGACCATTATCTATGTACATCTTGTAAGTGTCCATAATCCTGTTTTTATCCATTAAACCTATTGGAATACTACACTTAGTCGGTGTGTCCTTCCCCCTCTCCTTTGCTGTAATATGCAACTAAGCTACAGGCCTGTTATGTTTTTTTCACTTGGTCATTGAAATTTTATTACAGCACACAGTTCAGAGATTGCACTGAGAAGTGTCACTGCTCTGGGCTTTGACTATTTATTGCATTTTTACTTGCACCCACCTCTGCAAAATCGTAAGTATCATACACTGCAGGCTGAATGAAGACAAAGAGCAAGTCGAGCAACCCGATTCATGGTCTGCACTGGAACCCTGACCTAAATAGCACTGCAACTCCTTTATCCTGTGATTTATTGGTTGTATCGTAATCCAAATTTACTCTTTTACTTTCTGACAGCACCAATTTGTATAGACTTAGTAAATTGGTGTGGCTCTGCAGCACAGATAATGAAGAATAATCCCAGGCTAAAGCCTTGTACACACGATCGGATTTTTGGCCAACAAAGCGTCAGACTTTTGTCCAAAGGGCGTGCGCCAGGAGCTTGTCTTGCATACACACGGTACACAATTGTCGGTCAACAAACACGAATGTAGTGATGTGCTACGTGGAATTTCAGCTCTTGAGCGCCACCCTTTGGGCACCTTCTGCTAATGTCATGTTTGGTGAGCATTGATTCCGAGCATGCGTGTTTGTACTTTGGACTTTTGTGTGACGGACTTGTGTACAGACGATACGAAAATCTGACAACAGACCGTTGTCCGCCGAAAATTTACTAGCCTGCCATCCAACATTAGTTGGCGGAAAGTTGGACAACAATTGTCTGATGGAGCATACTAACGGTCTGATTTTAGGCAGTCTGTCATCACACAATTCCTGGACAAAAATCCGATTTCATGTACGAGGCTTAAGAGGAGTGACAGATCAAGGATTAGTGTCCATTCAAGCCCCACCTATGCCTGGACATTACTAAAAAAGGGAACATATCCTTTTGATGACAGTAAAAGACAGAAACTTATGCCACGTACACACGAGCGGAATTTCCGACAGAAAGAGTCCGATGGGAGCTTTTCATTGTATATTCCGACCATATGTATGCCCCATCGAACTTTCTCTGTCACAAATTCAGACGGACTTAGATGGAGAAAATGTTCTATATTTTTCCGACGGAACAAATTACTATCGGAAAAAACGCTCCTCTGTATGCTGTTCCGATGCACCAAAAACGCTGCATGCTCTGAAGCAATTAAGAGACGGAAGCTATTGGCTACTGGCTAATGAACTTCCGTTTCCTAGTCCCGTAAGGGTTGTACGTCACCTCGCTCTGGACTGTTGGAATTTGGTGTGACCATTTGTATGCAAGACAGCTTGAGTGGAATTCCGTCGGAAAAACCTTCAGAGTTTATTCCGATGGCAAAACGGTTGTGTGTACAGTGCATAAAGGAAAATCTTCAACAGGGACAGGCAAATCATTTTTTTTAGAGCAGAGTAAAGTAGAGTAAAGTAGAGTAAAGTAAAGTAGGCTGTCAGCTTCTAATTGTGTGACCCCGTTGCATAATTTCCCTTGCTTCCTGTCAGGTGAAGTCATTGTCACCAGTACAGTAAATGTGGGGAAATCTCTCTAACAGAGCCCTTGGATAGCAGTAAAAACTCAAATAGGTTTTACTCTATCCCTACTCAAAGGTAAAGGGGGTCCTCCATGGCATACAGATAAAAGAACACAAATATGCACGTGCCAACAACCTTATCTTCACTGCAGTAATCACATTTTTTGATTCACCTTAAAAGATGCTGAACAGATGAAAGAGTTTGCATGTCAGAAGAAGGAATTTTATCGGAAAGACAAATCTAAAATGTTTGGAAGGTCACAATGACTCCTTCATCAGGGCTTATAAGCAGAAAGAAAATCAGAATGGTCTGTGGGGATCACTAAAAGGAATGTAGATCACGCCATTACATATCCCCACAGACCATTCTTATGCTATTTCTGCTTATAAGTCCTGATGAAGAATGAAATTTACCTTCAAAACGCATTGGACATCATCATTTCAATAAAATGTTCTCTTTTGACATTTGGACTCTTCAGGCTTATAATTCATCAAGTACTATGCAGTTATTTAAGCACTTCATGCTTCATGTGCATTTGTAGCCATTTATTAAAGTAAAACTGTAATAAAATCGGCCAATTCAAACTTAACATAAGATGGGCAAACTTGTAAGATTTACCAGTAAGTATATCTAGGATCTGTAGTCAGCTAATGACATACGTAAATCTTGAATTTTCCTCTAAAATTCATGCATGGCCTCTCCCCCACCTTTATCTCAAGCTTTCATATTGGTCAAGGAGACTTTCAATTAGATTAATGTGTCAGAGTACGAAATTATATCAAGTTAAGCCATATTATTAACTTTACTATTCCACCACTGTGTTACTGGCAGGCTGGATCACTGCCTCATTATACCATAGCTCCCACTGTGTCACTGTACGCAATTTAACTATACCATTAACCATACCATCTCACCGCTGTGTTACTGGCTGGCTGGGTCACTGCCACATTACATCACAGTCCCCACTGTGTCAGTGTATGAAATT
Organism: Lithobates septentrionalis; assembly: GCA_037952835.1. Taxonomy (NCBI): domain Eukaryota; kingdom Metazoa; phylum Chordata; class Amphibia; order Anura; family Ranidae; genus Lithobates; species Lithobates septentrionalis. The sequence goes on along the minus strand of JBBDGP010001277.1, from coordinate 7,224,465 downwards.
ATTTTCAATTTAACCACACCATTCCACCGCTGTGTTATTGGCTGGCTGGATCACTGCTTCACTACATCACAGTTCCCACGGTGTCACTGTACAAAATCCCTTCTATTTAATTACACCATTCTACTGCTGTGTTACTGGCCAGTCGGGTCACCGCTTTATTACACCACAGCTCCCACTGTGTTATTGTACGAGGATGACAACTCACAGACAAGTAGCCGCGCAGCCAACAGCAGGGAGAGGAAGGAAATCAATGGACGGCATTAAGGCTTTCATGTCCCCCCGCACACCTGAGCTAACTGGACGGCTGGATATTAAAAAACGGAGCGGAGCCACCATAACTGACGGTGTGGAGAAAACAGAGTGTGAGTCTGGGATAAAGCGGGCGGATGTACAGCCGAAAGGGGACAGTATCGTCGTGAACGGTAAGAGACCTCCTACAGCGGGAAGAGGGAGGAGGACCCCGGAGCAGAGCCCTCCCGGTAGTGGTGGTGGGTGCCCCCAGGTAAAAGAGGCTAAAAATATAGGCCAGCTAGTTCCTGGTAATGGACATTTAGAAACGGCTATACAAAGTACATCAACGGGAAGCCGGGGTACAGTGACACAGGGGGAGGATTATAGACAGACTCAAGAAGAGTCTGAGACCACAGATATGGACAGGATGAGAGCAAGAGAAGGAGAGGACCCAACCCCCAACATGGACCGAAGTAATAGTCAGGAATACCCAAATATAAAAGGTGGGGGAGAGGGAAGATGTGGGTCACCGCAGAGACATGTCATGGACTGTGACCAGGAGAGCCTCCAAAACGGTGAAGGGAACCCACAAGGATGGACTGGACAAAGTGTAGACCCAGAAAGGGATATCTGGGGCCTGTTGAAGGCCCTCCCCACTAAAAGTGATATTCAGCAATTAATAAATGCAGTTGAACAATCTTGTATGCAAGCAGTAGCAAGCGTAAAAGAGGACGTCAGGGACCTGGGATACAGAGTAGAGGGGATGGAAAAAGAACAAGAAGTCATTATACAAGCTGTGACGGAAACTCAAGAATCCATGAAAAAATATGAAGAAACTTTAAATGCATACAGGGACCGGCTGGATGAATATGAGAATAGGGATAAACGCCAAAATATACGTATAAAGGGACTGAAAGAGTCAATCACAGCGACAGAACTAGCCCCAGTGGCACAAAAAATGTTTGGACAGATTTTAGGAGATCAAGCCCCTAATGTTATAGAAATAGACCGGATACACCGGGCCCACTCCAAAAGCACAAAAACTGACGTACCCAGAGATGTAATATGTAAAGTGCACAAATATGCAGTGAAGGAGAGTATAATGATGAAGGCACGTGATAACCCTAGGATTACATTTGAAGGTTCAAACATAGCTCTGTATCCAGATATATCGAAAAGGACTCTCTTTAAACGTGGGGCGGTTCGCCCATTGCTGGAAATTTTACGGAAGGCGGAGATCAAGTATAGGTGGGGGTTCCCTTTCAGTCTAACAGCTTCCAGGTATGGAAGAACCGCAACATTGCGAACGAAAGATGATCTAAAAGTATTTGTGGAAAAATTAGATCTCCCAATGGTGGACTTTGTGGACTGGAGAATAGGTTGTCTAGGGCCCCCCCTACAACGAGCAGAAAAATGGCAAGAAGTACCAGCAAAGGTTAATAGGGGAATAGCCCAGAGAAGGACTTAAAGGACATTTTTTTTTTTTGTCCTTCCCACTCAGGAGGGGGTTAATAGACTAATACCGGGGAGAGGGGGGGGATTGGAAGGGAAGGTGTAGTGGGGAATGTGTACCTTAGGTAGGTCAATAGGTCATCCCCAATGGAAGGGGAGAATAATCCTGCGGAAGGCAGGGAAGGGTGGTGGCAGGCGCACAGGAGATGTGGGTGTGCGCAAGCTAAATACCCGACTTTTAGAAATACCCCTAATGGAAGGTTTGTGGTATGGGAGGACAGGATGTAAGTATGTAAGGTATATATTTATGATACACGAGTGGTAAATTTTTTGTTTTTTTGGGGTTTTTTGTCTGGAAGTAATGAATGATGGGGGGGGGGGGTAGAAGGGGGGGTGGGATTGGCAGAGGAGAAGATAGAGAACAAGGGCAAGGGGATGGGTGTTCTAAAAATGAAATAAAATGACAGCCATTTTGAAAATTTTGTCATATAATGTTAGGGGTTTGAATTCACCAATTAAAAGAGGGCGCTTATGGGTTGAGCTGCAACATTGGGGAGCTGATGTTGTTTTCCTGCAGGAGACCCATTTCAAGAACAGCTCAATTCCAAGCTTACCCCAGTATATACTGAATCAATGGTATCATGCAGTATCCCCAATAGCGAGGGCAAGAGGGGTCACAATTGCGTTCAAAAAATCATGCCCATGGACTACGGAGACCCTGCAAAGTGACCCAGAAGGTCGGTACTTGTTTGTAAAGGGCACGCTACAGGGGAGACGATATACCTTTGCTTCAATATATTCGCCCAATGTTGGGACAGCTAACTTTCTGGTTAAAGTATTTAGAAAACTGGAAGAATTTAAGGAAGGGTGTGTAGTAGTAGGAGGAGATTTTAATATGGTGTTAGAGCCGAGTATAGATACCTCTACGGGTAGAACTGCTGTGTCTTTTAAAGCCATAAAGCGGGTTAAACAAATCTTACGCTCTCAACACCTAGTGGATACTTGGAGAGCGTTACATCCAGGTATCAGGGATTATAGCTATTACTCTAAAATACACGATATGTATTCACGGCTAGACCTCTTTTTGGTGGATCAATTCTACTTGGGGAATGTCAGCACAAGTACAATTGAACCAATAACTATGTCTGACCATGCTCCAATAATTTTGACCCTTCAACCAACTCAAACGACTCGGGTGGAACGAACTTGGCGTCTGAACGAGTCATTGTTGGATAAAGAAGACATAGTGGAGAAATTAAGGGTTAGGCTAAAGGAGTATTTCGAAATAAATAAAACGGAAGGAGTGTCAGATCAAGTGGTGTGGGAAGCACACAAAGCGGTTGTGAGGGGGGACTTAATTGCCATTGGCACATATATGAAAAAGGAAAGCAAAAGGGAAATGGACGAATTACTAGAGAAGATCAGAACCCTAGAGATAAAGCATAAGGAAAATCTCGATCTATTGGATGGTAGATGTCTGGAGAGTGTACGGGCAGAGCTTGCGCAATATTTAGAATATAAAGCAAAGAACAAAATTAGGTTTTTCGCAAATAGAGCATATGAACAAGGAAATAAATGCGGTAAGCTACTGGCAAAACAACTTAAAAGATAACAGGACTCCAGACACGTGCACAGCTTACTAGTTCAGGGTAGGAAAATAATAGACACAAAGGCGATAGCAAAAGAATTTAGTAAATTTTATGAGGTACTATATAACATCTCCAAAACAGAACCATCTGAAGAAGGGGAAAGCGAGGAACAAAGGAGAGATAAGATCAAGGATTACATTGAGAACGCAGACATGCCCATACTAAATAGAGAAACCTCCGAGATTATGGAACGCCCAATCACGGTGGAAGAGTTGAGCAGAGTGATAGCAGCCCTGCCCCCAGGGGTATCTATAGATATATCTATACTGTATACACACACACTGAAGCAGCAAGCAATATACATTGGCCCAGAAGTGAATCTGTACACAGGAAGTAGGTGTGTGTTTTGAGGCCATATCATTTAGACATACACATGACCCACACAAATACCACCCCATGTAAAAAATATAAATAAATTATCTTAATTTGCAAATAAGGACCATCCCTTCCTCAGAGAACAGTGAGTGGGTCATGGTGGTGGGAAGAAATTAGCAGCAGTACAAGCAACTTCCTGGAGGGGCATTATGTCATTCCTGTGTGCTGGCCACCGTTTCCAGGTACCAGATATGTGCCACGGGTACATACCTCCACGCACACAGCAATTGCGCATCTCATATACACAGCGCTCGCGCATCTAGCTGCAGGAACCCAATTTTTATGGAAATTAATAGTAAAGCAGATGCAGAATTCCAGGACTGGACTAACAAATGTTTATAGTCTAAATGGGCCATTGACATGCATCACAGTTGAACTTAGGAATGTGTCTTTGCAAAGTTAAGCTACTTAACACCATGCCCCCCACAGTTACAAACACGCCCCTAGGACACACTTAACTCCTACACTGCCACCTAGTGGTTAACCCCTTCACTGCCAGTGTCATTTACACAGGAATAAGTGCATTTGTATAGCACTGATTGCTGTATAAATGACAATGGTCCCAAAAATGTGCCAAAAATGTCCGATGTGTCTGCCATAATGTCGCAGTCATGATAAAAATCGCTGATCGCCGCCGTTTAAAAAAAAAAAATATTAATAAAAATGCCATAAAACTATCCCCTATTTTGTAAATTCTATAACTTTTGCGCAAACCGATCAATAATTGCTTATTACGATTTTTTACCAAAAATATGTAGAAGAATACGTATAGGCCTAAACTGAGGAAAAAAAAAGTTTTTGGGGGATATTTATTATAGCAAAAAGTAAAAAATAATGCTTTTTTTCAAAATTGTCGCTCTTTTTTTGTTTATAGCGCAAAAAATAAAAATCGCGGGGTGATCAAATACCAACAAAAGAAAGCTCTATTTGTGGGAAAAAAAGGACATCAATTTTGTTTGGGAGCCACGTTGCATGACCGCGCAATTGTCAGTTAAAGCGACACAGTGCCGAATCGCAAAAAGTGCTCTGCTCAGGAAGGGGGTAAATTCTTCCGGGGCTGAAGTGGTTAAAAAAATACATAAAGGTGAATGATCCATGTGAAATGGTCAGCTGGCCAGCCCGAGCCGGTGAGGGGCGGGTCCCCACCAACATCATGAAATGAATAGCGACAAGCTTTGGCTTCATGAGCAGCATATGAATCCGCTGCGGAACCAAGCAAGTCCCAGCCCTAACTAGATGGAAAGGGGAGCCATGGTCATGTGTGATGACGCACTGAACAGGGCGTCAAACCATGAAGCCGATGCATAGGAGGCAAGGCCCCACCCCCAAGCCTGTTTAAAGGGGAAGGGGGAAAAGGGGAAAGACTGCCATGCATCGCAGCCCCGGGGTCAAAAAACTTACTTTCACCCCCTCTCTCCCCGATAAGGGGGCTTACTCAGGTCTAAAGGAAGTATACTATATTGTATCCTATATACTGTGTCTAATACCCCTATGTTCCAGCAAAAAAGACCAGAGTGTATAACTATAGATATATACGTATATATGGTGATATGAATCATCTGATGACTTGAAGAAGGGCCACGCCCCAAAATGCGAAATGCATTCTAAAGACAACAGCCAGGCTCTTTCCCTGCTTTCCTTGACTTGCTCTCCACCATCCTGTGTTCCAAGCCTCGTTTTGCTCCCCGAGCATTTGACATCACGCTCGGGTGTTTGTGTATGCAGGTTCCCTTTGGCAGTTGTCCCGGTCCCCTCTTTATTCCACGGCTATCTTGCCTTCTTGCCATCCACCACCAGGGATTTGGTCGAGGCTCCATACCTCTCATCTGGGCCTACACGAGCCGGGTTCCCCCCCTTCTCAGTGGATTTCTCAGGGCTGCATGAGGGTTTCATCACCGCAGCATTTCTTCACCAAGCCAACCTACCTCTAAACCGCCTCCACAAGGAATTATCACAGAGGGGAGCAAGTTTCACAGTATGTCATCTCTGCGAGAAGCTTTTAATTGTTTACCCATTTACAACATGGTATTAATAAATTGACACATGCGCGCCCCAGACCCGGAAGTGTCGGATCACGTACTAGGTACGTGATCTGGTGAAGCCGTGGCACTTTGTCGCCGTATATCTAAGTTATATGGTCGGCAAGTTGATAATGTCTTTCTCACAAGTGCTTACTGTATGTTTGAGAACGGTGCTTCTTTTACCCCTCAACTGGGCTTTTACATTATGTGACATTGTATTTTATAGTTACAAATGTAGTGTCTATAATTCCTGAGCTGGCTTTATTTGGGCCAGCTCTATGGTTGTAACACATATTTACATGATGTAAAGCAACTGAAATCACTTCTAAGGCTGTATCATCCAAAAGCTAAGCCTTGAGCATAAATAAAGACAAGTGTACAGAGTATGTTCTTTGGTCTTTTTTTTATTAAAAAATTGTATTAGTTGTAATATATAGCACCCAAAAATTCCAGTAGTTTAAATAGTTTTATTATTTATTGAGCTTGGGGATGTGGTGCCAATTAAATATAAGCCAGGGACCCTTTCTAGATTATATGTGTTGTGGTCTGCTGAAACACATGAGCTTTGAAGTGCATTGGTAAGGTGCATTGGGACATCAGTCAAGAAGAAGGTGAGTCAAAATGACCGGTAATATGCATGCTACTGCAACGTGTAGATGTGTTTCCATGCTAAAGGACCCAAAGGGAAGTTTGGGAGGCCATTGGAAGCAAAAAAAAAAACACAAATAAAACAATATAAATAAAAGAAACAAGTAAATAAAACAATAAATAAAAAAATAAATAATAATAAATAAAGAAATAAAACAATAAACAAATCTACAACCTCAATGAACAGAAACTGCAAGACTTGCGGTACAAAGTTTCTTGTATTTATGAAGGATAACTGACAATTTATCCCTGGAAGAAAGAACCAACTTCAGATTTATTGAGCTATGAATATCAACAAATAAAGAAAATCAATCACTTCCTGCCAAGATATAATTAATAAATAACAATGCTGTTAAAATGTAAATACACAAAGGCCACGATCTGTGATGTGACTTCTGTGTTAGCTTCTTTGCTACATCTTCATGAATAATAATTAATAAATCACACTCGTTTCAAATGATGCTTGAATCCTCAAGTGTATTTATTTTATTAATGTATTTATTTACAAGCAATACACCAGATGCCTTTTGATCTGCGATGACCATATTGATGTATTATGTATTAGGCCGTGGCGAGATAAAGCTCTTGATTTTGTTCACTTAGTTTGATTTACTTGGAGAGCTGGTCTACAGGTGGGTTTGATGCGTGTGTAAGAATGCTCACCAGGTGAGCCTCTGCCATTGTAATTACACACATCTCCCAGCTAGCTTTACTGAAATGCATGCATAAACCAGTGATCATAAAGAATTTATACTGAGGTGTTAGAGATGATTTGAGAATTCCATTAAATGAAACAACTCTAATCATCCACACTAACATTGCATACATTATTAATAAATCTAATCAGTAGTCTGAAATTGCTTACATAAAGTATTTATCACTTGGCCAGTTTGGTGCAATTTTTTTTTCATGCAACATGACTATTTCCACAGTCAATGGATTATACCAGGAGTGTTAGAAGAAAAGGGGGTAGTTACAAGGGGGAAGAGGGATCTATAATATAAATATTAACAATATTAATAACACATAACATTTGCGTTAGAACATTATTTGTTTTAAAATATTTTTTTTCATTTAAAAATCTTACATTTTTTTATATTACAGTATTTTACAAACAAAATTAAATAACTGTTTACTTTTTATAGTGTTAGCTAATTGTATTAATAATGTATAAAGATATTTAAAATAAAATGTACAGATATTTTCAAACTATCTGTTTTTATATTATCATTAAAAATAGTATATTATACATTAAAAAATATTACTTATGTATGTTTACTTCTTCTTCTCCTTCTTCTTCTTCTTCTTCTTCGTCTTCTTCTTCTTATTATTATTATTATTATTATTACTGTATAACATTGCATTTTTATTGCTATATTGGTAGTGAAGCACAATATATTAATTGTTTAATTTATTTTAACACTTTTTAAAGAAGACATTATTGTTGTTGTTACTATTATTATTATTGGAAAATGAATGCTTATCATCAGGTACAGGTGGATGTGTTCAGGACTCATGCAGTGATAATTGTTGGAATTAGGTGAGAAAGCCTAGGAACATTAGATCACCATCAATCATTAATGACACCAAAAATATGTTCAGAAAGCAGGAGGTGAAAATAACTTAATTTAGTGCTATTTTAATTTTGAATGTGAATATTTTGGGGGCAGTTGAAAAACACAGCTCAAAAATTAAGTTTAATCTGCTTTTTTTTTTCTTTTTTTTTTTTTTTGCTGTTCCATGTTCCTCATCAACATGTTAATGAGATCTTCAAATAAAACCTCACTTTTTTTATTACATGAAAATTCTGTCTCTGTGCTACTCTATGACATGCAGGCAGACCATGACTTGTGGGAGGGGCTAGTAGGATGTTGTACACAGTTTTCTGAAAACATCACAGCAACTTACTTCAGTACTCCTTTTAAAGAATATTTAAACCCAAATAGTTCATATTCCTGATATGTGCCTGCTGTACCATGTACTTGTATGAAAAAGTATCCTGTTCTCTTTGTATTACTTTCCTTGTGTGAAATTCCAGGTGTTCCTGCCAGTTCCTCTGCTTTCCTATCAAAACTGACCACACTAGGCATGAGAACACACCATGATCAGTTTTCTAAGTGTGCTGGGAACTCAGCCTGCTCTGCTCCAATAATCAGACATGTCTTGAGACCCCCCTCCCCTGCACAGCCTTTCACTGGGAATATTTGTGTACTGCTGTTTCTCCTCCCCCAGCTCTTATGCAGATGAGAACAGAGGGAATGTTATCACTTAAAAAAATCAGGGGAAAAGGGTATTTATCATTTTCTTTATATCTATACACATGTTTTGCCTTTCCTTTCTTTTTTAAGGCTCAGTTCACACTGGATGTTGATGCGGCTCCCAGCAGGGGTTCCGGTGAGTCTTGGTTCACAGTTTCAGGTCCGATTTCAGCCCAAATTTTGGGCTGAATTCAGACCTGAAATGGACCAAAAGACGCACAGGGCTCCTGTGCAAATTCGCACCAGAACCGCATCAGAGATATGTGAACTCGCTCTGTAGAGAGCCGGTCACATTCTCCTGCTATTGCGAATTGGATGCGGGGATCCTGCATCCAATTCGCAATAGTGTGAATGGGTTGCTTACAAGGTGATCGTTTACAATCACTTTAAGAGCTCTCAGACCTGATAAAAGCAGTGGACCGGTTCTTGGGACAAGTATCAATATATTAAAATGTATTGATAGGTGGGTATAAGCCCATTTCCAAAGACACTTTGTAAAAACCTTTGCAGTAAACACAATATGGATCCCTTAGATATTTATGCTAGGTGATCACATCCCACTTAAACACTTAAAGGTGGATACATTCAGTTCAGTTAGGGATCCTTCACACCATGTCTGTTGAGATGCATTGATATATTGTACATTCTAGATCAGTTGCAGGTTGCTCAACACAGGAGCGCATAGAAAACAATTGTTTCCCGTTCACACCATACATATGCGGTAATATGAGCTACATAAAAATGGAACTCAACTTGCTCAATGTACTGCGATTTATAGAGTTGAATTAAGTGTAATTTTTTGACACTCCAATAAATTAAAAAAGGAAATAATGCAATATGCTGTAATAACTCATTGCACCATCTCTCGCCACTCCTACACCAGAGCACTCACAAATTAGCCATGTGAACTGGTGTGAAGGAGTTCTAAGTCTTTCCTCGAAACTGAGTTCCTTGTGTTCCTTATTAACCACTTCCGGAACGCTGCGTGCCAATATATATCCTAACTTTGAAGAGAAATATCGTTGTTATGGCAGCAGCTAGCGGTCTGGTTTCCGATAATAGTGGTCTCTCCTGTGAATTTGCCGCAAGATCACTTTTATTGGTGGGGGGAGAGGGGCCCCTCTGCATGGCTATCATCCCAGAAGGAAGCTTCTTCTCAAGATGATGCACAAGAAAGCCCATAAACAGTTTGCTGAAGACAAGCAGTCTAAGGACATGGATTACTGGAAACATGTCCTGTGGGCTGATGAGACCAAGATAAACGTATTTGGTTCAGATGGTGTCAAGAGTGTGTGGCGGCAATCAAGTGAGGAGTACAAGGACAAGTGTGTCTTACCTACAGTCAAGCATGGTGGTGGGAGTGTCCTGGCCTGGGGCTTCATGAGTGCTGCCAGCACTGGGGAGCTTCAGTTCATTGAGGGAACCATGAATGCCAACATGTATTGTGACATATTGAAGCCTTGCTAAAGAAGCGGACGGTAAAGGTGATGGACTTGCCAAGCCTGTCTCCAGACCTAAACCCTATTGAGCATCTGTGGGGCATCCGCAAAAGAAAGGTGGAGGAGCGCAAGGTCTCTAACAGCCACCAGCTTTGTGATATAGTGATATAGTATAGTGAAAATAATGGTGGCCACACAAAATATTGACACTTTGGGCCCAATGTGGACATTTTCACTTAGGGGTGTACTCACTTTTGTTGCCAGTGGTTTAGACATTAATGGCCGTGTGTTGAGTTATTTGGAGGGGACAGCAAACTTACACTGTTATACAAGCTGTACACTCCCTACTTTGTAGTTTAAAGTCTAATTTTTTTAGTGTTGTCACATGAAAAGATATAATAAAATATTTACAAAAATGTGAGGGGTGTACACACTTTTGTGAGATACTATATATATATATATATATATATATATATATATATATATATATATATATATATAGAGAGAGAGAGAGAGAGAGATTTATATTTATATCGTTGTACAATAGGAGGCTATGCATCTACTACTTGAAAGCAGCACTATTATTATAATTAGTAATTATCAACCAAACCTCAAATTAATACTACCATTTGCAGTCTTACATTTTTTGTTTACTGGTACTTTCATATTAAATCATTTAATTTACTTTTTTTTTTGCTTATCACAACTTAACAGCAATTATACGATATTAAATTTCTAATTATGAAGTATATGAAGTAAAAATAATATAGATGTTACAATTAAGTATAGAAAGAAGAGCAAACATAGATTTGCAGTGACAGATTAATATACATAATAATAACTTGCTGATAATTTGTGGATATTCACAGCAAACAATAAGAAAAGAAACCAGCATTGCGGTAATTTAAAGAAAATTGAAATAGAGTAAATTTCATTTCAAGGCTGACTTTACTGGCATGAGATTTACAAGGTGTGACAGATACATGTGAAAATTATGTTTGATATGTTAGTAAGTGTAAGGCTGTGATTTATATTTATTAACTGTGTCGTACAAGTAAATGTCAGTGGTTGTGGAAATTAAAACTAATCTACAGTCTGCAAGAAAAATAAAAAAAAGATTCCTGTTGGGATAACTAACTGGCTACTTTGAAACTAAATCTAAACCCAATCAGTGAGGAGGTATGATGTTACCACCCTCCTCCTGCATTAGTCCCTAAAAGACCACCCCATGGCACCATAGCCCCTTTATCTAAATGGGTAGTGTTCAGCAAGCGTTAATGCCTTCTTAACATGATGAAGGATAGTTTTTACATGCGTATACTCCCATATGGCTGCTTTTGCCGTTTGGGGGGGGCTAAAAACATGGCTTAGCTGCCTGTTTTTCCACCCCTGACCCCAAACTAGGCCTTAGAAAGGAGCTGCATCCCAAGAATAAAAGTATGTACCCTGCCAGCATACTGCAGAGAAGGCCCTTGATGTCTTTGGACGCAGTGATCAGTTTGTAGAGTTCCAAAATGCCCCCAGTAGAGTCACAGCTAGACCTTTCAAATCAGCAAAGCTTATGCTCCTTGTTGAAGTTCGTAAGAATGACGTCTACACATCTGGAGAAGAGAATGCACTGGTCCATGACATCAGAAGGGGGCGGTGCCACCAGGTGACCCACCCCTTACCTATACAAGAACTGTCAAATGGCAGAGGTTGCAGTAGGCAGCCAGCCTTTATGGACGGCAGAAGCGGTTTTGTTTTTTTAATTTTTGGGTGCGGCGGGGATGTGATTGATGATGGATTTACATCAGGGGGTACTGTTCTTTATTTTTCCTTTTTTGGTGATTGGGTAGGGGTACTATGTACCCCATACTCATGTCAGAAACTATGTGTCACGTACCTTACAGCGGAGTCCGAAATGACGAGGGTGGCCTCTTGCACGGTCCCGGTCCTAGCACCCCTGGAGGTTGAGACAGGGGCTGCTAGGGCGGCGGAAGGGTGCAGGTGCCTGCAGGCAGGATCAGGAACACCAGAGCCTTCGTGGAGGAGGTGGGATGCTGATCACTGGACTAGTTCAGGAAAAGTCCAACAGGAACACTTGCAGAGTCAGGACAGGCAGGGGTTAGCAACGTGCGGGCAGCAAGGTACACAATCGGAAGCCAGGCTCGTAGTCGGGGACTGGCGGTGGTCGGCAACAGGCAGGCAGCGGAGTACAGGATCAGGAGACAGAGCCGTAGTCAAAAGTCGAAGCCGGAGTCGATACAGGAAGCAGAGGCAGACTGGGATGCAGGGGTAATCCGAGAGAATGGTTGAGGAAGGCAGGAGTTCAGGATCAAGGTAAATCAAACAAAGCAGCAGCAAGGATACAGGAATGAGCTGAGACAATCCAGCACCGATGCTAGTAAGCTGATCATTTAAATAGGGCACCGTGAGCCGTGATTCGTTTGCGTGCGAACATGTCCGCGCTGATGCGCACTCGTTCGTGTGGGTGCGCCAACGTGCCTGCCTGGTCCGGGACTTGCTTGTTCTTGCCGCACGTTTGTATCCGAAGAGCGGAGCCTGCTGGCTGGCGCACGGGAACGAGCATTTGTTGTGAAGGTTCTCTGACACCATGAAATCAGACCGAGACAGAAGTACAGTTGAATCACACTTGTTTAATAATAAAAGTAATAAGAACAAACATAGTCAAAACATAGCCAAAGTTCAGTAACCGGAACGGATAGTCAGCCAAGCCAGAAGTCAGGGATCAAAGTAGTGGAACAGCAAGCAGGATCTGGAGCCAGAAAGGATGTCAGCAAAGCCAGTCTTTAAACAGGATGCAGGCAATAGTTTCTTGTGATGTGACCAAGGTGAAGGCAGAGCTCCTCTGGACTGGACGGCCTAAGTAGGCAGGACTGACAATCAGGATCATCAACAGCTGTGTAACTGTGGAGAGAGATGGGAGCTGGCAATTAGCCAACAGCTGAGCGGCCAGCTCAGAGAAGGAAAAGCTGAGCCCTTATGCTGAGTGTTGTCAGCAAAGCCAGTCTTTAAACAGGAATGCAGGTGATAGTTTCTTGTGATGTTACCAAAGCAAAGGCAGAGCTCCTCTAGACTGGACGGCTTAAGTAGGCAGGACTGACGAGCAGGATCATCAACAGCTGAGTAACTGTGGAGAGAGATTGGAGCTGGCAATTAGCCGACAGCTGAGCGGCCAGCTCGGAGAAGGAAGGGCTGAGCCCAGCCCTGACAACTCATTCACATGGGGGGGTGGGATCTGGGGGTCCTCTTGTTACATAGTTACATATATAGTTACATAGTAGGTGAGGTTGAAAAAAGACACAAGTCCATCAAGTCCAACCTATGTGTGTGATTATGTGTCAGTATTGCATTGTATATCCCTGTATGTTGTGGTCATTCAGGTGCTTATCTAATAGTTTCTTGAAGCTATCAATGCTCCCCGCTGAGACCACCGCCTGTGGAAGGGAATTCCACATCCTCGCCGCTCTTACAGTAAAGAACCCTCTACGCCGTTTAAGATTAAACCTCTTTTCTTCTAATTTTAATGATTGGCCACGAGTCTTGGTAAACTCTCTTCTGCGAAAAAGTTTTATCCCTATTGAGGGGTCACCAGTCCGGTATTTGTAAATTGAAATCATATCCCCTCTCAAGTGTCTCTTCTCCAGAGAGAATAAGTTCAGTGCTCGCAACTTTTCCTCATAACTAATATCCTCCAGACCCTTTATTAGCTTTGTTGCCCTTCTTTGTACTCGCTCCATTTCCAGTACATCCTTCCTGAGGACTGGTGCCCAGAACTGGACCGCATACTCTAGGTGCGGCCGGACCAGAGTCTTGTAGAGCGGGAGAATTATCGTTTTATCTCTGGAGTTGATCCCCCTTTTAATGCATGCCAATATTCTGTTTGCTTTGTTAGCAGCAGCTTGGCATTGCCTGCCATTGCTGAGCCTATCATCTACTAGGACCCCCAGGTCCTTTTCCATCCTAGATTCCCCCAGAGGTTCTCCCCCCAGTGTATAGATTGCATTCATATTTTTGCCACCCAAATGCATTATTTTACATTTTTCTACATTGAACCTCATTTGCCATGTAGTCGCCCACCCCATTAATTTGTTCAGGTCTTTTTGCAAGGTTTCCACGTCCTGCGGAGAAGTTATTGCCCTGCTTAGCTTAGTATCGTCTGCAAATACAGAGATTGAACTGTTTATCCCATCCTCCAGATCGTTTATGAACAAATTAAATAGGATTGGTCTCAGCACAGAACCTTGGGGAAAGGGGCTTCCAAATTCCGATAATCCCCCCGCTCACAGACCCCCACAACCACCCCCCATGTTGAGGGCATGTGGCCTGGTATAGTTCAGGAGGGGGGGGCACTCGCTCCTCCCCAACCCTTTCCTGACCTGCCAGGTTGCATGCTTGGATAAGGGTACGGTATCGATCTTGAGGGGGACCCCACGCATTTTGTTATTTTACATTTTTTGTTTGGGGAGAGGACCTAACGCCGTTTTTTTCTTTAGTTTTGTTTTCAATGGCTGGGTGCCAGCAATTGGAACCATGAGTCAATTTAGATGTGATTTGACTCGTTTTTTTCTTTAGAAATTAAATTTTTGCTACAGCATGTTCTATACATGCTGCAGATGATCCCCCAGGCACTATATTTAAAGGGAATTTTTGTTTTTATTGTTGCACTTTAACCATCATTAAATCACTGCTCCTAAAAAAAACTGTCATTTTAAAAACATTTTTTGCATTGATACATGTCCACCAGGCCCCCATACCCCTTTTACGGCCAATTACTTGCGTATAAGCTTTCAAAATGGGCTCTTTAGATTTTTTTTCTGTTTGGCTCCCATAGACTTCAATGGGGTTCACAATGCAGGTTAGAACCCTGAACCGATCAGGGAGTGTTCAGCCTTCAGAAGAAGCAGAGAGCTCCAAGCGTGTTGCCTATACATCCCAGCTACCTTCTTCTCTCCTGGTGACATCACGTCCGCCGG
This sequence comes from Lithobates septentrionalis, assembly GCA_037952835.1. Classification (NCBI taxonomy): domain Eukaryota; kingdom Metazoa; phylum Chordata; class Amphibia; order Anura; family Ranidae; genus Lithobates; species Lithobates septentrionalis. The sequence goes on along the minus strand of JBBDGP010001277.1, from coordinate 7,209,413 downwards.
AACATCCCATGCTGGTTGGCATGGACTTCCTGTCTGTTACATAAAAAAGCAAAGTTGGGACTTTAAATGAAGCACCTTGGGGAAAGGGGTGCCTCCATCCCTATAATCTGTACAAAGGGGGGAAGGGGTTTGGGACTTTAGATGAGGCACAACAAAGAACCGGATGTAGAAAAATAATTTATTTAACAACCATAGACATGACATAGCGTAGCCAAAATAGGTATTGCATTGAAGGTTGTAATTACATAAACTCAGATACAGCAAAGGATATACATTAACAATGGAAAGATATGTGATACTTTTACCGATATTGCTCCATGTACAAATTCAAATAAAACATATTAACAAGGAATAAATGTCCTCACAGATATAGTCATTAGGGTATGCATCTTTGTAATCTCTAGTTTCGGGGATAAGTACCACCTCATCAGGAGCTGATGCGTATGACAGTTCTGTAGAAAGAATGATATGAAACACTGAACGTATACTAACCCCAATAACAGGAAATGTCAAGGGGAAAGGAGCAAAAAACGGGGAGGGGGGGGGACCATGGGAGGGGAAATGTTCATCCCCCTACTCACTTGAGAACTCGACATATCACAGCAGGATAGTGAGAGGCCAGGGAGTATCAAAAATGTCTCCACCGGGAGCTGAGGTGGGAAGGACCCCCAGGACAGAGCACAACTGCAACTCTCCACCGGAACAAGGAAGTTCATGTTGTCGTGGCTGGTGATGTCTAATATAGACTTCAAGAGGTCTTAAAATATAACTGAGGTAAATACATGGTAGATAACCATATAATTGTTGATAGGAAGTGAAAAAAGACAACCACCTGGAAACAGGTGTTAAAGGAAAGTGGTGGGTGTATAATAGCCATAGGGTGAGCAGCATAACTAAGTGCAGCGGGATTGGAAAGATGGAAGAGAATGCATATAGCCTCCCAGAGTAAATGGGAGAGAGTGACAGTGTGGAGACAAAATAGTTATGGCACCACAGAGTATGAGAAAATTACCAGCCAGCAACCATGAACAACTGAAACAGCTAATTCAAGCGGGGATATTTGTAGGTAGTCGATCCGCCCAGAAGCATCCATCCCCTCCTCTACGATCTCCAGTGGACCAGATCCCGGCAGTGCTTGCAAGATTGAGGATAATGGCGGATACCCCACTATACAATGGTTATAATTGTCTTCTTGTAAGTGTTTTTAACCATTGGATTAAATACTTTATTGTGATGCTGCACTTAGGTGGCACTTCCCCTGTCTCCTTCCTTCTTGTCTCAAACACAGAGCTGGCTCAACTCTGAGGACAGCAGCCTCCAGTGCCTCACATCACATTTTATGTCCCAATCAATTTACCATCCACATCACAGACAAAAGACTATTACAGCTTAATCTGCTTGATGCTTACCTGAAATGTTGTCTGCATGCACTCCTTGCGCCTGAACTATATAACTTTAGGCCCATCTTTACTGACTATCTCCTAATCTATCTTTAGACGATCCCTGTAGACCTCTCTCTTTAACTGCTTAAGGACTGCCCGCCGCAGTTGTACTGCACGAACCGCCGTCAATGTATGTCGGATCAAGCAGGCGCAGTCGCGGGCTGGCACGTGTCACCGCCGGCATGCTCTTGCGCCCCCTGCACGCTGTGGGAGCATGCCCGTGGGTCGGGCGGACTAGATGTCCGCTGGCGACCCGCAATCGCAGTGAGGAGAGGCAGAACGGGGAAGTGCCTATGTAAACAAAGCGATTCCCCGTTCTGCCTAGTGACATGACAGTGATCTACTGTTCCCAGTGATCGGGAACAGTGATCTTTGTTATGTCCCTGGCAGCCCATCCCCCCTACAGTTAGAACACGCTGAGGGAACACACTTAACCCCTTGATCGCCCCTAGTGTTAACCCCTTCCCTGCCAGTGTCATTTTTTACATTGATAAGTGCATATTATAGCACTGATCAATGTAATAATGTCACTGGTCCCCAAAAAGTGTCATTTTGGGTCCGATTTGTACGCCTCAATGTCACAGTATCTCTAAAAATCGCAGATCGCTGCCCTAACCAGTAGAAACAATTAAAAAAATAAAAGTCCCTAAATCTATCCCATAGTTTGTAGACGCAATAACTTTTGTGAAAACCAATTAATATATGGCTTTTGCGATTTTTTTTAACCAAAAATATGTAGAAGAATATATATTGGCCTAAACTGATGAATAAGTTTGTTTTTTATATATATTTTTTGGATCTTTTATAGCAAAAAGTTAAATTTTTTTTTTTTTTTTTTTGCTCTTTGTTTGTTTATAGCGCAACAAATATAAACCATAGAGGTGATCAAATACCACCAAAAAGTGTGGGGAAAAAAAGGGCGTCAATTTTGTTTGGGTACAACGTCCACGCAATTGTCAGTTAAAATGATGCAGTGCCATATCGCTAAAAATGGCCTGGTCATTAAGCTGGCAAATCCTTCCGGTCCTTAGGTGGTTAAAGAAGCCAAACCTGCTCCTAACAAATACACAGTGTTTTTACTTTTTCCATCAGCCCATCCCCCACAGTATTTACCTTTTGTATCACTTGACCAAATTGTTTTGTAACTGTAATGTCTGCCTTCATTTTGTAAAGCGCTGAGCAAACTGTTGGTGCTATATAAATCCTGTTTAATAATAATAATAATTAGACTTGTGTAATACATGGGGGGGGGGGGGGGGGGCTAATGTGACTTGTCTATACCCTATACTTTCATATTCTATATTACCTAACAGGTTGGAAGTATGTCAATATATATTACAGAAAAGCGTGAATATTGTACACACAACCCCTCTAAAGAGGGGTCTGTAACTGAAAGTTAGATATTAAGGTATTAAGGACTTTGCAATTTGCAGCTGCAAACATAATATTCAGACAGCTAGAGGTTGACAACATATTAATTTAAAGCAGCAGATATTGATACACAATAAACCACAAAGGTGTTTAAGTTACTCTACCTCTTAACAATCATGGCACACTTTGGAATCCATGTAAGCGTTTGTTGTGTGGACTGACACACATTTTTACATCTAGTGCCCCATACACACGGTTGGATTTTCCGACGGAAAATGTGCGATCGGAGCGTGTTGTCGGAGTGTGGGCTCCATCGGATATTTTCCATCGGATTTTCCGACACACAAAGTTTGACAGCAGGCTATAAAATTTTCCGACAACAAAATCCGTTGTCGGAATTTCCGATCGTGTGTACACAAATCTGACACACAAAGTGCCACGCATGCTCAGAATAAATAAAGAGATGAAAGCTATTTGCTACTGCCCCGTTTATAGTCCCTACGTACGTGCTTTACGTCACCGCATTCAGAACGATTGGATTTTCCGATAACTTTGTGTGACCGTGTGTATGCTAGACAAGTTTGAGCCAACATCCGTCGAAAAAAATCCTAGGATTTTGTTGTCGGAATGTCCGATCAATGTCCGACCGTGTGTACGGGGCATAGGAGTGTCATTAAGCCCCAACAATGAAACAAAAGAAATGATAACGCTTATATATATATATATATATATATATATATATATATATATATATATATATATATATATATTTATTTATACATATATATATATTTATACATACTATATTACCAAAAGTATTGGGATGTCTGCTTTTACACACACACATGAACTTTAATGGCATCCCAATCTTATGCCCCGTACACACGGTCGGATTTTCCGACAGAAAATGTGTGATAGGACCTTGTTGTCGGAAATTCCGACCATGTGTGGGCTCCATCACACATTTTCCATCGGATTTTCCGACACACAAAGTTTGAGATCAGGCTATAAAATTTTCCGACAACAAAATCCATTGTCGGAATTTCCGATCGTGTGTACACAAATCCGACGCACAAAGTGCCACGCATGCTCAGAATAAATAAAGAGATGAAAGCTATTGGCTACTGCTCCATTTATAGTCCCGACGTACGCGTATTACGTCACCGTGTTCAGAATGATCGGATTTTTCGACAACTTTGTGTGACCGTGTGTATGCAAGACAAGTTTGAGCCAACATCCGTCGGAAAAAAAACTAGGATTTTGTTGTCGGAATGTCCGATCAATGTCCGACCGTGTGTACGGGGCATTAGTCCGTAGGGTTCAATATTGAGTTGGCCCACCCTTTCTAGCTATAACAGCTTCAACTCTTTTGGAAAGGGTGTCTACAAGGTTTAGGAGTGTGTCTATGGGAATGTTTGACCATTTGTGAGGTCAGGCACTGATTTGGATGAGAAGGCCTGGCTCTCAGTCTCCGCACTAATTCATCCCAAAGGTTTCCTATCGGGTTGAGGTCAGGACTCTGTGCACGCCAGTCAATTTGCTACACCCCAAACTTGCTCATCCATGTCTTTATGGACCTTGTTTGTGCACTGGTGCGCAGTTATGTTGAAACAGAAGGGGGCCATCCCCAAACTGTTCCCACAAAGTTGGGAGCATGAAATTATCCAAAATGTTTTGGTATGCTGATGCCTAAAAGTTCCTTTCACTGGAACTAAGGGGCCAGGCCCAACCCCTGAAAAACAACCCAGCTCCATAATCCCCCCTCCACCAAATGATTTGGACCAGTGCAAAAAGCAAGATCCATAAAGACATAGATAAGCGAGTTTGGGGTGGAGGAACTTGATTGGCCTGCACAGAGTCCTGAATTCAACCTGACAGAACAGCTTTCGGATGAATTAGAGCGGACACTGCAAGCTGGGCCTTCTCGTTCACATCAGTGCATGACCTAACAATTGCGTTTCTGGAAGAATGGTCAAACATTCCCATAGACACCCTCCTAAACCTTGTGGACGGCCTCCCAGAAGAGTTGAAGCTGTTACAGCTGCAAAGGGTGTGGCTGCACTACTGCTGATCTCCTGAGCTCCAGAGAGGCCTACTGATCCAGGGAGCTTGATTACTCCCTATACCCAGAGTGGATGCAGGAATCTGGGGTGGACCCAGGGGAGGATCCCCCGGATGGCCAGAGTACTGGTCCTCCCATACCAGTGTTTGAGGACCTGGGAAATGGCCCAGCTAAAGGTGAAAGCCTGTCAGCCTACAGAAAGAAGGTTTGTGCTAGGATTGCGAGAATTGCCAAGGAGGAGGAAGTACTGGCGAAGTTGAAGTTTGACTTCAAACATAAAAAAAAAGGCAAATGACCGGCTTCACAGTTCTAAGAGAAGACAGATGCGGCCTGAGTTAATGGCTTTGGAGGCTAAAGTGGAAAAGCAGAGTCTGCTGGTGGCTGCATTGAAAGCAACCAGCGGAGCTTTCAAGGAGAAATATGGCAATGAGGATCGCTTCCGTACAATGCGCAGAGGGGCCATAGAGTCCAGTGGAGGAGAAGCATCACCAGAGTGCGAGAAAGAAAGGTCAGTGCAAAGCAAAAAAGTTTCTTCAGGCTTGGACTGTGTTTCTGGCCAGCACGCTGGAAAATCTTTACATTCTGAGCCAAGTATCAGTATGCCTGCAGAAAGTGGAGAAAGCTCTGGCACACAGGCTGCGGGTGATCAGCAGTCAGGTGTTTTGACTGCCAGTATGTCATCGGGTCAAGCAAGTTCTGTGCCCTTGTCACCGCAGCAGGAGGCTATGGAGCACGATGATCCATCTGAGTCTGTGAAGGGAGCAGGAATGCTTAAGTTTATCACAGAAATGGAATCCCTTTTGCATGGTCGCAAGTTTGCAGTGTCAGGATCATCTGAGGATGAAGAAGAGGATAGTGATGTCAGCACAAAACCTTTGAAACATCGGTTGGCTGAAAAAGCTGTTTTTGTTAAAGATTTGCCTATACAACATAATGGAGATGTAGTTCCTATAGATGGTGCTGTAGAGGGCAGTGGAGAGCAAGCTCATCTCCTGGCTGAGACTACCACCTGTGTACAGAGAGCCAGTGAGGGGTGTGCAGACTCTGCTGTGAAGAGTGCTGATAAAGACATCTCCGCTGTTAGTAACCCTTTAGTTACTGGTAATGAAGTAAGAATTACCAAGGGTAATGTAGATGATATTTCTGTGTCAGAAGTCTCTGTTCCATCTGTTGATGATAATGTTGTTTCTAACTTATCTAAAGAGGGGTCTGTAACTAAAAGTGATGTGCGGGATGTTGCAAGGAGTGCAGTTATTTCCTATGCTGCAGCGGTGGCTGCACCTGTCCCAAGGGTGAGTAGGGCCAGTTATTCTGAGGTCACTAGGACTGATGTGAACGAAGGTCAGGCCAATCTGACACCATCTGGTAGCTGCTTTAAACGTCGCAATGTGGTCCAATTGAGGTGGACTGGAGAAGCCCCCCCCCCCCCAAATAGGAGAGATGTGGTGGACCGTATTCTGGGGATGGGTTTTAAAGCGGAGGAGATTTTTGCCCTTATCAGCCCAGTTGGGTCATATGAGTATGACCTCTCCTTTGTCAAGGCGGAAGGATTAGATGTCTTTTGGGAGAGATATGAGCAGAGGTGGAAGGAGTCCCCAAAATGGGCAGGTTTGTCACCCAAAGTAATCTCTCGCCAGCCATTATATAAGAACGTCACCATTCTAGTATGCAATGAGTCCATTCCTGCTGCGGATCTGGTGGTGTGGTTGGGGAGATATGCTGATGTTCAAGCTCCCTTGAGGAAAGTTGTAGATGATAGGGGGATTTGGACAGGAGGATGGACGGTGTTGGTAAAACTGCATGTCACGGGTAATGTTGTTAAGCACATCCCTTTGTCTGCCTTTTTAGGTCGTGACAGGATTATTACTTTTTTTGCAGGGCAACCAAAGTTGTGTCATCGCTGTGGTGAAAAGGGCATTTTTCAAGCTCATGTTCTGTGCAGAAATGTTCCCTCTGTCAGGGCTCAGGGCATGTTGCAAAAGACTGCAATAGTATTCGTTGTAATCTTTGTAACAAGTTAGGTCACCCCTATAGTCTTTGCCCTGAAGCCCTCCATAATCAGCCAGAGGTGGTGGAAGAACTTCTGAGGATGGAGGAGGAGGAACGTGGGGGGAGCAAGGGGTTGGTGGAGCTGTTTCAGCTAGTCCTGAGGGCCCCCCCCCCAGGTGTCAGTTTCCCAGCCTGAAGGTGTGATCCCTACTGTGTCTGCTCCCCAGTCTGTGCTCCCTACTGTGTCTGTGTGTACTTCTGTTGTGTGTTCTTCCCCAGTGTTTAAAGTGCCCAGTGTTCCAAAAGTAAATAAGTCATCCAGATTGGCTGAGGCTGCCAAAGGGGCAGATTCGTGCAGATCTGAGGTGGCAGCTTCATCAGGGCCTTCCCTAAGGCAGCGTAAAACCTCTAGTGGAGGTTCTAAGGTGAAGAAGGGGGAAGTTGCCACTGCTAATAATGTAGATGAGGTCTTTCAGGGTAATGTTTCAGGGGAGGAGGGAGAGTGGATCAAGGTGGGGAGAAGGAGGAATAAGGTAGTCCTGACCTCTGCCTCCTCGGTTTCATCCTTAGAGGTAGATGATCTACCGCTGGGAAACAAGTTTGGGTCCTTATCTGAGGGGGAGGAGTCTTCTAATTCCGTGTCTCTGGAGGAGGATGAGGTAGAGTGTTCTCTAAAGAGGTCAAGGTCTCCAGTAAGGGGGGAGGGAGCTCAGGCTAAGAAACGCCTACCTCAATCATCCTGATGGCAGTTCCCACTCCGATAAAGTTGGCAACGATTAATGTTGCCAGCATAAAATCTGTAAGGGCTCGTAATATGGCCTTATTTTTGCTCAGCGAGATGGATGCTGATATTTTATTTTTGCAAGAGACCCGGCTAAATAGACTTGCCGATGTCCACCTGGCAAAGAGGGAGTGGAGGCGTGGGCCCTCCTTCTGGTCTCTTGCGGCTGAGCCTTACAGCGGAGTTGCAGTACTTTTTACTGGCATGGTAACGTGTCGGCGGGTTATCGAGGTAGAGATTGGAAGGTGTATGGTCCTGGTCGTCTCTGTGAAGGGGCATGATCTGCGTTTAATAAATATTTATGGACCACAGACTAGATGGGAGAGGAAATGCCTCTTTACAAAGATTAAGCCTTTCCTTTTTACATCTCGGCAAGTTGTCTTTGGAGGTGATTTTAACACCGTTACTAGGCCCAAAGACAGGAAAGGCTCCACTGACAGCCTGAGATATGATAGCGTTTTTCTTAATACGATAGCCAGGGAAGAAGGTCTGGAAGATGCGCATATTAAGCGTTGCCCAGACAGCACGGGCTACACATTTAGGCAAGGCAGTTGTGAGAGCAGGATAGATAGGTTTTTTTTAAAAGGGGACTCTGCCTTTTCGGCTCCTGAGTGTTGTATGGTGGAGTTTTCTGATCACCTTTTGCTGTCTGTTATTCTCAATGCTTCAGATATACCATCTCAAGGAAAGGGTATTTGGAGGATGAATTCGGCTCTGCTGGATGACGAGGAGGTAAGACAATCTTTTGAGGATTTTTTTCAGGCTCAGGTAACCATCCTGGATTTCTGCAGCAGTAAGTTGGAGTGGTGGGAGCTTGCCAAAAACCGGATTAGTGGGTTTTTCAAGGCCATAGGAAAAAGGAAACAGCTTGGTAAGTACATTGCCTACCAGCAGCTGCGGAGAAAACTTGATCGCCTTGTCTCGAGTGGTGGAGATTCCGGGGCAATCTCTGAGGTGAAACTTCTCCTTAGGAAGTATCAGTATGACCGGCACGCTTCCTTGGTTCTGGAAAGGGACTACGGGAAATATCACTCGCCCGACCCTTATCAGAACTGCAAACAAAGCGCAGCAGTTAAGACGGTTGTTGGGCTAAGGGATAGTACGGGCTCTTTGACGAAATCCAGGTCAGGGATCCTGGAGGTCTCAAGGTCTTTTTATGTGGATCTTCTGGGGGAGAAGTACCTCGATCGGGCAAAGATGTCAAGTTTTCTGGATTCTACACCAGGTCTGGGAAATAACATTCCGCTTGCAAGTTTGACAGGGGGAATCACAGCAGAAGAGGTAGTCAAAGCTATAGATGGTCTGGCTATTAAGAAAACCCCTGGGCCAGACGGATTGACGGCTGAATTTTATAAGATTTTCAAATCCAGCTTGGTACCTTATCTTGTGGAGGTATTTAACGGCTGTCTGCAGGGTTCGCTCCCTCCCTCCATGAGACAATCTGCTGTGATTCTGTTGTCAAAAGGCAAGGATCCCTCGATGATTGAGAATTGGCGCCCCATTAGCCTTCTCAATGTCGATAGAAAGATTCTGGCGAAGATAATTTTCTGGCGCTTGTCGTCAGTAGCAGACGGATTGCTTTCTCGTCATCAGCACTGTTCGGTCCAGGGCAGAAGCACTTTTTCAGCGGTGTTAGCTGTCCGGGAGGCTCTGGAACGTTGCAGGGCTGTAGGCTGGGGAAAGTATTTGCTGGCACTGGATCAGGCGAAGGCTTTTGATCGTGTCAATCATGAGTACCTCTGGCTTCTCCTTGACAAGTATGGCCTGGAGGGTGGGTTTATTGGATGGCTTAAGACTTTATACAGAGAGGCAGAGAGCTTCATGCTTGTTAACGGTTGGGTTGGACGGCCCTTCGGGGTTGGATCGGGGGTGCGCCAGGGGTGTCCGCTGAGCCCTTTGCTATACGTGTTCGCAATCGACCCCTTCATCAGAAGGCTAGACCGTTGTGCGGGGTGCGGGGTGCGGTGGGCATTACTGGTGAGCCGCCCTTGAGGGTTGTAGTCTATGCTGATGACGTTTCTGTCTTTATCTCCGGGACAGAGGAGGCACGGGAGGTGGTTTCAGTTATAGAGCAGTATTCCGAGGCATCAGGCTCCAAGGTCAACCGTGATAAAAGTGAAGTTTTTTGGATGAGCGAGGGAGGTGAGAGCTTCGCACTTCCGGACACCTTCCCAAGGCCTCAGCAGAAAGTCAAAGTATTAGGCATCGAGTTTGGCCCTGATGATTATAGTAAGTCAAATTGGGAAGCCAGGCTGAATGATGCTGATGTCAAGGTGAAATGCTGGAAAGGGTGGCGGCTCTCCTTGAGGGAAAGGGTGGACTTGATTAAGACCTACCTACTTCCTACCTTTTTGTATGTCAGCTTTGTTTGCATCTTGCCAGAGTCTTGCTATACCAGGATTTATAGTTGTTTCTTCCAATTATTATGGGGGAACAGGCTGAATCTTGTGAAGCGGAATGTGACTTACCTATCTAGGTGGAAGGGTGGCCTAGGGATGGTCAACCCGGTTGTGTTCTTCTCTCTGATGTTTTTGAAACACAATTTTGGTAACATGCTGCAGAGAGACCGCCTGGATGGGTAGGTATTTCCAGATCTGGTTTAGACCTTTTCTGGGCTGTTGGGAGAGTGGCAGGCCAGTGAAAAGCCTAAGGATCATGCATGGTAAGCTCCCGGCTTATGTTGCCCTGTGCCTGAAAATTCTTAAACGGTGGCATGTGACAGCAGAGGATATCAGGTCCATTCCTAGGAGACTCCTGGGGGAGAAGATCGTGGGTACTGTCTTTCATGCGCCACTGGCCTTAAGGGATTGCCCAGGTCATATTATGAGGGAGGGTTTACGTTTAATAAATTCTGAGCGGATTCCCTTGAAATTTAGGGACCAGGCCTGGCTCGCTTTCCACGGTAGGCTCTATGTGAGGGGGAACGTGAAGTGCCGCTCTTTGGACAATCGTGGTTAACATCAATGACAGCTTGAAGACTTTTGTGGTATTTGTGGATGAGGCTCTTTATCTTCTCAGATGGTAAAGCTGGCCATTCCTCTTGGCAAAAATCCTCCAGTTCCTGTAAATTGTTGGGCTGTCTTGCATGAACTGCACGTTTGAGATCTCCCCAGAGTGGCTCAATAATATTGAGGTCAGGAGACTGAGATGGCCACTCCAGAACCTTCACTTTATGCTGCTGTAACCAATGACACGTTGACTTGGCCTTGTGTTTTGGATCATTGTCATGTTGGACTGTCCAAGTATGTCCCATGCGCAGCTTCCTGGCTGGTCAGTGCAAATGTTCCTCCAGTATTTTTTGATAACATACTGCATTCATCTTGCCATCAATTTTGACCACATTTCCTGTGCCTTTGTAGCTCACACATCCCCAAAACATCAGCGATCCACCTCCGTGTCTCACAGTAGGAATGGTGTACCTTTCATCATAGGCCTTGTTGACTCCTCTCCGAATGTAGCGTTTATGGTTGTGGCCAAAAAGCTCAATTTTGCTCTCATCACTCCAAATGACTTTGTGCCAGAAGGTTTGAGGCTTGTCTCTGTGCTGTTTGGCGTATTGTAAGTGGGATATTTTGTGGCATTTGCGTAGTAATGGCTTTTCTTCTGGTAACTCGACCATGCAGCCAATCCAATCTTTTTTCAAGTGCCTCCTTATTGTGGATCTTGAAACAGCCCACCACATGTTTTCAGAGAGTTGTGTATTTCACCTGAAGTTATTTGTGGGTTATTCTTTGCATCCCGAACAATTTTCCTGGCAGTTGTGGCTGATATTTTAGTTGGTCTACCTGACTTTGGTTTGGTTTCAACAGAACCCCTCATTTTCCACTTCTTGATTAGAGTTTGAACACTGCTGATAGGCATTCTCTATTCCTTGGATATCTTTTTATATCCCTTTCCTGTTTTATACAGTTCAACTACCTTTTCCCGCAGATCCTTTGACAATTCTTTTGCTTTCCCAATGACTCAGAATCCAGAAAGTCAGTGCAGCACTGGATGAAAGATGCAAGGGTCTGTCAGGAGTCCAGAAACTCATTGACCTTTTATTTATATATACACAACACACACACACACACACACACACACACACACACACACACTAATTACAAGCAAACAGATTACAGGTGAGGATGGTTACCTTTAATAGCCATTCAAACCCCCTTGTGTCAACTTGGGTGTATGTTATCAGGCCAAAATCACCAGGGTATGTAAACTTTTGATCAGGGTCATTTGGGTAGTTTCTGTTGTCATTATGATTTAAAAAAAGTAAACACAGTTGATTGCTAATAAATGGCTTCAGCCAAACACCAACCATGAGTGAAAGAAAAGTTTTTGTGTTATCATTCATATTCTCTGAAAATTGCCAAGAAATCATAAATTCTGCCAGGGTATGTAAAGTATGTAAACCTATGAGCACAACTGTATATATTTGTTGTTTTATACACCGGCAGCTGGCTTTTTCATGAAAGCAATCTGAGTGGCTAATGAGACGTCCCCTCCCGCTGCTCGTCGGTTGGATATGCCTGATAGTACAGCCGGCTGGCCACACAGGCGATCAAAGAGTAGATCTGCTTTGATCACCCATTTGGCCTTGGCGGACCGCAGGAATGCCATGACGTCACTTCCGGTCCAGGCTGAAAGTAAACAAGTTTTTGTTTTTTTAAGCAAAAGATCAAAAAAATGTAATTAATTCTTTTGCTTTTTAATGGTAAAGGAGAGATGAGGGGTCTTTTTGACCATAGATCACTCCATAAAGACCTGTCATCCTTATTTCTATTACAATGGATGTTCAAATAAAAAAAAAGAAGAAAGAAATTAAACGGACAGTTTAAGAAAAAAAAAAAGTAAAATAAATAGGAAAAAAAAAGTAAAGTGCCCCCTTCCCTCTGTGCTCGCACGCAGAAGCGAATGCATACGTAAGTCACACACGCATATATAAATGGTATTCCCACCACCCATGTGAGGTATTGGTGTGAACGTTCAAGCAAGAGAAATAATTCTAGCACTAGACCTTCTCTGTAACTCTAAACAGGTAACCTGTAAAGGCATTTAAAACGTCGCCTATGAACATTTTTTAGTACGTAGCTTGTACCATTCCACGAGCATGTGCAATTTTTGTGCGCAATTTTAAAGCATGACATGTTAGGCATCTATTTACTTGGTGTAACATCATATTTCACATTATACGACACAATTGGGGTAAATATTGTGGGTTTTTTTATTAATTAAAGTGTATTTTTTCCAACAAAAAAAATTGCGTTTGCAAAACCGCTGTGCAAATGCTATATGACATAAAAAAAATTGCAATGATCGGCAATTTATCTCCCTAGGGTCTCTGCTAAAAAAAAGGTATACTGTTTGGGGCTTATAAGTAATTTTCTAGCAAAAAATATTGATTTAAACCAGAAAAAGCCTGGTCTTCAAGTGGTTAATGTGGACCTGAACTCAAAGAGTAAAGTTTTTTTAATGTTATAGGGAATATCTAGAAATGTTATTTGTGTCTAAGCAATACTCTAAAAAGATATTTTTTGTCGTAAATTCCCCCTGAAAAAAGAGGTGAACTTCCTGTGTCTAGGTATTCCTGTGACTTGAGCCTTATAGCTGAATATATACAATGGGAGATGTGGTTCTCAACCCTGTCCTCAAGTACCTCCAACAGAACATGTTTGCAGGTTTTCCTTTTTATTGCACAGGTGCTTTAAATTAAAGTCAATGTCTTGATATTTTGGACAGCTATTTTATCTAAGAGAAATTCTCAAAAGATGGCCTGTTGGGGGTACTTGAGGACAGGGTTGAGAACCACTGATATAAGGCACCACTGCCTGTGACAAGTCTTATGAGATGTGTACTGACATTTGGTGATGTCATTATTGTACTGCTTGCAGTTCTCCTTGATAAAGCTGAAAATGGGTACCTGCAATGAAAGGATCTACCTGTTCTGCTTCATTGGCTTATTCTGAATTTTCACAATCTTTCCTGCTGCTTCTTAATCTTTACCTCACCACTCATCAGATCACCAGTCCTCAAGGAAAGCTCTGACATGAGCAAGTAAAGCTCTACCTCTATCAAAATGACTGCCACCACACAGAGCCATAGGGGTTTATTTACTAAAGGCAAATGAGCTGTTTTCTTCGCAAGGGAATTTTTTCCAGAGCTTAGTGAATGAGGTGAAACTCTTCTGACTTCCACCATCCAATCATGTGCAAGCAAAAATGTATTTAAAATGCAACATTCTAATTGCCTTTAGTAAATCAAACCCACAGTGCTGAACAAGTCATGGTAAGTCAGTAATGGGAAAAAGATCAGCTGCAGGAAGCCTATAAGCAATGCTGATGACCAGTCCCCTGCTTGCCTTTATTGGGAACAACTTTCACTATTCAGGTCCCCTTTAAAGGATCAGTCTACAAAAAGTTTTAATCTAGTTAGATGTAGAGACTGATGGGCTGATTAAGCCCCAAACTTTGTATAAGCCTTTACTATTACAACAGTAAGATTTTACTGCATATACAGACATAAGGGTTGATTAACTAAATGCAAATAGTCTTTTCACTTTGCTCAGGAATCTTCACTTTAACCACTTTAAGACCAGGCCTATTTTCAAACTTGTTGTTTACAGGTTAAAATCATGTTTTTTTGCTAGAAAATTACTTAGAACCCCATAAATTATATATATATTTTTTTCTAACACCCTAGACACTTTCTGTCACACCGTATTTGCACAGCGGTCTTACAAGCGCATTTTTTTTGGAAAAAATACACTTTTTTGAATTAAATAATAAGACAGTAAAGTTAGCCCTTGGGGTGCAGAAAGGTAAAGTGCTAAAACCCAGAGCAGCCAATCAGAAGCTACTTCTCAAATTACCACTGCTGCAAAAATGTTTGTATTTACAGACTTACAATGATTGCTGCCAAAAACTGTGATGCCCTACCAGCAACATCCATTAAAAACCTGTTGCCAGATCTGCCTAATGGATCACTCTCGGGATACAGAAGAAAGGCCTCCTTCAACTGGAAGGATATGGTGATGTTTCTGGATGATGAAGACATTATTGCATTTAAAGTGAATTTCCTGGTGTATAATGGAATACGACCAGCAGCCGTTCCAGAGTGTAGTGTCAGACTTAAGGAGATGACAGGCTCTATTTAATCCAGATTTCTGGTAAGCCTTTACACTAAAGGGAAAGATCATGAGGTGATACGGTGGAGGTTTATCAGTTTTAAGGACCACTATTGGATTCAGTCTAGAAGCCCCTTTTTTACTACTGTCATCAACTCACTCATGTTTGGGACTCATTCCTTTGATGTGCATCCTTCATGTTGCACATTAAGTGGGCACCGCTAATTGCTCATTATTTATTTGAATTACATTCTACTTGGGACTCTTTATTTTATTTTAATTTTATTTTAACTTTTTAATCTCACATGTATAAGATCTAGTGGCATTTTCATTGCATTTATTGCATTGTATTGAATGTATATTTGCATTGTATATTAATGCTAAACCTGTCCAAAGAATAGGATTTTCCAGTGTTGCATACTGCAGTCTCCAGGGGGACAGGTGGACTGTACTAGTATAACAACAAGGGAAATTTATAGCACTGAATGATTAACTATCAGCACGAATAAATATTCAATGCAAGCACTGTTAATACTAGTCTATGTTTAGAAAGTATATTGTTAATGTTTTTGTTTCATGTTTTACCTTATAACGGTAGCTTAAAGTGCGTCAAATCACTCTGTATCCATTTGAGCGCTAGGATCAGAGTGTTTTTTTACATTTTGATATCTTTTACAGTAAAGTTAGCCCAATTTTTTTTTTATTGTGAAATATGATGTTACGCCGAGTAAATTGATACCCAACATGTCATGCTTCAAAATTGCGCCCGCTCGTGGAATGTTGATACACTTTCACCCTTAAAAATCTCCATATCACCAGGTCCCTTAATGCCCATCTGTAATAATCCGGAATTTTCACCAGGTCTAACAGACTCTTTTCTTCCAGAACTCCTGCCCCACACAACCAAGTGAGCGAATCACTTTTTCTCAGGGACCACCTTCCTAACCCTACCCGCAATCAGCACAGATGCTGGGACACTCACTCCCTTTCTGGACAGACGTCCAACTAAGACACTAAATAACCCCCAAACACGCTCTGAATACTCGAGACAACTCACACCTTTCGAAGTAATTTGCACAAAAAAAAGAACCACAGAGACAACTGATCTCCGATATGTACTCCATCCTGTTCTCTGACCACAACTCAAAATCCAACATAGCTTGCCTTAGAGGGGAGAAGAAACTCTGAATAAACCTCTCAGAAGAGGATTGGGAAAACATATATTCCCACATACATGAGGGATCGATCAATGTCTCCGCACAAGAAAACGGCTTTAAGGTTTTTTTATAGATGGTACAGGACCCCTCTCAGGCTTCACAAAATTTCTCCCACCCTACCCTCTAATTGCTGGAGATGTCCTGACCCAGAAGGATCTCTGCTACATATCTGGTGGTCCTGCTCTTTAATCAAAACCTTTTGGAAAGACGTTCATTGTCTCACCTCCCAAATCACCACTTACCCGATTGATTTTTTCCCCAGCTCAAATGCTTCTACATCACTCCTCCATTCCCAAAAGAGATTATTATCGATCCCTAGCTTTACACCTATTGAATGCCGCAAAAATGTTCATTCCAGTCCAATGGAAAGTGACCACCCCTCCAACCATGGCAGACTGGTTCAGACGTATAATCAGAATTGCAGAAATGGAAGAACTAGTTTACCAGGCCAATGATACACCTGCCAAATTTTAAAAAATATAGTCTTGCTGGCACCACTTCCAAACAACAGACGAATACACCCGATTACTGTCTCATTAAATACTGATGATACACCCTGCTGGGTCGGATAAGGAGGATGACCCTACTCCCTTTACAGTTCCCTGCATCTCCACCTACAATGTCCCCAACCCTCCCCCTCCTTTTTTTTTCTTTCTTTTTTCTGTCTTCATCTCCCCTTTTGTATTCTGCATATCACCAACACAAATATCATCTCTCCTAAGTGTTGGATATCTTGCACAACCCACCCCTTTCTACATACACTATCCCTTCCAATTGTCTCTTTCCCTCATTCTACTCCATCCCTATGGGGAACTTTCCGCCCCCCCCTCCATTCATATAACAAAAGCCCTACCTTATTTTCATTAAACTAGGCGACCACAGACTAAGCCTACTATTCATCACCCCTTCCCGTGGAGGTTGCTAGTGGTCCGGTGACCGCAACCCTAAGAGTAACTAAAGCCGCGTACACATGGGCGGACTTTTCGACCGGACTGGTCTGACGGACTTTCCGACGGACTTTCAATGGACGTTTGACGGACTTCAAAAGAGGCTTTTTAATGAACGGACTTGCCTACACACGATCACACCAAGGTCCGACGGATTCGTACATGATGACGTACACCGGACTAAAATAAGGAAGTTGATAGCCAGTAGTCAATAGCTGACCTAGCGTCGGTTTTTGTCCCTCGGACTAGCATACAGACGAGCAGATTTCTAGGTTCAGCGGAGTTAAGACATAAAGATTTGAAGCATGTTCTAAATCTAAAGTCCATCAGATTTTTGACTGGAAAAGTCCGCTGAAGGTCCAATGAAACCCACACACGATCAGATTGTCCGTCGGACCAGTCCGGTCGAAAAGTCCGACCATGTGTACTCTGTATAACACTTCTAAAACCAACAAGATACTAACAGGAATAAGCCATTAGGTAAACAGTAAATGAGGACAGATGATATACTTCTTATAGCTACTTGTGTAATGTGCTTACTTACAACAAATTCTTATCCCATCTCCATATATGAGATACAACCCCCGACCTATTATGTTAGCTCAGATAGGCTACACAAAACTTGACTACACTCAATGTCTGCAGCACTCTGGGAGCAAGCACAATACATATGGGTCTAGTCACCCAAAACACTCATAAAGTCAGTGTTACACCCGACTCATGTATTGTGTATACCTGTTAATGTTGTCTCTATTAACTTGTATTACATCATTACGTTGGACTTTTTGTACCATGCAATGTTATTTCTCTGTATGTACTCCATCTTTTGTACACAATAAAATCTTCATTGGAAAAAAAAGAAATCTCCATATGCGACATTTAAAAAATTCTACAGGTTGAATGTTTTGAGTTATAGAGGAGGTCTAGGGCTAGAATTATTGCTCTTACTCTAACGATTGCGGTGATACCTCACATGTGTGGTTTGAACACCGTTTTCATATGGGGGCGCTACTCACGTATGCGTTCGCTTCTGCACGCGAGTTCGGCGGGACAGGGCGCGTTTAAATTTTTTTTTATTATTATTTATTTTACCTTTTATTTTTTATTTTTACACTGTTCTTTTGTAAACATCCCTTGTAATAGAAAAAAAAAAAGCATGACAGGACCTCTTAAATATAAAATCTGGTGTCAAAATGACCTGAGATCTCATATTTACACTAAAATGCAATATAAAAAAAATTAATGTTTGAAAAAAAAAAAAAATGTTGCATTGAGAGCTATGGGCGGAAGTGATGTTTTGACGTCGCTTCTGCCATGCATTGGTATAAAGCCGGGTGGACAAGCTCTCTTCCGAATGTATCAGTTTACAGGGATGAGACAATCCATTTAAAACTGGTATGGGGTGCTTACGATGATCAGCTTTTTTTAAAACTTTTATCCCAAAAAGAACAAAACTTTTTCCTGTAACTGATTACAAAGTATTAGTTGGAGTTTAGCTTCAATTTGTTAGGGTATTTAAGTTTACTGCTAGACATGTGCAGTTAGTTTCATTCTGATTTAATATTCAGACAAATTTTTCATTGTTCGGAGATATTCAAATACCCGAATTACAATATAAACAAATTTTACCGAATAACGTAATGAAATTCATCCGAATTTCGGAAATTCGGACTGAAATTTGAATAGAATTTTACATTGAACTCCAGTCAAATTCTGGTTAAACATAATTCTGATATCAAAAACTGTGTGCGTTATTACAGTACCATTTCAAAATAATACTGTTTTTGTTAAGCCAAAGGTGATTTAAAGAGTCATTGTAATAATTTAATGAAGATTTTTCTTTTGTTTGTTCACTTTGCTGCATTCAAATCTAAAACAATATAACATTTTTGTTTCGACCAATTTGAAAATGTATCAATTTGAACATTTCCAATAGAAATCATCTGTAAATTCGAAGAAAATTCCGAATACGAATTGAACGAATCAACCGAAGTGAACTAAACAAAATAACTAGATTAATGAAATAAAACGAAAAAAACAAAACAAAACATTTTTTCATCATGCACATGTCTATTTACTGGTACATTTAACACTCCCCTTCCTCCAGACTGACAATGCTGCTGTCTGTTGTGCCACCTGTGCTCCTTCATCCAGAGTGGAGGCACTGTAATACAGGAGGTGTGTTACAAAAGCCTAACAAAATAAAATTAATGCAGCGACCATATTTAATGATTTGTCAGCTGCAATATATTGCATTTCTGTTCTAATGTCCAATACAGTTCCCATCTTCTTCAAAGTTTTGGGTGATCCTGTTGTTCACATATGGTAATCCAGTTCCTCCTGTTATGTTCTCATATAAAATAATAAATACTAAATCCTACAGAAAGAGTAGGTTTACCTCATAATGGCAATAGCATATATACAGATAAAGGCACTAAAACCAGCCATAGATGTATTGAAATTTACCCAGCTGAACCAACTGAACTTAAACCAGTATGTGGCCATATCTGGTCAACAGAAGTCTTCTGTTAAAGGGTAATAATGCTGGAAAACTTTTTTGATTAGCAGCTGCAGATAATCCTCTGCGGATGGATTCCTCTACCTAGCTTAGGTTTATGGGTGGAGGAAAGCAACTACAATTCTTTGGCCAGCTTTAGACTTAGAGCCCTTGCACACTGGGGCGGGGGGCGGCGTCGGCGGTAAAACGCCGCTATTATTAGCGGCGTTTTACCGCTGGTATGCGGCCGCTAGCGGGGGGGTTTTACCCCCCCGCTAGCGGCCGAGAAGGGGTTAAATACCACCGCAAAGCGCCTCTGCAGAGGCGCATTGCTGGCGGTATAGCCGCACCGTCCCATTGATTTCAATGGGCAGGAGCGGTAAAGGAGCGGTATACACACCGCTCCTTCACCGCTCCGAAGATGCTGCTGGCAGGACTTTTTTTACCGTCCTGCCAGCGCATCGCTCCAGTGTGCAAGCCCTCGGGGCTTTCACACTGGAATGAAAGCAGCGGCACTTTCGGGGCGGTTTGCAGGCGCTATTAGCGCAATAGCGCCTGCAAACCGCCCCAGTGTGCAAGGGCTCTTAGAGATATCATCAAAATAGTCTAGAAAAGACAAAAAAGAACTGCCAGGTGGTTTTATGTTTACCTATCTTTTAAAGAGGAGCTCCAGGATGCCCCCAAAAAAATAAAAGTCAGCAGCTACAAATACTGTAGCTGCTGTCTTTTAATATAAGGACACTTACCTGTCCAGGAATCCAGCGATGTCCTCACCCAAACCGATTCTTCGAGTGCATGAGCCAGCATTTCAAGTGAGGGAAACAGGAAGTGAACACAGCTGTTTTCCTACTGCGCAACCGTAAGCCGCACTTAACCTTGTGAATGGTCTTGCAGTCTTCTGGGACTTGTGATGTGTCCCAGAAGACTGCGGGGGAAGGAGGGGGACCGAACTTCCAACTCAGATTGCCGCTATGATCTGAGCTGGAAGTTGGAGCGGGTACATGTCAAAATCAGGTACCCACTCCCCCCCAAAAAGTGCCAAATGTGGCAGTGGAGGGTGCAAACAAGTGAAGCTTCCCCTTTTGGGTGAGTCTCCACTTTAAAATGTTTGAAAAGCCAAAACCTTTTCTTTTAAAGTTTTGGATATTGAAGAGAATTGTTAAGACTTATTTTTTTCTGTCTGTGACTGGCCAGGGAGATTTCTTTACAATTCCTGTCATAGAAACACAGCATAATATTCCCTAGAAAGTCATCACCAGAATAAGTTAACACATTGGAAAATTTCTCCCCACCTGTGCTACTGAGATCTCAAAATGTTTACAATTTTTTCTCAATTTCTGTCAATGTAACAGTAGCATTCATGAATCTCCCCAGTTGGAACAGTGATAAAAACTTGACAGGGGTTCTAGCCAACCCTACACTATCCAAAATAAACTTTTTTGCTTTCTGTCCACTTTGATTCAACCCCTTGCACATCTCGTCAAGAGTTATACAATCCCCATATGTGTTTGTTATTGAATTTGAAAAATTCATAATTTTCTTATGTTATGGGAATAATTTCCCAGGCCATCTCCAATGTCCCTCAAAATTTTTAGAACAGGTGAACAAATTAAGTCTTTTGTTGTCTACTCCCTTGCCAAATTTGGGGTAATTAAGGGATTATCCAGTATACTGTATATGCCATAGGTGATGCTGGGAGGGTCACTACTGTTTGTGTCCTATTTAGAGTAAGTAGCCTCATTCCTTGAACCCCTGCTTATACATGCCATCATATGCAACAACTTTCAGGGAACCATCCAAAAACATTTTTTCCAGGCACACTTGCATTGAGACCAAAATACCATCCTAGTGACAAGAGCTTCAGCAATGAAATAGCTATCCCGCTGAGGTGTTCAAGATGGCATAGAACCTCATATTTAATCCTTAGTGATTTATTCCCCCAATTAAAATTAATAAATAAAGCTTTTAATTTACCAAGAATGAGACAGAGGTCTTGAGGGCTTTGTAATTTGCAGCAACAAACAGAGTATTTACACAGTTGGAGAAAAATTATTCATTTAAAAAGGTGGTAATTTATACAAAATAAACTGCATAGGTGTTCATGTTAAGTTAACTATTAAAAATCATTACACCCAAAGGACCATACTTATAAAGCAGTAAATGTAAGCAAACATTCACTATTGGTGAAACAAACACTGTCATTTAAAGCGTAACTAAACTCTCTCAATAGACGTTAAAGGAGAACTACAGTGCCTTGAAAAAGTATTCATACCCCTTTAGATTTTCCACATTTTGTCATGTTGCAACCAAAAACATAAATGTATTTTTGGGGTTTTTATGTGATAGACCAACACAAAGTGGTGCATAATTGTGAAGTGGAAGGAAAATGATAAATGGTTTTCAATTTTTTTTTACAAATACATATGTGAAAAGTGCGGCGTGCATTTGTAGTCAACCCCCCTGCGTCAATACTTTGTAGAACCACCTTTCACTGCAATTACAGCTGCAAGTCTTTTTGAGGATGTCTCTACCAGCTTTGCACATCTAGAGAGTGACATTTTTGCCCATTCTTCTTTGCAAAATAGCTCAAGCTCTGTCAGATTGGATGGAGAGCGTCTGTGAATAGCAATTTTCAAGTCTTGCTACAGATTCTCAATTGGATTTAAGTAGGGAATTTGACTGGGCCATTCTAACACATGAATATGCTTTGATCTAAACCATTCCCTTGTAGCTCTGGCTGTATGTTTAGGGTCCTTGTCTTGCTGGAAGCTGAACTTCTGTCTCAGTCTCAAGTCTTGTTGCAGACTTTAACAGCTTTTCTTCTAAGATTGCCCTGTATTTGACTCCATCCAACTTTCCAGCAACTCTGACCAGTTACCCTGTCCCTGCTGAAGAAAAACATCCCCACAACATGCTGCTACCACCATGTTTCATGGTGGGGATGGTGTGTTCAGGGTGATGTTCAGTGTTAGTTTTCTGCCACACGGCGTTTTGCTTTTAGGCCAAAAAGTTCAATTTTGGTCTAATCTGACCAGAGCACCTTCTTTCACATGTTTGCTGTGTCACCCACATGGCTATTTGCAAACTGCAAACTGGACTTCTTATGGCTTTCTTTCAACAACGGCTTTCTTCTTTGCACTCTTCCATAAGGGCCAGATTTGTGGAGTGCAAGATTAATAGTTGTCCTGTGGACAGATTTTCCCACCTGAGCTGTGGATCTCTGCAGCTTCTCCAGAGTTACCATGGGCCTCTTGGCTGCTTCTCTGATTAATGCTCCACTTGCCCGGCCTGTCAGTTTAGGTGGACCGCCATGCCTTGGTAGGTCTTGGTATACTCTTTCCATTTTTGGATGATGAATTGAACAGTGTTCTGTGAGATGTTCAAAGCTTGGGATATTTTTTTATAACCTTAACCTGCTTTAAACTTCTCCACAACTTTATCCCTGACCTGTCTGGTGTGTTCCTTGGCCTTCATTGAGCTGTTGGTTCACTAAGGTTCTCTAACAAACCTCTGAGGGCTTCACGAAACAGCTGTATTTATACGGAGATTAAATTACACACAGGTGGACTCTATTTACTAATTAGGTGACTTCTGAAGGCAATTGGTTCCACTAGATTTCAGTTAGGGGTATCAGAGTAAAGGGGGATGAATACAAATGCACAAATGTAAAAAAAATTGAAAACCAAATATCATTTTCCTTCCGCTTCCAATTATGTGCCACTTTGTGTTGGTCTATCACATAAATTCCCAATAAAATACACGTTTTACGTTTTCTGTTATAACATGACAAAATGTGGAAAATTTCAAGGGGTATGAATACTTTTTCAAGGCACTGTATATGTGTATATATATATATATATATAGCGGTGTATGATCGCTCAGGTCTGGAACTGGTGGGGGACAGATGCAGCAACGGACCAATGCTGCATCCACCTAGGTGAGTATAATTTAGTTTTTTTTCACAAATTCCGAACCTTTCTTTTAACTATCCACTTGAAGACCAAGCCTTTTCTGACACTTTTTGTTTACAAGTTTAATCAGTATTTTTTGCTAGAAAATTACTTGTAACCCCCAAACATATATATATATATATATATATATATATATATATATATTATATTTAGCAGACATTTTTTAGCAGACAACCCAGGGAATAGAATGGTGATTGTTGCAATTTTTTATGATTAAAATTGTGCATGCTTGTGGACAAACTACGGTACTTAAAAATCTCCATAGGCGACACTTTAAAAATGTTTACAGGTTACCTGTTTAGAGTTACAGAGGAGGTCTAGCACTAGAATTATTGCTCTTGCTCTAATGTTTGCGGTGATACCTCACATGTGTGATGCGAACACCATTTACATATGCATGCACCACCTACGTATGTGTTCGCTTCTGTGCGCAAGTACGAAGGGATGGGGGGGTGTCCAAAAGACCCCAAATCTCTTCTAAAAGTGATTGTAAAGACAGAAGGTTTTTTATCTTAATGCATTCTATGCATTAAGGTAAAAAGTCTTCTGTGTACAGCAGCCCCCCTCAGCCCCCTAATACTTACCTGAGCCCCCTCTAGTTCCAGCGATGTTGCACAAGACACTCGGCTGGCCGGGACTCCCCTTCCCATTGGCTGAGACAGCAGCGCAGCACCATTGGCTCCCGTTTCTGTCAATAAAATCAGTCAGCCAATCAGGAGAGAAAGGGGGTAGGGCCGGGCTATGGCTCCCTGTCTGAATGGACACAGGGAGCTGTGACTCGGCTCAGGTGCCCCCATAGCAAGCTACAGGAGAATAGAACCAGGAGTGCCGAAGAGGGATCCAAGAAGAGGAGGAACCAGGCTGCTCTGTGCAAAACCATTACACAGGGCAGGTAAGTATACTATGTTTGTTATTTTTAAGGAAAGAAAAATAGACTTTGCAATCACTTTAACCTTTAAAAGCAAAAGATCAAAAACATTTTTTATTGATCTTTTGCTTTAAAAATAAATAAATGCTTACGTCCACCCTGGATGTCAGGACATCGCTCCCCTCCTCCAAGGCCATAGAGGTGATCAAAAAACAATCTAGTCTTTTATGGCCTCTGTGACCAGCCGACTGCACCATCAGATTGTTGACGATGGTAAGCCCGAAAAACACAGATGAGCCCTCCCGTAATTTCTGAAAGCGTTCCAGCGGCTCATGAGCCGCTTGGACTGCTTTCATGAGAAAGCCAGCCGCTGGCTGAAAAAATAATGCTGGGGTTATGACTGATAGCTTCTGCCATAACCCCAGTAAAACTATTGCAACCTCAACTCACAAATACGTATTGCGGTTGGCAAGTGGCTATTTTTAATCGTTATGCTGCTAGCATTTGTAAATAGATACAAAGGTTTTTTATATTTACTTATCTTAAACTTTTTTTTTTTACATTTTTTCAGTTGCTTCATGGTTTCTGGTCTAGGCCAAAATTATTTCATACATCCCAGGGTTCTTCATGAGCATTTTTTATCTAGCACATCCTCCTGCCTGCATGCCTGAGCTAAAGACAGATAAATTCCAGGAAGTAAATAATATATGAATCATCTGCCATTACTCAAGATGGCCATGGCTAGAAGTGCTGGGGGGTCAAAGTGATTTCTTATCAAAATAGGGCATTAAAACATGGATGGATGGGTGAGTTTGCTTTGCATATTAAAAAGATAATTAAATATTGTTGTTAGTTTGTGGTGCTCAGATACAGTTTAGTTCTGCTTTAAAACACATGCATCATGAATGGTTCATCTACAGTGAAAGTTTGGTGAATGTCAGGTTCAATGCTTTATAAATATGCCCCTAAAATATAAACCCAAACCTAAGAACCACATTTTAATATTATTGCAGCTTACCAGTCCTTATGTGAGGTGACTGCATTACTTTTCTTTTTGGGGGGCTAAGAACATTTTCAGCAAGTACAGAATGTGCTGATCTTGCTGGAAATGCAGTGTCCTTATCACTTCCTGTGAGAATAACTGGAAGCAAAAACAATGTTATCTTTCTTTGTAACCCAGTAATCCATCACCAGCCTGAGACTGGGGCATGATGGGGGTGAGGCAAAGGAAGGGGCTAGACATGTGCATTCGTTTTCGTCCGAATGCATTTTCGTCCGAATTTCAGGTATTTTCGTTATCGTTTTAACAAACGATAACGAAAGTGCAGAATCCGAAAAATGAAAGATCCGACATAAACAAATGCTTTATTTTCGTTTTCGTTGCTACAACAGTTCGATATAGATAGGAGATTCTACATGATGATGACAATAACAATCTGTGTCCATCAAACCTGTGGTCGAATGTGCCTAACCTTAGCTCTATTAGTCCAAGATTATTCTACATAGAGAGAAAAGATTCGACATAGAGAGAAAAGATTTGACGTAGGGGAGAAAAGATTTGACGTAGGGGAGAAAAGATTTGGCGTAGGGGAAAAAAGATAAATAAAAATAATGATGATGATGAATGTTATTGGCTGATTGTAACCAAAGAGGAGGAGCAGTAAAATAGCCTTAATAGTACATATGTACTTTGGCTTATGGTGTCTGTTGAAAGTTCTAAGAAGATTCGACGGAGCAGGTAAACTATACGGCGTCGTACAGTTTAGCTGCTCCGTCGAATCTTCTTTGAACATTCGACAGACACCATAAGCCTTCAATGACAGATTCAACCTTAATTTGGATTTTCGGACGAATGCAATTTTTAACGAAAAACGAAATGAATAAAAACGAATTTCGGAAGTAACTAAATAAATTTATTTTTCGGATGAAAACGAAATTCCGAAACGAAATATTTCAGTGTGCACATGTCTAGAAGGGGCTACTCTACCAGGAGAATGGCTAATTGGATAAAGTCTGTACTCAATTTTGCTGGTGCAAAGGAGGCATTAGGGGTTTTCTATTGCCCAATGTTCCTGTGAAATGAACCTGACACCAAAAAATTACTATCACTATGTGATTTTAACTAAGTTAAGAACACAATTGCACACATAAGGCACACAAGCATACATAAACAGCAGTTAAACTATACATATTAGATGTTGAAGTACACATAACAGTGAGAGGAATAGTTCTAGGGACATTATTAAAAAACTGTTGAGCTCTAAGGCTGGGTTCACACTTGTGCAAATTGGATGCGGGTTATCCCGCATCCAATTCACATGACAGGAGAATGTGACTGGCTCTAAATGGAGCTTGTCAGGGAGGGAGGAGCCTGATGATGGAGCGGGTCAGGAGCTGCTGCTGAGCTTGGGAAAGCCCCCATCCGTATGCGGATAGCGGCGCAAGAAGCCCCGCATCCCCCCTATTCCCCCCAGTCCCCCGGTGCCTGATCAACCCCCCATGTCTCGTGGCGTTGGAGAACAGCTGCGAGGGGTGGGCTGTGAGTGGCAGCGTCGAGCAGCGAGGTGGCAAGAGCAGGGAGCGCCGCCAATCAGCTGGAATGCTGGATGTGGAAGTGAGAGAGAGATCGAGTGTGCAGCGAGACCCAGAGACCAGAGAAGGGGAAGAGTGAGAGAAACGCTGAGGGAGAGAGGGAGGAGAGGGAAAAAAACCAAACCTGCAGCTCATAGAGACAGCAATAGAGGAGCGACAGTCTCTACCTTAAACCAGAGGGGGGTTCAATGGCCTTGGGAAGGGTCTGACCACCAATCTCACCCTCCGGATAACAGCCAGCAGCTCCCAGCCCAGATCCTGAGCCTAGTACCACTTCAATTACAGAGAGGAGGCAGCAGACGGTCCACCAGAAGAAACAGCTTGAGTGGGACAGAGATCCCTGAATTTGGCACCAGCAAGACTCCAGCTGCAGAGGGGGTGAGTCAAGTTTGTTATTATAAAGTTACCGTTGGACTGTAATCTACCCCTGAAGATATGCTGGGTCCCTGATAATAAGCAGTCTGTGAGAGAGACTGGCTTATAGAAGAGACTGTATGAGACTGTGAGAGGGGTCTTACTTACTTGCTTACTTACTTGCCTATTTACTTACAAAGTCCTGCTCTTGGCTGCCCCCCTTCCCACATCCTCTACATAGCACTAAATACCTCTATATACCTCCTACATATAAGAAGGGGGCTTCGGGTTCGGTTGGACTGTAAGACCTGGCAAAGAGTCAGGAGTTAGGCCACAGTAAAGTTACAATTGTCTCCTATTATTCTTGTTGGAAATGTAAACTGTTGGAACTGTAAAAGCACCCCTAAAAGACATAAAAGACATACCCTTAAAGACATACACAGGCAACAACAAGAAACAGCCTGTAAGAAAGGCTGACTAGAAGGAGTGTTTTTGCTGAAACCAAAATATACATCTAAGGTTATAAGCAAGATACAATCTGTGAGAGAGATTGACCAGAAGGAGGGGCCCCGAGAGGTGTGAAGGGGGCTACGGAGGCTTGGAAATTGCAGAATATCTTAAACAATCTCAAATACCTCATACATAAAACAGCACTATGAGGGGTAAGCCAGCGAGAGGGGTGGGGCGAACCCCAAAGTAAATGTAAGCCCAGGAACAATTAAGAAGTACATGACACAAGAAGCAGGCAAGGAAAGTCCAGGCAAACAAGCAGGGGCTGCTAAAATTGGACATAGCAGACTGGAGTAGACAGCTCAATGATAATAAATGAAGAGCAAGAGAATGACTCAGAATTAAGAGCAAAAAGTCAACTCCCAACTAAGGGCGAATTAGTAGAAATGTTCTCCAGACTGGAACTATCCTTAAAAGTGGAAATGGCAACCTTACATGGAGACCTGAATCAGATCCTAAAAAGAGTGGAAGAAACAGAGGAAAAACTGAATAAAAAAGAGGAAGAAATGAAAGAACTTAGGGAACAAATGGAGGGGTTGCAGCGAGAGCAGAGACATATGAGGTATAAAATAGAAGATCAGGAAAATCACAAACCGAAGGAAAAAATTAAGAATTCAGGGCCTACCTGAAACACAGGGAGAAGTCTTACAAGACAAAATGGACAAAGTATTTGGTCCATTGTTGGGAAGATCAATGACAGAAAAAATCATGTTCGAAAGAGTAAACAGAATATGAAAACTAGTGGACATGGCAGGAGAAGTCCCAAGAGACGTGATTGCGAGATTCCATAATTACAAAGATAAAGAACAGATAAGGGAAGGCCTTAAAACTAATCACCCCATAAAACATGAGAAACAGCACT
Source organism: Lithobates septentrionalis (assembly GCA_037952835.1). Lineage (NCBI taxonomy): Eukaryota > Metazoa > Chordata > Amphibia > Anura > Ranidae > Lithobates > Lithobates septentrionalis. Next base: position 7,180,836 of record JBBDGP010001277.1, on the reverse strand, counting down.
ACAGGTCTTTCCAGATCTGGCATCAGAAACATTAGTGAGGACAAGAGTATTCAAAACCCTTACTAGAACAAATGAAGAATCACAGGATACAGTATTCATGGGGGTTTCCGGCCTGTTTAACATGGCGTAAGGATGGTCGTTCAGCAACTTTAAGGTTTCCAGAAGAAACGGACAAATTCTGTAAAAGACCCCCGGTTGGTGGGAGGATTTTAAAAAAATCCAACCGACAAGACCCAAATGTTGCCAACATCCCAAATTGAATAGTATTATAAAAGAAGTATCCCCCAGAGAGATACTAGGGACTTTAAGTGCCGGTTCACACAGGGGTGACTTGTCAGGCGACCTAGCCGCCTGACAAGTCGCCTCCCGTTCTGTACAATGGAACCGTTCTAATAGTAGCGACGCAAGTCGCTCCGACTTAGAAAAAGGTTCCTGTACTTCTTTTGGGGCGACTTGAGGCGACTTGCATAGACTTTTATACAGAAGTCGTTTTGCAAGTCGCCGTGGATGTCGTGTGCAGGTCGCCTCGGTGAGGCGACCTGCAAGTCGTGCCGCCCCTAGTGTGAACCGAGCCTAAAGGCAACTGATCAACAATAAATGAAAAAAAAACTGAAATGTATTAAGATTAAATATGTGGAGCATACAACACCTACAAGGAATTACATATATAGCATAGACTGAATTATATAACAAATATAAAAATGCAAATCCTTCAATATTACGCCCGTTTCTGGACCTGTGTAGAGTCCATTCTTCAGGGGCATTTCATACGAGGTAATGCTGTTATATTGATATTCTATAATGAAACAAAGTCACACATAAGATTCATATTCAAGGTTACAGGAAATGAGCATCGTTGAAGCCAGGTAAAAACAAACATACCAATCAAGTGGAGAGAATGCAAAGAAGACCTACCACAAAGAGTGTGGCCAAATTGGAAACAAACACGGCTACTGCAGAAAGGTAAGGTTGGTTGCAAAACCTGAAAAAGATTGTAAGTCCTCCAAGGGAAGAGGAGGAGACATTGAAGAGATGATAAGCGGAAAAAAAATGCTGTTGGACCCACACTGAAGACCCAAAAGGTACTGCTGTGTAATGGTGAAAAGAAAAAGAAAAACGGGATGGGGGGGCTGGGTGGGCTTGGGAACACCTGCAAGCATAGGGGGTAGTGGCTCTGATCAGAGTGCTAACTCAGAGCTCAACCTCAAGGGGAGAGAATCGCAAGGTAGGAGGGAGTGGAAGGCCTTGGATCTTTGGTGAAGACATGACCAAAATTCCCCAAAAGGAAGGGGGGAGGTGGGAAAGGGAGGGGAGAAAGAAAAAGAACCTCTCAGAATCAAACAAAGGAAAGCCGTGAAGCTGTTGATTCCTCTTGGCTCACTGAACCCCCACCAAAATGAGAATCCTCAGTAAGTGGTTATAACTACACCGACCTAGGTGTCGGGAGGAGCAAAGGAGACAGAATCAGGAGAAGGGAGCTCAGCAAGCAAAGATGACAACAGTGAACTTTCTGACGTACAATGTGTGTGGGTTAACCACTTGCTTACTGGGCACTTAAACCCCCCTCCTGCCCAGACCAATTTTCAGCTTTCAGCGCTGACGCATTTTGAATGACAATTGCGTGGTCATACAACACTGTACCCAAATGAAATTTTTTATCATTTTTTTCCCACAAATAGAGCTTTCTTTTGGTGGTATTTAATCACAGCTGGTATTTTTATTTTTTGCTAAACAAACAAAAAAAGATGGAAAATTTTGAAAAAAAAAATCATGTTTCATAGTTTGTTATAAAATTTTGCAAACGGGTAATTTTTCTCCTTCATTGATATGCGCTGATGAGTCAGCACTGGTGGGCACTGATAGGCTGTAATGATGGGCATGGATAGGCACAGTTAAGGTGGCACTGATAGGCACAGTTAAGGTGGCACTGATAGGCACAGATAAGGCGGCACTGATGGCCACTGATGGGTGGCACTGATGGGTGGCATTGATGGGTGGCACGGATCAGCACTGATAGGTACCACTGATAGGTGGCACTGATGGGCGGCACTGATAGGCACTGATGGGTGACACGGATGGGCGGTACTGATGGGCACTTATGGGCACTGGTAGGTGACACTGATGGGCACTGATAGGTGGCACTGATGTGCAGCACTGTTGTTGAGGCACTGATTGTGGGCACTGATGGGTGGCACTGTGGGCACTGATGGGTGGCACTGTGGGCACTGATGGGTGGCACTGTGGGCCCTGATAGGTGGCGCTGGTGGGCACTGGTAGACAGCACTGCTGCCTATTGCTAGGTGTCACTGGCAGGGGGTACAGGTAGGCACTGGTGATCTGGCGGCAGATCTCCGTGATCGGGACTGATGTCCCTCTCACGGCCGCCGGTAATCGGCTTTTTTTCCTCCTCACGCTGTAAGCGCGAGGAGCAAAAATAGCCGATTACCGGCTCTGTTAACATCACATGATCAGCTGTCATTTGCTGACAGCTGATTACGTGTTAAGGGGTCGGGATCGACCCCTTACTCTGATCTGTGATCAGGCGAGTCTCATAGACTCGCTGATCACAGAGCGTGCCGCGCGCACCCTGCAGGGGGGAGCGGAGGCCGCTCGTGCACGGGATGACGTTAATGGACATAGTCCCGGCAAAGCAGGTCCCCGCTGTAGCCGTTATTCAGCTATAGCGCAGATCTCAAGTGGTTAAACACATATACAAAAATAAATAATATATTAAGAGAAATTAACCAACTCTCCGGAGAGGTAGTCTTCCTGCAGGATACCCATATCATCCATGAAACAACCGTAAAACTAAACTTAACCACTAGACATCCGCGCTATGGCCGAATGACGGCCACAGCGCGGATCTACATTCCCGGGAGGCCGTCATATGACGGCCTCCCCTGTGCATGCTCCCTGCGCGCGCCCTGCAGGGCGCGCGCCCGGCGCGCTGTGATCACCGAGTCACTGAGACTCGGCTGATCACCGATCTGAGTAAGGGGCCGGTCCCGGCCCCTTACCATGTGATCAGCTGTCAGCCAATGACAGCTGATCACATGATGTAAACAGGAAGATCGGTAATCTTTTTTTTTTTTACTCGCGCTGACAGCGCGAGTAGAGAAAAAAGCCGATCACCGGCTCAGATGTCAGGGACATCGGTCCCGAAGTGGAAGCACAACACATTCCTCATCAGTGCCACCAAAAAGTGCCACCTAACAGTGCCCACAGTGCCACCTAACAGTGCCCACAGTGCCACCTAACAGTGCCCACAGTGCCACCTATCAATGCCAACAAGTGCCACCTATCAATGCCCACAAGTGCCACCTACCAATGCCCACCTGTAGTGCCAATCAGTGCCACCTGTCAGTGCTGCCCATCACTGCCACCCATCAGTGCCCATCACTGCCACCCATCAGTGCCCATCACTGCCACCTATCAGTGCCCATCACTGCCGCCTCATCAACGTACATCAATGAAGGAGAAAAATTACGCGTTAAAATTTTTTTATAACAAAATATAAAAAAAAATTTTTTTTTTTTTTAAAAATTCAGGTTTTTACATTTTTTTAACAAAAAGTAAAAACCGCAGAGGTGATCAAATACCACCAAAAGAAAGCTCTATTTGTGGGAAAAAAATGATAAAAATTTCATTTGGGTACAGCGTTGTACGACCGCGCAATTGTCATTCAAAATGCGTTAGCGCTGAAAGCTAAAAATTGGTCTGGATAGGAGGGGGGTTTAAGTGCCCGGTAAGCAAGTGGTTAAAGGATTTCCCAAAATGTTTTCCCAAAATGACTCCACAACAAAATGGGCAAAAGGAGTAGTCATCGGTTTTGCCAGGGGGTAAGGTTTACCTTAGAGGGGAGGTTGGCGGACCCTGAAGGGCATTATTTGTTCCTGAGGGGAAGACTAAACGAGTTGGACTGCACCCTGGCAAACATCTATTGCCCATATAAGAACCCAATAAAATACTTAAAAGCGGTTATGGAGAAATTGTGTTTATGGAGTTTAAGAAAGGCAAATTAATAATGGCAGGTGATTTCAATTTCACTATGAATCCTGAGATTGATAGTACGTCCCGGGTACAGGGGACTGGGAATGCTTAACTGAGGATACTAAAAAAGAAATTGCATCAGAACCAGCTGATGGATGTATGGAGGATACAGCATGCTAAAATATGAGACTATAAATTCCACTCCCCTGTACACGGGACTTGTTCAAGAATTGATTATTTCCTGATAGAACATATGCTACTGGAGTCGGTGATCAGTACAAAAATAGAAGTTACATCCTTCTCAGACCATGCCCCGGTGACTATGAAAATTAAGATATGCTGGGCCAAAATAGGGCAAATCTATGGAGATTAAATAAAGAACTAATCCAGGGAAAAGAAGCAGAAGGTAGGATAAAAAAAGAGTTAGAGCATTACTTTAAATCTAATGATACTGGAGAAGTATCAGTGGCAACACTGTGGGAGGCCCATGAGGCCTATATAAGAGGAATCCTTATAGCAATGGGAGGGGGGAGAAAAGGCGAGAGTAAGAAAAAAAAGAAGCACTAACGAAGGAAATCTATGATTTAGAACAGGAGCAAAAAAAATAAGGAGATAAAGAAGTATACCACCCTAAAAAGAGATGAATTAAAAGAACTAATAGAACAGATAACCTGTAAGATCTTTAACAGGATTAAGAGAGAAAGGTATCTAGGGGGGGACAAGACGGGGAAGTACCTGGCCAGAAAACTAAAAAAGAAAAAAAGAAAATTATATAGAGAAAATCCAAAGTAGCACTGGGGAAATTATATTTACAACAAAGGAGATAGCAGGGGTATTTCAAAAATACTATGGAGAACTGTACTCAATAAAACAGAAAGAGACTCCAGAGCGTGAAACGGAGAGGGTAGAGAAAATGAAAACCTTTCTGAGGGAAGTAAGCCTAAATAAAATCCCAGAAGACAGACTAAGCGCCCTAGAAGGACCTATAACAGAAGAAGAGATAGGCCGGATCTTAAAAGAAACAGCCTCAGGAAAAAATCCTGGCCCAGATGGGCTGATGACATTTTACTATAAGAAGCTTAAGGGAATATTAATCCCCAGACTATGCACCTACATGAACGGGATAGGAACAAGATGGGAGATGAGAAGGGACACTCTAGCAGCTGTCATTACCATCATTCCAAAGGAAGGGAAAGGCGCGACCCTATGTTCAAGTTACAGACCTATCTCGCTGCTAAACATAGATACAAAACTATTTACTAAAGTATTAGCTAGTAGGATGAAAGTGGTAATGAACGACCTTGTACATGCGGACCAGTTCAAATTGATCTCTGGAAGGGAAGGGAGAGATAACGCGGTTAGAACACTTTTACTAGTGAAGGAAATCAAAAAAAGTAGGTCCCCAGGGCTACTTCTCTCAATAGACGCAGAGAAAGCGTTTGATAGGGTAGACTGGGGATTCATGATGAAGACATTAGAGGTGTAATAGGAGTAGGCCCAATGATGACCAACTGAATTGAAGCACTGTATAATTATCCAACAGCTAGGGTAAAGGTTAATGGAACAGTATCTATGCCCCTTGAGATGCATAACAGAACAATACAGGGCTGTCCCCTGTATTGTTTGTTCTGTCGTTGGAACCGCTTTCGGCAGGGATCAGACAGAAGACAGATATAGGGGGGATTACGATAGGGGGTGAAGAGCATAAATTAGCGGCATACGTCGATGATATATTGCTCTATGTCACCAAACCTAGACTAACCCTGCCCAATCTAATGAAGCTACTAATAGCCTATGGAGAGATATTAAACTTTAAGATGAACCCCTCTTAATCAGATCAGAGATTCTTAATATCAATGTTAGGAAACAGGATGTGCAGATATTCCAACAAGAGTTCCCATTTATATGGAGAGAAAAGGAACTAAAATATTTAGGAGTAAAAATAACACCATCTGGGGGAGTGGCTTGGTGAGAGACCGGGATGGACGTGCACTAGAGGAGCTCTGTGAATGACACAGCCTACAGCCAGACACCCTGCTCGCACCGACCTGGAAATGGGCAAACTGCTCCATCAGACACCCCACTCCAGATTCCGCCGTGGTTCCGTGGCCTCATCCGGCGCCAGAAGAATCTCTGACCTGCTCAAAGGGCCAGCAGCACGAGGCAACGTGGCAGGCCCCAAGATGGTGCTGGCTCAACATGAGGAGGAGGACTTCAGTGAAGATTCGTAGTCGGCGATGGAGGAAACAGGTAGGGGCGGAACTCTCTCCAAAAAACCCCTAACATACGCTGACATGTCTGGGTTCCCTCCGGAGATCAAGTGAGAAGTCAACATTTTCAGTTGCCATTACAGACCTAAAGTCTTATGCCCTGTACACACGACCGGCTTTGCCGTCGGAATAAACTCTGAAGGTTTTTCTGACGGAATTCTGATGGAATTACGTTCAAGCTGTCTTGCATACACACGGTCACAGCAAATTCCGACCGTCAAGAATGGGGTGACGTACAACACGTACGACGGGACAACACGTACGACGTCTCGTACTTGGTTCAGAGTAGGGATGAGCCGAACACCCCCCTGTTCGGTTCGCACCAGAACATGCGAACAGGAAAAAAGTTCGTTCGAACACGCGAACACCGTTAAAGTCTATGGGACACGAACATGAATAATCAAAAGTGCTAATTTTAAAGGCTAATATGCAAGTTATTGTCATAAAAAGTGTTTGGGGACCTGGGTCCTGCCCCAGGGGACATGGATCAATGCAAAAAAAGTTTTAAAAACGACCGTTTTTTCAGGAGCAGTGATTTTAATAATGCTTAAAGTCAAACAATAAAAGTGTAATATCCCTTTAAATTTTGTACCTGGGGGGTGTCTAAAGTATGTCTGTAAAGGGGCGCATGTTTCCTGTGTTTAGAACAGCCTGACAGCAAAATGACATTTTGAAGGAAAAAACCCATTTAAAACTACCCGCGGCTATTGCATTGCCGACAATACACATAGAAGTTCATTGATAAAAACGGCATGGGAATTCCCCAAAGGGGAACCCCGAACCAAAATTTTTTTAAAAAAATGACGTGGGAGTCCCCCTAAATTCCATACCAGGCCCTTCAGGACTGGTATGGATATTAAGGGGAACCCCGGCCAAAATTTAAAAAAAAAATGACGTGGAGTTCCCCCTAAATTCCATACCAGACCCTTCAGGTCTGGTATGGATTTTAAGGGGAACCCCGCGCCAAAAAAAAAAAAACGGCGTGGGGCCCCCCCAAAAATCCATACCAGACCCTTATCCGAGCACGCAACCTGGCAGGCCGCAGGAAAAGAGTGGGGGACGAGAGTGCGGCCCCCCCTCCTGAACCGTACCAGGCCACATGCCCTCAACATTTGGAGGGTGCTTTGGGGTAGCCCCCCAAAACACATTGTCCCCATGTTGATGAGGACAAGGGCCTCATCCCCACAACCCTGGCCGGTGGTTGTGGGGGTCTGCGGGCGGGGGGCTTATCGGAATCTGGAAGCCCCCTTTAACAAGGGGACCCCCAGATCCCAGCCCCCCCCCTGTGTGAAATGGTAAGGGGGTACTTACCCCTACCATTTCACTAAAAAACTATCAAAAATGTTAAAAATGACGAGACAGTTTTTGACAATTCCTTTATTTAAATGCTTCTTCTTTCTTCTATCTTCCTTCATCTTCTGGTTCTTCTGGCTCTTCTGGTTCTTCCTCCGGCGTTCTCGTCCAGCATCTCCTCCGCGGCGTCTTCTATCTTCTTCTCCTCGGGCCGCTCCGCACCCATGGCATGGGGGGGAGGCTCCCGCTCTTCTCTTCTTCTTTTCTTCTCTTCTTCATTTTCTTCTCCGGGCCGCTCCGCACCCATGCTGGCATGGAGGGAGGCTCCCGCTGTGTGACGGCGCTCCTCGTCTGACAGTTCTTAAATAATGGGGGGCGGGGCCACCCGGTGACCCCGCCCCCCTCTGACGCACGGTGACTTGATGGGACTTCCCTGTGACGTCACAGGGAAGTCCCGTCATGTCCCGTGCGTCAGAGGGGGGCGGGGTCACCGGGTGGCCCTGTCCCCCGTTATTTAATAACTGTCAGACAAGGAGCGCCGTCACACAGCGGGAGCCTCCCTCCATGCCAGCATGCTTGTGGAGCGGCCCGGAGAAGAAAATGAAGAAGAGAAGAAAAGAAGAAGAGAAGAGCGGGAGCCTACCCCCCATGCCATGGGTGCGGAGCGGCCCGAGGAGAAGAAGATAGAAGATGCCGCGGAGGAGATGCTGGACGAGAACGCCGGAGGAAGAACCAGAAGAGCCAGATGAACCAGAAGAACCAGAAGATGAAGGAAGATAGAAGAAAGAAGAAGCATTTAAATAAAGGAATTGTCAAAAACTGTCTCTTGTCATTTTTAACATTTTTGACAGTTTTTTAGTGAAATGGTAGGGGTAAGTACCCCCTTACCATTTCACACAGGGGGGGGCCGGGATCTGGGGGTCCCCATGTTAAAGGGGGCTTCCAGATTCCGATAAGCCCCCCGCCTGCAGACCCCCACAACCACCGGCCAGGGTTGTGGGGATGAGGCCCTTGTCCTCATCAACATGGGGACAAGGTGTTTTGGGGGGCTACCCCAAAGCACCCTCCCAATGTTGAGGGCATGTGGCCTGGTACGGTTCAGGAGGGGGGGCGCTCTCTCATCCCCCCCTCTTTTCCTGCGGCCTGCCAGGTTGTGTGCTCTGATAAGGGTCTGGTATGGATTGTTGGGGGGACCCCATGCCGGTTTTTTTTTTTTTGTTTGGTGCGGGGTTTCCCTTAAAATCCATACCAGACCTGAAGGGTCTGGTATGGAATTTAGGGGGAACCCCACGTCATTTTTTTTAAAAAATTTTGGCCGGGGTTCTCCTTAATATCCATACCAGACCTGAAGGGCCTGGAATTTAGGGGGAACCCCACGTCATTTTTTTTTTTTTTAATTTTGGTTCGGGGTTCCCCTTTGGGGAATTCCCATGCCGTTTTTATCAATGAACTTCTATGTGTATTGTCGGCAATGCAATAGCCGCGGGTAGTTTTAAATGGGTTTTTCCTTCAAAATGTAATTTTGCTGTCAGACTGTTCTAAACACAGGAAACATGCGCCCCTTTACAGGCATACTATAGACACCCCCCAGGTACGAAATTTAAAGGGATATTACACTTTTATTGTTTGACTTTAAGCATTATTAAAATCACTGCTCCTGAAAAAACGGACGTTTTTAAAACTTTTTTTTTGCATTGATCCATGTCCCCTGGGGCAGGATCCAGGTCCCCAAACACTTTTTATGACAATAACTTGCATATTAGCCTTTAAAGTTAGCACTTTTGATTTCTCCCATAGACTTTTAAAGGGTGTTCCGCGGCATTCGAATTTGCCGCGAACACCCCAAATTGTTCGCTGTTCGGCGAACTTGCGAACAGCCAATGTTCGAGTCGAACATGAGTTCGACTCAAACTCGAAGCTCATCCCTAGTTCAGAGCATGCATCATTTTTGGTACATTGGAACAGCATACAGACGAGCGGTTTTCCCGATAGGAATTTGTTCCGTTGGAAAAATATAGAACATGTTCTCTATCTAAGTCTGCCTGAATTTTCAACGTTAAAAGTCCGATAGGGCATACAAACGGTCGAAATATACGATGAAAAGCTCCCGTCTGACTTTTTCTGTCGGAAATTTCGACCGTGTGTACGGGGCATAACTTGCTGGTCTTCACTGAAAAGATGGCGACAGTGGAAGCCACAGGCAGACACAGGGACAGAGCTTTGCATAGACTGGAGAAGGTTGCGGATTTCCAGGTAACTAATTTCATAGAAATGAATAGACACTTGGAGGATTTAGACAACAGAGAGCGCAGGAATAATATAAGGGTGAGGGGGATACCATAGACTGTGGACCCGGACCAGATCATCCCTGCACTACAGAGAGTGTTCAATACCTTACTGGAATGGCAGGATGATGCAGATCTAGAATTTGTAAGGGCTCACAGAGCCCTCAGAGCCAGAGGCCAAGACACTGCTCCCCCAAGGGACATTATTTGTTGCCTGAAGAGCTACCCACTTAAGGAAGACATTATGAGAAAGTCATGCAGGAACGAACACATTGTCTTTAATGGCATTGGTGAACACATTATGCTCTTCCAAGACCTTTCCCAAATTACCTTAATGAACAGCAGAGAACTGTACCCACCTTGGAAAAACTCAGAGAGCATGATCTGCGATACACATGGCGCTTTTTGTTCGCTCTGATGGTGACCCATGCAGGGAAACAACACACTCTACGCTCCCCCACTGACCTGCCAGAATTCTGTGAGAGCCTGGGCTTGGAATTAGTAGGATTTCCAGAATGGTACCAAGAATTCACCCTACCGCCCCCTACCAGAAGGCCCCCTAACTTTCCCTCATCCTCGCCGGAGAAGCAGCAATCCAGACAGATGAAACATGTCCACGGAGGTGGCCAGCACATGGGGATCCCAAACTCGTGCCATACCCCTTCCAGGTCCCACGCAGCTGAGTAAATGTACATTTTTGCACACCCAGATTCTACACCTTCAACACCCACCATTTACATCAGAACCTACTAATTACACTTTCCCGGAATTAGCCCTTTCCTTCTCCTGCTTTGCCACACCATTGCCTTGAGGGTGACCTGGCCTTGGTGCCTTGGCCCGTTTGAAGGAACAATTGGCCCACTCAGCCCGGGGCCTTGTCTGGACACACAGCCTGACTTCAGGCCAATGATCACTATGGAGCATTCTCAACACACTGAAGCAGGCCAGATGGTGTGGATCCAGTGCCTGACACAATTAATACTACCTTTGCCTCACCTGTGATGCCACACGGTTGTGACCGTGGAGGACAATGGGTCCAGGAACTTTACTTGGTTTAACGTGATTGCTCCCCGCACCATACCCTGTGGACGCCAGAAACTTAAGGGGCTAATGTACAAAAAATAATACCATCTGAAGAGACAATATATCAAGCTAATTTTATCCCGCTTCTGAATGAAATAAAAATGGAGATTATTAAAACAGTACACCTGTCATGTTAGGAAGGATAAATATCTTTAAAATGCCAATTCTTCCAATCCCCCTCCCACAAGCATATTTCAGTACACTAAAAATATTACTACTTAGGTTTATATGGCAGAAAAAGAAGCCGAGAATAAGCCTCTCGGTATTGAATAAAGATAAAAAGCAGGGGGGGCTGGGGTTGCCGGGTCTCAAAAATTATTACAATGCAATACTATTATCACGGATGCTAGAATGGGTAAAAATGAATAAGGAAAAAAGATGGGTTAAATTGGAAAACACGTTTATGTATCATTGGGGAAATAATATGGATACCACCTATATAGAGAGTATAGAGAAATTAGTGAAAATACACATGTAATAACAAAGAAAATATTGGCAATTTGGGATTTGATGCACATAAAGGAAAAATGGGAATGGGAAAAAAAACTATTTTTTTTCCATCGGGGAAGGGGAGATTGTTTGGGGAATAGATCAAAAAAGAAAATACACAATTAAAAGACATCACGGTGAAATAAAGAAGACCTAATTGTAATTGATTAATGGCGGTACTCCCAGCTGAAACACTTTGTTACATCACTGCCCCAACCAATAAAATCTGAGGAGGACCTACAGCCGTTTGAGCGGCTATGTATGGCAGCAGGAACAAATAGGGGATCTCAAGGATCTATAAAGTGCTTGTGGGATTGAAGGGGCCGGAAATACTGCCATTCATAATAAAGTGGGAAGAAGAATAGGGTAAGGGAGAGAAAGACTAAGATTTGGGGAAAATTTTTAAGATGACACATACCACGGCAATTGATAGCAACACCATAGAATTGAACTACAAATGCTTAGCACATTGGTATATCACACCTGATAAGGCACATAAATGTCTAAAGGAGGCCTCACGATTAAGCTGGTGGGGATGTGAGGAAGTGGGGACGATGGCCCACATATGGTGGAAGCGTCCAAAAATTAAAAACTACTGGAGAGAGAGTTGTTGAAGGTAATCAAGGAGATTACCAATATAGAGATACCAGAGGAACCATGGAGGTGTCTGTTTCATGAGGTGAGAATGCCAATTAAACAATACACAAGAACATTGGCTCCCCATCTAATGAACACACCCAAAAGTCTAATACCCTGACAGTGGCAGGAGATAGAAAGCCCTATGATGGGGAGTTGGTGTAAGAAAGTGGATGAGATTTATAATATGGAATATCTTAGGTTCTGTGGAGAGGAGCGAAAGGAAGGATTGGAAAGTAAGTGGAAGGTTTGGAGAGAGTTTAAGCAGACAAGGAGATATGTAGTACTAAAGGGAATAGAAGAAGGGGAGAGGATGGGAGTCACGGCAGAAGTCATGTAATAAAAATAATTTAAAAAAAAGAGAGAAAAGTGGGAAGAGAAGGGGGAGGAGGGAGGGGGAGAGGGGGTATAATGGGCAAATTGTGTAGGTGTTTGAAAAGTTCTTTGTTTTATTGCTTAGATATACAGTTGTTATAAAGAAAATTAATAAAGAAATTGAAATAAATAAATAAATAAATGGAGCCTCTTCACACATCTCCAGGGCAGCCGTGGAGCACACAGCAGAAGGGTCCTGTGTGTCTCTTGGCTCCATTTCAGGTCCGAATTCAGGCAAAAAATTTGAACCTAATTCAGACCTGAAACAGTAAACACCAGACCCCCTGCATAGTGTGAACCCAGCCCTAATGTCTTAAATGCATCTCCTATTGAAAATTTGAGGTATGCTTTTTTTGCTGCCACTTTGCAGTTGCACACAATTTTAGGTCTTGACATGTTTGCCATCCATTTATTTGATTTAAAGTGATTTTAATGCACATTTTTAAAAAATAACAAACATGTTATACTTACCTGCTCTGTGCAATGGTTTTGCACAGAGTATCCCCGATCCTCATCTTCTCGGGTCCCCCGCTGGTGCTCCTGGCCATTGCTTAGTGCCGAGTGCCCCCACAGCAAGCAGCTTGCTATAGGGGCACCCAAGCAGGCTTACTCCCAAGCTACTGCTCTATGTGTCTATTCACACATAGCTGTGGCTCACCCCCTGCCCTCCGCTCTTTCCTTGTTGGCTCACTGGCTGTACCTGATAGTAGCGGGGGGGCAATGGCTCCTGCTGCTGTCTGAGGAGGGAGAGACCCGGGACAGTCGAGGCTCTCATGCACATCGATGGATCGAGATGTGGCTCAGGTAGGTATTGGGGGGACTGGAGGCTGCTACTGCACACAGAATGCATGAAGGTAAAAAAATGAGCATTTACAACCACTTTAAGTCTTTTATATTTCACAGAAAATTTGAAGATTTTATTGTGTTTGTGTACAGTAAAATTTATGTAAATGCATTTGTGTACTGAAAATATACATTTGATAAAAAGTTGCACTAATATTGTGTGACATAAACAATTGCAACTACCATAATTTCATTGTATGTGGTCTTTGGTTTCAGAAAACATAAAATGTTTTGGAGTTTTGATTTTGTTTTAATGTAAAAAGAATGTGCATTTTTAGCATGTGCATGAAAAAAGACTGTTGGCTCTAACAGCAAAAGGGTTAAATTGCACCTTACATGCAAACATGGTTGATTAAAACTTGCATAATCACACACTCTTAAAGGAGTTGTAAACCCTCACAGTTTTCACGTTAATGCATTCAATGCATTAAGGTGAAAAACCTGTTGTGCTGTAGCAGCCCCCCAGAGCCCCCCTTTTTCTTACCTGAGCCCGATCGTTCCAGCAACGGGGACAAGCACAGCAGCTCCAGCCACTGTCTCGGGTCCTCATTGGATAAATTGATAGCAGCGGGAGCAGTTGCCACCCCAAAGAAACTTGTCCCTATGTTGATGAGGACAAGGGCCTCTTCTCGACAACCCTTGCCAGGTGGTTTTCGGGGTCTGTGGGTGGGGACTTATCGTGATCTGGATGCCCCCTTTAGCAAGGGGCCCCCTAGATCATGGTCCCCCACCCTAGGTGAATGAGTATGGGGTACATCGTACCCCTCCCCATTCACCAAAATAAAAAAAGTGTCAAAAATAAACACACTACACAGGTTTTTAAAGTATTTTATTAAGGCAGCTCCCTCTTCTGGCGACATGTTCTCTTCTCTTCTCTGTTTAGCCAAGATACCTAATAATTTGGGGTGTACACACCAAAATGCTAGAGTGCAATTCGCCAAATGAGGAAACTATTTAGATTGACCTGTGTGTCCCCAAGGAAAGACATTGGTAGGGTTTTACCCTCACTTCCTGTTTGGCTATGTGACAGAAAGTTAGGGCAATTTATAGAAAAGATACACAAAGCCCAACCTAAAAAAGACAAGCAGGGGTTCTAACACTCACTTGGTTTCCCTCAAATGCTCACAATTAGAATAGGATTGTTTTGAGCTAGAATTTTGCTCAGTGCTCTAAATCAGTGCTTCTCAACCCTGTCCTCCAGTACACACACACACACGCACGGGCGCGCACACAAACACACACACACACACATTTTTCAAGGCAAGGTAAAGAATGCTGCTCATTGATCTGCAAGCTTATTGGTTTGTGTGCTAATGAGGCAATTGAAAATACATGCACAGTCCATGAAAGACACCAAATTCAAGTTCACCTAATGTAGAGAAAGAACTTCAAAGTGGGTACACCTGTTAAGGATGTCCTTAAATTACTAACCCCAAAAAACACACTTTCTGAGCATGCCCAGAAAAATCCAAGTGCTGTTCAAAGACTAAAACACCAAAAAAAACAAAGTTCCTGAGCATGCCAACACAAATGCATTTCACACACCAAAAGCCACAGCAAAAAAACAAAGTCCCTGAGCATGCTTATAACAACCCAAATGCAGCTAGCACAAAATAAGCCACCCCCGTCCAAAATTAAGCACATCATCCAGCATGCTACAAAATTACAGATGGGACAAACACCCCCCGGTCCAGGGGGGCAAACAAGGAGCCTAACATGGGCAAAAGTTATACAACAAATACCATTGCAATCTATGGGAACTGACTTGTTAATTTTTCGAGTCCCCACTTGGCTGGCTTATATTCTAGTTATTGGCCTTAAAATGGGTAGGGGGGACCAGGTCCCACCCTGAGGGACATATATCAATGTCACCAATTTGGACAACCTCAAAAACGAAACAAGGAGGAGTGCCTTTAAAAATGCAAAATTGCTTAAAAGCTAGGAACTGGGGGGGTGGGGTACTCTGTCTGTAAAGTGGTGCATCTGTAGCAAGTATCCAAAATGCTGCTTCAAAGATGTACGGCTTTAGAGAAGACTTACAAATCTACATTGCAGCTGCAAGATTTTAACCCAAAACAAAAAATAGCCTGCCCCCCAATACATACAGGGCCATTTGGGTCTGTTAAGGCTTAAATTGAGACCCCCCACGTGAAAAACACCACCCTAAACTAAAAAATATTGTGCCCCTCCCACACACTAACAAACCCCTAGCCAAACACACAACAAGCCAGCCCATGAAAGGGGGGTGGATGCTTGGGGGCAGGAGAGGCTCAGGCTCTCCAAAATTCAACCACCTTGTTCCCATATTCAGGTGGACAAGGGACTCTTCCACACAACCCTAGGCTGGGGTTGTGTAGGGCTCCAGACAGGGGGCTTTACGGAATGTGGAAAACCCCTTTAAACTAGTGGGTACAGGGCGCTTTGTGTTTGGTATTGAGCTGAGCACAACATGCCCCAAAGGCAGCCAACTATGTTGAGTGCATGTGGCCTTGTATGGTTGAGAAGGGGGTTGGGCAATTGCTCTTCTCGCCCCTTTCCTAGCAGGCCCTTTTGTATGTTCTGAAAAAGGATGTGGTTTGGATTGGTAAAGGCAGCTCACAGTCTTTGTAAAATAGAGTGGAGTGTGGAGTTCCCCTTTAAAAGCAAAAGTTAGCCCATGGAAATCATATGCATTAGAGGGGGAAGGTTAAATGCCCTTTTAGGTGGAGCTAGAGGAGTGAGAGTCTTTTTACATAATTTTAACAAGGTGCATGTCACATGTACAACATTTAGAAACTCCCATGATTGATGATTAAAACAGGCACTAAGTATGCAGGGATCTGGGGTAAAGCTGTTCACATAGACCGCCCTCCGCGCATAAACATCACCTATTCCATGCTGCGCTCCATGAGAGCTTCAAGCCTTGATTTCAGATCGCTCTACTGCAGGGTAGTCCTTCCGGTCACAATTGCAGACTGACAGCGGTGAGAGCCGGCGGTGCAGAGGATGATCTATGTGAACAGCTTCACCCCAGATGCCTGCAAACTTAGATGGGCCTCTTTTAATCATCAACCATGTGAGTTGCTAAATGTTGTACCTTCATTAAATGTAACCATATTGCTACACTTAGAGGTGCCTCTCTTCTATTTTATACCCTGTAGTTCCTGCTGGATAGGGATGAGCTTCGTGTTCGAGTCGAACCCATGTTCGACTCGAACATCGGCTGTTCGGTTGTTCGCCGAATTGCGAACGATATGGGCCGTTCGCGCCAAATTCGTGTGGCGCGTCACGGCCCATAATTCACTGCGGCATCGCAGTGCATTGCTGGCTGATGATTGGCCAAGCATGAACTATGACCCGCATGCTTGGCCAATCACAGCGCCGTCAGTAGAAAGAGCTGTAATTGGCCAAAGCCAGGGTGGCTTTGGCCAATTATGGCTCAGGGGATTTAGTACACGCCCCACACTATATAAGGCCGCCTGCACGGCGGCCCTGTGTAGTGTGTGTTCCGGTGTGCTGAGAGATAGAGAGAGAGAGACAGTGTCATTTGATTTGAGTTAGATAGATTAGGCAGAACAGTCAGTCAGTTAGCTGCACTTACAGTGTATTGTGTATATATATGCATGCCAGGTGTTGCATATATATATATATATATATACACTGTATTCAGTTTAGCTAGATCCGTTCCTGTTATCTTCTATCTAGACTATTTACATTTGGTGCAGTGCGTCCTGCTCACAGTGTTCAGCTAGATCCGTTCCTGCTATTTACATTTAGTGCAGTGCGTCCTGCTCACAGTGTTCAGCTAGATCCGTTCCTGCTATTTACATTAAGTGCAGTGCGTCCTGCTCACAGTGTTCAGCTAGATCCGTTCCTGTTATTTACATTTAGTGCAGTGCGTCCTGCTCACAGCGTTCAGCTAGATCCGTTCCTGCTATTTACATTTAGTGCAGTGCGTCCTGCTCACAGCGTTCAGCTAGATCCGTTCCTGCTATTTACATTTAGTGCAGTGCGTCCTGCTCACAGTGTTCAGCTAGATCCGTTCCTGCTATTTACATTTAGTGCAGTGCGTCCTGCTCACAGTGTTCAGCTAGATCCGTTCCTGCTATTTACATTTAGTGCAGTCAGTGCGTCCTGCTCACAGTGTTCAGCTAGATCCGTTCCTGCTATTTACATTTAGTGCAGTCAGTGCGTCCTGCTCACAGTGTTCAGCTAGATCCGTTCCTGCTATTTACATTTAGTGCAGTGCGTCCTGCTCACAGTGTTCAGCTAGATCCGTTCCTGCTATTTACATTTAGTGCAGTGCGTCCTGCTCACAGTGTTCAGCTAGATCCGTTCCTGCTATTTACATTTAGTGCAGTGCGTCCTGCTCACAGTGTTCAGCTAGATCTGTTCCTGCTATTTACATTTAGTGCAGTGCGTCCTGCTCACAGTGTTCAGCTAGATCCGTTCCTGCTATTTACATTTAGTGCAGTGCGTCCTGCTCACAGTGTTCAGCTAGATCCGTTCCTGCTGTTTACATTTAGTGCAGTGCGTCCTGCTCACAGTGTTCAGCTAGATCCGTTCCTGCTGTTTACATTTAGTGCAGTGCGTCCTGCTCACAGTGTTCAGCTAGATCCGTTCCTGCTATTTACATTTAGTGCAGTGCGTCCTGCTCACAGTGTTCAGCTAGATCCGTTCCTGTTATTTACATTTAGTGCAGTGCGTCCTGCTCACAGTGTTCAGCTAGATCCGTTCCTGCTATTTACATTTAGTGCAGTGCGTCCTGCTCACAGTGTTCAGCTAGATCCGTTCCTGCTATTTACATTTAGTGCAGTGCGTCCTGCTCACAGTGTTCAGCTAGATCCGTTCCTGCTATTTACATTTAGTGCAGTGCGTCCTGCTCACAGTGTTCAGCTAGATCCGTTCCTGCTATTTACATTTAGTGCAGTGCGTCCTGCTCACAGTGTTCAGCTAGATCTGTTCCTGCTATTTACATTTAGTGCAGTGCGTCCTGCTCACAGTGTTCAGCTAGATCCGTTCCTGCTATTTACATTTAGTGCAGTGCGTCCTGCTCACAGTGTTCAGCTAGATCCGTTCCTGCTGTTTACATTTAGTGCAGTGCGTCCTGCTCACAGTGTTCAGCTAGATCCGTTCCTGCTGTTTACATTTAGTGCAGTGCGTCCTGCTCACAGTGTTCAGCTAGATCCGTTCCTGCTATTTACATTTAGTGCAGTGCGTCCTGCTCACAGTGTTCAGCTAGATCCTTTCCTGTTATTTACATTTAGTGCAGTGCGTCCTGCTCACAGTGTTCAGCTAGATCCGTTCCTGCTATTTACATTTAGTGCAGTGCGTCCTGCTCACAGTGTTCAGCTAGATCCGTTCCTGCTATTTACATTTAGTGCAGTGCGTCCTGCTCACAGTGTTCAGCTAGATCCGTTCCTGCTATTTACATTTAGTGCAGTGCGTCCTGCTCACAGTGTTCAGCTAGATCCGTTCCTGTTATCTTCCTACTGACAGGCAGGCTTGTCTGGTTACAGTATATAAAGCTACCTGAAGAAAATTACAGGTGTTCTATCCCAGCTTAGCGCAGCTACAGGCCATTAGTATGTCTGGAAGGCCAAGAAGGAGAGGCAGACAGTCACAAGCCAATAAGAGAGGGCAAGCAGGCTCTGTGTCTAGTGCTGGTCGGTGCATCCTCATCAGCACGTGGCCATGGGACACGCTTGGCCTTTTTTTCGGCAGCTGGCCGTGTTGAGCCGCAACATGCGGAAGACTTGGTCGAGTGGATGACCAAGCCGTCCTCATCCTCCTCATCCTCTCTCACCCATGCCCAGGGTGCTTTGTCTGGCAAAGCAGCGGCCTCTTCCCTCAGCTCAATGTCATCAGTGACTCCTTCCCTAGCTCCACCATGTCCTCCTGAGGATTCCCTCGAACTGTTTGACCACAGTGTTGGGTACATGCTCCAGGAGGATGCCCAGCGTTTGGAAGGCTCTGATGATGATACTGAGCTCGATGAAGGCAGTAACATGAGCACGGACAGAGGGGGTGCCCAAGAAGGACAGCAATCTGGCAGTCATGCTCCCCCTGCTGCAGCATACTGCCAGGTTTGCTCCAGTGATGAGGAGGGAGGGGATGATGAGGTCACTGACTCGCGGCACATCACCAACGAGGCAGGATGCCCTCCAGGGGCCAGCCTAAGGGCAGCACATTGACTGCATCACACCCCAAAGCTCCACATGTGCAGGGCGCTGCAGTCTCTGCGCGTTATTCAAAAAGTTCTTTGGTGTGGGCCTTTTTTGAGACGAGTGCATCAGATCGCACCGCTGCTATTTGCAACATATGTCTCAAGCGTATCTCACGTGGCCAAAACATCTCCCGCTTGGGTACCACATGCTTGACCAGACATATGTTGACCTGCCATGCAGTTCGTTGGCAAGCGTATTTAAAAGACCCACACCAAAGAACAAAGAGAATCTCTCCTTGCTCCTCATCAGCTGAGATTTCCAACCCCACTAGACCTTCAGTCCTCTCTGAGACCTGCAGTGAGAGGAATGAAGGTGTAGAATTAGGTGTGTCACAGCCAAGTACTTGTGGGCAATCTGCTTTTGGTACACCGACGTCAGATTGTACCAGGCAAATTTCCCTGCCCCAGCTGCTGCACCGCCGAAAGAAGTTTGCTCCCAGCCATCCACATGCCCAGCGGTTGAATGCTAGCTTGGCAAAATTGCTAGCACTTCAACTGCTGCCTTTTCAGTTGGTAGACTCTGCCCCCTTCCGTGAGTTTGTGGAATGTGCGGTTCCTCAGTGGCAGGTACCCAAACGCCACTTTTTCTCACGGAAGGCGATTCCGGCTCTCTACCGGCATGTGGAAGGCAAAGTCCATGCCTCGCTGGACAGGGCGGTCAGCGGTAAGGTGCATATTACTGCTGACTCATGGTCCAGCAGGCATGGACAGGGACGTTACCTAAGTTTCACGGCGCATTGGGTGACTCTGCTGGCAGCTGGGAAGGATGCAGGACAAGGTGCAGTAGTGTTGGAGGTTGTTCCGCCACCACGCCTCCAAAATGCTGATTGTGACACACCTCTCTCCTCCACCCCCTCCTCTTCTTCTTCCTCGGAACCAGCGGTGCTCCGAAGGCGTTCAAGGGGCTACGCAAGTACGCAGGCCAAAAGATGCCATGCGGTGCTTGAGCTGGTGTGCTTGGGGGACAGGAGCCACACTGGGGCAGAGGTTCTGTCAGCTCTGCAGGGGCAGGTTCAGAGGTGGTTGACGCCACGCCAACTTAAGGCAGGAATGGTGGTTTGCGACAATGGCACCAACCTCCTCTCTGCCCTCCGACAGGGACAACTGACCCATGTGCCCTGTTTGGCTCACGTCCTTAACTTGGTGGTGCAGCGGTTCTTGGGCAGGTACCCGGGCTTACAGGATGTCCTGAGGCAGGCCAGGAAAGTCTGTGTGCATTTCCGCCGGTCATATAATGCCAGTGCTCGGCTGACGGACCTCCAAAAGGAGTTTAACCTGCCCAAGAACCGCCTAATCTGTGACATGCCCACCAGGTGGAACTCAACGTTGGCCATGCTGCAGCGGCTGCACATGCAGCAGAGGGCCATCAATGAGTACCTGTGCAACTATTGCACCAGGACAGGGTCAGGGGAGCTTGTTTTTTTTTCCCCACGCCAGTGGGCCATGATCAGGGATGCATGCACTGTCCTGTCACCATTCGAGGAGGCCACGAGGATGGTGAGCACTGACAGTGCATGCATCAGTGACACTGTCCCCCTTGTCCACCTGTTGGAGCACACGCTGCGTGGAATAATGGACAGGGCACTTGAGGCAGAACAGAGGCAGGAAGAGGAGGACTTCCTTAGCTCCCAAGGCCCCCTTTATCCAGACAGTGTTCCTGCGTGCCCGCCGATCACACAGGAAGAGGACGAGGAGGAGGAGGAGGAGGAGGAGGAAGATTGTGTCAGTATGGAGGTGGAGCCTGGCACTCAGCATCAGCAGCAGTCTTTAAGGGATCAGTCCCAAGGAACACATGGACTTGTACGTGGCTGGGAGGAGGTGGCTGCGGACGTTGTTGTCCTTAGTGACCCAGAGGACTCCGGACCGAATGCCTCAGCAAACCTACGCTGCATGGCCTCCCTGATCCTGCAAAGCCTGCGTAAGGATCCTCGTATTCCTGGTATCAAGGAGAAGGACCAATACTGGCTGGCAACCCTCCTTGATCCACGTTACAAGGGTAAGGTTGCGGACCTTATCTTGCCATCGCAGAGGGAGCAGAGGATGAAACATCTTCGGGAGGCCTTGCAGAAAGGTCTGTGCAACGCGTTCCCAGAGACTGGGAGGTTACAAACTCCTGTTTCTGGACAACGTGTTGCTGAGGCTTCGGTCAGTCAAAGAAGGAGCGGTGGAGAAGGTGGCCGTCTGACCAATGCGTTCAGACAATTTTTTGGTCCGCAGCCCCAAGGTATGATCGGTTCCAGCAACCATCGCCAGCGTCTGTTTTACATGGTGCAGGAATACCTAGGGGCAAGATCAGACTTGGACACCTTTCCCACCGAAAATCCTCTGGGTTACTGGGTCTTGAGGATGGATCACTGGCCAGAGCTTGCACAGTATGAAATTGAGCTACTGGCCTGTCCTGCATCCAGCGTTCTTTCGGAACGCACATTCAGTGCTGCTTGAGGCGTGGTAACCGATCACAGGGTGCGTCTGTCCACCGACTCGGTCGATCGGCTGACCTTCATAAAAATGAATCAGTCTTGGATCACCACCAGCTACCAAGCACCTGATGCTGATGTAACCGAATAATTTTTTTGGAAATCTCAGATCCCTTCAAAGACTGCCTATGCTGATGCTGAGTGACTATCCCTGAGTAATTATCCTCTTCCTCCTCAATCATCACGCTGATAGCTTGTAAGAACATTTTTGGTTCTGGGCGCCACCACCAGTGCCTAAGGCACAATTTTTCAGCCCCTGTTTAACAGGGGCGTGTAATTACATTTTTTGATGTAATACTTTGCAGCAGGGCTCGTTCCTGCATTCCAACTACAGTGTCTGTGAGGGGTTGCAGTGTTGTGGCACCAGCACCAGTGCCTAAGGCCCAATTTTTCTGCCCCTGTCTAACAGGGGCGTGTAATTACAAATTTTGATGCAATACTTTGCAGCAGGGCTCGTTCCTGCGTTCCAACTAGAGTGTCTGTGAGGGGTTGCAGTGTTGTGGCACCAGCACCAGTGCCTAAGGCCCAATTTTTCTGCCCCTGTCTAACAGGGGCGTGTAATTACAAATTTTGATGCAATACTTTGCAGCAGGGCTCGTTCCTGCATTCCAACTAGAGTGTCTGTGAGGGGTTGCAGTGTTGTGGCACCAGTGCCTAAGGCCTAATTTTTCAGCTCCTGTTCAACAGGGGCATGTAATTACAATTCTTGATCTAATATTTCACAGCAGGGCCCTGTGAGGGCTTACAGTGTTGTGGCCACAGCAACACCTAAGGCCCAAATTTCTGCTGAGTATATAGGGCAGGACCCTACTTTCAAACATCTAACTTACAAACGACTCCTACTTGCAAACGGAAGGAGACAACAGGAAGTGAGATGAAATCTACCCCTAGGAAGGGAAATTCTCTCCTGTAAGAGTTAATATGGGAAAACAATTTCTCCTTTCCACTGATGCTTTCCAATCCTTGTTCCACAAAAAAACCCAAATTTTCAAAATACATTTTTCATTGGGACAAAAAAGTGAGGTGAAATCTTCTGAAGAGGAGGAAAGACAGCAAAACAAATGTCACAGGGGTGATAACCCTTCCCTATGTTTTCCAAAAAGCTTAAAAAAGATTTTTTGGCTGGAGCTAAACACGTTAAAAATGTACCCGTTCAAAATTACAAAGAGATTCTACTTAACAACAAACCTACAGTCCCTGTCTTGTTTGCACCGCCTGTATACTGCTGTTCAGAGTATATAGGGCCTTTCCTTATTTTAATTTGGGTGCGGGGTTCCCCTTAATATCCATACAGGACCCAAAGGGCCTGGTAATGGACTGGGGGGGTACCCATGCCGTTTGTCTCACTGATTTTCATCCATATTGCCATGACCCGACATGACATTAAACCCGCAAGCAGTTTTAAATGAGATTTTTTCCTTTAAAAATGACATTTGGTGCAGGGACTGTTCTAAACATGGGAAACACGCGTCACTTTACAGGCATACTATAGACACCCCCCAGGTACGATATTTAAAGGAATATTTCACTTTTTTTTTTACTTTAAGCATCATTAAAATCACCGCTCCCGAAAAAACGGCCGTTTTTAAAAGTTTTTTTTGCATTGATACATGTCCCCTGGGGTAGGACCCGGGTCCCCAAACCCTTTTTAGGACAATACCATGCAAATTAGCCTTTAAAATGAGCACTTTTGATTTCGAACGTTCGAGTCCCATAGACGTCAATGGGGTTCTAACGTTCGTGCGAACTTTCGGTCCGTTCGCGGGTTCTGGTGCGAACCGAACCGGGGGGTGTTCGGCTCATCCCTACTGCTGGATCTTGCTTCTAATCCCCTTGTGGAGGCTGCCATTTGTGAATGGACATTTTATGGTTACACAACCTATCACATTGCTATAATCTTTGTATATGGACTATAAACTGAAGGACTTATGAATAAATGGTTGTAAAACAAATCATCTGAGTCTCTATGATTTCTTATGGGGAAATTCACTTTGATATACAAGTGCTTTGGATAACAAACATGTTTCTGGAACGAAAACAATTATGCTCGCAAACCAAGGTTTTACTGTATAATGTTTGGGGGTTCTGAGTAATTTTCTAGCAAACAAATGATTTTTGCATGTAGGAGAGAAATGCCAGACTTGGCCTGGGTGGAAAGTAGTTAAGGACCTCAGTTTCTGTGCTGATCTAGAGGTCTGATGTTTCATATATATATACAGTGTCTTGCAAAAGTATTCACCTCCCTTGGCTTTTTACCTATTTTGTTACATTACAGCCTTTAGTTCAATGTTTTTTTTAAATCTGACTTATATGTGATGGATCAGAACACAATAGTCTAAGTAAAATTAGAAAAAGATATACATAAAACTATTTTTCAGAAATTAAAAACTGATAATTGGCACGTGCTTATGTATTCACCCCCTTTGTTATGAAGCCCATAAAAAGCTCTGGTGTAACCAATTACCTTCAGA
Organism: Lithobates septentrionalis; assembly: GCA_037952835.1. Lineage (NCBI taxonomy): Eukaryota > Metazoa > Chordata > Amphibia > Anura > Ranidae > Lithobates > Lithobates septentrionalis. The sequence goes on along the minus strand of JBBDGP010001277.1, from coordinate 7,156,419 downwards.
AGTCACATAATTAGTGAAATGAAGTCCACCTTTGTGCAATCTAAGTGTCACATGATCTGTCATGAAATATACACACCTTTGTGAAAGGCCCCAGAGGCTGCAATACCTAAGCAAGAGGCACCACTAACCAAACACTGCGATGAAGACCAAGGAACTCTCCAAACAAGTAAAGGACAATGTTGTTGAGAAGTACAAGTTAGGGTTAGGTTATAAAAAAGTATCCAAATCTTTGATGATCCGAGAGGCAGCACAGAGACCTAAGGTAACCCTGGAGGAGCTGCAGAGTTCCACAGCAGAGACTGGAGTATCTGTACATAGGACGACAATAAGCCATACGCTCCAAAGAATTGGGCTTTATGGTAGAGTGGCCAGAAGAAAGCCATTACTTTCAGCAAAAACAAATGGCACGTTTTGAGTTTGCAAAAAGGCATGTGGGAGATTCCCAAAATGTATGTAGAAAGGTGGTCTGGTCTGATGAGACTAAAATTTAACTTTTGGCAATCAAAGTAAATGCTATGGCTGGTGCACACCAAACACATCACATCATACAAAGAACACCATCCCCACAGTGAAACATGGTGGTGGCAGCATCATGCTGTAGGGATGTTTTTCAGCAGCCGGGACTGGGAAACTGGTCAGGGTTGAGGGAAAGATGGATGGTGCTAAATACAGGGATATTCTTGAGGAAAACCTATACCACTCTGTGTGTGATTTGAGGCTAGGATTGCTGTTCACAAGTGCAAACCATGCAACTTGAAGGAGCTGGAGCAGTTTTGCAAGGAGTAGTGGGCAAAAATCCCAGTGGTAAGATGTGGCAAGCTCAGAGAGACTTATCCAAAGCGACTTGGATCTGTGATAGCCGCAAAAGGTGGCTCTACAAAGTATTGACTTAAGGGGGGTGAATAGTTATGCACATTGACTTTTTCTGTTACTTTGTCCTATTTGTTGTTTGTTTCACAATAAAAAAAAAAAACATCTTCAAAGTTGTGGGCATGTTCTGTAAATTAATTAATGCAAATCCTCAAACAATCCATGTTAATTCCAAGTTGTGAGGCAACAAAACACGAAAACTGTCAAGGGGGTGAATAACTTTTGCAAGGCACTATATACCAATCAGTCACAACTTTATGACCACTGACAGGTTAAGTTAATAATATTGATTATTTTGTTACAATGGCATCTAAAAGTCAGTGGGATATATTAGGCAGTAATTAAACGTGCTGTCCGTTAAGTTGATATGTTGAAAGCAGAAAAAATGGGCATTGCAGCTTGTTTCGTATGGAGACATGTACATGAAGACTGGGTCACAGTATTCATACTGACCCGTGTCCACAGCAAAAAGTGCCTACAATGGACCATGGAGTAATGGAAGAAGCTGGCTTCACCTAATGAATCACATTTTCTTTTACATCATGTGGGCGGGGTGCGCGTGCGTTACCTACCTGGGGAGGAGATAGCACCAGGATGCAGTATGGGAAGAAGACAAGCTTTCGGCCATGTTCTGCTGGGAAACCTTGGGGCCTGCCATTCATGTGGATGTTACTTTGACATGTACCACTTACCTAAACATAGTTGCTGACCAAGTACAGCCCTTTGTGAAAATGGTATTCCCTGATGGCAGTGGCCTCTTTCAGCAGGATAATGTGCCCTGCCATGTTAAAAGAATGGCTCATGAATGGTTAAAGGGACACAACAATGAGTTTGAAGTGTTTACTTGGCTTCCAAATTCTCCTGATCTCAATCCAATTGAGCATCTGTGATATGTGTTGAAAAATCAAGTCCAATCCATGGAGGCTCCACCTTGAAACTTAAAGGAGTTGTAAAGGCAGATTTTTTTTTTTTTATCTTAATGCATTCTATGCATCTGTGAGGAGTACAGAGGAGGGGATGGAGAGCTGCAGTTACAGCTCTTATACACTGTGTGAAAGCTGATTGGAGGAAAGTAACACACACCCTTTCCACATAAATACAAAAGAAAGTGCCGCTCTAAATCTAACAGTGAGTAGCCCCACTAAGCGCTCCAATTAAAATGTATTAAATACATATTCTACTGGTTGAAGTAATCTAGTGATAGCAAAGTGATCATGTGCATCAATGTAATATAGTGTATCCACTTATATATAAACAGTCCTTAAGTTTTCCAGTGCACTAAAAGTGCTAACGTGCAAAATAACATGCAATAACATGTACATATGAAACCATAGAGTCCATTTCAGTTAGATGAAATCCACAGATTCTATTGATAATAATCACACGTGTGCTTGTGTCCACTCCTGTGCTCCCCCTTCGGAGTGTGCGCTCACCTTAGAGCGTGTGACCTTGCAACTAAGCTTGGTCAAAACACGCTTACGAATCAACTCTGGGTTCAATGTCTGTACTTGTGTCCTGGGCTGATTGCTTGTATATTTTTTCACATGTAAAGTATGACAAAGGAAGCTTGATAGTGTGATATAGTTTAACCGGTTCAATACAGGGCATTTTCACCCCCTTCCTTCCCAGACCAATTTTTAGTTTTCAGCGCTGTCGCACTTTAAACGTCAATTGCGCGGTCATGCGATGTTGTACCCAAACAAAATTGACGTCCTTTTTTTCCCACAAATAGAGCTTTCTTTTGGTGGTATTTGATCACCTCTGCGGTTTTTATTTTTTGCGCTATAAACAAAAGAAGAGCGACAATTTTGAAAAAAACACAATATTTTTTACTTTTTGCTATAATAAATATCCCAATTTTTTTTAAAAAAAACTAATTTTTTCCTCAGTTTCGGCCGATACGTATTCTTCTACATATTTTTGGTAAAAAAATCGCAATAAGCATATATTGATTGGTTTGCGCAAAAGTTATAGCGTCTACAAAATATGGGATAGATTTATGGCATTTAAAAAAAAATATATATTTATTTATTTTTTTTTACTAGTAATAGCGGCGATCGTGATTCTTTTTCCTGACTGCGACATTATGGCGGACACATCGGACACTTTTGACACATTTTTGGGAGCATTCACATTTATACAGCGATCAATGCTATAAAATTGCATTGATTACTGTGTAAATGTGACAGGCAGTGAAGGGGTTAACCACTAGGGGGACACAAGGGGTTAATTATGTTTCCTAAGGGAGTGATTCTAACTGTAGGGGGCGGGGACGTACAAGGGGAGGAGACCACGTCCTGTCAGTTGTGAGGAGACCGATCTGTGTTCCCAGTACAGCGGAACACTGATCGATCTCCTCACAACTGACAGGAAGTGGATCTGTGTGTTTACACACACAGATCCACGGTCCGGCCCAGTTAACAGGCAATCGCGGGTGCCCGGTGGACATCGCACGCGCCCCCTAGATGGCCGGGAAGCCCAGGGCGTCATATGACGTCCACCCAGGATGGGAGATCCCATCTGTGGACGTCATATTACTATGGCCGGGTACTGAAGTGGTTAAAAATGATATATTTATTCACAGATAAAAAACATCCCTTTAATAGGGTACTCACATTTATTGGGTGCTACAGTGCACCACTCTATGCAGTTGCCGAAAGCCGTTGTTAATCGCTGAGCCGATGTGTCCTTTCTGTGCTGAGACCATTCTGCTGTCACCCACACCTTCCTGTCCCCTCCCCAGTGCATGTCGATACCGGGAATATGACGTATCTTCCTCAGGGGGAATTCTGAGGAATATAGGATATAGGAATTCAGAGGAACGAAGAAACATGCAGATCTGTATTCTGAAGAGACAAGCTGTGTGTATTTCACTCCCCGTCACAAATTTTATCTGTCGCAAAACTTCTTAGAAGTGACTCATGCTGATAACAGAGGTAGGAAGCAACAGAGAGAAATGACTCTCAGAGCTTTAGAGAGAGATAAGCAAACATTACATATATACTGTATGTGCTCTGTTCAGATTTCATGACTGGGGTTTACAACCACTTCAAGGCTCCATGCACACCATCAGCTAAACAAAAAGGCCAGAAAAATGCTGGATGAAAAATGCTGATAATAGCATTTTTCTACAAACTTCTAGTAGTATTTTAGTAGTTTTTAGAAGCATTTAGAAGCTTTTAGGAGCATTAGCATTTTATTGGCGTTTTTGCAGTACAAGATGAAAAAAAAGAAAAGAAAAAGCTCACAAAAAGCATTTTAGCAGCATTTAGAAGCAGTTAGAATCAGTTAGGAGCAGTAATGAGCATATTTTTCTGCTGGAAAAACGCTCCAAGAAACTCTACAATTTTTTTTTTCTGCTCCTAGAAGCTGAAGCTCAAAAAATGCTAATAGCCTAAAGTAGTGTGCATGGACATATAGGATAACGCTATTTAGCTTCTAGGAGCAGAAAAAAAAATGCTAATAACAGCTTCTAGGAGCTTAAACGCTAGTGTGCATGGAGCCTAAAGAATCTGCTATTGATGACTTGATACCAGATACCACAGCATAGCTTCAGAGGTCTAGTAGCTTCCATGCCTTGATTGGTCAGGTCTGTTTTGGAGCAAAAAGGGCTATTTGGGCTTAAAAAGGGGGGCCTACCTAATATCAGATAGGTGGTCATAACGTTATGGTTGATTGGTGTGCATAGGTAAGTATAAGTCCTTGTATTGTTCTGTATTGTTTTTTTATCACATTTTGTAAGAATTGATTGATACCCACATATTATAACAATTGTCTGGTGTAGGCCACATATTTACCTGAATGCAAGTTTTTGCTTGCTTGATGTGAAGTCAGTGGTTTTGTTTAGAGGGCCAGATTATTAAAATTTAATGCATCCCCTCCTTCCCTGTAATGACAGACTTCTAAAGCCGCGTACACACGAGCGGAATGTCCGACAGTAAAAGTCAGACAGAATCTTTTCATCGTCTATTCCGATCGTGTGTATGCCTCATAAGACTTCTCTTTTTGAAAATTCTGACGGACCTAGAAATGGAACATGTTCTAAATATTTCTGACGGAACCAATTCCTATCGGGAAAACCGCTCGTCTGTATGCTGTTCCGACGGACCAAATACAACGCATACTCTGCAGCAAGTACGAGACGGAAGCTATTGGCTACTGGCTATTGAACTTTCTTTTTCTAGTCCCGTCGTACGTGTTGTACGTCACTGCGAGTTCCGTTGGAGAAACCTTCAGAGTTTATTCCGATGGCAAAACCGGTCATGTTTGCGCATCATAAAAATTCCCAGGTATGATGATGCAAGGAGATCTACCTATCACATCTACCATATACACTCTCTGAGTTTTCAGTTCCATTTGCCCTGAAACTAACAAAACAAGGACACATATCATAACCTGGAGAAAAAAAAAGAACTACGCAAAAATACTAATGTACAAGTGTAAACTGCTAGATAGCAAGTATGTTAACAAAGTACATCCAGCTAAGTTAATGTGCAAATGGGAACTATAATATATCAGAGTGTTCAAATACTAAATTAAGGCTTATGCCATTGAAAACAAACCCCTGGGGACGACAGATCAATGATCTATTCATAGCTCTTTATAGAAAAAAGTAAACAGCAGATGTTCATTATGAATTAATCACATTTAAAAGGGCTCCCTGGCGATTACAAACTTCATGAATAAAATGATGTACAGTGTGAATGATCGCCATTCCCGTGATAACTATCAAACAAAACAGATTGAACAGTTGACATTCTATCCATTCCGGTCAGCCATAATTATAACTCATCCTCTGTGTGTACATAATAATTCAGGTTTTCCTTCATCCCCCCCAGATTAACCATGCCAAGGAGAAGATCCATTGCACTGTAGATTTTGTTTATGTGAACCCTTGATTCGGCATATTTAAAGGGTACCTGTTAACAAAGGAATGTGAACACTTCCACTGCTGACTTGTTTATAAAGAACTTGGGCTTAGGCTGTCATTCTTATCCTTGATTTACTAAGTCACTCACCTTGAATAAGCAAGTGTCCAGTGTTCCAGGTCAGTAAAACACAACACATTTAATCATTTTATTCTGTGAATGAAAAATATGGACTATTTTATGAACTTCTCCCATCTTCTTTATTCTACTATTGGTCAGTGAGGACACTCATCATTGTAATAGGCCAATAATAAGGCACAGGAGCAGAAAGGGTGGGTCTGGGCTCTTGATCAGGGCAACTCTCTGAAAATTTCCACTGTGATATTCAACTGTACTAACTGTTATATTCTAGTACCGATCTGCCATGTTTTATTGGGACTTTCAGTTTGCTTTAAAGTGTACGTAAACCCTAATGCCCTGTACATACATAAACTCTGAAGGTTTTTACGACGGAGTTCCAACGGAATTCCGCTGAAACTGTCTGGCGTACACACGATCACACCAAAGTCCGACCGTCCAGAACGCAGTGATGTACAACACGTACGACGGGACTAGAAAAAGGAAGTTCAATAGCCAGTAGCCAATATCTTCCGTCTCGTACTTGCTTCAGAGCATGTGTCGTTTTTCGTCCGTCGGAACAGCATACAGACGAGCGGTTTTCCTGATAGGAATTGGTTCAGTTGGATAGATTTAGAACATGTTCTATTTCTAGGTCCGTCAGAATTTTCTAAAAGAAAGTCCGATAAGGCATACACATGATCGGAATATACGATGAAAAGCTTCCGTTGGACTTTTTCTGTCGGACATTCCGCTCCTGTGTACGTGGCATAAGAATGAACTTCTCTTGAGTAATAAACAGTAAACTACTGTTCAAGGGAAGTCTGCCACTGTTTTCCTCTACACCCATCACACGTTCAGGTGAAAGCCCAGTTCATTTAACTGTACATGGAAAACTCTAATAATCTGGATGGCTGCAATCCAAAGAAACATCCAGCTTTATCAGAACAATGAAATCACTTGTACAGCACCCAGCCACTGCGCGAACAGAGGAAAAGGTCAACGCGAGCCATGAGTAAGCGCTAATGCGTTGACCTTGTCCTCTGTCCTCACAGTGTCTAGGTGCTGTACAAGTGATTTTTATAGTTCTAATAGGCAAAATACAAAAGTGCCAAGCTAACACAAATTAGTGACAAATACAATATCTGAAAAATAAAAAAAAAATACTCAAAGAAAAAGAAAGTCTCATAAGTCATGACAGTCCAATGATAAAGCTTATAAATCACTCCAAAGGGATGAAATCCAGTGTTCAACATAAGTCCTATACACCTTTAATGTGAATATCAAAGGAAAAAGGTCAATCACCCAGGTGTGCCTCCACCATATGATAAGGAATGACTGCTTACCAAAAAAAAGTGGACTCTAAATTACAAGAGTCATAAACGCAATATGAAAAGATGTCCTTTAAGGCGGAAGTCCTCAGCACCTTTCCTCCTTATCAATGAGAACGCTTACGTGGAAAAAAATCGAAATATTCCATAGTGTAAAACCGTATACAGTATATTGATTCCCGGTACTGGTATATGCTGCATATATGCTCTTTTTTAATTGTCTCATTGTGAGTAGTTGGTACTTTTCACTTCTAATATATTTTATACACAGTTTTACACTATGGGAATATTTTGATTTATTTCCATGTATGACCTGTAAGGGAACTACCTACCATTTCCCATATGAGTGTTATCATTGATAGGAAGGAAAGGTGCTGAGAACTTCCGCCTTAAGGGACATCTTTTCATATTGGGTTTATGACTCTTATAATTTAGAGTCCACTTTCTCTGGTACACAGCCATTTCCTATCATATGGTGGAGGCACACCTGGATGATTCAACTTTTTCATTTGATATTCACATTAAAGCTGTATATTGGACTTATGTTGAACACCACATTTCTTTCATCCCTTTGGAGTGATTTAGAAGATTCATCATTGGACTGTCATCATTTATGAGACTCTTTTTTTTCTTTGAGAAATTTATTTAGATTTTTCATATATTGTATTTATCATTGTATTTTGCTTGTTGTTTACAATCACATCTGGTGTTGCCAGCTGCTTAATGTTTTGATTTACCAGTGAAATAACATATAGGATTCTACTGCTGTAATAGAGCTGGATATTGCCTTCGAAGTGCAGACGTCTGTATTTTTGGAGTTTTCCAATGGACACTTCTTATTGGCTACCCTTTGGTCTGGTAAATATACCATTGAATATTTTTCTTATACAGTATATGCTCACTACTTGCAAAAAGCACCTGTTCCCATTGTTATGATTTCAGAGCTGTCTTGTGTCCTATGTACACTTCCTGCGTTATCCTAAAGAGTCTATTTAGCCCTCTCAGTTCTTTCCTTGAACTACAACTGGGTCAAATGTTAAAGGGATTGATTAGTGTCTTTGTTGTAGTAAATGGGATAGGGGGAAGGTTTGAGTAATTAGATGCAATAAAAAAGGGCAGGGCTTACACCACTCAGCCCACAAAAATGCTGTGTGTTGTCAGCCCACAACACGACTTAAGCCACCCATAGACAGTTCAAATCTCAGCTGGTTCAGCAGGGACCGGCTGAAGTTCAAACCAATTATGTGCAGGCTGATTGTACCCAAGTTAATCAATCTATCAGCTTGGATACAACCAGTCTGTGGAATTTTACGTGTGATTATTGCTAGCAGCTATTATAGCCCCTAGCAGTAATCATTGTGTTCTCCTGGTGGGGGTGGCAACACCCCTGCCCCCCTTCCACCGGGGGGTTCTAGGGGAGGGATTCCCTCATCAACACTGACTGTGTTGGTGGGGGAATCAAGAACTTTTTTTTTCCTGCAACTCGTGGTTGCGGGAAAGACAATTGCTCCATTTATGGTTGACTTTAGGAGAGTCTCCTAATATAAATAAAAAACTAAATATAAAACATGGGGGGTTTGCATGTATTGCAGAGAAGTACAGCACATTTTTTTGCCCTGAAATACAATTCAAGTAGAAATTCTAAAACAAGCCTAATGCCGCATACACACGGGCGGACTTTCAACTGACTTTTGACGGACTTCCGACGGACTTTCTAACGAACGGACTTGCCTACACACGATCACACCAAAGTCTGATGGATTCGTACGTGATGACGTACACCGGACTAAAATAAGGAAGTTGATAGCCAGTAGCCAATAGCTGCCCTAGCGTCGGTTTTTGTCCATCGGACTAGCATGCAGGCGAGCGGATTTCTGGGTCTGGAGGAGTTACGACGTAAAGATTTGAAGCCTGTTCCAAATCTAATTTGCTGATTTGCGACTGGCAAAGTCCGCTGAAGGTCTGGTGAAGCCCACACATGATCGGATTGTCTGCCGGATTTGGTCCGTCGGCGTCCATCAGACCAGTCCAGTCGAAAAGTCCAACCGTGTGTACGCCCCATTAGAGGACAGGTCTATGGAACATGGATCCTACTACAAACATACTGTAAATGAACAAATACGTGCAAACCAAATTAACTGGCTTCAGAGTTTGGTCAGAATCCATCGGACCAACCAAAATATTTAAGAGTTGTAGGAGGAAACTAGACCACCAACAAAAAACCTACATGGGTAAACCCATAAATAATAAGTTGACAGAGTCACAGAAAGAGAAGCAAACCTAGGACTCTAGCACAGCAAGACCAGATATTCCTATATTATAGTCTCATGCCATTATGGGAAAAAAAGGTTTGCTTGTTATCAAATTGTAGAACTCTTTGAAAGAACTGCCTTTTATTACTAATGTAGACCATCTGCTTTTGTTCAAAATACCCATTGCTGCATTAGTGTTATTTCTGAACTGAAGTCAGGGCACCCTTGTTTAGAACACATTTAAGTAGGCTTTTCAGGCCTCTGTTGGTGGTTGAGATGGAAATGTGTTCATGCAGCTATTCAGGAAAACTGTAGTCAAAATCATTAATGTACCTTGATTTGAGATTATATACTAATAGCACAGTCTATAGAAAGGCCTGTCTTGCAGTGTGTGCTAATTTAATTGCATATTCTCTCCTTCTTACATGTGTCAGAGAATGAAGTGCAGAGCCAGAATATTAATTCCATGTCTATTCTGTGTATTGAAAAACAGTGATGAATTGTCCTGACCTTTTCAAACTGACTGCCATGGAAAGCAACGTGTTTTCGCTGCATTTTCCGTTATAAATAATATTCCCCTTTACAGCAGCCTCTGTGTAGCAGATGAAGTTATCACCGATAAATCACGTCCATGGTTTCCAACAAATGTTTTCGGTGAGATGCAAATAATGTGTTATATTTGCGGTGTCATGGTGTCGTAATGGAGAGATGAACGGTAAACTGTGGAAGAGCATTGGAGAGAACGCTTCGTCTGCAATGGCATTTTCTTTTATAGATTTCTGGTGTGCCTAATTAAACACTTCCTCGTACTGGGTAATAATGGAGATGAAACATTTGAGCAACAACTTCATATCAATCTTTCAATGTCGAGCAGTCTCGTAATATATTCTGTATTCACTGCAGATCTCCCGTTGTCTGTCTTTTGGGATTGGTTTTCTCACACCCACACAACTGTTGCTGTTCAGTAATTATTTTAGGAAGGGGAATAATTAGATTTGTACAGAAACAAAAAAAAAAAAATCAGCAGCCCACTAAGAATTAAGCTTTAAAACCCCTACACTAAAATAAGATCAGATTGGATCATTGATTTAAGGACACACTGAAAGTGCTCCATCATTTCTTGGTTAGACATAGAAGCCTCACGTAGGGGCCATCAAATGTAACCTTAGAAAACATTAGGGAACGCAGGAATCCATCATACCCATAAGTGTGTCAGATGTAGATTCTTAGTAGTATTGTAACCCTTGAAAATGGCAAAGGTCTGAGTCACTTACCAGAAAGGTAAGTATTCTTCCTCTTCTGTTTCAGAAAGAATTTAAACAAAAAATTATAGTGACAGAGATGCTTTAAAGTGGTATTAGGCTTAATGTACACGGGACATTTTTACAACCTCTCCTGAACAATTTAACTTGACAGATAGTAACCCACGTTTAAAATGTCAGTTTTGCCGCGTTTACATGCCGCGTTTAGCCACGTTTGCGTTTAGAAGCGTTTAAAAAATTATTTATTTTTAAATGAAATTTTGTAAATGCCTGTAAACGAAACGCAGCTAAACGCGCGTTGACGCGCTTAGAAGCGTTTGGCGCTTGAAATGCCTCTAAACTCAGCGTCTGAACTCATTTTTTTTCTCACCAAAAAAGGCCTCTAAACTCAACTGCCTAAAAACAACATTAAAGGAACCTGTGTACATGTACACATAAGATAACATTGGATGAGTTCAGGGGCAGCTGAAAAAAGCATCCAACTGCCTCTGAACGTCCGTTTACCAGCAGCAGTGTACATGAGGCCTTAAAGCAGGGGTCTCAAACTGGTCTCAAACTGGTGGCCCTCTAGCTGTTGCGGAACTACAAGTCCCATCATGCCCCTGCCTGTGAGAGTCATGCTTGTACATGTCAGCCTTGCAATGCCTCATGGGACTTGTAGTTTCATAACAGCTGGAGGGCCACCAGTTTGAGACCCCTGCCTTAAAGATTTGTTTTTCTATTGTTAAAAATTAAGAAACATGTTATACTTACCTGCTCTGTGCAGTAGTTTTGCACAGAACAGATCTGATCCTCTTCTTTTTGGGTTTTCCCGCCAGTGCTCCTGGCTCCTCCCCCTTGAGCAGTGCCCCCAGAGAAAGCTGCTTGCCCTGGGGGGCACTTCTGCATGCTTGCTCCCAAGCCACTGTTCTATATGTTCATAAGACACATAGAGGCGCAGCTCTGCCTCGCCCCCCCCTGCTCTCTCTTTATTGCCCCACTGGCTGTGATTGACAGCAGAGGGAGCCAATGGGCTCCCGCTGCTGTCTCAGCCAATGGGGAGTGAGAGAGGCAGCTGATGCCATTGTTGGATCAGAAGTAGCTTATGCACACAGAAGTTTTTTACCCTCATGCATAGAAAGCATGAAGCTAAAAAAAAACCCTCAGCCTTTAGAACCACTTTAACTGCATTCTATCATGCCTTAAAGTGTGATTCCTGTGAAAACCTTTTTTTTTTTTGGTTTTGGTGGGGGAGCTTTTGAACCCCAAACAAATTATTACAGCTATTTGAGGCCCTGCTAGAGATATTTACGCCCACTCTCTGTCCTGGTGACAGGAAGGAAGTGATGGACAATCTGTGATAGGGACACAGACAGCAATAAAAAAAGATAAGGTTTTAGCCTACTCTACTTAAAAAAAAACTAAAAAAAAAAGTTTTTATTTCTGTCTGTGTTGATGTTAGAGACTTAAGCCTCGTACACACACTTAGATTTTTGGATGACAGAACGTCCGTTTTTTTGTGGCATGCTAATCTCATGTCGAAAGTGAAGAGGTTTCCCACAGTGCAAAAATTTTCGTACGTCAGAATACAACGTCAGAAGTGACGTAATGTGTTGAATAGTTTTGTGTGTATTCTTTTGTTTTTGATCATGCGTAGTCTTGCTCTTACTATTTTTTTCGTACGAAAACCGTACTTATGAAACGGAAATTGGACGTTGAGTTCACATCTGACAAAAATGTTATAGTCTGCACATCCAGGTTTTGTCTGACGAAAATGCGAAATCGGCTGTCGAAAGCATTGTACTAACGATCCGAAAATCAGCAGACAGCCAGTCGTATGAATTTTTCCATCCGATTTTCGTATCGTGTGTACGGGCCTTTAATCTCCCTTTCTGTCAATTTAACCCATGGGGGTCGATTTACTAAAGGCAGATAGATTGTTCACTTTGCAGGGGAAGTTGCACTTTGCACGGAAATTTTCTTGAGAGTTTAGGGAATGTGGTGAAATTTCACTTTGCAAAGATTAACCAATGATGTTCAAGGAAAAAAAATGCATTTTTGCTTGAACATGATTGGATGATGGAAGTTAGCAGAACTTCACCTCATTTAATCTAAACCCCTTTCAAAGTGAATAGTATTCTTGCTTGGATTTCAATAAAAATTCAGAAAGGGTTCCTCCTTCTCCAGATGTATCTAAATTTAAAAGAAAAAACAGGTTTGGCTGAACATTCACTTTAAATGTTACTTAAAGTAGAACTATAGGAAAAACTTTTTTTTTTTTTTTTCATTTTGGATAGAACACGGGACAGTTATAACCCCTATAAGATTTTTTTTTTTTTTTTACCATCTGTGTCCCATTGCGGAGATTTCAGTTCTCTTTCTGTCCCATAGCCAAACAGGAAGTGAGAGGAAATCCCTGCAAAATAAGGGAATTTCTTGGGGACGCCCAGGTCACCAGAACTAGTCTCCCCAGTAGAAAATGTCCCCTTTATTAATTTTCTGGGGACAACCCAAAATTTGCGCTTTTCTTTTACTTTCATTTAATGACAATGGTAAACAAGACAAATAGAGAGGGTGAATCTTCTTAAAGGGGTTGTAAAGCCAGAAGGTTTTTTTTATCCTAATGCATTCTATGCATTAAGATAAAAAGCCTTCTGTGTGCAGCAGCCGCCCCAGCACCCCCTAATAATTACTTGAACCCCATCTCTCTCCAGTGATGTCCATGAGTCCCTTGGCCATCAGAGACTCTCCCTCCTGATTGGCTGAGACACAGAAGTGGCACCATTGGCTCCCACGGCTGTCAATCAAAGCCTGTTAGCCAATCAGGAAGAGAGGAGAGGGGCCGAATGGTAGCTCAGTGTCTGAATGGACACACGGAGCTGCAGCTCGGCTCAGGTGCCCCCACATGGCGAGCTGCTTGCTGTGGGGGCACTTGACAGGAGGAAGGGGTCAGGAGCAGCGAAGAGGAACCCGAGAAGAGGAGAATCTGTGCAAATGCACTGAAACAGAGCAGGTAAGTAAGTATAACATGTTTGTAGTTTAAAAAAAACAAAAACGAGACTTTACAATCACTTTAACGGGGGCACAGACAGCAATAAAAACTGACAAGCGTTCTAATCCCTCTGCACTCAATCCAAAACTAAAAATAAAATGTTGCCTTTAGTTACACTTTAAAGCTTGATGAAGCGGGGCTAATGCTTCTCTCAGAAGAGGATTTGGTTCAACATAGGATCTCTGCAGTCTTTGTAGAGCTGGCCTGGTTATGGTCCGTGCAAGCATGGAGATTGTTAAATACATATTATTGATAGTTTTTTGTATTCTACATTAAGTTTACTGGAACTTTTAATTCTGTTTTACAACATCTTGCCTTGAAACATTACGCTTGCCTGTAATGGTGCACAAAACAGTATGAAATTTAAAACCCATACAGTTTAATGTGTTTTCTGCTTTCGTTTTTTTTCTAAACATAACTTTTGATCTAATTGAAGAATAAAAGGAACATTCTTTCTAGTCTGTTGGTTACTCGTCCTTAATTAAAAAATGGATGGTTGATTTCTCATTATTTATCTTTCTAAGCCAACTCTAAACATCTATTTATACGCACGGGAAACAGAGTCAATTATACGGAGCAGACGGATAAAGTAAGAACAGAAAGCCACCACTTAATCCCCCAAGCAGAGCATAGCTTTTTAAAGACTAGTGAAATGGAGTTTGATGAAAGTAGAAAATGCACAACAATGCATTGTAATCCTTTGTCACACCGGTTCTGGTTGTCTTTCATTCTTGTACTATATGTTTTAATGATTTTACAGATCTCTTTCTTGGTAATTGTCTGAAACCTTGATTTTATAGAATCAGTCAGAAAACATTCACTTTTCCCTTTGTAGTCTTGTGTCTGTGGTTTATGGTAAACAGCACGTCCATATAGAACACACATATTTTTAGCCATAAACTATTATGAGCTTCATTGCTTCTGGCCCGTTGTGAAGGTGAATGAATAGGGTTAATTTAGCAAACATTATTGAGAATGCAGTTACTTTTTTAGCTGTGGGGAAAAAAAAACATAGAAAACTAGCACAACTATTTTTAAATACATTAATAATGAATAAATAAATCAGAAAAAAATACATGAAATCAACATAGAGGAAATTGTGGGTCGAGACATCACACAGAACAACAAGATAATAAAAGTATCAAATTTATTTAAACAATATGCAATCAATAAATGTGGAAGAAGAACACACTGATCCCAAGCCCATAAAATAAGAACAATGTTGAAAAAGAGCTAAGCCTGCCATGCTTAACCTACTCTATTTTTCTAAAATGGTTGATCCACAAAAAGCAAAGCAGGACCCCCACTTACAAAACAGTCCAGTGCTGGAATGCCAGAGCTGATATCTTTTAGCACAGTGTCTTTGACACAAAGAATCCTGCAGGAGTTATGATGACGTATCAGACAGGGAAGGAAATACGGGACAGATGACAACAGCCCATCTATGGTGTCCCCTACAAAAAATGTAATAATGTGTCTGGTATTAGTAATGCAAAGTTTAGGGTCACCAAAGTATATACCCAAATGCCGCGCACACACGAGCGGACTTTACGGCAGACTTTGCTCGGTGGACTTTTCGACGGACTTTATGACGGACTTTCCGAATGAACGGACTTGCCTACACACAATCCACCAAAGTTCGTCGAATTCGTACGTGATGACGTACGACCGGACTAAAACAAGGAAGTTCATAGCCAGTAGCCAATAGCTGCCCTAGTGTGGCTTTTTGTCCGTCGAACTAGCATACAGACGAGCGGACTTTTCGACCGGACTCGAGTTCGACGGATAGATTTAAAACATGTTTCAAATCTAAGTCCGTCCAACTTTTGAGAAAACAAAGTCCGCTGGAGCCCACACACGATCGAATTGTCCGACGAAATCCAGTCCGCCGGGCAAAGTCTGCCGTAAAGTCCGCTCGTGTGTACGCGGCAAAAGTGGTACCTTCATAATCTGCTCCACCAGCTTTCAAACACTCTCCTCCTTTATTTAAATATGTACATTTTGACTTTTTTTGTCAAAAATCATCAGCTGAGCCCCTCATCTCCATATTTTGCCACTCCACCTAGCCACTTATGTACGTAGATTGCATTGACACGTGACTAAAAGTGCAGAGACGTGGGCTGTGATTGACAGCAAAATGGCAGCATCCAGTAAGGGAATAACTGGGCCTCTTGAGACAGACCAGGGCACAGGTTTTATTCACTGATTTTGCACTTGTGAGCAGTGATGAATTTGAGCCCAAACCTGCCTGGAAGGTCCCAGGAGGAGTTATGCAAATATCAAAATGCTTTGATAGGTAGATAACAGTATAGAGGAGTGGGCATTCCTAGTCAGGTTGCACTTGCTTTAGGTAGGCCTCTATCTGAGCCTCTATGATTGAAAGAACTGGAATTCAGTAAATGAAAGGGGATGTCCTCCACCCTGAAAACCAGGCATGTTGTATCTGACACTATCTTTGCTACAGGAGAAAATCATGTACAACTGCACAAGACTAAAGATAAGGTCTAGAGTTTAACTTTAAAGTGATTCTAAAGTCACCAGTTTTTTTTTTTTATCTTAATGCTTTCCTTCTGTGTGCAGCAGCCCTCCTCAAACTTACCTGAGCCCCATCTCAATCCAGCGATGTTGACCGAGAGTCTCGGCTGTTCAGGACCCTGCCTCCTCATTAGCTGAGGCAGCAGTGGGGCACCATTTTCTTCTGCGGCTGTTAATCAAAGCCAGTGAGCCAATAGAGAGAGGGAGTAGGGCCAAACCACAGCTCTGTGTCTGAATGGACATACAGAGCAGCAGTTCGGCTCAGGTGCTCCCATAGCAAGCTGCTTGCTGTGGGGGCACTTGGCAAAAGGGATGGGCCCGGACTGCTGGCAGGGGACCAGAGAAGAGGAGAATCTGGGATGCTCTGTGTAAAACCACTGCACAGAGCAGGTAAGCATAACATGTTTGTTTTTTTAAAACAAAAAAAACAAGACTTTAATATCACTTTAACCACTTCCCACCCGCCGTATGCAGAATGACAGTCGGAAAGTGGTTCAGTTATCCTGACTGAGCATCATATGACATCCAGCAGGATAACAAGCTAGCGGGCGCCCGCGGTGACACGCAGAGCGGCGATCTGTGGTGTGGTGTGTCAGTCTGACACCCCACATCTCCGATCTTGGTAAAGAGTCTCTGATGTAGGCTCTTTATCACATAATTTTCTGTGTCCAATCACAGCTGATCACAGTGTAAATAGAAAGAGCTGTTTATCAGCTTTTCCTCCACTCGCACTGACAGGCGCGAGTAGAGGAGAGCCAATAGGCTTCTCTCCTGACAGGGGGGTCTGCGCTGATTATTAGTGCAGCCCCCCCAAGGATGCCCACCCAGGACCACCAGGAATGCCCAATAGGGATGATACTCAGTGCCCATCAGTGATGCTTGCCAGTACCTCCTGATCAGTGCTGCCTAACAGTGCCCTCTATCAGTGCCACCCATCTGTGACTATCAGTGCCCATCAGTGCCCACCAATGCCACCTATCAGTGCCACCTATGAGTGCTCAGTGCCACCTATCAGTGCCCATCAGTGCTGCCTATGAGTGCCCATCAGTGCCACCTATCAGTGCCCGTCAGTGCTGCTTATCAGTGCTACTTATCAGTGCCCATCAGTGCCACCCCATCAGTGCTGCCTCATCAGTGCTAATCAGTACTGCCTCATCAGTGCCTGTCAGTGCAGCCACATCAGTGCGGGAGAAAACTTACTTATTTACAAAGTTTTGTAACAGAAACAAAGAAAAACTTTTTTTTTTCAAAATTTTCGGTATTTTTTTTATCTTTAGCGCAAAAAATAAAAACCCCAGTGGTGATCAAATACCATCAAAATAAAGCTTAATTTGTGGGGAAAAAAAAGATAAAAATGTTGTTTGGGTACAGTGTTACATGACTGCGCAATTGTCATTCAAAATGCAACAGCGCTGAAAGCTGAAAAGTGGACTGGGCAGGAAGTGGGGAAAGTGCCCTGTATTGAAGTGGTTAATCACTTCAATACAGGGCACTTTCATCCCCTTCCTGCCCAGGCCAATTTTTAGCTTTTAGTGCTGTCACACTTTGAATGAGAATTGCGCGGTCATACAACACTGTACCCAAATTCATTTTTTATCATTTTCTTCACACAAATAGAGCTTTCTTTTGGTGGTATTTAATCACCGATGGGTTTTTAATCTTTTTGCAAAAACCAACAATTAAAAAAAACAAACACTTTTTTTTAGTTTCTGTAAGAAAATTTTGTAAATAGGTAATTTTTCTCTTTTACTGAATTGCGCTGATAAGGCTGCACTGATGGTCACTGATATGCAGCACTCATGGACACTGATAGGTGGCACTGATATACAGCACTGATGAGCACTGATTGGTGGCACTGATGAGCACTGATAGGTGGCATTTATGGCCAATGATAGGTGGCAATGATGGGCACTGATGGGCAGGCACTGATTGGCATACCTGATGGGCACATATTGGCCTCACTGATGGGCACAGACTGGTGTCACTAATGGGCACAGACTAGTGTAACTAATGAGCACAGACTGGTGTCACGGATGGGCACAGAGTGGCATCACTATTGAGCACCGCTGGGGCTGCATTGTAATCAGGGCACTGATGATCAGTGCCCTGATTAGTTTTACACGTCTTCCCTGTGAGAAGATTCCACTGATTGGCTCTCATCACCTTACACTCTGTCAGTGTAAGGTGAGCGGAGCCGACAAATGGCACTTCCTTGTTCACATGTGATCGGCTGTGATTGGACACATGTGGCTCTTTGCCAAGACTGGGGTCGCTCTGTGTCCCAGGAACACAGCGCGCCTCATATAACTGGAGCCATCATATGACGTTATCCCAGAGTAAGAGCCCCACCGCTCCACCGTCATTTTACTATAGGACAGGCAGGAAGAGGTTAAGCAATCTAAAAATATACACACCTGCTTATGATTGTTGGTTCTAAAGCCTTACTCAATCAGGTTTGCCAATCTTAACCTTCTGGAACAATATACTGGAACATTTTCTCTTGGAGTCCTGAAGCCACCACAGTGAAATATAATGCAGGGATGTTGGTGTCTTGCTTATCAGATACTAAGATATAATTAGTCCACAGGGAACAATAAATGGTTATCTAAAATAGGAACTACAGCACAGATTCATTAGGATCTTTCCAGATGGACATATTTGAAGAGATTTGTGTTACTGTTTTATTTCTGAGCTCTAATCCTCTATGGGAAAACCTCATTTTAGCAACAATTTGAGAAAGGGATTATATTAGTGTAAGGTGTCCTGTAATGGTATTATTTTCTTTACAACATTCTTTTAATTAGTGTCCAGCGTACATTTTTTTCAGAAGAAAAGTACAGTATGGTAAAAAGCTAAGTGTGGTTTTTAAAGTGTATTATATTGTCTGTACCAGGACGCAGTGCCCCAAAGGGCTCATTAGTGCCAATATTCGAGATAAGCATATAGAGCTTTATTTCCAGCATATTCCGTCACTAAGGGCTCAATTACATTAGACACTTTAGCAATTGCATGAATACATTTTTGGGGGTGTATTTTTTAAGACCCTTATTCAACTGATTTGAATTACAAATGACATTGGTGGTTGAAAACTATGTAGGATGTTCCACTGTTAAGCTCAGCATTCTAGATAGTAGCTGTAAAACTCTTGTGTAAAAATTGATTCTTACCCATGTAACCCTGTTTTTTTTAATGACCCGCTCCTCCCAGTTTATATCCACTTTATCATCATAGCACCTGGCTTAACTATTTCTGAGCCTTTGCATACAGTATATGGGATCTAGGAGACTTTCCTAATTTCTCTCTAGTACAGTTCCTCTACTCAGAAGGGCTTTGGGCTTTGAAAGTTCAAACGCCTTCTAAGAACCCCCTGTCCCCAGGCAGTTGATCTACTTCAGTCCTTGTTATAACGTTTGCCAAGTCAGTAGGTATTTTCTCAAACACTTTTATGAGAAAGTGCAATACCCAAATCACAGGCTCCTACATCTTCTTCTGAATGTTTCTGGATGGGGTTGAACTTCTACAGCACACATCTTCCACTGAAGAAAACACAATGTTCTATTGTGTCTTAGTTTAGATCTAGGTGAAAAAAAAAAGCTTTTTACTTACCCCATCTTCCACTCATCCGGCAGATGGCTTTCCCTCAAGCTCTGGTGGTGAACTGATGCTCTGTGTCCTTCCATCCAATTCAGGGCTTGATGACATCAGGACCTTGGACCACTGGAGCATGGAGGAGAAGATGTTGTGGGGACCAGTCTAGCAGCACAGAGAATCAGATAAGTAAATCTACCTTTCCATGCTGCAATCATACAACCAGTAAATATAAGGGACTTTCAAATCTGCACCTCATGAAGTTCTTTGATCAAGATAGAATACATATACGTGAAAATACATTTTTTTTTCATTACAATTAATATTGAAAATCCACCATACATAATTAATAAAAACATTGTATATACTGTATGAGAAAATTCCCCCATGATAATGGTCATGAATAGTCTATGCATTTCGCAGATGTTCCACTTCTTCAGCACTCAGAATATATTGTCATATAGATCCTTACAATAGTGTCAATCTATGAAAATAAAAATATACATAGGAACAAACAGACATGCTGTATAATACACCACCGTCCACATACTGGGTCATAGAAACAGAATATATCCCACAATAACTGTCCCATATGCCGTGGTGAGGAGAGGAAAGAAAAAAAATTATGATAGATAGATAGATAGATAGATAGATAGATAGATAGATAGATAGATAGATAGATAGATAGATAGCACATATTCTCTTACCTAAAAACATACATGCCCACCACATGGCCAACAAGAAGGTAGCTATAATCCCCCTGACCTGTGGGGAGGCTTGAAGAGCAGGACAAACAAAATAGATGGATATAGTCAATCAAAAGAAGAAAAGACAATCCCCAATTGTATCTCCTACTTTAACTCATCCCAAAATGTGGATTTTAAGTATATAAACAAAGGAGTATAAAACGTGTAGCATCAGAGACCAGCAGGTATCAATATGAATGCCCTAAACTTCTATAGGTATCCAAGATGCATGAAAGAAAGGAGATATCTCCCCAAACTTCATGTGTCACTACAAATTCAAATAGGGATGCCCATAAATGCCATATCAACAAGTTCTTCCAAGAGAAACAGCAAAAAGAGGGATAAGAAGAGAGCAGCTAATTTTAGCACCTTACCAAAATACAGCCAATGCAGAATAAAGCATCCCATACAGTATATCAGTACACCGCTGTTTGTCCAGCAACATATCAGTAAATGTGCTTCTTCTTTATATAGTGTATGCCATGCGCCGTCTCCCAAGGACTGCCCCAGTGGCAAAGCTAGACATTCTTTCACCCGGGGAAAAGACTCCATTCAGCACCCCCCTCCCTCCCCCCAGTTCCGAAAAGGACAGTGTTAATAGGGCAGAGGTTGGTGTCAGTGAGGCAGTGAACAGTGTCAGTAGTTTTTAGTTTTTAATATTTGATTGCTTTGTACAAAACATATAACACATAGGAGAGAGATGGATAAAGGGAATAGAGAGGAGGGGGGACAGAGGTGGGGGAACTAGGAAGGGAGGTGAGAAAGGGGGTGTGAGAGAGAGGGTGAGAGAGTGAGAGGGGCAGAGATGGGGTGAAAGGGGGGTTAGGGAGAGAAGTAGGGTGGGAGAGAAAGAGAGAGGTGAGGGGGAGAGGGGAGGTGAGAGAGAAAGAGGGGATGAGAGAGAGAGGAAGGTGAGAGAGAGAGAGAAGAGGGTGAGGGAGAGAGAGGGAGGTGAGAGAGAGTGGGGGAGGTGAGGAGAGCAGAGAGAGAGGGGTGAGAGAAAGAGAGGGAGGTGAAAGAGGTGAGGGGTGCGGAGAGAAAGAGGGGGGATGGGGGAAAGAGGGAGGTGCGGGGGGTGAGAGAGAGAGAGAGAGAGAGAGAGAGAAGGGAAGTGTGAGAGAGAGGGTAGGAGAGAGAGAGAGAGAGGGGGTGAGCAAGAAGGAGGGGGTGAGAGAGACAGAGGTGAGGGGAGGTGAGAGAAGGAGGGGGGAGAGAGAGGATGAGAGAGAGGGGAGGTGAGAAGGAGGGGGTTTTAGAGAGAAAGGGGAGTGAGAGAGAGGGGGAGTGGGAGAGAGAGGGGTAAGTGGGGGTGAGAGAGGGGTGAGGGGGAGAGAGGGGGAGAGAGTGGGGTGAGAGAGAGACAGGGGTGAGTGAAAGAGAGAGGGGGTGAGAGAGAGGGTAAGAGAGGAGAGAGGGTTGAGAGAGAAAAGGGGTGAGAGAGAGGAAGGGGCAAAAGGGAGAGAGGGAGAGAGGTGAGAGAGAAAGAGAGAGGGTTATAGAGAAAGGTGGGTGAGAGGGGGGAATGGGAGAGAGGGGTAAGTGGGGGAGAAAGAGATTAGGATGAGGGGGAGAGAGTGGGTTGCGAGAGACAGGGGGTGAGTGTGAGAGAGAAAGCGGGTGAGAGGGAGAGAGGGAGGTGAGAGAGAGAGAGGGGAAGTAAGAGAGGAGAGAGGGGGTGAGAGAGAGGGGGTAAAAGAGGAGAGAGGGGTGGTGAGAGAGAGGGGTGAGAGAGAGAGGGAGTGAGAGGGAGAAAGGGAGGTAAGAGAGAGGGGGTGAGAGAGGAGAGAGGGAGGTGAGAGAGAGAGGGGAGCAAGAGAGGAGAGAGCGGGGTGAGAGAGAGAGGGGGTGAAAGAGGAGAGGGTGTGGTGAGAGAGAGAGAGGTGAGAGAGAGAGAGTGAAAGGGAGAAAGGGAGGTGAGAGAGAGGGGGTGAGAGAGGAGAAAGGGAGTGAGAGGGAGAAAGGGAGGTGAGAGAGAGGGGGTGAGAGAGGAGAGAGGGATGGTGAGAGAGAGAGAGAGGGATGAGAGAGATAAGGGGTGAGAGAGAGAGGGGGTGAAAGAGGAAAGAGGTGTGGTGAGAGAGAAAGAGAGAAAGGGGGTGAGAGAGGGGGCGAGAAAGGAGAAAGGGGTGGTGACAGAGAGAAAGGGGTGAGAGAGGGAGTGATGGGGAGAAAGGGAGGTGAGAGAGAGAGGGGGTGAGAGAGGAGAGAGAGGTGGTGAGAGAGGAGAGAGGGAGGTGTGAGAGAGAGGGGAGTAAGAGAGGAGAGAGGGGGTAAGAGAGTGAGGGGGTGAAAGAGGAGAGAGGGGTGGTGAGAGAGATGGGTGAGAGAGAGAGAGGGAGAGAGAGGGAGAAAGGGAGGTGAGAGAGGAGAGAGGGATGGTGAGAGAGAGAGAGCGATCAGAGAGATAAGGGGTGAGAGACAGGGGGTGAAAGAGGAGAGAGGGGTGGTGAGAGGAAAAGGGGGTGAGAGAGGGGGCGAGAGAGGAGAGAGGGATGGTGACAGAGAGAAAGGGGTGAGAGAGAGAGGGAGTGAGAGGGAGAAAGGGAGGTGAGAGAGAGAGGGGGTGAGAGAGGAGAGAGAGGTGGTGAGAGAGAGAGGGGGTGAGAGAAGAGAGAGGGGGCAAGAGAGGAGAGAGGGGTGGTGAGAGTGAGGGGTGAGAGAGAGAGGGGGTGAGTGAGAGACAAAGGGGTGAGAGAGAGGAGAGGACTCCCTTATCCCCTCATATTACACGAGGAGACAATTCAATTCAATTCAAATAAGCTTTATTGGCAGGACCACATACATGTTAGCATTGCCAAAGCAGTTGAGTTTTTATAAGAAAAAGAAGGGGGGGGTAATATAGAGGGGAATGGGCATAAGTCCATGTAGAGGATTTTTAAGTCCTCAGTCTTTCATGTCCCTCTCAGTCAGTGACATGCTGTAGCAATTTTTACCGTTGGCTTCTCTTCTCCCAGTAGAAATTGGAGTTTCCTCTTCTCTTCTATAGAATTGAAGTCTGGGATGAGAGTGAAGAGTCTCTGGAAGTGAGTGTCCCTCACTGATGAGTACTTTGGGCAATGTAGCAGGAAGTGGTCCTCATCTTCCAGGACCCCCTGGTCACATTGCTGGCACAGTCTACTCTCCCTGGGCTTGTAGGTCTGCCTGTGCCATCCTAATTGGATTTCAGGCTGTGGGTGCTCAGTCTGTACAGGCTCAGGGTCTGTCTGTCTTTGGGGTCTTGTAGCACCTCCAGGTACGGGGCCAGTTTGAAGTCTCTGCAACGACTGGTAAACAGTTAGTTTTTTGAAGTTTGTTAGCTAATTTCTCCATTCTCCAACATGTTTTTCTTTGGAGTCATTGATTATGTTTTTAATTTGAGATTTTGTCAGGCCGCATTGTTGAGAGTTTGGGATAGACAAGGTGTTGATGAGTTGTTGCAGGCCACACGGCTTGGACTGGTACTTACTGTTCAGTAAGGCTTTATGGTGGTATGAGTTGGGACTGCTGTTTTGTAGGTGGTCCCAGTATGATAGCGCCCTCTTCTGTGCGAGAAGTAAGAGAAATCTGCCCAACTCACACCGGCAAGCACTGTTGGAGGTGCTCCGATGGACTTGAAGGAGGTGCTTGCAGAATTCCAGATGGAATATTTCTGTTGGGCTGGGATCCCATTTGGATTGGTCTGGGTAGGTGACAGGACCCCAAACTTCACTGCCATAATGAAGAATTGGGGTGATGACGCTATCAAATATTCTGAGCCAGACCCTCACTGGTGGTTTTAGGTGGTACAGCTGTCTCCTAGAAGGCTCTGCATGCCTTGTCTTTTAGTCTTTTGTTGCATTGATAGGTAATAGGAGAGGGAGAGAGAACACAATTCTCACTGCCTCTGGTTCTCTCTTTCTCGCAACCCCCCCCCCCCCCTTAACTATCAGCAGAATTCCCTGATCACTGCATTATCCATGGTTAGGGAGTCAGTGTTCTATCATGTCAGGTAATATCATGGACTCCTTTCCCCTTCCCGATGTCTGCCGGCTCCATCAGCAGCTGCATGTAGCGCTCACAGGTGAGCTAATTCCAGCATCAGGTAGGGTGACGCTGCCTCCTCTGCTCCCCCCACTGTCACTGGCAGTCCACTGCTCACCCTGCCTTCTCCTCCGCTCCTATCCTGGGCTTCCCTCACCCTCCCGCCAGGCAGTGCCCGAAGTCCGCCCCTAGCTACAGGTTGTAAGCAGACCCAAAAAGAGATAGCTTCTTGTCCTGGCCCTGACTGGGAGGGAAAGCATCCTCTGCTCCCTCCTCCTGTGTTGTATTCTTGATTGCAGTTCCTTCTTTTGCAGGTACAGAAGTGCTGCACTGATAGTTAATAGGAGAGGGAGAGAGAACACAATTCTCACTGTCTCTGTTTCTCTTTTTCTCGCTTCCAGTGCTGGGCTGACAGAAGAAGCGATACTGCCAGAAATGGCATGCTTGGACTGGAAGTGACATAGTCAGTTCAGGAAGGCCACCATATGCGTTCCAAGAAGGATTGCAAGCGTCAGCACCAACCAACATCTTAACAATACATAACAACCAGACCAGATATAAAACAAAATCACATAACATCTAGAATGTAAAAAAACTCAATAACTAAACAAAAGCACAAAATACAAAAACCCAAATTGCTAATGATGTACAAACAAAGGCACCAAACAAAACCAAGGCCACTACTCTCATTTCCTTAAGAACTAAACAAGCAATCAACGCTTGCAGTGCAGAGAAGAATTCTCATATTTCCTGGTATTGGGCTTTAGTGCCGGTTCACACCAAAGAAATCCAGTCCGGAAGCATTCTGGATGTGCTTCTGCATGCGCATTTTTGATGCAGTCTAGTGCATTTTTCCCCCCTCTTTTTTCTTCACCTTAAAAAAAGACATGTGCATTCTGCTGCATTTGTGGCGCATTTAGGTGTGTTTTTTATGCATTTCACCATGTTCCAGTACAGTTCAGTGCAGAAAAAATGCTGCATATTCTACTTTTTTTTCTGGAACGCATCGGAACTGACCACACTGGTGTGAACTATGCCATTGGAAACCATATAACCTACTATCCATGCATTTTTTGATGCAGAAAAAGAAAACACACTGGACTAGATGTGGTGTAAACTGGCCCTTAAAGTTGTTCTAATCCCTGATGACAAACTCACCAAGGAAGAGCCAGGTAACAAACACATAGAGCTCCCCACATCGGAGCCCTATCATGACTTTCTGGAGCTTACTCAACATAGTTTGGAAACTGCTGAACACAGCATTTTGAAAGAGGCCTGGCAAAATGTCCTAACACAAATGTTTTAACGCAGGACTTGGGGAACACATCCCTACACCTACTTTAACTACTATCTGCTTAATCCCTCCATTTCTTATGGGCAAGAATTCTTTTTTTTTTTTTTTCTATTGGTTAACCTAAAAGAAATGTCCCAACCAGTTGTAAGATCTTTTTTTGATCTTATTAATTCTTTCACAACAACCTCTTTGTACAGATAATGTGAAATGGGATAGCAAGAGGAATGGAGTGAGTGGGTCTTTTTGAAGAACAACTGTACTTTTACCCTAAAAACCCATCCTCCAAAACCTCCTGGTATCTGTACTAACAGCCCCTATACCATCTTCTTACTTACCCCTGTAGTATAACCACATCCTGCTGCATAGTTTACTCCACCTTAGTCCAAAGTTCTCTTTGACCCTGGCTGTGCCTACACATGAGTGCTCATGTATGGGGCTGTTCGGGGAAGCAGCTCCAGGGTTCGAGATGGCCCCATAGAGGTTAATGAAATCAGCTATCTATCTATGTAGAATAAAACCTAAGACAGACTCATTTTCACATTATTAAGGCTGTAAAATCTTAATTAAACTAATTTTAGATGTATTGGAATAATTGCTTTAAATAACTGACTATGTCATATTACCTATTACCTAGAATAATTATTTCTAATAACTTGGTGTGTTATGTTAATTGCTTTTTAGTGAATATTAGGTATATTTCCAATATTACCTTTTAAAAAAAGAACACATAAAATTGCCAGCAATTACCTGCTTTCCATGCCCTGGGAGAGCAGCTAATGTATAGTCCAATATTCATCAAGGTGTATATATAAAAAATTTGCAGAGCTATTCATTCTGTAAAATGTGAGTACATTTTGTTGTGTGAATGGGAGCTAGGCTATTTTGTTTCCAGTTTGAATGATATTCATTCCTACAGTATAACGTTAAGCAGGAGATTTCCACAGAATGGCCACTAGATGGTTCTGATGATCATAGGAAATAAATACAGTACTTTTTTACTATGATCTTCATCTAGTGACTATAATGCTGTATTTTACTAAACCACAATTTTTTTAAGAATGAATAACATTTGACCTAGAGAGAAAATGGCCTAGGAACATTTGATTTGCAAAAAAATCATAATTTACATGAATTTCCAGAATCTGCTTTGTGAACATTTACCTTTTAAATCAGAAGCCCCCTTGCAGATCAGAGTCCCCCAATTCATGTAAAATATTCCCCCTTCACATCATAAGCCCCCCCCCACATAAAATTCTACACTTTCACTTCAGAAGCCCCCCCTTCATATCAGAGCCCCCTTTTCACATCAGAGTCCTGTTTTCACATCACATCTCCCTTTCAAATCAGAAGCCGCCCTTCAGAGCAGAATCCACCCTTCACATCAGTAGCCCCTCTTCACATCAGAGTCGCTCCTTTTACATCATTGTGTTGTATTATAAAGTGTTTACTGTGCAAGAATATGGGCAAATTCTGAGACTCCATCTAAGAGCGCACTACAAAATACGATACACAAATGATGTTTTTGACTTAAATGATATTTTTTGACTTATATTTTCTTTTTTTTTCCAAAAGTAGTTTTATTGGAAATAATATAAGGGAACAGTACAGTATATAACACTTATAAGGTACTTCAATACAGAACAAGTAGCATATAGCACATAGCAGGAGATATTAACCAAGCATGATGAATATAACATTGTAAACAACTAAGAACCTTAAAGTGGATGTAAACCCAATGTCATCCTTTCCAAAATA
This sequence comes from Lithobates septentrionalis, assembly GCA_037952835.1. Lineage (NCBI taxonomy): Eukaryota > Metazoa > Chordata > Amphibia > Anura > Ranidae > Lithobates > Lithobates septentrionalis. The sequence continues at coordinate 7,128,771 of JBBDGP010001277.1, read as the reverse complement.
CTGCCATATGGGGTTATCTATGAGGTTATACATGCCTCCTGCATGTATGCTTACCTGTCAAATGTCTCCCCTCTGTCTGTTATGAGAGCCGAAAACTGCAGATTCTGTGGGCAGGTCTGTTGTCTGGAGCTCGGTGGGTGGAGTCGTGATGTCAGTAGACTCCCCGCCCACCTCTACACTCCCCTTGTCAATTTTCTCCTGTGTATTTCTAACACTGAACTTCTGCTATGATCTCTAACATCCAGTGAAAAGGCAGGAAAGTAGCCACATGACTTCAGCATGCCAAATCATGCTGAGGTGTGGAACAGCCAATCCTTGTAGAGCTGCTAAAGAAAGGAGTGGGGGAGGGAATTTAAAAATAATGCATGTCTTAGGCTAGTGCACGAGATGTAAATCACCTGTCACTCACAGCAAGGTGGAGGATTTGATAAAGTTTTTCTCTATTTGTTAAGTTTTATCTCACTGAACAATAAAAGAGGATTGCTCAGAGCTGGATTAACTCTGTGTGGCAAGACTGGGCTCAAATGATAGGAAATCTTATATTCTACATTATGACATAAAACAAAAAAAAAGGGGGTTTACATCCACTTTAATGTTCAAAATGGAAAATAAAAAGAAAAACTGCGCTACAGAGCAAAAAGTCAAGGTAGAAGCTGCACATAAAATACACCAATATCTGTGTATACCATGGAAAATAAAAATAAATAAAGTGCGCTAACTGTGTGAGAATATACACATAAATGTGAATGCATATGGGTGGTAGTGAAAACCACAATCTACTGAGAGTAAAATGAATGACTCAATGTGTGGTGAAAAAATATGCGTGCCAATCATAAAAACTCAAATAAAAAGAAAAAAAGTGTACATGTGAAGTTCAACAATAATAATAACGTGAAAACCTGATAATCAAACAGACTCAGTCCATGAGATCAAACATAAAACGTTCATCAGTGAAAAAATGCTTCCATCCACTATACAGCTTAGCAGCAACCAATCTCCCTATGAGTGGATCGACAAAGGAGAGGGATGTGCAGGATGGTACAATTCCACTGGCGGTGACTCCAATAAGTGAGAAAAGTGGTAAAGGTGGACTCTTACCCTCCGTGTTGGCCACCATCCTTGGCAGGGTCTATCAGGCATGCAGATTTTGCCCTCTGCAGGGACCGTGTAATGAGAAGATCTCCCCAGCAGCTGTCAGGAATGCTGTCTCCGGTCCGGGCTAGTCCAAGTGAAACGCCTGAAGAGGGGGGAAGGACAGCTCTCTTGCTCCCAGTGTGGCAAAGGAAAAAACAAAAGAGCGGAGCTCCAATAGTGTAAAAAGTTTCAGGATTTATTAAATAAAATTACAGACCGCAACGGAGAGTGCACGCTCCGTGAGGTAGAAATACAATTAAAAACAAGCCGGCATATAAAAATCGCAATAACCCGTGCATAACATGGGGCAATCGTGACGGCTTACAACGTAGTATAGTGGATGGAAGCATTTTTTCACTGATGAACGTTTTATGTTTGAACTCATGGACTGAGTCTGTTTGATTATCAGGTTTTCACGTTATTATTATTGTTGTACTTCAAATGTACACTTTTTTTCTTTTTATTTGAGTTTTTATGATTGGCACGCATATTTCTTCACCACTCATTGAGTCATTCATTTTACTCTCAGTAGATTGTGGTTTTCACTACCACCCATATGCATTCACATTTATGTGTATATTCTCACACAGTTAGCGCACTTTATTTATTTTTAATGTTCAAAATGGACCTATTTAAGAGAACTGATAAAGGAACCACATTGAAGTGGGGCTCCCCATATTATGGAAGAAGAAGGAGCATCTTACTCATGCTAGATGTGACATGCTGGAGTTCTGGGTCTGTTTTATGCTAGGGTTGGTATAAACACACTGGGGGTTATTTACTAACGGAAAATCCACTTTGCTCTGCAAGTGCACTTGAAAGTAAAATCGCTGTAGATCCGAGGGGGACATGCAAGGAAAATAAAAAACAGCATTTTATTTTGAACATGATTGGATGATAAAATCAGCAGAGCTTCCACTCATTTCAGATCTACCCCTTAGATTAAGAGTGACTGCACTTCCAAGTGCACTTTCAGTGCAAAGTGGATTTGCCTTTTGTAAATAACACCCACTGGGTCTCAAATAGAAAGTCCAACATTATTACGCATGTCTCCTTAGAGGCTACCCAGTAACGATAATTGTTGAGTTACAGGAAAAAAATCAATACAATACAAAACAATAGAACTTGTTAACTAGAGTATAGAGGAGGGTAAAGGGGGATCGGGTCATTAGGAGGGGGTGAGAAGGGTGTAGAGATAGGCGTTGAATGGGGGGGGGTGAGGGGTGGGGATACTGCCTCAGTCTTCGCCAAAAACTATTAGGAGGCCCTAGCACAGTATATTACCATTTGATGATATAATTTGCAACTTCTGATCTATACTGACTGAATATACGTTTCTATCATAGACCTACAGACACACCCATGTGGGATTTTCCCCCGTTCACCAACCTACAAACAGAGTAGCATATATATATATATATATATATATATATATATATATATATATATATATATATATATATATATATATAGCCAAACTTGGCTGGGAGACAATGGAGACCATATTCCATATGCATGGAGACCATATTTTATATTTTGAAATGCATACTGTATATGTTTGAACATATGGCACAGCAATAAAGTAACCATTTTGAAATCATAAGTAATGCTGTAACGTGAGAGGACCCTTCCACATCAGTTTGTATTTTACCTCTATAGCACCTTGGTAAACCAGAAGATCTGAGAGATTGCATGAATGGGAATTTCCAGATTTCCCTTTAGTAAGGTGTCCCCACTCATAAGGGCTTTGAGCTTTTCAAGTAGCACCCCCTTTCTGAGAACATCCTTTTCCAGGCAGTTCATATTCTTTAATCTTTTAATTCCAATGCTTAGGTATTTTTCAACAACTCTTTTGCAACACTTGAAGTAAATAGATGAGAAGGTGGAAGACCTAAAATCTGTCTTTAGGCTCCTGCAGGTTCTCGGGCTGACAGGTGCTGGGTGGTGTCCGTCTCCAAAAGCACACAACAACAACTAGAGTTATGCTGGCCATACACTATACGAAAAATCGGCCGAAAAATCGTTCGTATAGACACTTCGTTCATTTTTCGGCAAGTTAATGGGCACAAATCGATAATCGTTTGTGACGTTTTTGTGGTAAAAAAACGAACGGGAAGTTTGGTAAATTTCTGCCGAACGTACAATAAATTGCAAGGTTAATGTGTTTCCCGTCCAAACTGTCTGCACTAGGTATATGTAAAAAAACGAACAAAAAATTATTTATTCATGTCCACTGAACAATTTATCGGTCATTATATGATGGCACGATCGTTTGCGGTCACGGTCGAACGTTTGTTTTTCGAAAATGGGTTCGGCCGATTTGCTGTATAGTGTATGGCCAGCATAAGGCTGGCCATACACTATTCAATTTTCCTGTTCAACTTTCCTTTAGATTTACCAAAACCATATAATATGAGGTGAAACCTAAACACTTTCAATTTGGATGCAATCAGGCAGGCCCTTGTACTACATAGTTGAAGGTAAATCTAAAGAAAATTGAACAGGAAAATTGTATGGTGTATGACCAGCTTAACTATTCACAAAACATGATGATTTGAAAAAGGTAAAAGCAATTTTTGTTTATGAATACATGGCAACTGTTTATGATACACAGTCCTTTTGCAAAGTAAATGTCTTCTATTTAGGGTTTAGTATGACTTTATTTCAAGTGTAAGTTTAGCAAAAACTATTTTTGCAGCAGCAGCAGCAGCGTTGTAGACATGTTCTGCCCAGGATTGCCACCTCATCCCTTTAAACCCAAACACATATTAATTACACAGGTTCTGTGGCTGATTAAGGTGGTAATTAAACTCAGTGCCTTAGGCTGGGTTCACACTGGTCCGACAAACGCTCCGACATTGGGAGCTCATGTCGCATGACGTGTGAAATCCAATGTTTCCCTATGGGAGCCGTCCTAACTGGTCCGACACAAGTCGTTCCGACTTTAGAAATGCTCCCCGTACTACTTTGGTCCGACTTTGATCCTACTTCAGCCTATTGACTATCATTGAAGTCGGATCAAAGTCGGATCGCCGTCTCGCATGATCCAACTTCGGCACGCGACTTGTGCTCAGATGATCTTGAGGGGAAACTCCGCGCCAAATTTTAAATAAAAAACCGGCATGGGTTTCCCTCCAAGAGCATACCAGGCCCTTAGGTCTGGTATGGACCTTGAGGGGAACCCCCTACGCCGAAAAAACGGCATGGGGGTCCCCCCCAATCCATACCAGACCCTTATACGAGCACGCAGCCCGGCCGGTCAGGAATGGGGGTGGGGACGAGCGAGCGCCCCCCTCCCTCCTGAACCGTACCAGGCCGCATGCCCTCAACATGGGGGGTTGGTGTCTTGGGGAGGGGGGGCGCCCTGCGGCCCCCCCACCCCAAAGCACCTTGTCCCCATGTTGATGAGGACAAGGGCCTCTTCCCGACAACCCTGGCCGTTGGTTGTCGGGGTCTGCGGGCGGGGGGCTTATCGGAATCCGGGAGCCCCCTTTCATAAGGGGGCCCCCAGATCCCGGCCCCCCACCCTATGTGAATGAGTATGGGGTACATCGTACCCCTACCCAGTCACCTAGGGAAAAAGTGTCAATTAAAAAAAAAACACTACACAGATTTTTAAAGTAATTTATTAGACAGCTCAGGGGGTCTTCTTCCGACTTCGGGGGTCTCTCCGGTTCTTCTCCGCGCTCTCCGGGTCTTCTGCCGGGCTCCTCTGCTATCTTCTGCCGCTCTTTTGCTATAGCAGAGGAGCCCGGTCTGCTGCCTTCTTCTCTTCGGGGGTCTCTCCGGTTCTTCTCCGCGCTCTCCGGATCTTATGCCGGGCTCCTCCGCTATTTTCTGCTCTTTTGCCGCTCTTTTGCTAAAGCGGAGGAGCCCGGTCTTCAATCTTCTGCCTTCTGCCCTCTTCTCCTGATGTTGACACGACGCTCTCTGGGGCTGGAATGCACTCTGGGCGCTCCGCTCTGACTTATATAGGCGGTGACCCCGCCCCCTTATGCCATCACAGTCCCTGGGCATGCTGGGACTGTGACGGTTTAGGGGGCGTGGTCATCACCCGATGACCGGGCCCCCTTATGCCGTCACAGTCCCACATGTCACCTGTCACACTTGCCAGTTACCGGCTCTCCTTTCCTCATGCTGTGACAGCGACAAGGCCTGTATGGACAATGAAAGGGCACAAGTTTCTGAGTGCTGAAACTGGTGACTGGAGCACCACAGTGCTGGTATCAGTTGGGCGGTTGATAATGCACCAAGGTACACCAAGTTCAGATATGTGTGGAGTCAGGTCAGAAACCAGGGTAGGTAGCAGGTGAACAGTGAAGCAGCAAATGATAGGCAGAATGAAAGTCAGTAATAAGAAGAGGTTGGCAATAGTTAGTGTAGCGCTGGTAGATTTTTTCAATCTACCGCTTATAGGTAAATTTAGTGGGTTATCTGTTCTGTACATAGTTCAGATTTAGTTTATAGTCAGATTTAGCCTCTGTTCCAGTTTGGCTGTGTTGTGTGTAGTTTCACACTGTGCCTGTGGGTGTCGTCACCATGGGTCGGTGTTGGAAAGGCAACAAGCTGAAGTGTATGAGTGCTCTTCTGTCCCGGAGATAACTCGGCGGAGGTGGTCCTCTGAGTTGCATTCTGGGAGAGGGTATTTATGGGACAGATGCCATGTTTCAAAGAGCTTTACCTCGTGGCCCTCCTGGCCTAGAGGCATGTGTTAGTGAGATCTACCTCGCAGCCCTCCGGTCTGGAGGGTTGCGTTGCGGCAGCCAAGCGGGTAGACCCAGAAGCCTGTCTGGGGCCTGCTCTTGCTGGGATGGTCCTGTGCTGTCTGTCCTGCGGAAAGAAGCCGGACAATCGGGAAGATCGAGGGGAGGACCCATCTTGGAAGGGGCCATGCGAGACTGGTCTTAAGAAGGGCCTTGTGACTCGATTGGAGGACGTATCCTAAACTACCCTACTGCACAAGTACTGCCGGGTCAGCTTAAAGGTTATGGTACTGTGTTTGCTGTTCATCGAAAACCACTACATCCTGTGGCAGAGGATCGTACGGGTTTTATTTCACTCAAGTCTGTGGCAGAGACTTTTTGTTCGTGCTGCGTACCGGCTGCTAGGTTGGTGAGAGAGACCTATCCGGGCGGGCAAAGATTTAACTCTGAAAGGAAAGTACATTCATCCCAAAGATTTCAATTCCTTAGTGCTACACCAAGAAAATGTATTTGAACTTCCCTGAAACTCTTCTTCTACCTCTTTCCTGCTACTTCTTCCAGTTATCTCCCATTAAAGCATTGGAAAAAATACTCAAGTGACTGGTGCCTACACTGTCTGGTAATAAGCTCAACGGGACCCTAGACTCGGTACTGGTGAAATTACAGGTAAAAAAAGGTGACGGTAACAGCCCGCTTTAAATCAGCAGCTCCACAGTGAGTTAGTGCTACATGTGGGCGCGTCGTCCGGGATTGTTTGCCGTTACCCTGAGCAGCCCTGAGAAGTATTTTACCGGGAGCTTATACTAGAAGAGGTTTCTGGACTTTGTCACTTTTTCCAGGAAAAGAAGGGGTATATAGCCAGATAGTGTTAGTGTTTAGAGATCTCCGTGGTCAAGAGATTTTATTTACCTCAGTGCTTTTATATCCAAAGACTTCTGTGATAACCAAAATTTCTTTTACTGGAAAAAAATATAATATGCCAGAGATAGGGATGGACTTTTCAAGTTACTTTAGTTTATTTTCATTAGAAGGAAAATATGTGGGAAGAGAGTGTCATTCTTTTGTTGGAATGAGGCTTTGCTCCTGAATTGTTTAGTGATGCTACTGTACATATTTCGTGTGTGTCTAACTTTGTTTTTTTCAGGAACAACTAGATCTCCTATCAAGCTGTTAGGCTTTTCAGCTAGGTAGATAGTGGGGTTTTGTGACATATCTAATGTGATTTCTTTTGCTGATGTGAATATGTCGTTGTATAAATGTTAAAACTGTAACATTTCTATACTATCTTTTCTTCTTTCTCATCCAAGTTCTAAGTTCAAATACCTACTCTCAGGCTTGAGAGTTATATTATGACAGACGTTGAGGACAACGTCTATTGTAGTGGGCGGAGTATGTAGCGCTGGTAGATTTTTTCAATCTACCGCTTATAGGTAAATTTAGTGGGTCATCTGTTCTGTACATAGTTCAGATTTAGTTTATAGTCAGATTTAGCCTCTGTTCCAGTTTGGCTGTGTGGCGGGTAGTATCACACTGTGCCTGTGGGTGTCGTTGTCACCATGGGTCGGTGTTGGAAAGGCAACAGGCTGAAGTGTATGAGTGCTCTTCTGTCCCGGAGATAACTCGGCGGAGGTGGTCCTCTGAGTTGCATTCTGGGAGAGGGTATTTATGGGACAGACGCCATGTTTCAAAGAGCTTTACCTCGTGGCCCTCCTGGCCTAGAGGCATGTGTTAGTGAGATCTACCTCGCAGCCCTCCGGTCTGGAGGGTTGCGTTGCGGCAGCCAAGCGGGTAGACCCAGAAGCCTGTCTGGGGCCTGCTCTTGCTGGGATGGTCCTGTGCTGTCTGTCCTGCGGAAAGAAGCCGGACAATCGGGAAGATCCAGGGGAGGACCCATCTTGGAAGGGGCCATGCGAGGCTGGCCTTAAGAAGGGCCTTGTGACTCGATTGGAGGACGTATCCTAAACTACCCTACTGCACACGTACTGCCGGGTCGGCTTAAAGGTTCTGGTACTGTGTTTGCTGTTCATCGAAAACCACTACATCCTGTGGCAGAGGATCGTACGGGTTTTATTTCACTCAAGTCTGTGGCAGAGACTTTTTGTTTGTGCTGCGTACCGGCTGCTAGGTTGGTGAGAGAGACCTATCCGGGCGGGCAAAGATTTAACTCTGAAAGGAAAGTACATTCATCCCTAAGATTTCAATTCCTTAGTGCTACACCAAGAAAAGGTATTTGAACTTCCCTGCAACTCTTCTTCTACCTCTTTCCTGCTACTTCTTCCAGTTATCTCCCATTAAAGCATTGGAAAAAATACTCAAGTGACTGGTGCCTACACTGTCTGGTAATAAGCTCAATGGGACCCTAGACCCGGTACTGGTGAAATTACAGGTAAAAAAAGGTGACGGTAACAGCCCGCTTTAAATCAGCAGCTCCACAGTGAGTTAGTGCTACATTAGTCAGAGAAGTATCAAGTCGATACACATTTTAAAAAAGAGACCATGAAAAGGTAGTCTCTATATCCCTCTTAGTATAGGATTCTTTTAAAACATAGTCAAAATACAAAAAAACTACGGGCATGAGAACTAACATTTTTAACCACTTGCCGACCGCCTCACGCCTATATACGTGAGCAGAATGGCACGGGCAGGCAAAATCACGTACCTGGTACGTGATTGCCTCCCCTCGGGCGGGGGGTCCGATCGGACCCCCCGGTGCCAGCGGCGGTCGGCATTTGTCTGGCAGCAATCAAAGATGAGGGGGAGGCCATCCGATCGTGGCCCCCCCCTCGCGATCGCTCCCAGCCAATGAGAAACATCCCCTGCCTCTGTATAGTACACAGAGGCAGAGGATGTGATGTCATCTCTCCTCGGCTCGGGAGTTTCCGTTCCAGCGCCGAGGAGAGAAGACATGTGAGTGAGTGCACCAACACTACACAACACAGTAGAACATGCCAGGCACACTAAACACCCCGATCCCCCCCCAATCACCCCCCCCCCCCTGTCACAAACTGACACCAAGCAGGTTTTTTTTTTTTTTTTTTCCTGATTACTGCATAGTGTCAGTTTGTGACAGTTAGAAGAGTTAGGGCAGTGAGTATTAGCCCCCTGTAGGTCTAGGGTACCCCCCTAACCCCCCTAATAAAGTTTTAACCCCTTGATCACCCCCGTCACCAGTGTCACTAAGCGATCATTTTTCTGATCGCTGTATTAGTGTCGCTGGTGACGCTAGTTAGGGAGGTAAATATTTAGGTTCGCCGTCAGCGGTTTATAGCGTCAGGGACCCCCATATACTACCTAATAAATGTTTTAACCCCTTGATTGCCCCCTAGTTAACCCTTTCACCACTGATCACCGTATAAGTGTTACGGGTGACGCTGGTTAGTTCGTTTATTTTTTATAGTGTCAGGGCACCCGCCGTTTATTACCGAATAAAGGTTTAGCCCCCTGATCGCCCGGCGGTGATATGCGTCGCCCCAGGCAGCGTCAGATTAGCGCCAGTACCGCTAACACCCACGCACGCAGCATACGCCTCCCTTAGTGGTATAGTATCTGAACGGATCAATATCTGATCCGATCAGATCTATACTAGCGTCCCCAGCAGTTTAGGGTTCCCAAAAACGCGGTGTTAGCGGGATCAGCCCAGATACCTGCTAGCACCTGCGTTTTGCCCCTCCGCCCGGCCCAGCCCAGCCCACCCAAGTGCAGTATCGATCGATCACTGTCACTTACAGAACACTAAACGCATAACTGCAGCGTTCGCAGAGTCAGGCCTGATCCCTGCGATCGCTAACAGCTTTTTTGGTAGCGTTTTGGTGAACTGGCAAGCACCAGCCCCAGGCAGCGTCAGGTTAGCGCCAGTACCGCTAACACCCACGCACGCACCGTACACCTCCCTTAGTGGTATAGTATCTGAACGGATCAATATCTGATCCGATCAGATCTATACTGGCGTCCCCAGCAGTTTAGGGTTCCCAAAAACGCAGTGTTAGCGGGATCAGCCCAGATACCTGCTAGCACCTGCGTTTTGCCCCTCCGCCCGGCCCGGCCCAGCCCACCCAAGTGCAGTATTGATCGATCACTGTCACTTACAAAACACTAAACGCATAACTGCAGCGTTCGCAGAGTCAGGCCTGATCCCTGCGATCGCTAACAGTTTTTTTGGTAGCGTTTTGGTGAACTGGCAAGCGCCAGCGGCCTAGTACACCCCGGTCGTAGTCAAACCAGCACTGCAGTAACACTTGGTGACGTGGCGAGTCCCATAAGTGCAGTTCAAGCTGGTGAGGTGGCAAGCACAAGTAGTGTCCCGCTGCCACCAAAAAGACAAACACAGGCCCATCGTGCCCATAGTGCCCTTCCTGCTGCATTCGCCAATCCTAATTGGGAACCCACCGCTTCTGCAGCGCCCGTACTTCCCCCATTTACATCCCCAACCAAATGCAGTCGGCTGCATGAGAGGCATTTTTATGTCCTCCCGAGTACCCCTACCCAACAAACCCCCCCAAAAAAGATGTTGTGTCTACAGCAAGCGCGGATATAGGCGTGACACCCGCTATTATTGTCCCTCCTGTCCTGACAATCCTGGTCTTTGCATTGGTGAATGTTTTGAACGCTACCATTCACTAGTTGAGTATTAGCGTAGGGTACAGCATTGCACAGACTAGGACACACTTTCACAGGATCTCCCAAGATGCCATCGCATTTTGAGAGACCCGAACCTGGAACCGGTTACCGTTATAAAAGTTACAAGTTTGCAAAAAAAACACAAACAAAAATAAAAAAAAAATAGTTGTCGTTTTATTGTTCTCTCTCTCTCTATTCTCTCTCTATTGTTCTGCTCTTTTTTTACTGTGTTCTATTCTGCAATGTTTTATTGTTGTTATGTTTTATCATGTTTGCTTTTCAGGTATGCAATTTTTTATACTTTACTGTTTACTGTGCTTTATTGTTAACCATTTTTTGTCTTCAGGTACGCCATTCACGACTTTGAGTGGTTGTACCAGAATGATGCCTGCAGGCTTAGGTATCATCTTGGTATCATTCTTTCCAGCCAGCGGTCGGCTTTCATGTAAAAGCAATCCTAGCGGCTAATTAGCCTCTAGACTGCTTTTACAAGCAGTGGGAGGGAATCCCCCCCCCACCGTCTTCCGTGTTTTTCTCTGGCTCTCCTATCTCAACAGGGAACCTGAGAAAGCAGCCGGTGATTCAGCCAGCTGACCATAGAGCTGATCAGAGACCAGAGTGGCTCCAAACATCTCTATGGCCTAAGAAACCGGAAGCTACGAGCATTTTATGACTTAGATTTCGCCGGATGTAAACAGCGCCATTGGGAAATTGGGGAAGCATTTTATCACACCGATCTTGGTGTGGTCAGATGTTTTGAGGGCAGAGGAGAGATCTAGGGTCTAATAGACCCCAATTTTTTCAAAAAAGAGTACCTGTCACTACCTATTGCTATCATAGGGGATATTTACATTCCCTGAGATAACAATAAAAATGATTTAAAAAAAAAATGAAAGGAACAGTTTAAAAATAAGATAAAAAAGCAAAAAAATAATAAATAAAAAAAAAAAAAAAAGCACCCCTGTCCCCCCTGCTCTCGCGCTAAGTCGAACGCAAGCGTCGGTCTGGCGTCAAATGTAAACAGCAATTGCACCATGCATGTGAGGTATCACCGCGAAGGTCAGATCGAGGGCAGTATTTTTAGCAGTAGACCTCCTCTGTAAATCTAAAGTGGTAACCTGTAAAGGCTTTTAAAAATGTATCAATTTTGTTGCCACTGCACGTTTGTGCGCAATTTTAAAGCATGTCATGTTTGGTATCCATGTATTCGGCTTAAGATCATCTTTTTTATTCCATCAAACATTTGGGCAATATAGTGTGTTTTAGTGCATTAAAATTTAAAAAAGTGTGTTTTTTCCACAAAAAATGCGTTTGAAAAATCGCTGCGCAAATACCGTGTGAAAAAAAAAAATTAAACACCCACCATTTTAATCTGTAGGGCATTTGCTTTAAAAAAATATATAATGTTTGGTGGTTCAAAGTAATTTTCTTGCAAAAAAAAATAACTTTTTCATGTAAACAATAAGTGTCAGAAAGGGCTTTGTCTTCAAGTGGTTAGAAGAGTGGGTGATGTGTGACATAAGCTTCTAAATGTTGTGCATAAAATGCCAGGATAGTTCAAACCCCCCCCAAATGACCCCATTTTGGAAAGTAGACACCCCAAGCTATTTGCTGAGAGTCATGTCGAGTCCATGGAATATTTTATATTGTGACACAAGTTGCGGGAAAGAGACAATTTTTTTTATTTTATTTTTTTTGCACAAAGTTGTCACTAAATGATATATTGCTCAAACATGCCATGGGGATATGTGAAATTACACCCCAAAATACATTCTGCTGCTTCTCCTGAGTACGGGGATACCACATGTGTGAGACTTTTTGAGAGCCTAGCCGCGCACGGGACCCCGAAAACCAAGCACCGCCTTCAGGCATTCTAAGGGCGTAAATTTTTGATTTCACTCTTTACTGCCTATCACAGTTTCGGAGGCCATGGAATGCCCAGGTGGCACAACCCCCCCCCCAAATGACCCCATTTTGGAAAGTAGACACCCCAAGCTATTTTCTGAGAGGTATAGTGAATATTTTGCAGACCTCACTTTTTGTCACAAAGTTTTGAAAATTGAAAAAAGAAAAAAAAAAATGTTCTGGTCTTTCTTCATTTTCAAAAACAAATGAGAGCTGCAAAATACTCACCATGCCTCTCAGCAAATAGCTTGGGGTGTCTACTTTCCAAAATGGGGTCATTTGGGGGGGGTTTGTGCCATCTTGGCATTTTATGGCCTTCAAAACTGTGATAGGAGGTGAGGAGTGAAATCAAAAATTTATGCCCTTAGAAATCCTGAAGGCGGTGCTTGGTTTTCGGGGCCCCGTACGCGACTAGGCTCCCAAAAAGTCCCACACATGTGGTATCCCCGTACTCAGGAGAAGCAGCTGAATGTATTTTGGGGTGCAATTCCACATATGCCCATGGCCTGTGTGAGCAATATATCATTTAGTGACAACTTTTTGTAAATTTTTTTTTTTTTTTGTCATTATTCAATCACTTGGGACAAAAAAAATAAATATTCAATGGGTTCAACATGCCTCTCAGCAATTTCCTTGGGGTGTCTACTTTCCAAAATGGGGTCATTTGGGGGGGTTTTGTACTGCCCTGCCATTTTAGCACCTCAAGAAATGACATAGGCAGTCATAAATTAAAAGCTGTGTAAATTCCAGAAAATGTACCCTAGTTTGTAGACGCTATAACTTTTGCGCAAACCAATAAATATACGCTTATTGACATTTTTTTTACCAAAGACATGTGGCCGAATACATTTTGGCCTAAATGTATGACTAAAATTTAGTTTATTGGATTTTTTTTATAACAAAAAGTAGAAAATATCATTTTTTTTCAAAATTTTCGGTCTTTTTCCGTTTATAGCGCAAAAAATAAAAATGGCAGAGGTGACCAAATACCATCAAAAGAAAGCTCTATTTGTGGGAAGAAAAGGACGCAAATTTCGTTTGGGTACAGCATTGCATGACCGCACAATTAGCAGTTAAAGCGACGCAGTGCCGAATTGTAAAAAGTGCTCTGGTCAGGAAGGGGGTAAAATCCTCCGGGGCTGAAGTGGTTAAAGACTTTTCCAGAAAATGATGCTTAACCGACAATGCTTCATTTTAAAAGCTCTTGGAGGCTCTTGACGCTAACTAGAGACTGTCAAGCGAATAAGGATATTTAAAAAAGTAACCATGATGTATTTAGACACAATTTATGATACTGTATGTTTATATAACAAGCAGAGTAACAGCCAAATTAGTGAAACACATCAATGGCCACTCTGCTGTTTTGGAATCATTACTTCAGCACTTTCCTGTTAATGAAAGATATAACCTTTGATATTTAGCAGACCAGATGTTAATGGATTATAAGATATACTCTGCGGCTTGCATACCACTTGACTGTAACTTGGCACAGCGAAGACAATCCGGCTTTGCTTTCTACAAGCAATTACAGCTCTAGATACTCGGTGTTGTTGCTAGGTTGCATATTTGGTTGTTACGCTGTTTTTTTGCTTTCTAATGTTGATTATGATTATAGGAAACATTTGTCATTATCACAAACACTGCTTCCTTTTATAGAGGTTTTAATGAGTCCTAGATTTGGCACAAGAAGGGACTTTTTTCTTTCTTCACATATGATTTAGGAAAAAATAAGAGGAAGGTAATGAAAAATGCATTTAATTGGCCTCAATATTATTTTGGCTGTTATCTGGTCTTGTTTGGCTTATGCGATGACAAATCTAAGTGTGCCAATGTATGGTTGCTAAATATGAAATGTTATGTTATCAAAAAGATTATAACATGTAGAGAACTGTAGATGTCAGAGGCTTCTAATAACAATACAAATTATCCTTACCTCCTAAAGCTACCTTACAGAGGAAACCGACCCATGGGACTGTGACTAATAAGCACAGCAGACTTTGATGAAAAACAGAAACGGGATATTATATGTCAATAATTAACAATATAACTAGACAGTGGCAACAGCTTTAACTGGGAATAAGACCTTTGAAGACATATAGCATAAAAAGACATCTGCTGCTCCACACCACCTTGGGGACATTAAAGCAGATCTTTACTCTACAAACAAACTTTTGCTCTATGCATCACCTCCCCAACCTCATATTTAAATAAGTAGCTTTTCTTTCGGTTGGCTGAACTAGGCCAGAATCCTGCTCCTTCAGCCCCATGGGAAACCCCCATTAACAGACCAGTGTGTGGGAGGTGCTGCATGAACCTGGTAGAAACAGCTGGGTCAAGAAGACCAAGATAGCAGGGCAGGATGCAGGCACAGACACCTGAACAGTGGATCACTGAAGGAAAACACTGGATGAGTGTTAATTTTGGCAGCAAATTTGAATTTAGTTTTAGTCTAATGCCTCGTACACACAATCGGACATTCCGCCAACAAAACCGTGGAATTTTGTCCGAAGGGTGTTGGCTTAAACTTGTCTTGCATACACACGTTCACACAAATGTTGGCTAACAATTACGAACGTAGTGATGTACTACGTGTTTTTTTAGCTCTTTAGCGCCACCCTTTGGGTTCCTTCTGCTAATTTCGTGTTAGTAGAAGTTTGGTGAGTGTTGATTCGTGCTTTTCTTTTCGTATTTTTCATTTAGCACTTTTCAGTTCACGCTTTTCATTTGGTGCTTTTCAGTTCGTTTCTGAACGGCCGTTCATCAATAAGACATGTTGCGGTATCAGAGGAGATAATGTGTTATTTATTATTGGCCTTGGAGTTATTGCTTTGACATTATTTTTTTGGTTGAATAATGATTTGATTTGGTATATTTTCTCCCGACAGTCTCCTCCCCAACATCAGCTGTTTGCAATTAAGTTGCGCCAGCTGATTGGGGATCAGCTGCCATATATACACAAACAGTGCACTCCCACATCTAGCACTTGTTTGCTGGATGTCGGGACGTGCGGCTGGCTCCTCCAATTTCTTTACAACCAAGGTAAAATAGTACCTATCATTACTTTTTATACTGCTGTTAATGCATACAAATTAGTGGGTAGATTTTCTCAAGACATTTTCTTTTTGGGATTAACTAAACCCTTTGCGATATACTTAATATGTTTTTGTATTCAATCTTATAACTATTTTTCAGCTTATGTATCCAGTCTTAAAAACGAAGTCCCCCCCTTTTGGTCTATTTCCCTTTTTCTTTCTCTTTATTACAATTTTGACAATATAAAGATACATACTCCCCCTTATTCATCTTGATTAAAATATATTAAAAACCTATCTTTTAGCCTATTCTGATACATGAAGCTTGATGTCCAAAGGGACATGCCCATTCTACATAGGAGATCCCCTTCTTCATTCTTTATTTCTATTTTATATATATTTTTCTATTTTATTTTTACCCACTATTAGATTTGTATTCCAGTCCTGGTCACTTTAACCTCTCAAGTTTAATTGACTGATATTCATAAATAGGCATATCACGTTTAGTGAGGCTACCAATCAAATACAACTCTGTGTGACCTATCCATTTACTTTCGTAGTTTCTGATGTTGGCTCTCCACTTCGCCTGGCTGCCAGCTTCACCAACACATTTCCAATATCAGTAGGTATTTACATTTCAGTCTTTTATACATGTTTTGAGCAATAAACACTCTGAGCTCGATATATCTCCTACTTTAATTTACAATCTAGCATGCTTTTTTCACTCTTAGGGATTTCTACTTCTGGCCTCAAACAGACTGTCCCTTTTAAAGTAAAATCACATGTAAAACACAAGTATTGTCAAAATAAAAATTAAAAATGTATTAGGGGTCATAAAAAAAGAGGAAGGCAATGCTGGAGAAACAGTTGGAATTGGTGAAGCCTTTGTACCCCAGGGCAGACATCAGTTATTTGACAGGCCAAATTGATAACCTGAGGAGTCCATTTAATAGGGAGCACAATACGGTCCAGGACTCCGAGAGATCGGGAGCAGCAGCAGATGACATATATGTCCTGAGGCTGTGGTCTTACAACAGCCTGCGTCTTTTGCCAGACCACACCAAACCCAGGCCATCACTATCAACACTTCCTTTCATGCTTCCTTCCATGCTGCTCTGGTAGGTTGGGTGGCTGTGGTGTTGGAGGTGTTGCTGGAGGTGGAGGAGGAGTAGTATGGTCCAACTCACAGGTGGCTTTTAGTTGTGAGTTGGCCCCTCATCCCCTTGCTTAGGGCCTGAAGTATTATCTCCTCACAGATGAGGCACTGGCCCTCCTCCATTTGTTCCAGTTTACTGGCTGTCAGACAGCCATATGACTCTGGGCCACCAGGGGTTGTTGTGAGGACCGCAGTAGCCTGGCGAATTAAAGTAGTCACTGACTCCTCCAGGTTCCTTGCCTTCCTGGTCCTTTTTTGTTGGAAGGTGGAGGGGAGGAACCTGGGATTTGGTCAGGCTGCTTTCCACGGCCACCTCCAGGCTGTGACTTTCCTGTGTATGAAAATGGTACATAGTTTTAGTTTTTTTGGTCATCAATCACACACAATTGTGAGCTCATGACTGTTGCAAATTGAATGTTGCCAAATAGAAAAGACTATCATTCTGACCCCAGCATTTTCATTCTTGTCCCAATCATTTTTGGCTACTATTGTCTACTGATATGTAAACCACTATGTTAAATCCGAAATTAGTGTTCAATAATAGCATACAGTTAACATCATTACATTTTTGCTAAGAAATATGTTGAAAAATGCTATACCTGGCTCAAGCTGGGCTCCTCCACATATTCCTAGGTGGAAGGACTAGGTTGGACTTCAGGAGCCTCATCTGATGTGGAAGGAAGTGTGGAAGGAAGTGTGGATAGAAGTGTAGATAGTGATGGCCTGGGTTCACTCTGGTCTGACAAAAAATGCAGTCTGTCATAGTACCACAGCCTGGGGACTAGGGATGAGCCGAACACCCCCCGGTTCAGTTCGCACCAGAACCTGCGAACGGACCGAAAATTTGCATGAACGTTAGAACCCCATTGACGTCTATGGGACTCGAACATTCAAAATCAAAAGTGCTCATTTTAAAGGCTAATTTTCATGGTATTGTCCTAAAAAGGGTTTGGGGACCCGGGTCCTGCCCCAGGGGACATGTATCAATGCAAAAAAAACTTTTAAAAACGGCCGTTTTTTCGGGAGCAGTGATTTTAATGATGCTTAAAGTAAAAAAAAAAAAACGTGAAATATTCCTTTAAATATCATACCTGGGGGGTGTCTATAGTATGCCTGTAAAGTGGCGCATGTTTCCTGTGCTTAGAACAGTCCCTGCACAAAATGACATTTTTAAAGGAAAAAAAGTCATTTAAAACTGCTTGCGGCTTTAATGTACTGTCGGGTCCTGGCAATATGGATGAAAATCAGTGAGACAAACGGCATGGGTACCCTCCAGTCCATTACCAGGCCCTTTGGGTCCTGTATGGATATTAAGGGGAACCCCGCACCCAAATTAAAAAAAGGAAAGGCGTGGGGCCCCCAGGCCCTATATACTCTGAACAGCAGTATACAGGCAGTGCAAACAAGACAGGGACTGTAGGTTTGTTGCTAAGTAGAATCTGTTTGTAATTTTGAACTGGTACATTTTTAAAGTGTAGCTCCAGCCAAAAAATCTGTTTTTAAGCTTTTTGGAAAACATAGGAAAAGGTTATCACTCCTGTGACATTTGTTTTGCTGTCTGTGCTCCTCTTCAGAAGATTTCACCTCACTTTTTGTCCCAATGACAAATGATTTTTGAAAATTTGGGGTTTTTAGTGAAACAAGGATTGGTGATAAATCAATCGATTAATCTTGGTGGGCGCAGAAACGGGCCCTGCTGTGAAATATTCGATCAAGAATTGTAATTACATGCCCCTATTGAACAGGGGCTGAAAAATTGGGCCTTTGGTGGTGGTGGTGTTGGTGCCACAACACTGTAAGTCCTCACAGTTAATCTTGGTGGGTGCAGAAACGGGCCCTGCTGTGAAATATTAGATCAATAATTCTAATTACATGTCCCTGTTGAACAGGGGCTGAAAAATTGGGCCTTAGGCACTGGTGCTGATGCCACAACACTGCAACCCCTCACAGATACTCTAGTTGGAATGTAGGAACGAGCCCTGCTGCAAAGTATTGCATCAAAAATTGTAATTACACGCCCCTGTTAAAGAGGGGCTGAATGCAGGAACGAGCCCTGCATCAAAAATTGTAATTACACACCCCTGTTAAACAGGGGCTGAAAAATTGGGCCTTAGTCACTGGTGCTGGTGCCACAACACTGCAACCCCTCACAGATACTCTAGTTGGAGCACAGGAACTAGCCCTGCTGCAAAGAATTGCATCAAAAATTGTAACTACATGCCCTTGTTAAACAGGGGCTTAAAAATTGGGCCTTAGGCACTGGTGGCACCCAGAACCAAAAATGTTCTTATAAGCTATCAGCATGATCATTGAGGAAGAGGATAATTACTCAGCATAACAGGATAGTCACTCAGCATCAGCATAGGCAGTCTTTGAAGGGATCTGAGATTTAAAAAAAAATGATTCGGTTACATCAGCATCAGGTGCTTGGTAGCTGGTGATCCAAGACTGATTCATTTTTATGAAGGTCAGTTGATCGACCGAGTCGGTGGAAAGACGCACCCTGTGATCGGTTACAAAGCCTCCAGCCGCACTGAATGTACGTTGGATGCAGGACAGGCCAGTAGCTCAAATGCATACTGTGCAAGCTCTGGCCAGTGATCCATCCTCAAGACCCAGTAACCCAGAGGATTTTCGGTGGGAAAGGTGTCCAAATCAGATCTTGCCCCTAGGTATTCCTGCACCATGTAAAACAGACGCTGGCTATGGTTGCTGGAACCGATCATACCTTGGGGCTGCGAACTAAAAAATTGTCTGAACGCTTCGTTAAGAGGGCCACCTTCTCCACCGCTCCTTCTTTGACTGACCGAAGCCTCAGCAACACGTTGTCCAGAAACAGGAGTTTGTAACCTCCCAGTCTCTGGGAACGCGTTGCACAGACCTTTCTGCAAGGCCTCCCGATGATGATTCATCCTCTGCTCCCTCTGCGACAGCAAGATAAGGTCCGCAACCTTACCCTTGTAACGTGGATCAAGGAGGGTTGCCAGCCAGTATTGGTCCTTCTCCTTGATACCACAAATACGAGGATCCTTACGCAGGCTATGCAGGATCAGGGAGGCCATGCAGCGTAGGTTTGCTGAGGCATTAAGTCCGGATTCCTCTGGGTTACTAAGGACGACATGGTCCGCAGCCACCTCCTCCCAGCCACGTACAAGTCCATGTGTTTCTTGGGACTGATCCCTTAAAGACTGCTGCTGATGCTGAGTGCCAGGCTCCACCTCCATACTGACACAATCCTCCTCCTCTTCCTCCTCCTCTTCCTGTGTGATCGGCGGGCATGCAGGAACACTGTCTGGATAAAGGGGGCCTTGAGAGCTAAGGAAGTCCTCCTCTTCCTGCCTCTGTTCTGCCTCAAGTGCCATGTCCATTATTCCACGCAGCGTGTGCTCCAACAGGTGGACAAGGGGGACAGTGTCACTGATGCATGCACTGTCACTGCTCACCATCCTCGTGGCCTCCTCAAATAGTGACAGGACAGTGCATGCATCCCTGATCATGGCCCACTGGCGTGGGGAAAAAAAACAAGCTCCCCTGACCCTGTCCTGGTGCCATAGTCGCACAGGTACTCATTGATGGCCCTCTGCTGCGTGTGCAGCCACTACAGCATGGCCAACGTTGAGTTCCACCTGGTGGGCATGTCACAAATTAGGCGGATCTTGGGCAGGTTAAACTCCTTTTGGAGGTCTGCCAGCCGAGCACTGGCATTATATGACCGGCAGAAATGCACACAGACTTTCCTGGCCTGCCTCAGGACATCCTGTAAGCCCGGGTACCTGCCCAAGAACCGCTGCACCACCAAGTTAAGGATGTGAGCCAAACAGGGCACATGGGTCATTTGTCCCTGTCGGAGGGCAGAGAGGAGGTTGGTGCCATTGTCGCAAACCACCCTTACTGCCTTAAGTTGGCTTTGCATCAACCACCTCTGAACCTGCCCCTGCAGAGCTAACAGAACCTCTGCCCCAATGTGGCTCCTGTCCCCCAAGCACACCAGCTCAAGCACCGCATGGCATCTTTTGGCTTGCGTACTTGCATAGCCCCTTGAATGCCTACGGAGCACCGCTGGTTCTGAGGATGAAGCACAGGAAGAGGCCATGGAGGAAGAAGAAGAGGAGGGGGTGGAGGAGAGAGGTGTGTCACAATCATTAGTAGTGGCATTTTGGAGGCGTGGTGGCAGAACAACCTCCAACACTACTGCACCTTGTCCTGCATCCTTCCCAGCTGCCAGCAGAGTGACCCAATGCACCGTGAAACTTAGGTAATGTCCCTGTCCATGCCTGCTGGACCATGAGTCAGCGGTAATATGCACCTTACCACTGACCGCCCTGTCCAGCGAGGCCAAGACATTGCCTTCCACATGCTGGTAGAGAGCCAGAATTGCCTTCCGTGATAAAAAGTGGCTTTTGAGTACCTGCCACTGAGGAACCGCACATTCCACAAGCTCACGGAAGGGGGCAGAGTCTACCAACTGAAAAGATAGCAGTTGAAGTGCTAGCAATTTTGCCAAGCTAGCATTCAACCGCTGGGCACGTGGATGGCTGGGAGCAAACTTCTTTCGGCGGTGCAGCAGCTGGGGCAGGGAAATTTCCCTGGTACAATCTGACATCGGTGTACCGAAAGCAGATTGCCCACGAGTACTTGGCTGTGACACACCTAATTCTACACCTTCATTCCTCTCAGTGCAGGTCTCAGAGAGGACTGAAGGTATAGAGGGTTTGGAGATCTCAGTTGATGAGGAGCAAGGAGAGGTCCTCTTTGTTCTTTGGTGTGGGTCTTTTAGATACGCTTGCCAACGAACTGCATGGCAGGTCAACATATGTCTGGTTAAGCATGTAGTGCCCAAGCGGGAGATGTTTTGGCCACGCGAGATACGCTTGAGACATATGTTGCAAATAGCAGTGGTGCGATCTGATGCACTCGTCTCAAAAAAGGCCCACACCAAAGAACTTTTAGAATAACGCGCAGAGAGAGCAGCGCCCTGCACATGCGGAGCTTTGTGGTGTGATGCAGTCAGTGTGCTGCTCTTAGGCTGGCCTCTGGAGGGCATCTTGCCTCATTGGTGATGTGCCTCCTCCTCCTCTCTCCTATCAGGCACCCACGTTGAGTCAGTGACCTCATCATCCCCTCCCTCCTCATCACTGGAGCAAACCTGGCAGTATGCTGCAGCAGGGGGAACATGACTGCCAGATTGCTGTCCTTCTTGGGCACCCCCTCTGTCCGTGCTCACGTTACTGCCTTCATCTAGCTCAGTATCATCATCAGAGCCTTCTAAACGCTGGGCATCCTCCTGGAGCATGTACCCAACACTGGGATCAAACAGTTCGAGGGAAGGGCTAGGGAAGGAGTAACTGATGCCATTGAGCCGAGGGAAGAGGCCGCGTTGGCAGCTGCTTTGCCAGACAAAGTACCCTGAGCATTAGTGAGAGGATGAGGAGGATGAGAACGGCTTGGTCATCCACTCGACCAAGTCTTCCGCATGTTGTGGCTCAACATGGCCAGCTGCCGAAAAAAATACCAAGCGTGTCCCGCGGCCACGTGCTGATGAGGATGCACCGTCTCCATGACCAGCACTGTTGCCTCTAGACACAGAGCCTGCTTGCCCTCTTTTATTGGCTTGTGACTGTCTGCCTCACCTTGTTGGCCTTCCAGACATACTAATGGCCTGTAGATGCACAAAGCTGGGATATATATATATATATATATATATATATATATATATTATATATATATATTATATATATATATATATATATATGATACTGCAGCTAGCAAAATCAACTGCCTGCCTGTAGTATGAGAACACCACCAACCTTCTACAGGTAGCTTTAGCTGAACACTGTGCAGAGGTCGCACTACACTAACGTGTAAATAATTTAGCTGCCTGTGGTAGTGATAGGATCAGGAAAACACCACCAACCTTCTACAGGTAGCTTTAGCTGAACACTGTGCAGAGCTCGCAAAAAACGAACTTGTAGCTTATTTAGCTGCCTGCGATAGTGATAGGATCAGGAAAACACCACCAATCTTCTACAGGTAGCTTTAGCTGAACACTGTGCAGAGCTCGCACTACACTAACTTGTAGTTTTAGCTGAACACTGTGAGGAGGATGCACTACACTAACTTGTAGCTTTAGCTGAACACTGTGCAGAGGTCGCACTACACTAACTTGTAGTTTTAGCTGAACACTGTGAGGAGGACGCACTACACTAACTTGTAGCTTATTTAGCTGCCTGCGGTAGTGATAGGATTAGGAAAACACCACAAACCTTCTACAGGTAGCTTTAGCTGAACACTGTGCAGAGGTCGCAATACACTAACTTGTAGTTTTAGCTGAACACTGTGAGGAGGACGCACTACACTAACTTGTAGCTTATTTAGCTGCCTGGGGTAGTGATAGGATCAGGAAAACACCACCAACCTTCTACAGGTAGCTTTAGCTGAACACTGTGCAGAGCTCACAAAAAAAAACTTGTAGCTTATTTAGCTGCCTGCGGTAGTGATAGGATCAGGAAAACACCACCAACCTTCTACAGGTAGCTTTAGCTGAAGACTGTGCAGAGGTCGCACTACACTAACTTGTAGTTTTAGCTGAACACTGTGAGGAGGACGCACTACACTAACTTGTAGCTTTAGCTGAACACTGTGCAGAGGTCGCACTACACTAAGCGGGAGTTTTAGCTGAACACTGTGAGGAGGACGCACTACACTAACTTGTAGCTTTAGCTGAACACTGTTCAGAGAACGCACTACACTAACTTGTAGCTTTAGCTGAACACTGTGCAGAGGTCTCCCTAAACTAACTTGTAGATTTAACTGAACACTGTGAGGAGGACACACTACACTAACTGTAAATAGTCTAGCTGCCTGACTGTGGTACTAATAGGATCAAAAGAACACCAGCAATTTTCTTCGGGTAGCTGTAAATACTGTAACAACACAAGCCTGCCTGTCAGTAGCAAGATAACAGGAACAGATCTAGCTAAACTGAATACAGTGTATATATATATATATACACACACACACACACACAACACCTGGCATGCATATATACACACACAATACACTGTAAGTGCAGCTAACTCACTGACTGTCCTGCCTAATCTATCCAACTTAAATCAAATGACACTGTCTCTCTTTCTATCTATCTCTCTCTCAATGCCGGAACACACACTACACAGGGCCACCGTGCAGGCGGCCTTATATAGTGTGGGGCATGTACTAAATCCCCTGAGCCATAATTGGCCGAAGCCTCCTTGGCTTTGGCCAATTACGGCTCTCTGTTCAGACGGCGCTGTGATTGGCCAAGCATGCGGGTCATAGTGCAACGCTTGGCCAGTCATCAGCCAGCATCGCACTGCGATGCCGCAGTGAATTATGGGCCGTGACGCGCCACACGAATTTGGCGCGAACGGCCCATATCATTCGCAATTCGGCGAACGGCGAACAGACGATGTTCGAGCCGAACATGGGTTCGACTCGAACACGAAGCTCATCCCTTCTGGGGACATATACGTCATCTGCTGCTGCTCCTGATTTCATGGAATCCTGGATCTTCTTGCACTCCCTATTATATGTGCTCCTCAGGCCACCAATTTTGGCCTTCAAATAGTTGATGTCTGCTGTGGGAGTCACCAGCTTCACCAATTCCAACAGTTTCTCCAGCGCTGCCTTCCTCTTTAGCTTGTTGTACCTGTCTATATAATGTGGCAGGAAGCCTGGGTCTGTAAATGTATCCATTTTCTCTGCAAGACACAACACAAGACAAACCCTAATGTCAAGCTTATCTCTCCTAATCTTGTCCCAATATAGGCTTCAATCTATAAGCAGTATAGGCCACTAACCACTGATGCCCCAAGTTAAAATTGTACCTTCGTTTGCACAATCAG
Organism: Lithobates septentrionalis; assembly: GCA_037952835.1. NCBI lineage: Eukaryota > Metazoa > Chordata > Amphibia > Anura > Ranidae > Lithobates > Lithobates septentrionalis. The sequence continues at coordinate 7,104,341 of JBBDGP010001277.1, read as the reverse complement.
CGCTTACGATACTCTGTCCTCCTCTCACAGATCGCACGTACGACGCACGCGTGTTATGCTTTATATACACTGCGCATGCGTTAAACTCCGCCCCTGACCTTCTTTTTAGTGTATTCCCCACCCCTTCTCTTTCGGCGCAGTAGGAGAGCACATGGCGGAGACAGAGCAGGTGCATGCAGAGAGCAGCAATGACAAAAGCCCGGAGCAAGGCAGTTCCACATCCAGGAGGAGATATAAGGCCTCAAATATGTCCTTTGTAGAGATGGTGGAGATGGTGGACATCTTGAAGAGGGCCGACTATGATGGGAAGTATGGACCTTACCCAAACCCAAATGTGAGAAAGGCCAAGATCATGACTAAAGTTGTGAGAAGTCTGCACAGGAATTTTGGGGTACAACGATCCAAGGAGCAATTGAGGAAACACTGGTCAGACCTGAAATTGAGGGGGCCAGATCAGTACAGAAGGTTCAGGAAACTGCTTCTAAAAAGTATTTGTCGTAAGTTCCTGTTATTATTATTACTTTTGTGCTGCTTCATGTGCTTTTCTTTAAAAGCTTACAGCATCCATGAGGACAAAGAGGACATTCACACCATATTACAATCATGGTAATTATGGAATAATGAAAGAAATGCAATACATTAGCAAGCATTAAATGCATAGAATGTGATGTTAAAGGATAAAACTTACCTTAATATAGTCCTTCTGCAGGACCTGAATGATGGTAGAACAGCTCTCTGGAATAATGATTCCCAGAGCCTGGGGGGAGATCCCAGTCGTGAACTTAATATCCTGGAGACTTCTCACCATCGCCAAGTACCGCAAGGTGGCGACGAGCCTCTGCTCAGAAGTGATGGCTTGTCGCATGCAGGTGTCCTGCTTCATAATATAAGGGGACAGCAAAGCCAACAGATGGTGAAAAATGGGGTCCGTCATCCGGAGAAAATTCCTGAGATCATCAGGATTATTCTCCTGGATCTCCTGCAGCAAAGGCATGTGAGAGAATTGGTCACGCTGGAGCAACCAATTCTTCGTCCATGAACTCCTCCTCGCCCTGTTCATGGACTGGACTTGGGTCAAAGCAAGAACTCCAACACCAAGCCCAACAACGGCACGAGCTCTCCGCCGAGAACGTAACCGCAACATGGCCAGAAAACGGTCGGGTAGTCAGAATGAACAGAAAGCACTGAAAATCAGAAAGGACCTGAGAAGAACGATCTGAAAATCAGAAATGAGTGGACAAGAACGCACTGAAAAACAGAAGTGAACTATAAATAGAACACACGGAAAGACAGGAATGAACTGACAACACGCATTGAAGAACAGATACGAACCCACAAGCACAAACTGAAAAGCAGAAACGAACTGAAAAGCACGAGGCTGAAAAGCACGAATCGTCTCTCACCAAACTTCTACTAACAAGATAAATACGAGATTAGCAGAAGGAGCCCAAAGGGTGGCGCACTGGCTATTGAACTTCCTTTTTATAGTCCCATTGTATGTGTTGTACATCACCGCGTTTTCACGTTCAGAATTTTGGGCCAACATTTGTGTGTCAAATTCATGCTTTTGTTGTCGGAAAATCTGATTGTGTGTACGCGGCAATAATCGTATTTAGTGGACTAAATCTCTTGTTCCTTTTAGTTGATTAAAATCATTTTAGCCAACTAAAACTCATTTTCGTCGTCTAAAATCAAATGAGTTTAGTTAAATTGTAATGCATTATTTAAAAGAGAAGTATGGGTTTTTTTTTTTTTTTTTTATAATCATACTTACCTAGGTGGATGCAGCATGAGACTGATGCTGTAGCTGTCCCCCGGCGTATCTGCACTGAGAGCCGATCTACCGAACACCGCCGATGGCTCGGTTCTCACTCCTCCCTGAGCAGAGAGATGCTGTCTGTCAGTTAGCATCTCTCTTGCTCTGCTCCTCCGCGCTCATTAGAGCGATGAGCTGTGAAGGGGGCGGGGAGCGGCCATCTCAGCATCTCAGCGGCTCGCTGAGACACTGCTGCCATCAGTCAAGGCAGCTGGCAGATTCAGACTTCTGAAGTTGGGATGACGCGCTGCATCGACTGATAGCGGTGACGTCTGCGCAGAGCGGACTTCAGACCGCTCTCTGCTGAAAACGGGTCACAGGAGTGCAAAACTAATTGCACTTCTGTGACCCAGAGAAGAAGTCCAGCCTAAAAAGCTCAGGCTGGATTTATCCTTTAAGCATTTCTTTAGAATTGCCAAACTCATTATATACTCCTGGAGTGAAAAATTTAATATGTTATTATTTGTGGTATTAAGGTTAAAATAAGAACATGCACTACAGACACAGATTTAGTCGTTATATAATATCTTTAAGTAATACCAAGTTTCGTTACAAGAATATTGCTTTTTTGACAGAAGTGTAACGTTAAAATAAAAAAATTAAAAAACTCTTTGCGTGATGATGCCACCATGCAGTGCACATTTACATGAACTTTAATGCCGCGTACACACGGTCGGACTTTTCGTCTACAAAAGTCCAACGGACGCTGACGGACTAAAGCTGGCTGGTAATCCGATCGTGTGTGGGCTTCTCCAGACTTTCAACGGACTTTTTTAGCCTCAAATCCGACGTACTTTAGATTTGAAACATGCTTCAAATCTTTACGTCGTAACTACGACGGACCCCGAAGTCCGCTCATCTGTATGCTAGTCCTACGGACAAAAAAACGACGCATGCTCATAAGCAAAAACTAAACGGAAGCACTCGGTCTAGTAAAACTAGTGTTCGTATTGTAGGTAGCACATTCATCACGCTGCAAAATCTGTGATCGTTGAATGCAGCGCATTTTATTTCTTCTTTACGAATGCTATAAAGAACGAAGGTGTTTTGCTGTTCATATTCAGAGTTCTCTCAAACTGATTTCTGGATTCTTTTTCTCTTTGATCTCATGAATGATATAGTATGCTTTTTAAAAACAAATGTTTCCATACTAATAATACTTTTTACCTTTTTTTTGTTTTTGTTGTGTGGAGTCATATTTTCTTGTAATTTTTATCCAGATATTTATTTTATGATTGGTGTTGAACTTTTTTATATGTTTATCTCTAGATTTTTTTTTTTATTTTTTTGGTGTTTGTAAAGTTACCACAAAGAACCCATTTGTATTTTTTTTTTTTTTTTTTTTTTTTTTTTAGGTTTGTAAAGTTACCACAAAGAACCCATTATTATAGTTTTGTTTTTCTAGTGATTATTTTTTATTTTTAAGATAAAGTTAACCCAAAGCACCGTTTTTGGTTATGTATATTTTTGTTTTTTTCCAGACTTACCACTCGAACATTATTAACATTAGTAATGTATTTTTGGTGTGTTTTTGCAAACTCAATGAGATTGTTGTCCCTTGTTAATTTAACATTGTGTGTAAAATCAATGATTTAAAAACACATAAAGTCTTTTGCTAAACTCAAAAAAGATCCATTTATTCATGGTCAAAATAAAATAAAGAGGAAGTCAACGCTGGAAAAAGTCAGTGTACAAGAAAATTGGGATCTTGAGGAGTCCATATAAGAGGGAGCACAATCTGGTCCAAGAATCCCAGAGATCAACAGCACCAGCAGATGATATAGATGTCCCCAGACTGTGGTACTACAACAGCCTGCGTCTTCTGTCAGACCAGACTGAACCCAGGTCATCACTTTCTTCTCTTCCCTGCAGCCTTTCCTCCACGCTGCCCTGCAGCCTTCCCTGCAGCCTTCCCTGTAGCCTTCTTTGGAGGCTGTGGCTGTGGTGTTTCAGTTGTGGCAGGAGGAGGAGGAGGAGGAGGAGGAGGGGGGCTGCCTCATGTAGTTGGGTGTTTCGGGTTAGCGTGCCCTGCAGCCCCTTCTGGATAGTTTCCCCAAATAGGCGCTCGCAAATGAGACGCTGCTCCCAATCCATTTGAAGAAGCCTGCTGGCTAAGTAGCAGCCATAGGCCTCTTCTGCTTCGGGGGGCTCCTCAAAAAACGTGTGGCCTCTTGCATGAGGCGCAGGGATGCCTCCTGTGTGACGGCCCCCTTCCTGGCCCTTTTTTTGGGAAGGTGGAGGGGAGGCACTTGGGATTGGGTCATGCTCTTACTGGGCCCAGCCACCTCACTGGGACCAGCCACCTCACTTGACCCAGCCACCTCACTGGGACCAGCCACCTCCTGCCTGACACTGGGCCCAGCCTCCTCCAGGATGATGGGGAATCCGGCCTCCTCCAGGCTGTCCATGGGCCCGGTCTCCTCCTGCCTGCCACTTTCCACACATTCCTCCTGGATGGACTCATCCTGTGTATAAAAAAAGGACATAGTTTTATTTATTTATTTGGGGTTCATCAATGACACACAATTTGCTTCTCATGACTAGAAAATTCAATGTGAATACATCTCTTTAATAAAAGAGTCTAATCAGACACCCTAATTTTTTCTAGCAGGTGCCAAACATATTTAGCCACTCCTGTCAATTGATATGTATACACAATTTTGAGGGCAAAAATCTTGGAGACAATTATAACATCCAGTTAACCTCATTAATATTAGTACAGTAAATATTGTTTAAACTAATTTACCTGACTCCAGATGGTCATATCCGGTTCATCCAGGATGGAAGACCCAGCTTGCTCCTCATCAGCCTCTGCTGGGGTGGAGGGAAGGGTGGAGGGAAGGGTGGAGGGAAGGGTTGAAAGTGATGCCCTGGCTTCAGTCTGGTCATCAAGAAAACAGAGTTGATTGTAGTACCACAGCCTGGGTACATAAACATCATCTGCTGATGCTCCTGATCTCATTGATTCCTGGATCTTCTTATGCTCCCTCTTATACATATTCCTCAAGACCCCAATTTTCTTGAGCAATGTCTCCATTGTTGCTTCCGGGATGGTCGCCTGGACAAAGGACAGAAGTCTCTCCAGCGTTGACTTCCTCACATGCTTAGCATAATACTGAGGGTGTTTCACCTCCCACAAATTCCTCATCTCTCGATATTTAGATATGAAAGCTGTAAGGAACTCTGGATCCTTAAATAGGGGATTCATTATATCTGGAAAAGATAAAGTCACAAGACAAAAAACACTTATTATAGGTTTCTGCTAACCCCTCATCATCTTTTCCCTATGTAGGCCTCATCAATCTATCAAGCCATATAGGCCGCTTGCTACAAAGTCATGACCATAAAACAAAACAAAAAAAAAAAAAAAATTTAAAATTACCTTCGTTTTGTAACGTCCTGGTCCACTATCACCTACGCACAGAACGTACGTACGACACGTGCACAAGGCCCCTCTTTATACACTCCGCATGTGTGAAACTCCGCCTGCGTTGCCCGCCCCTGACGTTCGATTTTAACTTATGTTCTCCGCCCATTTTTAGTTACGGCGCATAGTGGGGTGAATAATGGCGGAGACACATGACATGTTAACTACCTCAGGTAGCGAAAAAAGCCCGGAGGCTGGAACGTCAACAAGATCTGTGAGGCCTAGATTTAAGGCCTCCAATATGAGTTTTGAAGAGATGGTGGAGATGGTGGCCATTCTTCAAAAAAAGGACTATGATGGGAAGTATGGGCCGTACGCCCGGCCAAATTTGCGCAAGGCCAAAATAATGGCGAAGGTGGTGGACACTTTACAGGCTTCTTTTGGGGTCCAGCGCTCCAAGGATCAAATTCGAAAAAGATGGTCTGACCTCAAGCTCAGGGAGCCGGATCAGTACAGACGGATCCGTAAAGTGCTTAAAAAAAGTAAGTACTTGTCGTGTTTTTCTCTTGTGTTTATTACCTTGTATACTGCTCCATGTGCTTTTCATTCCTATACGATTTTTTTGCTCCTCGTTTCAAACGATCTTTTAATAAACATCGTTACATATCTATAGATATATCTATCTATATATCTATATATATGTATGTAGGAATATCTATCTATATATATATGTGTGTATGTATATATGTATGTATGTATGTATGTATGTATGTATGTATGTATGTATGTATGTATGTATGTATATATATATATATATATATATATATATATATATATATATAGAGAGAGAGAGAGAGAGAGAGAGAGAGAGAGAGAGAGAGAGAGAGAGAGAGAGAGAGAGAGAGAGAGAGAGATAGATATAGGTAGATAGATAGATAGATATAGATAGATATAGAAATGTAAAACATTCTTTTGGAATATTTTAAGTTATCTTTTTTTTTTATTTACATTTAGTTAGATATTTATATTTTGTTCCAGATATAGAGAGAGAGAGAGAGAGAGATCAAAAGATTATTAACTATATTTCGAGATATTGATATCTAGATATCTATCCGATATGTCTTTATAATTTTAAATATTGAGGTAAAATAGGAACTCTACACAAACAGAACATTTGTACACCACTTCACTACAAAATGTTTGAAAATTACTATGTACTAAAATATCTGTGTGCTAAGTAGATTAATTTTTTGGTTCACATAGGGGAAAAATCACTCAGCCAACAAGAACACAGTCCACCCCAAGCCAAAGAACATACTTGGGAAATCAGCCCAAGCCCCACTGAGGATGTGGAGGAAGGAGAGGTGGGCGACATGGGCACCCCACCAGGTGAGTGTCTGACACACCAGCTTACGGTAATCTATGCATGGCTGCCTTTTCTTTTATGTAATTTTTCTACTCTATTTTAGGTGATCTGGTTGTGCTTGAGTCAAGCAACAGCGCCACCCCCGAGGATGTGGAGGAATTATGCGACATGGGCACCCCACCAGGTCAGTGTCTGAGACAACAGCTTTATTATGGTAAGGTAAACTATGTATGTGTGCATATTTCTAAACACATTATTTGGTTTCATTCCACTTTAGGTACAAGAACTGAATATTTCACCTCAGACAGTGCCCAACGGCTAATTGGTCAAATAATGGCCTGGAATGGGGAGATCGATGAAATGCGGAATTGGCTGGATCGTATGCAGCAGGAAATGAAGGACATGATTGATGTTTTGGGTCGAATCTAAATGCCCTTTTTGAAACCCCAAAACATCGATCATGTCCTTCATTTCCTGTTTTGCTGACCCCATTCTGGGCCTTCTCTTTATTATTTTTGCATTACTTATATGGCTGTTTAACAAAATTTAAAAAAGGAGGGCTGTTTATAGAAAATACCTTAAAAATGCACAAAAAAATAAACTTGATTTAAAAAAAAAATATATATATAATGGATTTAAAAAAAAAACAAAAAAAAAAAAAAAAAATTGATTTTAAAAAAAACAAAAAAAAAAAAAATTGATTTAAAAAAAACCCCCCCAAAAAAAAAAGGATTTTAAAAAACCCAAAAAAAAGGATTTTAAAAAACCCCAAAAAAAAAAAAAAAGATTTTAAAACCCCCCCCCAAAAAAAGGCTTTAAAAAAAAAAAATAAATAAAAAAAGCCTGTTTGCGAAAATCAAAAAGCCCAAAAATTTTTTTTGTGGATTATGTACAAATCTTTAAATATAATTATATTTTTCCAAATTCTTAAGATATCATTATATTTTTGGCTAGGAACATTTTATACTAAATGCATAACAACGATTAATAAAAACATCTCCTTATAGGAATTCAATAAATGTGTGGTTTGTTATTTCAATGCTCAGTATCAGTTTGGTTATAATTGTCAAAAAGTTGTTTACAGTGGCAATGGAGCTTATTTAGACATTTAAAAGGAAAATACAGTTGGCACTACAACTGATCGACCATAACCTAGGAGAAAGCCCAAAAGAAAGGCAAGCAATAAATATAATTCCAGATTTCATCAATATTTTTTTTATTTTAAAAAATTAAATATCCTGGCCCATTGCAATGGCCCCCCTACCCATAAAATAATTAACATATTGCTGTCTAACTTGACGGGCACTTTGGGGGGCCAAGCCAGTACGGACAGTATCCAGGCCCGTAAGGTGGTCATCTAGAAGTACGGCCTCAGGCCCAACTGTTCCGATATAATTTTGAGAATGTTTGTGTAAAAAGTTGTGCAGAATGCAGCAGGATAAAATGATAAAATTAAGTTTGTATTCCGCCAAATTAATGGATGTTTGAAACAGGCGGAACCGGCTGGCCAGAATCCCAAACGCATTCTCAACCACTCTTCTAGCTCTGGCCAGCCGGAAATTAAAAACCCTCCTCTCCGGGGTGAGGGTTCTTTGGGGGAATGGCCTCATGAGGTGCTTGCTCAGAGCGAAGGCTTCATCGGCAATGAAGACAAAGGGGAGTCCTTCCACGTTATCCGCATCAGGTGGCAATCCCAGGCCACCACTCTGGAGACGCTGGCAGAACTCCGTCTGGGCAAATACTCCTCCATCCGACATCCGGCCATTCTTCCCCACGTCCACATATAAAAATTCATAGTGTGCCGACACCACCGCCATTAAAACAATACTGTGGAACCCCTTATAATTAAAATAGTATGACCCCGAATGGGGTGGTGGCACGATGTGGACATGTTTGCCATCTATAGCCCCTCCACAATTGGGAAAGTCCCAACGGCTGGCAAAATGGGATGCCACAGTCTGCCATTCCTGTGGCGTTGAAGGAAACTGGGGAATCAAACAAGAAAACCAAAATCATTAATTTGGAAGCTAACATTGCAAGAAAATTATACAATTAAAAACATTATTCCTCAGCATCAGTATAACATTAAATAATTTAAATCTTCTGGAATATCTAATATGGAAAGGCACACTTATCAGATTGCTCACCCCCTCTGATGGAACATTGATTACATTTTAGGGGGTTGTGAAATCCATAAAAAAGATTACTTTTAGGACACGCAGGAATTTAGGGACTAAAAAGGCTACAAGACTGCAGTTGTCGCACTCTGCAAGTGCAGTTGCTAACCAGCTTACAGTAAATGAGGTAAGGTAAAAAGGCAGTCATGTTGCAAGGAGTACACAATCACATGCAAGGGCAATTAATGAAAACACTTTGTGGCTTGCATATGATTTGATGATGGAAATCAGCAGAGCTTCTGCTCATTTACTAAAGCACTGGAACAAATGCACTTGTAGAGTGCACATGCATTTTGCAAAGTGCAACATATATTTGCTTTATACAAATCAACACCACAGAACATTCAAGCAAATTTTTACGAGGGGGGGGGGGGGGTAAATCTAGCTAATTGCTAATTAGCAGCACACTATTTGTAGTGAGTTTAGGTGGGGGGTGGGGGGGTTGGGAAATCAAGCCAATTGCTAATTAGCAGCACACTATTTGGAGTGAGTTTAGGTGGGGGGTGGGGGGTGGGGGGTGGGAAATCAAGCTAATTGCTAATTAGCAGCACACTATTTGGAGTGAGTTTAGGTGGGGGGTTGGGAAATCAAGCTAATTGATAATTAGCAGCACACTATTTGGAGTGAGTTTAGGTGGGGGGTGGGGGGTTGGGAAATCAAGCTAATTGCTAATTAGCAGCACACTATTTGGAGTGAGTTTAGGTGGGGGGTGGGGGGTTGGGAAATCAAGCTAATTGCTAATTAGCAGCACACTATTTGGAGTGAGTTTAGGTGGGGGGTGGGGGGTTGGGAAATCAAGCTAATTGCTAATTAGCAGCACACTAAATACACTCAAACAAAATACATTCAAAATGAGTAGACTAGGTGGATATGTTCCCATCATTGCATGCTGGGGAGGTTATTGAAGGAAAATATACATGCATGACAAAAAAGAACAGGAAAAAAATCCAGCATGTGCGAGGATAAAAAGGGGACATTCACACTATATTGCAATGATGGTAAGTAGTGTTTGAAGCAAGAAATACATTACATTATCAAAGATTACATAAAAGAACATGTGATGCTAATCAAAGAAAAATATCTTACCTTAATATAGTCCTTCTGCAGGACCTGTATGATGGCAGAACAGGTCTCTGGGATAATGATCCCCAGAGCCTGGGGGGAGATGCCTGTCGAGAACTTGAGGTCCTGAAGGCTTCTCCCTGTCGCCAAGTACCGCAACGTGGCAACTAGCCTCTGCTCTGGAGTGATGGCTTGCCTCATGCAGGTATCCTGCCTGCTGATATAGGGGGTCAGCAAAGCCAACAAACGGTCAAAAACGGGGTCCGTCATCCGGAGAAAGTTCCTGAAATCCTCAGGATTATTCTCACGGATCTCACGGAGCAATGGCATGTGACAGAACTGGTCACGCTGGAGCAACCAATTCTTGGTCCATGAACTCCTCCTCGCCCTGTTCATGGACTGGTCTTGGTCTGAAGAATAAACTACAGCACCAAACACATACAATGCACGAGCTCGACGACGAGTATGTACAGGTAACATGGTTACAAAACGGTCGGCTGGTCAGAACGCACTAAACAGAACGCACTGAAGAACAGCAAGGCCTGTGAAGAGCGACCTGAAAATCAGGAACGAGCGGACAATAAAACAAAGATTTCTCAATGCCAACTGACCAAACGCACTGAAAAGCAGATACAAACCTCACAAGCACAGACTGAACAACAGTTAAAACGAACTGAAAAATACGAGTCTCACAAGCGCGAATCGTCTCTCACCAAACTTCTACTAACACGAGATAAACACGAGATTAGCAGGAGCCCAAAGGGTGTCGTACGGGCTATTGAACTTCCGTTTTATAGTCTCGCCGGACTTGGTGTACGTCACCGCGTACTAGGCTGTCAAACTTTTGTGTGGTCGTGTGTAGGCAAGTCCGTTCGTTAGAAAGTCTGCCGCAAGTCCGCCGAAAGTACGCCGGAAGTATGTCGGACAGGCTGTCGGACTTTTGTAGCTGAAAAGTCCAACCGTGTGTACGCGGCATTACAGTTCAAGAAGCTGAACAAAATAAAAGCAGAACATAGAACACAGCAAAATATTTTTCAGAGTTTTGAGAATGACACAAATATACATTTCTTTATCATACATCATGGGACATGAGCCTTAAGAAATTACTTAATGGGTTATAGGCCACCTTCAGTTGATGGACACTGGTATACCCAATCCAGGAAGTTCACTCCCTATATAACCCCTCCTCCTTCCAGGAGCACATCAGTTTTTTTCGCCAGTGTCTAAGGTGTTGGTCACGAGTGAAGATGTGCTCTGAGGAGCTCCAGGAGGGATCCATGCTGGATTTAAATAGCCTCCATAGTCTAGATCCATCCAAAGCGCCACTGAGGCCTAAGTGGATGGTGCCTGGGGCCTCATATCCAAAGCACGAGGTTTTTGCCTGTAACGCCTCTCTTTGTAGGGCTGGACCCCAGGAACCCAGGGCTTAGGTCTTGCTACATTACCTAAAGCTTTCTTGGTGGGGTGCTTTACAGGTCCAAGGGAGTTGGAACCCCGATACATAGGGACCTGGTCCTTGAAGGTTTGCTAAACACAGCCCGCCGTGATGGGTGAAGGTTGGATTGTCTGTTAATTCAGCAAATCCTGCGGTGGGGATAAGGTAAGGGAAGAAACTTAGGAACTGAAAAGTCTACCTATGTATTGTTCTATCAGGGAAAAAATTTTGTCATGCCTTAAATTCTCCACTAGAGGGAGTCTATTCACATACCTTTAATCTGTTGTCTTCACTGTAAAGCTCAGTCTCTGTGTGGCCGCAGCAGCGTGTGGAGGGGGATTTTTTCTCAGGTAAAAAGAAATCTGACAAAATGTTTTCTTTCTCCCCCCTGAAGGGACTGAGGGTTAGGGGGACATCAGCGGTGTACCCCCCTTACATCACCCCCCCTCCACAGGGATTGCGGAGGTCCCGCTGTTCTGCTACTGCTAATATTTTTGCTGTTGATTAGGGATGAGCTTCGAGTTCAAGTTGAACCCATGTTCGACTCGAACGTCGCCTGTTTGTTTGTTTGTCGAATTGGGAACGTTATGGGCCGTTCGCGCCAAATTCGAGTGGCGCGTCACGGCCCATAATTCACTGCGGCATTGCAGTGCATTGCTGGCTGATGATTGGCCAAGCATGCACCATGACCTGCATGCTTGGCCAATTACAGCGCCGTCTGTACAGAGAGCCGTAATTGGCCAAAGCCGGGGTGGCTTTGGCAAATTATGGCTCAGGGGGTTTAGTACACGCCCCACACTATATAAAGCCGCCTGCGTGGCAGCCTTGTGTAGTGTGTTGCAGCGGCAGAGAGAGATAGACAGAGAGACAGTGTCATTTGATTTAAGTTAGATAGAGTAGGCAGGCGAGTCAGTTAACTGCACTTACAGTGTATTGTGTGTGTGTATATATATATATATATATATATATATATATATATATATACACACACACACTGAATTCAGTTTAGCTAGATCCGTTCCTGTAATTCTCTTCCTAATATACTGACAGGCAGGCGTTTTTACAGTTAGTGTACTGTGTCCTTTGCACAGTGTGCACCTAAAGCTACCTGAAGACAATTGCTGGTGTTCTTCTGATCCTATTAATACCACAGGCAGGCAGCTGCAGTATTTACAGTTAGTGTACTGTGTCCTCTGCACAGTGTGCACCTAAAGCTACCTGAAGACAATTGCTGGTGTTCTTCTGATTCTTTTAATACCACAGGCAGGCAGCTGCAGTATTTACAGTTAGTGTACTGTGTCCTTTGCACAGTGTGCACCTAAAGCTACCTGAAGACAATTGCTGGTGTTCTTCTGATCCTATTAATACCACAGGCAGGCAGCTGCAGTATTTACAGTTAGTGTACTGTGTCCTTTGCACAGTGTGCACCTAAAGCTACCTGAAGACAATTACTGGTGTTCTCATACTAATAATATTACAGGCAGGCAGTTGATTCTGCTAGCTGCAGTATAGTCAGTATATATATACATCCCAGCTTTCTGCAGCTACATCTCACGGCAGGCCATTAGTATGTCTGGAAGGCCAACAAGGAGAGGCAGACAGTCACAAGCCAATAAAAGAGGGCAAGCAGGCTCTGTGTGTAGAGGCAACAGTGCTGGTCATGGACACGGTTCATCCTCATCAGCACGTGGCCGTGAGACACGCTTGTCCTTTTTTTCGGCAGCTGGCCGTGTTGAGCCGCAACATGCGGAAGACTTGGTAGAATGGATGACCAAGCCGTCCTCATCCTCTCTCAACCAGGCTCAGGGTACTTTGTCTGGCAAAGCAGCTGCCAACATGGCCTCTTCCCTCGGCTCAATGGCATCAGTCACTCCTTCCCTAGCCCCACCATGTCCTCCTGAGGAGTCCCCCGAACTGTTTGACCACAGTGTTGGGTACATGCTCCAGGAGGATGCCCAGCATTTTGAAGGCTCCGATGATGGTACCCAGCTAGAGGAAGGCAGTAACGTGAGCCCAGAGAGAGGGGGTGCCCAAGAAGGACAGCAATCTGGCAGTCATGTTCCAGCTACAGCATACTGCCAGGTTTGCTCCAGTGATGAGGAGGGAGGGGATAATGAGGAAGTCACTGACTCCATGTGGGTGCCTGATAGGAGAGAGGAGGAGGAGGAAGAGGAGGAGGCACATCTCCAACGAGGCAGGATGCCCTCCAGGGTCCAGCTTAAGTGCAGCACACCGACTGCATCACACTGCAGAGCTCCGCATGTGCAGGGCGCTGCTGTCTCTGTGCGTTATTCCAAAAGTTCTTAGGTGTGGGCCTTTTTTGAGACTAGTGCATCAGATCGCACCGCTGCTATTTGCAGAATATGTCTCAAGCGTTTTTTGCGTGGCTTAAACACCACCCGCCATGTGTCAGCCAAGCTGAAATAGCACACCCCTGCGTGAAGGGACGCCCACTGGGCGTCGCACGCATGGAGTGAAAGGTGTGGCGCCGAAGCACGGTGAAATCGCCCGCCCAATCCCCCATCCCCATAATGTGTGGGAAGGAGGGGAGAGGGAAGGCATGCAGCGTGCATCGCAGCTTCTGTGCAAACAAAACACCGGCCAACCTGTCGGCTGCAGAACACATTGAACCAATTCAGCTCAAATGAGTAGAGACAGTTACAGCAGCAGTGTGTCCATCAAAATCAGCTGTGTTCAATGTGGTAAATGGTGACTTGACCACTAGGGGTCAGATACAAGGAAGTGAAATCTCACACACACACTTCCATCCCTAATCAGTATCAAAGAAAAAAAGGGAATATTTTTGGGACTTTAAATGAGACACAACGGGGAATATTGTGCCTCCATCCCTGGTTGCTTTTGCAAAAAAGAGGGGGGAGGGTGGGACTTTAGATGAGGTGCGTGGGGTAGAGCCAGACAAAACCATATACATATGTAAAAAATTGTATTCTTTGTTAGACCAAAGACAGGGCATGGATCAACCCATATAGACGCATAATAGTACATTGGCATATAAAATACAAAGTATCAACATACATATTAAGGATAGTCACCAACATGACACAGAAAGTAAATATTATACATCACAGTCCCTCAAATAGAGTAGGCATAACATTATGTCAGGGTGTTAGAGCAATAAAAACCATCTGGAATCATAAATATGAGATGGATGCATCAAAATAAACTCGACGACGTTTCGTGGACTTCTATCCACTCATCAGGAGCAAGTGCATCCATGTACTAAAAAAAAAAATCACCATTATAGTTTAATATAACCACAGACTGCAGGGGTAGAGGGATTAAAGATGATGATGAACAAATAAACGGCCATAACTGAAAGTACTCACATAAGAGCTGATACTAGGCCATGCGATACCACCTGCCGGAGGTCAGCCAGATAATTATGTCCAGCACGGGAGCTGAGGAAAGGACCCAAGCATGGATCAGGAGCACACACGCAGTCCCCCCCAAAAAAGGGTGTGTATAGAAAAATCTTGATGTAACTGTGGATGGGATTTCTGTATTGTATACAATAAAGTAAATGGTTTGTTACCATATTGGTATAAATAAAAAGAAATGTCATATAGAGTAGACCCATCACCACAGTATAGAAGTATATTGTGGAGCATATATAGTGACAAGCGCGCATCCTGACACAGTGTGTATTATACAGTGTGTGTAATCCTTAGTGTTTTGAACCCTATAGGTGTGATATTGAATAATAAATATCCAAAATAATTTATGTGAAAAAAACTTATTGAAGCGTTTGTTATAGTTCCGCTAAATATTGAATTCCCATGCTCCAAACAATATTGTGAAAACAATACAGTAAAAAATGTTGGTATAGTGACACCAGCCACAATGTTGCTAAAAAAAACTTTTGGTCAGCAACAATGTAGCATCCACTCATTACTCAATATTGTGAACATCATATGGTGAAATATAGTGGTATAGTGACACCAGCCACAATGTTGCAAAAAGACTCTGGTCAGCAACAATGTAGTATTCACTCCACACCTCAAAAATAGTGCTAGAAAAAAATAGTCTGTCAGTGAGAACTTCTTCCCCCTGAATATCCTGTGTAAGGATTTAAACAATAAAAAATATGTATTCAAACTCAGTCCTCATAGAAATATATATTATGCTGATGATGAAATAAATCTTCTACTGGAATACAGCAGAAAATATAGTAGAAGAGGCCGCTTACCGGATCAGATGGATCTCTGGTTAGGGAGATCAAACAAGCTTGTTGCATTAGCCTGCCGGCTTCCCTGATTATCACCTGGATGTCAGTTGTAGGATCTTCATCCACTTTACCCAATCCACAGAACAGGTATCCTCTGTTTTTGGTATACAGGATTTCACAACTCCAGAATGATTTTAAGTCTTTGAATTATCCATAGTATAGCCAAACACCTCAGTGGGAACAAAGCGGGAGAAACTCCATAGTGCAGATGTGTATTTCAAAAAAATGTATTTTAAAAACTTTTTCACAGTCACTTCAACAAATTCCACTGCAGTTAATCACAGCAATGACACACAGCACTCTAGGAACCACAAATCAACAACTTCAAAAGTGCACAGCAAACGGGAACCAGATAAAAAACAGCTAAAAAGTTCAACTGCAAATTTTAGCAGACATGCAGCGAGGGAGCAAACCGACTGACTGAACACTAAAACACTAAAAAAACGTGATGGCATCACAGCCTCTAGCTCCACCCGACATGTTTCCCCTAAACAGGCTTCCACTGGGAATGGAGACTATTTTTTTCTAGCACTATTTTTGAGGTGTGGAGTGAATACTACATTGTTGCTGACCAAAGAGTCTTTTTGCAACATTGTGGCTGGTGTCACTATACCACTATATTTCACCATATGATGTTCACAATATTATTTTGAGTAATGAGTGGATGCTACATTGTTGCTGACCAAAAGTTTTTTTTAGCAACATTGTGGCTGGTGTCACTATACCAACATTTTTTACTATATTGTTTTCACAATATTGTTTGGAGCATGGGAATTCAATATTTAGCGGAACTATAACAAACTCTTCAATAAGTTTTTTTCACATAAATTATTTTGGATATTTATTATTCAATATCACACCTATAGGGTTCAAAACACTAAGGATTACACACACTGTATAATACACACTGTGTCAGGATGCGCGCTTGTCACTATATATGTATTGTATTAGGGTCTTTTGTATTTTTTTGACTAACACTAGCAGCTGCACCTAATATTTTATTTTATTTATTTGTCTGGTTAGCGCAAAAGTTCTTTTTTCTTTATATATTGTGGAGCATATCAACAAAGTGAACAGAATGAAAAAATGGGGTGTCCATATAGTAAGAATAGGGAAGAGGAGATGAGATTCCTGAAATCAGGAGAAATTAATGAAAACTGGAGTAAAGAAATATTAGTAATGCTTGTTATAGAGGAATTTAAGAATAAATCAAGAGCTTGCTATGTATTTACCCATGTAGGTCCTAATGGGATATGAACCAAAAATGCAGTGTAGTGTGGGACTGCTGAGAAAAGGTCACTGAGGGGGAACTGCAGGTTGAGCCCAACGGCCAGGGTCCCATCCAGCATCACACTGGCATGACAAGGGAGAGGCAGCAGCCAGACCTACTCACCATGTGTCAGCCAAGCTGAAATAGCACACACCTGCATGAAGGGGGCATTGCACGCATGGAGTGGAACGTGTGGCGCCGATGCACAGTGAAAATTGCCCGCCCAATCCCCCATCCCCATAATGTGTGGGAAGGAGGGGAGAGGGAAGGCATGCAGCTTGCATCGCAGCTCCCGTGCAAACAAAACACCGGCCAACCTGTCGGCTGCAGAACACACTGAACCAATTCAGCTCAAAGGAGTAGAGACAATTACAGCAGCAGTGTATCCATCAAAATCAGCTGTGTTCAATGTGGTATATATTGACTAGACCACTAGGGGTCATATACAAGGAAGTGAAGGCTCTTGAACCACATACACACCTCCATCCCTAATCAGTATCAAAGAAAAAAGGGAATATTTTTGGGACTTTAAATGAGACACAACGGGGAATATTGTGCCTCCATCCCTGGTTGCTTTTGCAAAAAAGAGGGGGGGAGGGGGGGACTTTAGATGAGGTATCGCATGGCCTAGTATCAGCTCTTATGTGAGTACTTTCAGTTATGGCCTTTTATTTGTTCATCATCATCTTTAATCCAGTCTCCAGTCTGTGGTTATATTAAACTATAATGGTGATTTTTTTATCCCCTTTTATTACATGGATGCACTTGCTCCTGATGAGTGGATAGAAGTCCACGAAACGTCGTCGAGCTTATTTTGATGCATCTATCTCATATTTATGATTCCAGATGTTTTTTTTTGCTCGACCGCCCTGACACATCCTTAACTTGGTGGTGCAGCAGTTCTTGGGCAGGTACCCGGGTTTACAGGATGTCCTGAGGCAGGCCAGGAAAGTCTGTGTGCATTTCCGCCGGTCATGTAATGCCAGTGCTTGGCTGGCTGACCTCCAAAAGGAATTTAACCTGCCCAAGAATCGCCTAATCTGTGACATGCCCACCGGGTGGAACTCAACGTTGGCCATACTGCAGCGGATGCACACGCAGCAGAGGGCCATCAATGTGTACCTATGTGACTATGGCACCAGGACAGGGTCAGGGAAGCTTGTTTTTTTTCCCCATGCTAGTGGGCCATGATCAGGGATGCATGCACTGTCCTGTCACCATTTGAGGAGGCCACGAGGATGGTGAGCAGTGACAGTGCATGCATCAGTGACATTGTCCCTCTTGTCCACCTGTTGGAGCACACACTGTGTGGAATAATGGACAGGGCACTTGAGGCAGAACAGAGGCAGGAAGAGGAGGACTTCCTTAGCTCTCAAGGCCCCCTTTATCCAGACAGTGTTCCTGCATGCCCGCCGATCACACAGGAGGAGGAGGATTGTGTCAGCATGGAGGTGGGGCCTAGCACTCAGCATCAGCAGCAGTCTTCAAGGGATCATTTACAGTCCGAAGAAACCCATGGACTTGTACGTGGCTGGGAGGAGGTGGCTGCGGATCATGTTGTCCTTAGTGACCCAGAGGACTCTGGACCGAATGCCTCAGCAAACCTACGCTACATGGCCTCCCTGATCCTGTAATGCTTGCGGAAGGATCCTTGTATTCGTGGTAACAAGGAGAGGGATCATTACTGGCTGGCAACCCCCCTTGATCCACATTACAAGGGTAAGGTTGTGGACCTTATCTTGCCGTTGCAGAGGGAGCAGAGGATGAAACATTTTCGGGAGGCCTTGCATAAAGGTCTGTGCAACGCGTTCCAAGAGACTGGGAGGTTACAAATTCCTGTTCCTGGACAACGTGTTGCTGAGGCTTCGGTCAGTAAAAGGGGGTGCAGGGGAGATGGTGGCCGTCTGACCGATGCGTTCAGACAACTTTTTAGTCTGCAGCCCCAAGGTATGATCAGTTCCAGCAACCATCGCCAGTGTCTGTTTTACATGGTGCAGGAATAGCTAGGGGCAAGATCAGACTTGGACACCTTTCCCACCGAAAATCCTCTGGGTTACTGGGTCTTGATTGAGGATGGATCACTGGCCTGAGCTTGCACAGTATGCAATTGAGCTACTGGCCTGTCCTGCATCCAGCGTTCTTTCGGAACGCACATTCAGTGCTGCTGGAGGCTTTGTAACCGATCACAGGGTGCGTCTGTCCACCGACTCGGTCGATCGACTGACCTTCATAAAAATGAATCAGTCTTGGATCACCACCAGCTACCAAGAACCTGATGCTGATGTAACCGAATAATTTTTTTTGAAATGTCAGATCCCTTCAAGACTGCCTATGCTGATGCTGAGTGACTATCCTGTTATGCTGAGTGATTATCCTCTTCCTCCTCAATGATCATGCTGATATCTTGTAAGAACATTTTTGGTTCTGGGCGCTGCCACCAGTGGCTAAGACCCAATTTTTCAGCCCCTGTTTAACAGGGGCGTGCAATTATAATTTTTGATGCAATACTTTGCAGCAGGGCTCATTCCTGCACTCCAACTAGAGTATCTGTGAGAGGTTGCAGTTTTGTGGGACCAGCATCAGTGCCTAAGGCCCAATTTTTCAGCCCCTGTTTAACAGGGGCGTCTAATTACAATTTTTGATGCAATATTTTGCAGGAGGGTTCGTTGCTGTGCTCAACTACAGTATCTGTGAAGGGTTGCAGTGTTGTGGCACCAGCACCAGTGCCTAAAGCCCAATTTTTCAGCCCCTGTTTAACAGGGGCATGTAATTACAGTTTTTGATGCAATACTTTGCAGCAGGGCTCATTCCTGCGCTCCAACTAGAGTATCTGTGAGGGGTTGCAGTGTTGTGGGACCAGCACCAGTGCCTAAGGCCCAATTTTTCTGCCCCTGTTTAACAGGGGCGTGTAATTACAATTTTTGATGCAATAATTTACAGCAGGGCTCATTCCTGCGCTCCAATTAGAGTATCTGTGAGGGATTGCACTGTTGTGGCACCAGTGCCTAAGGCCCAATTTTTCTGCCCCTGTTCAACAGGGACATGTAATTACAATTCTTGATCTAATATTGCACAGCAGGGCCCATTCCTGCGCCCACCAAGAGTAACTGTGAGGGCTTACAGTGTTGTGGCAACACCACCACCACCACCAAAGGCCCAATTTTTCTGCCCCTGTTCAACAGGTGCATGTAATTACAATTCTTTATATAATATTTCACAGCAGGGCCCATTCCAGCGCCCACCAAAAGTAACTGTGAGGACTTACAGTGTTGTGGCACCAGCACCACCACCACCACCAAAGGCCCAATTTTTCTACCACTGTTCAACAATGGCATGTACTGCAATTACAATTCTTGATATAATAGTTCACAGCAGGGTGATCCAGCGCCCACCAAGAGTAACTGTGAGGGCTTACAGTGTTGTGGCAACACCAAAACAAGGCCTAAATTTCTGCAGAGTATATAGGGCAGGCCCCTACTTTCAAACATCCAACTTACAAACGACTCCTACTTGCAAACGGAAGGAGACAACAGGAAGTGAGATGAAATCTACCCCTAGGAACTGAAATTCTCTCCTGTAAGTGTTAATATGGGAAAAACGTGTTTCCTCTCCACTGATGCTTTATCACCAATCCTTGTTTCACTAAAAACCCCAAATTTTCAAAAAACATTTGTCATTGGGACAGAAAGTGAGGTGAAATCTTCTGAAGAGGTGCACAGACAGCAAAACAAATGTTACAGGGGTGATAACCCTTCCCTATGTTTTCCAAAAAGCTTAAAAATAGATTTTTTGGCTGGAACGACACTTTAAAAATGTACCAGTTCAAAATTACAAACAGATTCTACTTAACAACAAACCTACAGTCCCTGTCTTGTTTGCACCGTCTGTATACTGGTGTTCAGAGTATATAGGGCCTGGGGGCCCCACGCCTTTCCTTTTTTTAATTTGGGTGCGGGGTTCCCCTTAATACTCATACAAGACCCAAAGGGGCTGGTAATGGGCTGGGGGGGTACCCATGCCATTTTTCTCAATGATTTTCATCCATATTGCCGGGACCAGACATTACATTAACTGCTTGCCGACCACCGGCCGTCAATTGACGGCCAGGCGGCGCAGCTCTCGTGGCGGGTGGGCGTCATATGATGGCCTCGCTTTCCTAGGCCACCAGGGGGCGCGTGCGCGCCGCCGGTGATCGCGCGCGCCCGCCGTGTCACTAGGCACCCGGTGCGCGTGCCCGGCGGCCGCGATGTCCACCGGGCACCCGCGATTACCAGTAACACAGCAGGACCGTGGATCAGTGTGTGACAAATTTTTCATTATTCGGAAATTCGGATGCATCCAAATTTCCAAATTACAAAAGTGATGAATTTAAACGAATCCGAAAAAAAAGCCAATGTATTTGAACAACAAACAAATTCGAATCGAATTCTAAAACATATTCGAATCGAATTCAAAAACATATTCGAATCGAAATCGAAAACATATTCAAATCGAATTAGAAAACATAATCGAATTCGAAAACCAATTTGAATCGAATTTGAAAACAAAAGAAATCGATTTTCTAAAAAATACAATAAAATAGAATATAAAATCATAAAGCAATAGAATACATATATATAATATTTTTATATTTTTTTTAATTCTGTTTTATTGTTTTTCTATGCTTTTCTTTTCTATTATTTTCTATTCAAATTCATTCTATACGAAATTCAAATTTCGGAACATGGCTTCTGAAGATCGAATTTCATATAGAATGAATTTGAATTTGAATAGAAAAGATTTGAATAGAAAAAAAAATAATAGAAAAGAATAAACTAGAAAAACATATATTGTATTTTATTCTATTCTGTTCTATTGTTTTTCTATTCTATTCTTTTTTATTATTTTCTATTCTATTCTAATCTTTTCTATTCAAATTCAAAATCATTCTATACGAAATTTGAATTTCGGAAAATGGTTTTGTATATGTGTGTGTGTATATATATATATATATATATATATATAAAGTTCCAAAGGTTGCTGCACTTAAAAATTTGTTGCTTTATTCCATCAAATCTTTAGAAAAAGATTACAAAGCAAGTAGAGTCATTCCAAACAGAATCATTACAATCATTTGTTCAGACAAAGATTACGTTTCAGGCTGATTTGTTCGCACCCTTCCTTAGATCAGTCAGAACACATCTGAACTTTATTTTTATATATACAAGGTCGGTGGGAGGACCTGTTTGCTGACACTAGATTGAAAGCTGTGTGTAGTTCTCCTCTGCACTTCAATATATATATATTTTTTTCTATTCTGTTCTATTGTTTTTAATGCTATTCGTTTCTATTATTTTCTATTCTATTCTATTCAAACTTGATTTCAGTCTATATGAAATTCGAATTTCGGAAGATGTTATAAAAATATATATATATATATATATATATATATATATATATATATATATATATATATATATATATATATATATATATAAAATAGACTAGAAAAACAATAGAACAGAATAGAATAAACTATAATGAATTCGAATTTGAATAGAAAAGATTAGAATAGAATATATTATATTTTTTTCTATTCTGTTCTATTGTTTTTGCATGCTATTCTTATTTTCTATTCTATTTGAATCTTTTCTATTGGAATTTGATTTCTTTCTATATGAAATTCGAATTTCGCAAAATGGTTATATATAGTTTACTTTTTCAAATTCGGTCACATTTTTTTCAAATGCGGTAGAATTTATTCGAATTTGATCGTTTTTTTCGAATGCGGTAGAATTTTTTCGAATTTGATAGTTTTTTCAAATGCGAATACGAAACTAAACGAATCCCGAAAACGAATGTAACGAATGCAACTAATTTAACTAAACGAATTTAGTTAAATAACGAATCGAAACTAAACTAAACATTTTTTTTCATCCTGCACATGTCTACCTAACAGCTCAGTTTCTTCCTTGGGTTCCTTAAAACCTTCTCAGCCTTTGCATGCGTTTCCTGTCCATGCATTACTAGAACAGCTTATTTTTGCTGAATGGGATCACCCGGATAAGCATTTTCTCCCTAAAACCTCCGGGTCAGACCCAGGCTTAAAAGAAGTCCTGGGGTCGGAAACCTGCAAAGCAGAATCCTAAAGCCTCATCGTGAAGAGGCAACACCCCTCACCAAGGTGGGGGGAAGACTTCTTCAGTTTTCATAAGTCTGGCAAGAGGAAATTCAGGACAGATGGTTCATCTCCACGGTAAGGCTGTGGAACAAGCGGGACTATCCACCGTCTCATTTCCTGAGCTCAAGCGTTCCCAAACATCCAGAGAAAAGACAATCTCTGTTTCAGGCACTAGACTGATTAATATCTGAAGGGATGATCATACAGATCCCCACAAAAAAACAAGGTTTGGGGTTTTGATCAAATCTTTTTATGGTACCAAAATCAAATGGAGATGTCAGACCCATTCTAGATCTAAAAAATCTAATTCAGTTCCTGAAGATCCGCTCCTTTCGCATGGAGACGATCAGGTCAGTAGTTTTTACCCTTCTAGGAGGAGAACTTCTGGCATCAATCGACATCAGGGATGCATGCCTGCATGTTCCTATATTTTCCGCTCACCAAAAGTTTCTGCGGTTCGAGTTAGAACAGCAGCATTTCCAGTTTGTAGCCCTGCCCTTCGGGCTAGCCATACCACCCCGGGTGTTCTCAAAAGTGCTGGCCCCACCTATAGCCAGGTTAAGGGCACAGGGCATAACAGTCATAGCATACCTAGACGATCTATTGCTAATAGACCAGTCGGTGGCTCATTTGGAGCAAAGCGTACACATTACAATCAGTTACCACGAAAGTTAAGGTTGGATTCTCAACCTAGAGAAATCTTCCTTAATACCACTAAAAAGGCTGGAGTACTTGGGTCTGATCATAGATACAGCCCAGGAAAAGGTGTTCTTGCCTCAAGCAAAGATCGACTCCATAAGAGAGCTGGTGCGGATGGTCAGGTCAAAAGGCAATCCCTCCATTCACCTTTGCATGAGGTTGCTAGGAACCATGGTGGCTTCATTTGAAGCAGTTCCCTATGCCCAGTTCCATTCAAGACTGTTGCAAAACAGTATCCTGTCCGCTTGGAACAAAATGATTCAAGCTTTAGACTTGCCAATGTGGCAGTCCCAAGGGTGTCACTAAGCCTCAGTTGGTGGTTACTAACTCAGAATCTGCTGAAAGGAAAATCCTTCAGACCAGTTATCTGGAAAGTGGTAACGACAGATGCCAGCCTTTCAGTCTGGGGAGCAGTACTAGAAAAGACAACTGTCCAGGGACAGTGGTCAAGAGCGGAAAGAACCTTGCCTATCAATATCCTAGAGATTCGGGCAGTGTGTCTGGCCCTAAAGGCCTGGACTTTCAGGTTACGGGATTGTCCTGTCAGGATCCAATCCAACAATGCCACAGCTGTGGCCTATATCAATCACCAAGGGGGCACCAAGAGTCTCTCAGCGCAGAGAGTGGTGAACCATATTCTAACTTGGGCAGAAAGGAATGTTCCGTGCCTATCGGCAGTCTTCATTCCGGGAGTAGAGATTTGGCAGGTAGACTACTTAAGTCACCAGCAGTTATTCCCAGGGGAATTGTCTCTTCACTCCAACATATTCCGGCTGTTTGCCATGGGGGACTCCGGACGTAGATCTTGTAGCGTCCAGGTTCAACATGAAGTTAGTCAACTTTGTGGCCAGAACAAGCGATCCACATGCATGCGGAACGGATGCGTTGGTGACCCCGTGGGATCAGTTCTCACTGATCTATGCATTCCCCCCTATTCGATTGCTGCCTCAACTTCTTTGCAGGATCAAGCTGGAAAGAAAGCCAGTAATTCTGGTGGCACCAGCATGGCCCAGAAGGTCATGGTATGCAGAAATCGTAAAGATGGCAGTGGAGGGCCCATGGCCCATACGGCCAGATCTGCTCTCACAGGGACCGATATTCCATCCTACCTTACGATCTCTAAATTTAACAGCTTCGCTATTGAAACCCACATTCTGAAGAAACGTGGGCTTTCCGGGTCAGTTATCTCTACCCTGAATAATGCAAGGAAGCTAGCTTCCAGAACTATATATTATAGGGTCTGGAGGGCTTATGTTTTCTGGTGTTAATACAAGGGTTGGCACCCTCGGAGATATATCATAGGCAGAGTTCTTGGCTTTCTACAATTAGGGGTAGAAATAAAATTGGCCTTGAGTACTAATAAAGGCCAAGTTTCAGCTTTATCGGTCTTATTTCAAAGACCACTTGCTACACATTCTTTAGTCCGGGGTTTTATGCAAGGGGAGATGTGGCTTAATCCGCCAGTCAAACCTCTCTTGAACCCTTGGGACTTGAACTTAGTTTTGTCTGTGTTACAAAAACAGCCATTTGAACCGATACAAAATATTCCCTTAGTCCTTCTGACAAGGAAGTTGGTATTTTTGGTTGCTATATCCTCAGCAAGGAGGGTTTCGGAATTGGCTGCTCTCTCTTGCCATATTTGATTTTTCATGAGGACAGAGTGGTGTTACGCCCTCATCCAGACTTTTTGCCAAAAATGGTTTCAGGTTTTCACCTGAACCAAGATATTGTCCTGCCATCGTTTTTTCCAAAACCATGTTCCAGGTAAGAAAAGTCACTACATTGTCTTGATGTGGTGAAAGCAGTCAAAATCTATTTAAAGGCAACTGCTCAGATTCGGAAGACTGATGTCTTATTTATTCTGCCAGAGGGTCCTAAGAAAGGGCAGGCAGCGTCAAAATCCACTGTCACTAAGTGGATTCAGCAAGTTATAATTCAACCTTATAATTTAAGGGGTAAGATTCCCCCTTTTCAAGTTAAGGCAGGGCGGTTAGTGCTTCTTGGGCAGTGCGTCATCAGGCCTCCGTGGCTCAGATCTGTAAGGCCGCAACTTGGTCTTCATTGCATACACTAACAAAATTTTATCAGCTGGATGTAAGGAGGTATGAGGATATCGCCTTCGGGCACAGTGAGCTGCAGGCAGCAGTATAGGTCCTCAAGTCTGGGGGTACACTCCGTGTTGTGTCTCCCTCCCCTCAAGTAGCATTGCTATGGGACGTCCCATTAAGTAATTACTTAAGGCTCTGTGCCCCATGATGTACGATAAAGAGAATAGGATTTTTATAACAGCTTACCTGTAAAATCCTTTTTCTTGGAGTACATCATGGGACACAGAGGTCCCTCCCCTCTTTTTGGGATTTAAGTATATCGCTTTGCTACAAAAACTGATGTGCTCCTGGAAGGAGGAGGGGTAATATAGGGAGTGAACTTCCTGGATTGGGTATACCAGTGTCCATCACCTGAAGGTGGCCTATAACCCATGAAGTAATTACTTAGGGCTCTGTGTCCCATGGTGTACTCCAAGAAAAGGATTTTACGGGTAAGCTGTTATAAAAATCCTATTTTTCACAAAGTCTACTGCCGTCAATACACTGCGAGTTCGCAGTGCATTGACCGCTGCTGATTGGCCAAAGCATGCACCTGACCTGCATGCTTTGGCCAATCACAGTGCGATGTGCTGTGAGAGCCTTTGGCCAATCATGGCACAGGGGCTAAGATCACGCCCCACACTATAAGGCTGTTGCTTACACGGCAGCCATATATAGTGAATGAATGGAAATTAGGCAGGTAGTGTAGTGTGCAGTCAGTCAGTGTAGTGTATATATAATACAGTTCAGAGTATATAGTGCAGTTAGTGTAGTATATATATGATACAGTTCAGAGTATATAGTGCAGTCTGTGTAGTATATATTATACAGTTCACAGTATATAGTGCAGTCCGTGTAGTATATATAATACAGTTCAGAGTATATAGTGCAGTCCATGTAGTATATATATAATACAGTTCAGAGTATATAGTGCAGTCCGTGTAGTGTATATAATGCAGTCTGTGCAGTATATATAATACAGTTCAGAGTATATAGTGCAGTCCCTCTAGTATATATAATACAGTTCAGAGTATATAGTGCAGTCCGTGTAGTATAAATAATACAGTTCAGAGTATATAGTGCAGTCCGTGTAGAATATATAATACAGTTCAGAGTATATAGTGCAGTCAGTGTAGTATATATAATACAGTGGAGAGTATATAGTGCCATTGGTGTAGTATATATAGGACAATGTAGGGTATATAGTGCAGTGCAGAGTATATAATACAGTGTATTGAAGTGGTTAAGGGGAACCATATGACAGAATTAAGAAAAAACAGCGTGGGGTTCCCCCAAAATCCATACCAGGCCCTTTGGGTCTAGTATTGATTTTAAGGGGAACGCCACGCCAAAATTAAAAAAAAATGGCATGGGTCCCCCTCAAAATCCATACCAGACGCTTATCAGAGCATGCAGCCTGGCAGGCCAGGAAAGGGAGGGACGAGCGAGCGCCCCCCCCCCCTCCTGAACCATACCAGGCCGCTTGCCCTAAACATGGGGAGGGGCACCCCAAAGCACTTTTTCCCAATGTTGATGGGGACAAGGACCTCTTCCCGACAACCCTGGCCAGTGGTTGTCGGGGGTCTGCGGGCAGGGTGCTTGTCAGAATCTGGAAGCCCCCTTCAACAAGGTGGCCCTCAGATCCCACCCCCCTTATGTGAATGTACAATGTACCCCTACCCATTCACCAAAAATGTGTCAAAAAGTAAAAACCACAACAGACAGTTTTTGACAATTCCTTTATTGAAAAATAAAATAATAAAAAGTGTCTTGCAATGTCCATCTATTTTCAATCACGCCACCCAACAGACCCAAAAAATAGAAAAAATTAAAAGAGCTCTGTCTCCATGGGAGGACTCCAGACGACTGCTGTCTTTTGGCTTTACATATTATATAGGCAAGGGCGAGGCCACGCAGTGAGGTAACTGATTGATCCTGCCCCTTCTGACGTCATGTGATGACAGAGGGGGCGGGTCATCCATTTACATAAGCGGATGGCCCTGCCCTTGCCTTTTCTGTTTTTTCTATTTTTCGGGTCAGTCGGGCGGCATGATTGATGATGGCTTTACATCGCGGGACACTTTTTTTCTTTTTTAGTAAAGGAATTGTCTGACACTTGTTTTGGTGAATGGGTAGAGGTACAATGTACCTGATACCCATTCACATGGGGGGGCTGGGATCTGGGGCTTTTAAATTCCGATAAGCCCCCCGCTCGCAGACCCCGAGAACCACAGCCCAGAGTTTTCGGGAGGAGGCCCTTGTCCCCGAGGTGCTTTGGGATGGGGTGGCGCAGAGTCTCCCTGCCTCAAAGCACCCACCCCCCCATGTTGAGGGCATGAGGGCATGTGGCCTGGTATGGTTCAGGAGGGGGGGTTGCTCACCCCCCTATCCTGACCACCAGGCGGCATGCTCAGATAAGGGTCTGGTATGGATTTTGGGGGGCCCACGCCAATTTAAAAAAAAAAAATTGGCCTGGAGTTCCCCTTAAAATACATTACAGACCCGAAGGGCCTGGTATGAACTGGGGGGGACCCCACGCCATTTTTTTCTTGATTTGTCATTGATTTTCCATCTATATTGCCGAGAGCCGGTAATACATTACAGCTGCAAGCAAGTTTAAATGACATTTTTTCCTTTAGAAATGTCATTATTGCTGTGGCACTGTTCTACACATCGCACGGATGTGCCACTTTACAGGCAGACTAAGGGAACCCCCCAAGCACGATATTTAAAGGAATATTTCATTTTTATTGTTTCACTTTAAGCATTATTAAAATCACTGCTCCTGAAAAAATTATCTTTTTAAAAACTTTTTTTTTCATTGATACATGTCCCCTAGGGCAGTACCTGGGTCCCCATACACTTTTTATGTCAATAACTTGCATATAAGCCTTTAAAATGAGGATTTTTCTTGTTTGTGTCCCATAGACTTTAATAGGGTTTGCATGTTCACTAGAACTTTTTGCCTGAATCGGGGGGTGTTCAGCCCATCCCTAATAAGGAGGGATCAGATGAATTGCAATTAATTGCAAAGTCCCTCTTTGCCATAAACTTAATCCCATAAAAAACATTTCAACTGTATTTGTAAAGAAGGCTTCAGGGCACCCAAGAAAGTCCAGCAAGCACCAGGACCATCTTGTACAGTTGATTCATCTGCGGGATCGGGGCACCACCAGTGCAGAGCTTGCTCAGGAATGGCAGCAGGCAGGTGTGAGTACATTTGCACGCACAGTGAGGGGAAGACTTTTGGAGAATGACCTGGTGTCAAGAAGGGCAGCAAAGAGGCCACTTCTCTCCAGGAAAAACAGGATAAATAATACATATACAAGTGCGCTAATATTTAACTTCCCATTAAAATGATGTTGTATCAGTTAAAATAAAAATAAAAATATATTATATATATAATATATCAGTGATTCCTAAACAATAATAAAACCATAATATTAGTGTACAAAATATAAGAAGCACTTAATTGGATAACTTCATAAAAAACGTCCAAAAAATATTAAACAGACTCAAGGCATAGAAATTTATACCAGCAATTAAAACTCAGTCCTTAGACAAATGTACCAATTGTTCAGTTAATATTCAGATATGTTGGAACCAATTTTCTTCAATTAATCAGCAGGGAACTGCCCAGATCAACCCTGCAGCTTTGAGGCTGATAGCTGGTAAAATAAAAATAAAAATCCTCCCAGTTCGTAATTGATATTGCAGAAAAAAGATAAAAAAGAGAATTAGATCATTGCGCAATGAACACAAACTTTATGAGGTAATCTGCATCCACATCAATATTCACTCACATTGTGTAGGAAAATACAGCGCTTGAGAAGCAATCAGAAGCAGTATCGTGTAGTTTTCCTCTCACCGCTAACACTGTGTCAGGTGACGTCACTGGCTCCTCCGACGCGTTGCGTCACGTGTCACGTGACTTTATCAAGGGACCCTTGATAAAGTCACGTGACATGTGACGCAACACATCGGGAGAAGCCAGTGACGTCACCTGACAGACAGTGTTAGCGGTGAGAGGAAAACTACACGATACTGCTTCTGATTGCTTCTCAAGTGCTGTATTTTCCTACACAATGTGAGTGACATTTATACAGTAATCAGTGGCTATTTTTAGCTCTGATCACTGTATAAATGTTAGTGGTCTCAAAATAGTGTCAAAAGTGTCCGATCTGTCCTCCACAATGTTGCAGTCCCGATAAAAATTGAAGATCGCTGCCATTACTAGTAAAAAAAACTGTAATAAAAATGCCATAAATCTATCCCCTATTTTGTAGACGCCATAACTTTCGCGCAAACCAATCAATATACGCTTCTTGCATTTTTTTTTACCAAAAATATGTAGAAGAATACATATCAGCCTAAACTGAGGAAGAAATGTGTTTTTTTTATATATTTTTGGGAATAATTATTATAGCAAAAAGTAAAAAATATTGCTTTTTTTAAAAAAAATTGTTGCTGTTTTTTTGTTTATAGTGCAAAAAATAAAAACCGCAGAGGTGATCAAATACCATCAAAAGAAAGCTCTTGGGAACAATGAGGCACGACCGCGCAATTGTCAGTTAAAGCAACGCAGTGCCGTATTGCAACAATTGGCCTGGTCAGGAAGTGGGTAAAACCCTCCGGGGCTGAAGTGGTTAAGCATATCCAACCACTCTTCATCATTAATTTTACCTAGATCCAATTGCCAGTATATTCTATTTCAAGGACATGGATTTTGACAATATGATACGATTTCTGTATCAATGATCCGTATAGTGTGACCAATGAATTTAAACTATATGGCCAAATGTGTGGAGACACCCCTCCAAATGACTGACTTCAGGTGTTTAAAGTGAAGGTTACACTTAATGCTGCAACATAAAAGACATTTATAGACAATTTGTGCTCTTTCAACCTTTGGCAACGGTTTAGAGAAAAAGCTTTTTTTGGTCCAGCATGACTGTGCCACTGTGCACAAAGTCAGCACCCTTAAAGTGGATGTAAACCCGAAATTTTTTTTTTATGTCATAATGTTGAGTATAAGATTTCCTATCATTTGAGCCCAGTCTTGCCACAAAGAGTTAATCCAGCTCCGAGCAATCCTCTTTTATTGTTCAGTGAGATAAAACTTGATAAACAGAGAAAAACTTTGTCAAATCATCATCCTTGCTGTGAGTGACAGGTGATTTACATATCTCGTGCACTAGCCTAAGACATGCATTAATTTTTTATTCCCTCCCCCACTCCTTTCTTCAGCAGCTCTGCAAGGATTAGCTGTTCCACACCTCAGCATGATTGGGCATGCTGAAGTCATGTGGTTACTTTCCTGTGTTTCTTTCAGTGTAAGAAATACACAGGAGAAAATGCATATTGACAAGGGGAGTGAAGAGGTGGGTGGGGAGTCCACTGACATCACGACTCCACCCACTGAGCTCCAGACAACAGACCCACCCACAGAATCTGCAGTTTTTCGGGTCTAATAACAGACAGAGGGGAGACAATTGACAGGTAAAGATATATGCAGGAGGCATGTATATCCTTATAGATAACCCCTATGGCAGTAGTTTAGAAAGGATGAAATTGGGTTTACATACATTTTAAGGTAAGGATGAGCTCCGGCGTGTTTTCACACCCCACGTGCAGAGCCTGCCAGAAAGTCAGCACTGCGCTGCGCTAATCACAGGCAGTGAGACATTTCCCGATCTCTGCAGCCGCGCTTCGGGACAATGTCTCACTGCCTGTGATTAGCGCAGTGCAGTGTCGACAGCCTGGCGGGCTCTGCACGTGGGGTGTGCGAACACGCCGGAGCTCATCCTTGCCCTAAGGCATGGTTTGATGAGCCTGGTGAAGAGGAACTCAGCTGGGCTTCATAGAGCCCTAATCTCAACTCTACTGAACAGCCTTTAGAGCCCATTCACACAGGGACAACTTGTCAGGCGACCTAGTCGCCTGACAAGTCGCCCCCCGTTCTGTACAATGGAACCGTTCTAATCGGAGTGACGCAAGTCGCTCCGACTTAGAAAAAGGTTCCTGTACGACTTTGGGGGCGACTTGGGGCGACTTGCATAGACTTCTATACAGAAGTCGTTTTGCAAGTCGCCGCGGAAGTCGTTTGCAGGTCGCCTCGCTGAGGCGACCTGCAAGTCGTGTTGCCCCTGTGTGAATGGGCTCTTAGAGTGAATTAGAATGCTGATTGCAAAGTCCTGTCATCCAACATCATTACTTCGGAAACGTTACCTGACTTCGGAAGTTGGGCTGTCCAACAAGCTCATATATTTTAAGTATGATGGTCAGCTGTCCACAAATCTTTAGCCATATACTGTACTTGCTCTGGATTAGAGACTTAAAGCACTAGATCCAGTGTGTCAGCATGACAGCCAGGCAACACACATTTGCACAAGGAGACGTCAGCCATGACAACCTACATGTTTTTCTCAGGAAAAGGTTTCCTTTAAACTGGAAGTTTCAGTAAAGTAAACTTTCAATGACTTTGCAAGTCAGCATGACTAAGTTCCTGACATATCAAAACATGCAACGACAGTATAATTTTTTGTAAAAAAAAAAAAAAATCTTTACCAATAAAATGCACCTGTGCCCAACAAAAGCTGGAGTATCCCTGGAAAGAGGAGTATATTGCTGCTTACATTTTTCAATACAGAATTGCTATTAGGGGGATTCACGCTGGGCGCTTTCCCTTACTAACCGACTAAATCTGTCCAGTCAGGTGTGGGGGAGTTCAAAGTCATAAAACGGTGAACAGTCAATAGGTTTATACATATTCAGTGTATTGACTTTGCCAATAGCCTTTGCACTGCTGCTAATATTATAAAGTGAAATTGTGCTTTGCTCCACTAACTTCCACAGACGTACCCTCTCTTCAATTACTTTGTTTAGCTGCCTGGAGTAAAGAGGCAAAGTTCTTTGTAAGCTCAGATTTCCACTTTGGATCCTATTCATGGCTCAGGACTCTCTCACTGACCCAATGTAAAGGTACTGCCACTTGGAAAGAAAGGGAGTAAGCCAGTGAGGACATCAACAGAAGAAAAGTATGCTCTGCACATGTGGCCACTGGCCACTATTAAAGTGAACCTTTCAACATATTTTGCATGGGAGCATATTAAAAATGTAAAGGTATACTTCCATTTTTTCAGTTTTCTAGTTTTTGATGTGGACATTGTGGTACTGCGCTGCCCACCCCACTCCCATTTATCAGTTCTGTTGATCCTGGAACACATCTGCTGATGATTCTGGAACATCTTTGCTGATGATGCTGATGATGCCGAAATACCATGGGGTTGAGTTACTAAAACTGGAGAGTGCAACATCTGGTGCAGCTCTGCATAGAAGCCAATCAGCTTTCAGGTTTTTGTTGGCTACCATGCACAGCTGCACCAGATTTTGCAAGAAAATCAGTCAAACAATTACATTACCAAGGTGTTTGTCATATCCACCAGATTCATACCTGCCTCTGAATTTTGAATGTGATTGTTGATTCAGGAAGAAGACATCGATTTCAGAAAGTACTCTTTTGCTGGCCTTCTACTGGTCAAACTTCTTGATTTTCTGATTACTTATTTGTCTTACTTGTGGACAGGGGCATTGCTGGGTCTACAGAAGATCTGGGGCTAAAGCCCATAGCAGCAAAGTAAAGAAAGTCATACGCTCGGGAGGGCATACAGATGTATATAATATTAGTGTGAGTATATATATATATTACATTATATATTATATATATATATATATATATATTATATTATCATTACATCAGGGTCCCCAGAGAGCCTCCCGTACATCAGGGTTCCCAGAGAGCCTCCTCTTACATCAGGGTCCCCACAGAGTCTCCCTACGTACATCAAGGTCCCCAGAGAGCCCCCCTTACATCGGGGTCCCCAGAGAGCCTTCCCTTACATCAGGGTCCCCAGAGAGCCTCCCTACTTACATCAGGGTCCCCAGGGCGCCCCCCTTACATTGGGGTCCCCAGAGAGCTTTCCCTTACATCAGGGTCCCCAGAGAGCCTCCTCTTACATCAGGGTCCCCAGAGAGCCTCCTCTTACATCAGGGTCCCCAGAGAGCCTCCTCTTACATCAGGGTCCCCAGAGAGCCTCCTCTTACATCAGGGTCCCCAGAGAGCCTCCCCTTACGTAAGGGTTCCCAGAGAGCCTCCCCACTTATAGCAGGGTCCCCAGAGAGCCTCCCCCTTATATCAGGGTCCTCAGAGAGCCTCCCCTTACATCAGGGTTCCCAGAGAGCTCCCCCTTACATCAGGGTCCCCAGAGAGCCCCCTCATACATGAGGGTCCCCAGAGAGCCTTTTCTTACATGAGGGTCCCCAGGGAGCCTCCCTACTTACATCAGAGTCCCCAGAGAGCCCCCTCTTACATCAGGAACCCCAGAGAGCCCCCTTATATCAGGGTCTCCAGAGAGCCCCCCTAACATCAGAGTCATCAGAGAGCCCCCTGTTACATCAGGATCCCCAGAGAGCCCCTTCTTAGTTTACCTCAGGGTCCCCAGAGAGAGGGCGGGCAGTGAGACATTATGTAAATTCTGCTGCCCGCAGCTGCATAGTGATGGCGAAACAGCTGTGATGCAGGGCGTGTGGTAAGAGATGTCATCTCTCTGCTCTCTCGCCCGTCTACCGCTTAGCCGGCTCTCCCTTGCTGCTCGTTCTGCCTGCCAGTTCTCCTGTGCTGCCCGTTTGCTCTCTAGGGCCGGACTGGGGATAAAAACCAGCCCTGGAAAAAATTTCACACCAGCCCCATAGCATTATTATACCAGCCCAACAGCAAATGTCATTATTTTCTTGTTCATAAAAGGGAAAAACCATACATTTTAAAGGACAGAGATCACCTTCCGCAGAAAGAATACACTACGGTAAGGAGGGTGGGGTTACCGATGTAATAGGGAAACCTTTATATGAGTGCCCCCTTACATTATTGTATTCACTCCCCCCTTACATCAGTGACCCCCTCTCAGACTGGCCTGACCTCCTCTCAGGTGCACCGTGCAGGGATCAGTCAGATGGCTTTAGGTTGGCGGCTCTGGGTTTCATCCTATAGTCTCCTCTCCAGTCCCCATATGTCTAACTTCTCCCTTGACCCCCATCCTGGCGGCACTCTCATTCTTAACTCCTCTCCAGACTCCCTCAGAGACTGCAGACATGATACAAGAGATCGTCAGAGACTGCAGACATGGTACCAGAGATGGTCAGAGACTGTGGACAAGATACAAGAGTTGGTTTAGAGACTGCGAACATGATACAAAAGAGATTAATGCAGCCTCACCAGTGCCCATCAAATGCAGCCTTACTGTGCCCATCAATACAACCTCACTGTGCCCATCAATGTAGCCTCACTGTGCCCATCTGCAGCCTCACTGTGCCCATCTGCAGCCTCGTCAGTTCCCATCAATGCAGCCTCACTGTGCCCATCTAAGTAGCATCACTGTGCCTATTTGCAGCCTCACTCTGCCCATCTAAGCAGCATCACTGTGCCCATCTAAGCAGCATCGCTGTGCCCATCTAAGCAGCATCACTGTGCCCATCTGCAGCATCACTGTGCCCATCTGCAGCCTCACTGTGGCCATCTGCAGCCTCACTGTGCCTATCCAAGCAGCTTCACTGTGCCTATCCAAGCAGCCTCACCGTGCCCATCTGCAGCCTCACTGTGCTCATCAATGCAGCCTCACTGTGCCCATCTGCAGCCTCGTCAGTGCCCATCAATGCAGCCTCACTGTGCCCATCTAAGTAGCATCACTATGCCCATTTGCAGCCTCACTCTGCCGCCCATCTAAGCAGCATCACTGTGCCCATCTACGCAGCATCACTGTGCCCATTTGCAGCCTCACTGTTCCCATCTAAGCAGCATCACTGTGCCCATCTGCAGCCTCACTGTGGCCATCTGCAGCCTCACTGTGCCTATCCAAGCAGCTTCACTGTGCCTATCCAAGCAGCCTCCCCGTGCCCATCTGCAGCCTCACTGTGCTTATCAATGCAGCCTCAATGTGCCCATCTGCAGCCTCATCAGTGCCCATCAATGCAGCCTCACCGTGCCCATCTAAGCAGCATCACTATGCCCATTTGCAGCCTCACTCTGCTGCCCATCTAAGCAGCATCACTGTGCCCATCTATGCAGCATCACTGTGCCCATTTGCAGCCTCACTGTTCCCATCTAAGCAGCACCACTGTGCCCATCTGCAGCCTCACTGTGCCCATCTGCAGCCTCACTGTGCCCATCCAAGCAGCTTCACTGTGCCCATCTGCAGCCTCACTGTGCCCATCTGCAGCCTCACTGTGCCCATCTGCTGCCTCATCTGTGCTCATCTGCAGCCTCGCCAGTGCCTTGATTACACACATCGGTATCTCCCGCTGTCATGGAGCTGGGGTCTGAACTCTGAACTGTTCGGTGGCCGTCCACTCACTGTAACAAAGCCCCGCCTCCTAGATCGTGATAGACGGAACACTGATTCTATCAGGATTTAGGAAGCGGCGCTTTGTTACAGTGAGTGGACAGGCGCCGAACAGTTCAGACCCCAGCTCCATGACAGCGGGAGATACCTGCTGTGTGTGATTACAAAAGCGGAGGGAGAGGACCCTCTGCTCTCTGGTGCTGTCTGTTCTGCCCACCGGCTCTCCTGTTCTGCCTGCTGGCTCTGTCATGTGGCCCAGCTGCAGAGAGGTTGGGGACCCCTGCAGAGCCTCGGGGCTATGGGCCCTAGATTCGGGGCTATAGCCCCAGTAGCCACCCCCTAGTGACGCCACTGATTGTGGAATTGTTATTTAAATGATAAGGGCTTATTAACTGATTTTGGTTGTGGCTGGAGTTACACAGCTGTTTGTACAGTGCCTTGAAAAAGTATTCATACCCTTTGACATTTTCCACATTTTTTCATGTTACAGCTAAAAGTAGTAGGTGAAGAAAAATTGGGATTTTAAAGTTACAATTAAAGCAAGTTGTCAATTGTGTAAAAAATACATTTATTTGAAAAAAAGAATAGAAAATCATCCTATAAAAACAAAGAATAGAAAATACTTGTGGCAAGTACAGTTCAATACAGTAACGGTGATACAGCAATATAGGATGGACTTCCCAACATGTTTCGCCCCTATAAACAGGCTTCTTCAGGGTATGCTGGTCACCTGCACGGTACAGTGCCTTCTAACAAAAATAATAAATACATAATTAGAATAGTTCAGGTATCTATATAAAGAGTTAACAAATTGCAATTCTTGCAAACAAATCTATGCATATGCGTCTCCCAAGAACAGGGCACTGCTGCTTACCCGTATCTCCTATAAATAGGGAATCTAATGCTACTGCCAGGATGAATAGTGGTTACTGCTACATCAAAGCATCCATGTACTACAGACGATCGTAGACGGCATAAACAGACCAACTGAAAACGGAAAAAACACATGGCACTAACCCATAATATCCAAGGAAGAATGACATTTCCGTTTTTTTATAAGAGAAATATGATCATTTATTCTCTTATGGAAAGGGCGTTTTGTTTTGCCTACATAAAAACAATCGCACGTACATTGCATCAGGTAGACAATGCCCTGAGTTTGACATGTTACTCTATGTCTAATTGAGTGGATCTGTCCATTTGGTAATCTTACTTCATGGTTGTTAGGCATAAAGCGACATTTGTCGCATTTGCCACAAGAAAAAGTACCCGGAAAATGACTAGGTAATGGAGGAGTTTTGTAATGACTCTGAGTTAAGCGATCTTTGAGAGACTTAGCACGTCTATAGGTAATTTGGGGTTGTTTCTCCACATATTTAGTAACAATTGGATCTGCCAATAAGAGTGGCCAGTACTTTTCAATAATTTGTCTCACTTGTTTATGCTGCTTGGTATAGCCAGTAATGATTCTGACAGTCTGGGACTCATTTTTAGTTTTTTTTTTTTATGTATTAAGGTCTCTCTGACATGTGTTTTGGCTCTGTTAAATGCTTTCTTCAGGATACTGTGGGTATAACCTCTTTCTCGTAGGCAGCCATATAGAAGATTTGCTTCATCTTGGGAATCAGTATCTCTACTGCAGTTGCATCGTAGTCTTAAATATTGACTATAAGGAATGCTATTAATTAACGGCCTAGGATGAGAGCTTGAGGCATGCAGTAAAGTATTACTTGCCAAAGGTTTTCTGAATAAGGTGGTACCCAGGGAACCATGAGGTTCCACAAAAATTTGGATATCAAGAAAACTAACAGTTTTTGGGTCGCAGGACATGGTAAACTTCAAATTACATGCATTGTCATCAATAATGGTCATAAATTCAGTCAGTTCTTGCCGGGAACCCGTCCATATCATAAAAATATCATCTATATAGCGATGGAAAACCATTACAAGATCCAGATACTGTTTAATGTCATCCCTTGCGAATAAATTCCTCTCCCACCCCCCCAGGTACAGGTTGGCATATGATGGGGCACAGCGTGTCCCCATCGCAACCCCCTGCACCTGGAGGTAGTGGGAGGAGCCGAACATGAAAATTTTCCTTGTAAGGATACATTTTAACAAATCCAAAATGAATTCATTGTATGAATCAGCCAAATGGCCCCGTTTCTGTAAACGATCAGCTACGACTTTAAGCCCCATATCATGCGGAATAGCATTGTAAAGACTTTCAACGTCAATAGTGACAAGCGATGCAATTTTAGGAACTATAATGCTTTCAATAAATTTAATGAGATCAATCGTATCTTTAATGAATGAAAACAAAGATTTAACGTGGGGACTGATATAAGTATCTATTAGGCTACTAGCTTTTTCTGTCAAACATCCACAGCCTGAAATGATGGGCCTACCAGGGGGATTTATGGACCTTGGGTAAGGCATAAAACGTTGGAACTCTCGGTTCCTGATTATTGAGGTAGGTCCAAGTCTGCTTATCAATGATGTTTTTTGATAATGCCTTAGTGATGATGTTTCTATACTCTCTACTAGGGATGAGCTTCGTGTTCGAGTCGAACCCATGTTCGACCGTCCGTCGAATTGCGAACGATATGGGCCGTTCGCGCCAAATTCGTGTGGCGCGTCACGGCCCATAATTCACTGCGGCATCGCAGTGCATTGCTGGCTGATGATTGGCCAAGCATGCACTATGACCCGCATGCTTGGCCAATCACAGCGCCGCCTGAACAGAGAGCCGTAATTGGCCAAAGCCAAGGAGGCTTTGGCCAATTATGGCTCAGGGGATTTAGTACACGCCCCACACTATATAAGGCCGCCTGCACGGCGGCCCTGTGTAGTGTGTGTTCCGGTGTGCTGAGAGATAGAGAGAGAGAGAGACAGTGTCATTTGATTTGAGTTAGATAGATTAGGCAGAACAGTCAGTCAGTTAGCTGCACTTACAGTGTATTGTGTATATATATGCATCCCAGGTGTTGCATATATATATATATATATATATACACTGTATTCAGTTTAGCTAGATCCGTTCCTGTTATCTTCTAGACGATTTACATTTAGTGCAGTGCGTCCTGCTCACAGTGTTCAGCTAGATCCGTTCCTGTTATCTTCTAGACTATTTACATTTAGTGCAGTGCGTCCTGCTCACAGTGTTCAGCTAGATCCGTTCCTGTTATCTTCTAGACTATTTACATTTAGTGCAGTGCGTCCTGCTCAGTGTTCAGCTAGATCCGTTCCTGTTATCTTCTAGACTATTTACATTTAGTGCAGTGCGTCCTGCTCACAGTGTTCAGCTAGATCCGTTCCTGTTATCTTCTAGACTATTTACATTTAGTGCAATGCGTCCTGCTCACAGTGTTCAGCTAGATCCGTTCCTGTTATCTTCCTACTGACAGGCAGGCTTGTCTGGTTACAGTATATAAAGCTACCTGAAGAAAATTACTGGTGTTCTATTTGATCCTATTAGTACCACGGTCAGGCAGCTAGACTATTTACATTTAGTACAGTGCGTCCTGCTCACAGTGTTCAGCTAGATCCGTTCCTGTTATCTTCCTACTGACAGGCAGGCTTGTCTGGTTACAGTATATAAAGCTACCTGAAGAAAATTACTGGTGTTCTATTTGATCCTATTAGTACCACGGTCAGGCAGCTAGACTATTTACATTTAGTACAGTGCGTCCTGCTCACAGTGTTCAGCTAGATCCGTTCCTGTTATCTTCCTACTGACAGGCAGGCTTGTCTGGTTACAGTATATAAAGCTACCTGAAGAAAATTACTGGTGTTCTATTTGATCCTATTAGTACCACGGTCAGGCAGCTAGACTATTTACATTTAGTACAGTGCGTCCTGCTCACAGTGTTCAGCTAGATCCGTTCCTGTTATCTTCCTACTGACAGGCAGGCTTGTCTGGTTACAGTATATAAAGCTACCTGAAGAAAATTACTGGTGTTCTATTTGACCCTATTAGTACCACGGTCAGGCAGCTAGACTATTTACATTTAGTACAGTGCGTCCTGCTCACAGTGTTCAGCTAGATCCGTTCCTGTTATCTTCCTACTGACAGGCAGGCTTGTCTGGTTACAGTATATAAAGCTACCTGAAGAAAATTACTGGTGTTCTATCCCAGCTTAGTGCAGCTACAGGCCATTAGTATGTCTGGAAGGCCAAGAAGGAGAGGCAGACAGTCACAAGCCAATAAGAGAGGGCAAGCAGGCTCTGTGTCTAGTGCTGGTCGTGGAGACGGTGCATCCTCATCAGCACGTGGCCATGGGACACGCTTGGCCTTTTTTTCAGCAGCTGGCCGTGTTGAACCGCAACATGCGGAAGACTTGGTCGAGTGGATGACCAAGCCGTCCTCATCCTCCTCATCCTCTCTCACCCATGCCCAGGGTGCTTTGTCTGGCAAAGCAGCGGCCTCTTCCCTCAGCTCAATGTCATCAGTGACTCCTTCCCTAGCTCCACCATGTCCTCCTGAGGAGTCCCTCGAACTGTTTGACCACAGTGTTGGGTACATGCTCCAGGAGGATGCCCAGCGTTTGGAAGGCTCTGATGATGATACTGAGCTCGATGAAGGCAGTAACATGAGCACGGACAGAGGGGGTGCCCAAGAAGGACAGCAATCTGGCAGTCATGCTCCCCCTGCTGCAGCATACTGCCAGGTTTGCTCCAGTGATGAGGAGGGAGGGGATGATGAGGTCACTGACTCAACGTGGGTGCCTGATAGGAGAGAGGAGGAGGAGGAGGAGGAGGCGGCACATCACCAACGAGGCAGGATGCCCTCCAGGGGCAAGCCTAAGGGCAGCACATTGACTGCATCACACCCCAAAGCTCCACATGTGCAGGGCACTGCAGTCTCTGCGCGTTATTCAAAAAGTTCTTTGGTGTGGGCCTTTTTTGAGACGAGTGCATCAGATCGCACCGCTGCTATTTGCAACATATGTCTCAAGCGTATCTCACGTGGCCAAAACATCTCCCGCTTGGGTACCACATGCTTGACCAGACATATGTTGACCTGCCATGCAGTTCGTTGGCAAGCGTATCTAAAAGACCCACACCAAAGAACAAAGAGGATCTCTCCTTGCTCCTCATCAGCTGAGATTTCCAACCCCACTAGACCTCCAGTCCTCTCTGAGACCTGCAGTGAGAGGAATGAAGGTGTAGAATTAGGTGTGTCACAGCCAAGTACTTGTGGGCAATCTGCTTTTGGTACACCGACGTCAGATTGTACCAGGCAAATTTCCCTGCCCCAGCTGCTGCACTGCCGAAAGAAGTTTGCTCCCAGCCATCCACATGCCCAGCGGTTGAATGCTAGCTTGGCAAAATTGCTAGCACTTCAACTGCTGCCTTTTCAGTTGGTAGACTCTGCCCCCTTCCGTGAGTTTGTGGAATGTGCGGTTCCTCAGTGGCAGGTACCCAAACGCCACTTTTTCTCACGGAAGGCGATTCCGGCTCTCTACCGGCATGTGGAAGGCAATGTCCATGCCTCGCTGGACAGGGCGGTCAGCGGTAAGGTGCATATTACCGCTGACTCATGGTCCAGCAGGCATGGACAGGGACGTTACCTAAGTTTCACCGCGCATTGGGTGACTCTGCTGGCAGCTGGGAAGGATGCAGGACAAGGTGCAGTAGTGTTGGAGGTTGTTCCGCCACCACGCCTCCAAAATGCTGATTGTGACACACCTCTCTCCTCCACCCCCTCCTCTTCTTCTTCCTCCATGGCCTCTTCCTCGGAACCAGCGGTGCTCCGTAGTCGTTCAACGGGCTACGCAAGTACGCAGGCCAAAAGATGCCATGCGGTGCTTGAGCTGGTGTGCTTGGGGGACAGGAGCCACACTGGGGCAGAGGTTCTGTCAGCTCTGCAGGGGCAGGTTCAGAGGTGGTTGACGCCACGCCAACTTAAGGCAGGAATGGTGGTTTGCGACAATGGCACCAACCTCCTCTCTGCCCTCCGACAGGGACAAATGACCCATGTGCCCTGTTTGGCTCACGTCCTTAACTTGGTGGTGCAGCGGTTCTTGGGCAGGTACCCGGGCTTACAGGATGTCCTGAGGCAGGCCAGGAAAGTCTGTGTGCATTTCCGCCGGTCATATAATGCCAGTGCTCGGCTGACGGACCTCCAAAAAGGAGTTTAACCTGCCCAAGAACCGCCTAATCTGTGACATGCCCACCAGGTGGAACTCAACGTTGGCCATGCTGCAGCGGCTGCACACGCAGCAGAGGGCCATCAATGAGTACCTGTGCGACTATGGCACCAGGACAGGGTCAGGGGAGCTTGGTTTTTTTTCCCCACGCCAGTGGGCCATGATCAGGGATGCATGCACTGTCCTGTCACCATTCGAGGAGGCCACGAGGATGGTGAGCAGTGACAGTGCATGCATCAGTGACACTGTCCCCCTTGTCCACCTGTTGGAGCACACGCTGCGTGGAATAATGGACAGGGCACTTGAGGCAGAACAGAGGCAGGAAGAGGAGGACTTCCTTAGCTCTCAAGGCCCCCTTTATCCAGACAGTGTTCCTGCATGCCCGCCGATCACACAGGAGGACGAAGATTGTGTCAGTATGGAGGTGGAGCCTGGCAGTCTTTAAGGGATCAGTCCCAAGAAACACATGGACTTGTACGTGGCTGGGAGGAGGTGGCTGCGGACGTTGTCGTCCTTAGTGACCCAGAGGACCCCGGACCGAATGCCTCAGCAAACCTACGCTGCATGGCCTCCCTGATCCTGCAAAGCCTGCGTAAGGATCCTCGTATTCGTGGTATCAAGGAGAAGGACCAATACTGGCTGGCAACCCTCCTTGATCCACGTTACAAGGGTAA
The DNA here is from genome assembly GCA_037952835.1 of Lithobates septentrionalis. NCBI lineage: Eukaryota > Metazoa > Chordata > Amphibia > Anura > Ranidae > Lithobates > Lithobates septentrionalis. The sequence continues at coordinate 7,061,436 of JBBDGP010001277.1, read as the reverse complement.
GGTTGCGGACCTTATCTTGCCATCGCAGAGGGAGCAGAGGATGAAATATCTTCGGGAGGCCTTGCAGAAAGGTCTGTGCAATGCGTTCCCAGAGACTGGGAGGTTACAAACTCCTGTTTCTGGACAACGTGTTGCTGAGGCTTCGGTCAGTCAAAGAAGGAGCGGTGGAGAAGGTGGCCGTCTGACCGATGCGTTCAGACAATTTTTTGGTCCGCAGCCCCAAGGTATGATCGGTTCCAGCAACCATCGTCAGCGTCTGTTTTACATGGTGCAGGAATACCTAGGGGCAAGATCAGACTTGGACACCTTTCCCACCGAAAATCCTCTGGGTTACTGGGTCTTGAGGATGGATCACTGGCCAGAGCTTGCACAGTAGGGATGAGCCGAACACCCCCCGGTTCGGTTCGCACCAGAACCCGCGAACGGACCGCAAGTTCGCACGAACGTTAGAACCCCATTGACGTCTATGGGACTCGAACGTTCGAAATCAAAAGTGCTCATTTTAAAGGCTAATTTGCATGGTATTGTCCTAAAAAGGGTTTGGGGACCCGGGTCCTACCCCAGGGGACATGTATCAATGCAAAAAAAACTTTTAAAAACGGCCGTTTTTTCGGGAGCAGTGATTTTAATGATGCTTAAAGTAAAAAAAAAAAAGTGAAATATTCCTTTAAATATCGTACCTGGGGGGTGTCTATAGTATGCCTGTAAAGTGACGCGTGTTTCCCATGTTTAGAACAGTCCCTGCACCAAATGTCATTTTTAAAGGAAAAAATCTCATTTAAAACTGCTTGCGGGTTTAATGTCATGTCGGGTCCTGGCAATATGGATGAAAATCAGTGAGACAAACGGCATGGGTACCCCCCAGTCCATTACCAGGCCCTTTGGGTCTTGTATGGATATTAAGGGGAACCCCGCACCCAAATTAAAATAAGGGAAGGTCCCTATATACTCTGAACAGCAGTATACAGGCGGTGCAAACAAGACAGGGACTGTAGGTTTGTTGTTAAGTAGAATCTGTTTGTAATTTTGAACATTTTTAATGTGTTTAGCTCCAGCCAAAAAATCTTTTCTAAGCTTTTTGGAAAACATAGGGAAGGGTTATCACCCCTGTGACATTTGTTTTGCGTCTTTCCTCCTCTTCAGAAGATTTCACCTCACTTTTTTGTCCCAATGAAAAATGTTTTTTGAAAATTTGGGTTTTTTTGTGGAACAAGGATTGGAAAGCATCAGTGGAAAGGAGAAATTGTTTTCCCATATTAACTCTTACATGAGAGAATTTCCCTTCCTATGGGTAGATTTCATCTCACTTCCTGTTGTCTCCTTCCGTTTGCAAGTAGGAGTCGTTTGTAAGTTAGATGTTTGAAAGTAGGGTCCTGCCCTATATACTCAGCAGAAATTTGGGCCTTAGGTGTTGCTGTGGCCAAAACACTGTAAGCCCTCACAGGGCCCTGCTGTGAAATATTAGATCAAGAATTGTAATTACATGCCCCTGTTGAACAGGAGCTGAAAAATTAGGCCTTAGGCACTGGTGCTGGTGCCACAACACTGCAACCCCTCACAGACACTCTAGTTGGAACGCAGGAACGAGCCCTGCTGCAAAGTATTGCATCAAAAATTGTAATTACACGCCCCTGTTAGACAGGGGCAGAAAAATTGGGCCTTAGGCACTGGTGCTGGTGCCACAACACTGCAACCCCTCACAGACACTCTAGTTGGAACGCAGGAACGAGCACTGCTGCAAAGTATTGCATCAAAAATTGTAATTACACGCCCCTGTTAGACAGGGGCAGAAAAATTGGGCCTTAGGCACTGGTGCTGGTGCCACAACACTGCAACCCCTCACAGACACTCTAGTTGGAATGCAGGAACGAGCCCTGCTGCAAAGTATTGCATCAAAAATTGTAATTTCACGCCCCTGTTAGACAGGGGCAGAAAAATTGGGCCTTAGGCACTGGTGCTGGTGCCACAACACTGCAACCCCTCACAGACACTCTAGTTGGAACGCAGGAACGAGCCCTGCTGCAAAGTATTGCATCAAAAATTGTAATTTCACGCCCCTGTTAGACAGGGGCAGAAAAATTGGGCCTTAGGCACTGGTGCTGGTGCCACAACACTGCAACCCCTCACAGACACTCTAGTTGGAACGCAGGAACGAGCCCTGCTGCAAAGTATTGCATCAAAAATTGTAATTTCACGCCCCTGTTAGACAGGGGCAGAAAAATTGGGCCTTAGGCACTGGTGGTGGCGCCCAGAACCAAAAATGTTCTTACAAGCTATCAGCGTGATGATTGAGGAGGAAGAGGATAATTACTCAGGGATAATCACTCAGCATCAGCATAGGCAGTCTTTGAAGGGATCTGAAAAAAATTATTCAGTTACATCAGCATCAGGTGCTTGATAGCTGGTGGTGATCCAAGACTGATTCATTTTTATGAAGGTCAGCCGATCGACCGAGTCAGTGGACAGACGCATCCTGTGATCGGTTACCACGCCTCCAGCAGCACTGAATGTACGTTCCGAAAGAACGCTGGATGCAGGACAGGCCAGTAGCTCAATTGCATACTGTGCAAGCTCTGGCCAGTGATCCATCCTCAAGACCCAGTAACCCAGAGGATTTTCGGTGGGAAAGGTGTCCAAGTCTGATCTTGCCCCTAGGTATTCCTGCACCATGTAAAACAGACGCTGGCGATGGTTGCTGGAACCGATCATACCTTGGGGCTGCGGACCAAAAAATTGTCTGAACGCATCGGTCAGACGGCCACCTTCTCCACCGCTCCTTCTTTGACTGACCGAAGCCTCAGCAACACGTTGTCCAGAAACAGGAGTTTGTAACCTCCCAGTCTCTGGGAACGCGTTGCACAGACCTTTCTGCAAGGCCTCCCGAAGATGTTTCATCCTCTGCTCCCTCTGCGATGGCAAGATAAGGTCCGCAACCTTACCCTTGTAACGTGGATCAAGGAGGGTTGCCAGCCAGTATTGGTCCTTCTCCTTGATACCACGAATACGAGGATCCTTACGCAGGCTTTGCAGGATCAGGGAGGCCATGCAGCGTAGGTTTGCTGAGGCATTCGGTCCGGAGTCCTCTGGGTCACTAAGGACAACAACGTCCGCAGCCACCTCCTCCCAGCCACGTACAAGTCCATGTGTTCCTTGGGACTGATCCCTTAAAGACTGCTGATGCTGAGTGCCAGGCTCCACCTCCATACTGACACAATCTTCCTCCTCCTCCTCCTCCTCCTCCTCCTCCTCGTCCTCTTCCTGTGTGATCGGCGGGCATGCAGGAACACTGTCTGGATAAAGGGGGCCTTGAGAGCTAAGGAAGTCCTCCTCTTCCTGCCTCTGTTCTGCCTCAAGTGCCCTGTCCATTATTCCACGCAGCGTGTGCTCCAACAGGTGGACAAGGGGGACAGTGTCACTGATGCATGCACTGTCAGTGCTCACCATCCTCGTGGCCTCCTCGAATGGTGACAGGACAGTGCATGCATCCCTGATCATGGCCCACTGGCGTGGGGAAAAAAAACCAAGGTCCCCTGACCCTGTCCTGGTGCCATAGTCGCACAGGTACTCATTGATGGCCCTCTGCTGCGTGTGCAGCCGCTGCAGCATGGCCAACGTCGAGTTCCACCTGGTGGGCATGTCACAGATTAGGCGGTTCTTGGGCAGGTTAAACTCCTTTTGGAGGTCCGTCAGCCGAGCACTGGCATTATATGACCGGCGGAAATGCACAGAGACTTTCCTGGCCTGCCTCAGGACATCCTGTAAGCCCGGGTACCTGCCCAAGAACCGCTGCACCACCAAGTTAAGGACGTGAGCCAAACAGGGCACATGGGTCAGTTGTCCCTGTCGGAGGGCAGAGAGGAGGTTGGTGCCATTGTCGCAAACCACCATTCCTGCCTTAAGTTGGCGTGGCGTCAACCACCTCTGAACCTGCCCCTGCAGAGCTGACAGAACCTCTGCCCCAGTGTGGCTCCTGTCCCCCAAGCACACCAGCTCAAGCACCGCATGGCATCTTTTGGCCTGCGTACTTGCGTAGCCCCTTGAACGCCTACGGAGCACCGCTGGTTCCGAGGAAGAGGCCATGGAGGAAGAAGAAGAGGAGGGGGTGGAGGAGAGAGGTGTGTCACAATCAGCATTTTGGAGGCGTGGTGGCGGAACAACCTCCAACACTACTGCACCTTGTCCTGCATCCTTCCCAGCTGCCAGCAGAGTCACCCAATGCGCCGTGAAACTTAAGTAACGTCCCTGTCCATGCCTGCTGGACCATGAGTCAGCGGTAATATGCACCTTACCGCTGACCGCCCTGTCCAGCGAGGCATGGACATTGCCTTCCACATGCCGGTAGAGAGCCGGAATCGCCTTCCGTGAGAAAAAGTGGCGTTTGGGTACCTGCCACTGAGGAACCGCACATTCCACAAACTCACGGAAGGGGGCAGAGTCTACCAACTGAAAAGGCAGCAGTTGAAGTGCTAGCAATTTTGCCAAGCTAGCATTCAACCGCTGGGCATGTGGATGGCTGGGAGCAAACTTCTTTCGGCGGTGCAGCAGCTGGGGCAGGGAAATTTGCCTGGTACAATCTGACGTCGGTGTACCAAAAGCAGATTGCCCACAAGTACTTGGCTGTGACACACCTAATTCTACACCTTCATTCCTCTCACTGCAGGTCTCAGAGAGGACTGAAGGTCTAGTGGGGTTGGAAATCTCAGCTGATGAGGAGCAAGGAGAGATCCTCTTTGTTCTTTGGTGTGGGTCTTTCAGATACGCTTGCCAACGAACTGCATGGCAGGTCAACATATGTCTGGTCAAGCATGTGGTACCCAAGCGGGAGATGTTTTGGCCACGCGAGATACGCTTGAGACATATGTTGCAAATTGCAGCGGTGCGATCTGATGCACTCGTCTCAAAAAAGGCCCACACCAAAGAACTTTTTGAATAACGCGCAGAGACTGCAGCGCCCTGCACATGTGGAGCTTTGGGGTGTGATGCAGTCAATGTGCTGCCCTTAGGCTGGCCCCTGGAGGGCATCCTGCCTAGTTGGTGATGTGCCACCTCCTCCTCCTCCTCCTCCTCCTCTCTCCTATCAGGCACCCACGTTGAGTCAGTGACCTCATCATCCCCTCCCTCCTCATCACTGGAGCAAACCTGGCAGTATGCTGCAGCAGGGGGAGCATGACTGCCAGATTGCTGTCCTTCTTGGGCACCCCCTCTGTCCGTGCTCATGTTACTGCCTTCATTGAGCTCAGTATCATCATCAGAGCCTTCCAAACGCTGGGCATCCTCCTGGAGCATGTACCCAACACTGTGGTCAAACAGTTCGAGGGAATCCTCATGAGGACATGGTGGAGCTAGGGAAGGAGTCACTGATGACATTGAGCTGAGGGAAGAGGCCGCTGCTTTGCCAGACAAAGCACCCTGGGCATGGGTGAGAGAGGATGAGGAGGATGAGGACGGCTTGGTCATCCACTCGACCAAGTCTTCCGCATGTTGCGGCTCAACACGGCCAGCTGCCGAAAAAAAGGCCAAGCGTGTCCCATGGCCACGTGCTGATGAGGATGCACCGTCTCCACGACCAGCACTAGACACAGAGCCTGCTTGCCCTCTCTTATTGGCTTGTGACTGTCTGCCTCTCCTTCTTGGCCTTCCAGACATACTAATGGCCTGTAGCTGCACTAAGCTGGGATAGAACACCTGTAATTTTCTTCAGGTAGCTTTATATACTGTAACCAGACAAGCCTGCCTGTCAGTAGGAAGATAACAGGAACGGATCTAGCTGAACACTGTGAGCAGGACGTACTGCACTAAATGTATATAGCAGGAACGGATCTAGCTGAACACTGTGAGCAGGACGCACTGTACTAAATGTAAATAGTCTAGCTGCCTGACCGTGGTACTAATAGGATCAAAAAGAACACCTGTAATTTTCTTAAGGTAGCTTTATATACTGTAACCAGACAAGCCTGCCTGTCAGTAGGAAGATAACAGGAACGGATCTAGCTGAACACTGTGAGCAGGACACACTGTACTAAATGTAAATAGTCTAGCTGCCTGACCGTGGTACTAATAGGATCAAAAAGAACACCTGTAATTTTCTTCAGGTAGCTTTATATACTGTAACCAGACAAGCCTGCCTGTCAGTAGGAAGATAACAGGAACGGATCTAGCTGAACACTGTGAGCAGGACACACTGTACTAAATGTAAATAGTCTAGCTGCCTGACCGTGGTACTAATAGGATCAAAAAGAACACCTGTAATTTTCTTCAGGTAGCTTTATATACTGTAACCAGACAAGCCTGCCTGTCAGTAGGAAGATAACAGGAACGGATCTAGCTGAACACTGTGAGCAGGACGCACTGCACTGAATGTAAATAGCAGGAACGGATCTAGCTGAACACTGTGAGCAGGACGCACTGCACTGAATGTAAATAGCAGGAACGGATCTAGCTGAACACTGTGAGCAGGACGCACTGCACTAAATGTAAATACCAGGAACGGATCTAGCTGAACACTGTGAGCAGGACGCACTGCACTGAATGTAAATAGCAGGAACGGATCTAGCTGAACACTGTGAGCAGGACGTACTGCACTAAATGTATATAGCAGGAACGGATCTAGCTGAACACTGTGAGCAGGACGCACTGCACTGAATGTAAATAGCAGGAACGGATCTAGCTGAACACTGTGAGCAGGACGCACTGCACTAAATGTAAATACCAGGAACGGATCTAGCTGAACACTGTGAGCAGGACGCACTGCACTGAATGTAAATAGCAGGAACGGATCTAGCTGAACACTGTGAGCAGGACGCACTGCACTGAATGTAAATAGCAGGAACGGATCTAGCTGAACACTGTGAGCAGGACGCACTGCACTGAATGTAAATAGCAGGAACGGATCTAGCTGAACACTGTGAGCAGGACGCACTGCACTGAATGTAAATAGCAGGAACGGATCTAGCTGAACACTGTGAGCAGGACGCACTGCACTGAATGTAAATAGCAGGAACGGATCTAGCTGAACACTGTGAGCAGGACGCACTGCACTGAATGTAAATAGCAGGAACGGATCTAGCTGAACACTGTGAGCAGGACGCACTGCACTGAATGTAAATAGCAGGAACGGATCTAGCTGAACACTGTGAGCAGGACGCACTGCACTGAATGTAAATAGCAGGAACGGATCTAGCTGAACACTGTGAGCAGGACGCACTGCACTAAATAGTCTAGATAGAAGATAACAGGAACGGATCTAGCTAAACTGAATACAGTGTATATATATATATGCAACACCTGGGATGCATATATATACACAATACACTGTAAGTGCAGCTAACTGACTGACTGTTCTGCCTAATCTATCTAACTCAAATCAAATGACACTGTCTCTCTCTCTCTCTATCTCTCAGCACACCGGAACACACACTACACAGGGCCGCCGTGCAGGCGGCCTTATATAGTGTGGGATGTGTACTAAATCCCCTGAGCCATAATTGGCCAAAGCCACCCTGGCTTTGGCCAATTACAGCTCTCTCTACTGACGGCGCTGTGATTGGCCAAGCATGCGGGTCATAGTGCATGCTTGGCCAATCATCAGCCAGCAATGCACTGCGATGCCGCAGTGAATTATGGGCCGTGACGCGCCACACGAATTTGGCACGAACGGCCCATATCGTTCGCAATTCGACGGACGGTCGAACAGCCGATGTTCGAGTCGAACATGGGTTCGACTCGAACACGAAGCTCATCCCTATTGCACAGTATGCAATTGAGCTACTGGCCTGTCCTGCATCCAGCGTTCTTTCGGAACGCACATTCAGTGCTGCTGGAGGCGTGGTAACCGATCACAGGGTGCGTCTGTCCACCGACTCGGTCGATCGGCTGACCTTCATAAAAATGAATCAGTCTTGGATCACCACCAGCTACCAAGCACCTGATGCTGATGTAACCGAATAATTTTTTTTGAAATCTCAGATCCCTTCAAAGACTGCCTATGCTGATGCTGAGTGACTATCCCTGAGTAATTATCCTCTTCCTCCTCAATCATCACGCTGATAGCTTGTAAGAACATTTTTGGTTCTGGGCGCCACCACCAGTGCCTAAGGCACAATTTTTCAGCCCCTGTTTAACAGGGGCGTGTAATTACAATTTTTGATGTAATACTTTGCAGCAGGGCTTGTTCCTGCATTCCAACTAGAGTGTCTGTGAGGGGTTGCAGTGTTGTGGCACCAGCACCAGTGCCTAAGGCCCAATTTTTCTGCCCCTGTCTAACAGGGGCATGTAATTACAATTTTTGATGCAATACTTTGCAGCAGGGCTCGTTCCTGCGTTCCAACTAGAGTGTCTGTGAGGGGTTGCAGTGTTGTGGCACCAGTGCCTAAGGCCTAATTTTTCAGCTCCTGTTCAACAGGGGCATGTAATTACAATTCTTGATCTAATATTTCACAGCAGGGCCCTGTGAGGGCTTACAGTGTTGTGGCCACAGCAACACCTAAGGCCCAAATTTCTGCTGAGTATATAGGGCAGGACCCTACTTTCAAACATCTAACTTACAAACGACTCCTACTTGCAAACGGAAGGAGACAACAGGAAGTGAGATGAAATCTACCCCTAGGAAGGAAAAATCTCTCCTGTAAGAGTTAATATGGGAAAACAATTTCTCCTTTCCACTGATGCTTTCCAATCCTTGTTCCACAAAAAAACCCAAATTTTCAAAAAACATTTTTCATTGGGACAAAAAGTGAGGTGAAATCTTCTGAAGAGGAGGAAAGACGGCAAAACAAATGTCACAGGGGTGATAACCCTTCCCTATGTTTTCCAAAAAGCTTAAAAAAGATTTTTTGGCTGAAGCTAAACAAGTTAAAAATGTACCCGTTCAAAATTACAAAGAGATTCTACTTAACAACAAACCTACAGTCCCTGTCTTGTTTGCACCGCCTGTATACTGCTGTTCAGAGTATATAGGGCCTGGTGGCCCCACACCTTTCCTTATTTTAATTTGGGTGCGGGGTTCCCCTTAATATCCATACAAGACCCAAAGGGCCTGGTAATGGACTGGGGGGTACCCATTCCGTTTGTCTCACTGATTTTCATCCATATTGCCATGACCCGACATGACATTAAACCCGCAAGCAGTTTTAAATGAGATTTTTTCCTTTAAAAATGTCATTTGGTGCAGGGACTGTTCTAAACACGGGAAACACGCGTCACTTTACAGGCATACTATAGACACCCCCCAGGTATGATATTTAAAGGAATATTTCACTTTTTTTTATTTTACTTTAAGCGTCATTAAAATCACTGCTCCCGAAAAAACGGCCGTTTTTAAAAGTTTTTTTTGCATTGATACATGTCCCCTGGGGTAGGACCCGGGTCCCCAAACCCTTTTTAGGACAATACCATGCAAATTAGCCTTTAAAATGAGCACTTTTGATTTCGAACGTTCGAGTCCCATAGACGTCAATGGGGTTCTAACGTTCGTGCGAACTTTCGGTCCGTTCGCAGGTTCTGGTGCGAACCGAACCGGGGGGTGTTCGGCTCATCCCTACTCTCTACAATAGGATTTGATTACTGTCTGTGAGATGGGTTTATACCATTCACGATTCCGAAGAATGCACAAACACATCTGTTCATATTGGCTACGATCCATAACCACAAGGTTTCCACCTTTGTCGGCTGGTTTGATTATTAGCTCACTATTGTTTTGCAAGGATGCCAGTGACTTTCTCATGTCTGCAGACAAATTGTCAGGAATAAATCCTGAACAATTCATCTCCTCCACTTCCTTAGATACTTGTTTGACAAAAGCCCAGATGTTGGGGTTATTGCCTAACGGTGGAAAATTTCTAGATTTGGGCTTAAATAGCTGTGGAGGGGGAAAACATCTATTTAGAGTCGCCCCTTGGGTCAAAAGGGGAGGATCCAATGGTGAATCGAAAATATCACCATTTTCCTCCCAAAGATCCATACGATCCTGTATAGCTTGAACTTCTCTGATTGTAAGGTCATTATCGCCTGTGGAGGAGGCAAGGTGCTCTATTTGGGCAGGTTTGTAAAAGATAGTTTTGAACAGCAACTGTCGTGCAAAAACGTGAATGTCCTTAATAAGATCAAAACAATCAATATGGCATCAGGGCAAAACGTGAGGCCAAGCTGCAGGACTTTAAATTCATCAGCTGTAAGATTATAGGATGACAAATTTAGAATAGTAAATTGCTTTTGCTGTTCAGAAGTAGTATCACAAAATCTAACAGACTAAAACTAAAGACGTAAATATATTTTATTGGGATTTTATGTGATAGAACAACACAAAGTAGCACATATATGTGAAGTGAAAGGAAAACGATAAATCGTTTTCAATTTTTTTTACAAATAAATATGTGAAAAGTGTGACATGCATTTGTATTCAGCCCTCCTGAGTCAATACTTTGTAGAACCACCTTTCACTGCAATTACAACTGCAAGTCTTTTTGGGGATGTCTCTGCCAGCTTTGCACATCTAGAGAGTGACATGTGTAGCTCTGGTAGATTTATGATCTACCATCTGATAGGTAAATTTAGTGAATTGCTCGTTAGGGAAGTTAGATTTTCCTCTGTTCCAGCTTGGCTGACGTTGCGTGTAGTTCCACACTGCGCCAGTGGGTGTCGCTGTTACCATTGGCTGGTGTTTGAAGGGCAACGTGTCGAAGCGTATGGCTGCTCCTCTGTCCCGGAGACAACTCAGTGGAGGTGGTCCTCCGGACCCGCGCCGCTGCGGCATGTCGGTGGGCTCAGAAGCATGTCTGGGGCCTACCACTGCAGCCGAGGAATGGTCCTGAGCTGTCTATCCAGAGTGAAGAAGCTGGACAACCGAGAAGATCCCAGGGGAGGACCCATCATGGAAGGATCATGCAGAGTGCTGGTCTGGAGAGGGGCCTGGTGACTCGGTTGGAGGACGTATCCTAAAGTAGTTCTACAGCATAGTACTGCCGGGTTGGCTCAGAGGTCCAAGTACTGTGTCTGACATTCACTGCAGAAATGAATACATCCTGTGGCAGAGGATCGTACAGGTTTATTTCAAGCAATTCTGTGGCAGAGACTTTTGTTCGTGCTACGTACTGGCTGCTAGGCTAGTGAAAGAGGCCTATCCAGGCGAGCAAAGATTGTGTCCCACAAGGGGATTGCATCTGATTACAATATTCAACTTTAAAGGACATTCTCAAGAATCCTAAAGAAAGGTATTTGAGCTTCCCTGCAGCTTCCCTCCTGCCTCTTTCCTGCTACTTCCTTCGTTACTTGGTTCAATAAAGCATTGAAAAAATACTCAAGTGTTGGTGCTTATATCGTCCAGAGGTAAACTCAACGGAATCCTAGACCCGCTGCCGGTGAAACAGGGGTGTTGAGAGTGAAGGTAACAAGCCCGCTTAAACCAGCAGCTCCACCGAGAGTTATTGCTAAACATGTTTGCCCATTCTTCTTTGCAAAATAGCTCAAGCTCTGTCAGATTGGATGGAGAGCATCTGTGAACAGCAATTTTCAAGTATTGCCACTCAATTGGATTTAGGTCTGGACTTTGCCTGGGCCATTCTAACACATTAATATGCTTTGATCTAAACCAGGCATGTCCAAAGTCTGGCCCGCAGGCCAATCGCAGCCCGCGTTCTGGTTTAATATGGCCCCCCCTGGTGATTTGAATATATATATTTTTTGTGGCCCCCCAGGGCCACAAAAGATATATATCGTATTTATCGGCGATGCCTCGGAGGGGGTGGGGCGAGCACCGTCATAGTACATACAGGAGAATCTCCTCTTTACTCTGCGGTGTCTGTAATAGGAAGTCCCGTCTCCTGGGCTGCCATTGGACGACTGCTCTGTCCATCATAGGAGGCAGGACTCTGTATTAAAGAGGCCGCTGAGTAAACAGGAGATTCTCCTGTATGTAATCTGCTGGCGCTCGTCCCGGCCCCTCCCTGTCCCCTCCAATGCTGCAGATAGGCATCAATCAGGCTGCATTGATGGCAATATGAGGCTGAATTGATGGCAATGGTGAGGCTGCATTGATGGCAATGGTGAGGCTGCATTCATGGCAATGGTAAAGCTGCATTGATTGCAATGGTGAAACTGCATTGATTGCAGTGGTGAGGCTGCAGATGGCCACTGATTAGGCTGCATTGACATGCACTGACCCTTGTTTTGCTGAAAAAAAAAAAAATTCCTGAAACTTTCCTCTTAAAGTGAAGGTACGTATTATATGCTGATAAATACAGTATATCCAAATAACATACCCAAGCTAGGATGAAAAAAAAAGGAAAAATGTAAGGTAAAAATGATATGCGAGAGAATGTGTAATGCCGCGTACACACGAGCGGACATTACGGCAGACTTTGCCCGGCGGACGGGATTTCGTCGGACAATTCGATCATGTGTGGGCTCCAGCGGACTTTGTTTTCTCAAAAGTTGGACAGACTTAGATTTGAAACATGTTTTAAAACAATCCGTCGAAATCGAGTCCGGTCGAAAAGTCAGCTCGTCTGTATGCTAGTTCGACGGACAAAAAGCCATGCTAGGGCAACTATTGGCTACTGGCTATGAACCTCCTTGTTTTAGTCCGGTCGTACATCATCACGTACGAATTCGACGGACTTTGGTGGATTGTGTGTAGTCAAGTCCGTTCATTCAGAAAGTCCGTCGTAAAGTCTGTCAAAGTCCGCCGGGCAAAGTCTGCCGTAAAGTCCGACCGTGTGTACGCGGCATAAGAGTGGCGGTACCACAGTGTGCATAGGAAAGTGAATGGGATGTGCTAGAGGATCGTGTGGGGAAACCCCAAGAAGAAAAGATCTGCCATGCCAAAAGCCCCCGCCTAGACTCATTGGTGACACTTTGGTTCACATCTTTCTCTCATCTACTTGCCATGCCTGCCCCGCGTCTGGCCTTGGTCCTCCTTGCCGTGGTCTCCGTCCCTTCAGCTCCTGGGGAGATGTTCCTCGCTGACCCTCGCTTGGGATCAGACTCTGAAGCCAGCTGTCTAATTAGTAAGTATGGGACCACCAGTTTTGGCCTCATGCTTTTGTCCCAATCATAACCTATACTTCAATATATTTTGCTTGTCCTTTTCAGACACCAGATGTACACATCAGCCCCTGATGATGCGAGTAGAGCTCGCGAAACGCGTTGGGTTAGAGATGTAATATGTACATCTGCACTACAAATACTTTGTGATATTTTATCATTATGGCTATGGTTAGAGGACTTTTATGCTATGTAGCTGCTCTTATGTAACTGTTATTTATAATCATGTATCATATTGGATGATGTTTATACAAACAAAATGTGTTATCTCTTTATACATGTTTTGGACCTTGTGATCATCATGGACACCTCACCCAAAGTCCCATGGGCGAATGTTTGTATCTGTACACACGGCCACAAAGGCAAGAGAACTCTTGTTGGGCAGTGTATTAGTGCTCGGACGAACACACTTAGATCGCATTTTAATGGTTCAAAGAATGTCAGACAAAATGGTCAGCCCTCACGCATGTTCACTTCATCAAATCTGGCCCTCTTTGAAAAAAGCTTGGACACCCCTGAAAACCATTCCATTGTAGGTCTGACTGTATGTTTAGGGTTGTTATCCTGCTGGAAGGTGAACCTTTGCCCCAATCTCAAGTCTTGCAGATCCTAACAGGTTTTTTTTTCTAAGATTGCCCTGTATTTGGCTCCATTCATCTTCCCATCAACCAGCTTCCCTGTCCCTGCTGAAGAAAGCAACCCCATAACATGATGCTGCCACCACCATGTTTCATAGTGGGGATGGTGTGTTCAGGTTGATGTGCAGTGTTAGTTTTCCGCCAAACATAGCGTTTTGCTTTTAGGCCAAACAGTTCAATTTTGGTCTCATCTGACCAGAGCACCTTCTTCCGCGTTTGCTGTGTCCTTCACATGGCTTCTCGCAAACTGCAAATAGAACTTCTTATGCCGCATACACATGGTCTGACTTTTCGGCTACAAAAGTCCAATGGACGCCGACGGACTAAGTCCGGCGGACAATCCGATCGTGTGTGGGCTTCCCCGGACTTTCAGCGGACTTTTCCAGCCACAAATCTGACAGACTTTAGATTTGGAACATGCTTCAAATCTTTACGTCGTAACTCCGCCGGACCCAGAAATCCGCTCATCTGTATGCTAGTCCGACGGATATAAACTGACGCTAGGGCAGCTATTGGCTACTGGCTATCAACTTCCTTATTTTAGTCCGGTGTACGTCATCACGTACAAATCCGTCGGACTTTTGTGTGATCGTGTGTAGGCAAGTCCGGTCGTTAGAAAGTCTGTTGAAAGTCTGCCAAAAGTCCGCCGAAAGTCTGTCGAAAGTCTGTCGGACGGGCTGTCGGACTTTTGTAGCTGAAAAGTCCGACCGTGTGTACGCGGCATTATGGTTTTCTTTCAACAATGGCTTCCTTCTTGCTACTCTTCCATAAAGGCCAGATTTGTGGATTGCATGACTAATAGTTGTCCTGTATACAGATTCTCCCACCTGAGCTGTGGATCTCTGCAGCTCCTCCATGGGCCTTTCTCTATTATTCAATTCTAGGAGAATACTAGTCTTTACTAAACGTAATCCTTATTCTCCAAAAATTATGCATGCATATCCACTACTTAATTGCCTTGTAATCTATTTTTATGAAATTGTTTCTTATTGTGTTTTTCTGCCTCCTTGTAATGCCCTCTATGAGATCCTGAACCTCTCCTTTCCCTCTTCACTTCCATTTGTTTGGCTTAAGAAGTGCACATTACTTCAAGAGGGTCATGGTATTGCTTTATGCACAGTACAAACCCCATATTCCACAGTCCATCTTGGGAGTAAGCAAGAGAGGGTGGCTCCAGTCATACATAGAGCCGGACCATAGGGAATGAACATAGCCACTCTCTAACAGTAGTTGGATTACAGCAGAAAAAAAGGAATATGGAAATTTAGAGGAGTATGAGAGCAATAGAAGAGACTGTTTAAAGTGGTTCTAAAGGCTGAAGGTTTTTTTTTACCTTCATGCATTCTATACATGAAGGTAAAAAAGCTTCAGTATGCAGCTCCCCCCACATCCCCCCTAATACTTATCTGAACCCAATTGCGATCCAGCGATGTGCATGAGAGCGGCTGCTCTCCAGGGCCAATGGCTCACGCTGCTGTCAGTCACAGTTCACAGCCAGTGGGGGGCAGGGCTGAGCCCCATTCTGTGTGTCTTATGGACACACAAAAATGGGGCCAGGGTGCGAGCATTCACAAGTGCCCCCATAGCCAGCAGCTGGCTATGGGGGCACTTGGCAGGAGGAAGGGGCCAGGAGTGCTGGCGGGGGACCCAAAAAAAGGAACGCAAAACCATTTTATAGAGCAGGTAAGTATAACATGCTTGTTATTTAAAAAAAAAAAAAAAAACCCTTTAAGGCCCCATGTACATGGGACGCTGTTAAATGTACGTTCAGAGGCAGTTGGACGCTTTTTTCAACTGTCCCTGAACTCATTCAATGTTATCCTATGTGACCATGTACATGGTCTCATTTATTGCCGTTTTTGTGCAGTTGCGTTTTAACAGCATTTCTTTGGAAGAAAAAAAAAATGGGTTCAGATGCTGAAGATTTCAAAATTTCAGATGCCAAACGCGGCTAAACGTGGCTAAACGCGGTACCGGCGTTTAGACGTGCTTTAGTTTTAAGCGTTTTTAAAGGTATCCTATATTTTAGACCTGAAAAGACAAAAATATGATGGAAAACAATGAAAAAACATAAAAAAATATAGTTAAAAATGTTTTAATTACTTGCGATGATTCATAGACCATATATAGTAGGTATGCAGCTGTACGAGTGTACGTACATGTTTACAAAATATCCTGCCGACATTCGCTGCACAATCAAAGGATGGGTCCAATAGCGATGAACTCTGACTCTGGACCTCTCACACAATTTTCTACATCGTTCTAGCCTCATCAAGAGCAACGTCAGGAGAATTTCCTCACATATGCTCATTATGGGATCCATTGCAAAAAAAAGCACAGAAACAGAGGCAAATACAAGTAGACAACTGCCTTCTCTGCTGCTGCGACTCACTCTGGTCAAAATGGCTGAAATAGTTTAACTTACAATGTTTTTTTAGCTTGGAGAGGGTCTTAAATGAGGTCATATTAATAAACGCTTCTAGACACAAATGCGGCTAAACACGGCTAAACGCGGCATGCACATACGGCTAAACGGGCGTTTTAAACGCCGGTTTCAAGGTGTCAAAAAAATTTGTTCAGAGGACTTTGCCTCAGTGTCCCGTGTACATGGAGCCTAATATCACGGTAAAGTTAAGAATATATACTTGAGTAGATCTTTTTTTTTTAACCAGTTTAGTGTCTCTTTAACCACTTGCCGCCAGCCCACTGTCAAATGACGGCTGGGCGGTGTGGCTCTCGTTCTGGGTGGACGTCATATGACGGCTGCCCTGATTACAATTAAGTGTCCACCAGTGCCAGCAATGATTGCCCACCACTGCCAGCAATCAGTGCCCATAAGTGTCAGCAATCAGTGCCCACAAGTGCCAGCAATCAGTGGCCAATAGTGATGCCAGTCAGTGCTGGCTATCAGTGCTGCCCATCAATGCCCATCACTGCTGCCAATCAATGCTCATCACTGCTGCCCATCAATGCTACCCGTCAGTGCCCATCAGTGCCGCCCATCAGTGCCGCCTTTTCATGCCACCTATCTGTGCCCACCAATGCTGCCTATCTGTGCCCACCAGTGCCACGTATCTGTTCCCCTCAGTGCCACCTATCTGTGCCTAGTGCCCACTAGTGCCATCCCTCAGTGATGCCTATCAGTGCTCATCAGTGCCACATATCAGTGCCACCTACCAGTGCCCAAAAGTGCAACATATTTGTGCCTCCTCATCAGTGCCCGTCAGTGCCGCCTGATCAGCGCCCATCAGTGAAGGAGAAAAATTGCTTATTTACAAAATTTACTGACAGAAACTAAGAAAAACTTTTTTTTTTTTTTCAAAATGTTTGGTCTTTTTTTTTTTTTTAGGAAAAAATAACCCAGAAGTGAATAAATACCACCAAAAGAAATCTCTATTTGTGTGAAGATAATTATAACAATTTCACATGGTTACAGTGTAGCATGACCGCGTAATTGTCATTCAAAGTGTGAGAGCTCTGAAAGCTGAAACATAGCCTGGGCAGGAAGGGGGTGTAAGTGCCCTGTATTGAGTTGGTTAAGAACAATCAACCAGGAGAGCACATTCAACCAATAAAGAAAATAACTTAAAGCATAGTACACATGTATCGAAAGTTGACCGGTTCAGCAGGAAAGACTGGCTTCTGTCAAATTGTCATACTGGAAAATCAGCAGTGTTTACAGCCAATGGCTACAGTGTTTATCTGTGTATTCTGATGGGGGGAGGGGGGCAGTCCTCTGTCAGAATACAATAGCTCAGTGGGAGAGATTACTGCATCACATATCATTGTGCTGATGCAGAGATCTGTCAGTTTTGTTTTTCTCATTCAATTCACTGGTTGAATAAAAGAAAAACTACGCTATATTACCAAAAGTATTGGGACACTCGCTTTTACACACACATGAACTTTAATGGCATCCCAGTCTTGGTCCGTAGGGTTCAATATTGAGTTGGCCCACCCTTTGCAGCTATAACAGCTTCAGCTCTTCTGAGAAGGCTGTCCACAAGGTTTAGGAGTGTGTCTATGGGAATGTTTGACCATTCTTCCAGAAATGCATTTGTGAGATCAGGTACTGATGTTGGATGAGAAGTCCTGTCTTGCAGTCTCTGATGTAATTCATCCCAAAGGTGTTCTATTGGGTTGAGGTCAGGACTCTGTGCAGGCCAGTCAAGTTCCTCCAGCCCAAACTCACTCATCCTTGTCTTTATGGACCTTGCTTTGTGCACTCATGTGTGCAGTCATGTTGGAACATTAAGGGGCCATCCCAAAACTGTTCCCACAAAGTTGGGAGCATGAAATTGTCCAAAATGTCTTGGTATGCTGACACCTTAAGAGTTCCCTTCACTGGAACTAAGGGGCCAAGCCCAACCCCTGAAAAACAACCCCACACTATAATCCCCCACCACTAATTTGGACCAGTGCACAAAGCAAGGTTCATAAAGACATAGATGAGCGAGTTTGGGGTGGAGGAATGTGACTGGCCTGCACTGAGTCCTGACCTCAACAGAACACCTTTGGGATGAATTACAGAGGAGACTGTGAGCCAGGCCTTCTTGTCCAACATCAGTGCCTGATCTCACAAATCTACTTCTGGAAGAATGGTCAAACATTCCCATAGATACACTCCTAAACCTTGTGGACAGCCTTCCCAGAAGAATTGAAGCTGTTATAGCTGAAAAGGGTGGGCCAACTCAACATTGAACCCTACCGGCTAAGACGAGGATGACATGAAATTACATGAAAATTAATAAAGTTCATGTGTAAAGGCAGGTGTCCCAATACTTTTGGTAATATAGTGTATGTGCTTATACCCAGTTTAACACTAATAGGCTAATAAAGGTATTATTTGTGACCTTTGCTGAGACATTCAAAAAGCAACTTTTTTTATTTTATTTTTTTAATAAATAGACCCTGTAGTATTTTAGGTTAACATGAGCCCTTGCTCTGCAAAGCAATCTGTAGTAGATCACTTTTCAGAGTGAGGTTAATAAGTAGCCGTTGCCAGACGTTTAGGCGGTCAGGAGGCAATACTGTCCCCTTCTGCAGGGGGTAATGAGTCTATTGAACACGCTGTACTAAACTTGCAGCAGCCTTGACCCACAGCAGTTTGGGCATGGCCTGTGAACAGCCTCCTCTGGCTGTATTTTAGACTCTAGGTGGGTGGCTGGGGGATGGTAAAGCTGCGACTCAGATGCCTGATTTTACCGCCGCTCGTGCGTAGAGGCTTAAATGTAATATTGTTAAGGTGGTTCTAAAGGCTGAAGTTTTTTTTTTTTTACCTTGAATGCATTCTCTGCATTAAAGCGTAACTCCACTTTTGTTGAGAATAAAACATTCCCCCCCTTGGTGATTTATGTACATTGCAAGGATTTTAACAAACTTTGTTGCAGATTCCTATCTTTTTGATATTCTGAAGAAATCCCTGTTTGTTCCTCTGTGCCCATGTGCTAAGTGAGTCTAATGGGAGTGGTTTTATAATTATCAGTCAGCTGTGCACCTTCAGGCCTCTAATGAGGAAAATTGCAGGATCTCCATCCCTTTAGCCGTGATTTCTTATATAAAGTATCTCACCAAAAATGACATTTTTGTTGCAGGGGATGCCGGAAATCTGACTTGTATCTTAGTGCAGACTTCTGGGAAAATCAGTGAGCCAATCACACAAGCAGGAAATGATGTTTCTGGGGGGGCGTTCTGTACACACCAGAAGCGTAACTAGAACCTTCAGGGCCCCTGTGCAAGAAATAATGATGGGCCCCCCTTTCCATCCGAGCCCCAGGCTTCCAATTTTGGGAGGGTGTCCATGGACATCCTCCCAAAACCATGCTTCCCGCATGCCCGCTGGGACGTGCATCCAGCGCAATCACAGTGGTCATTTACCATGTGATGTCAGCTGATCACATGTAAACAGACTTGCCGGTTATCCGCAGCCCTTTCCTCCCATGCTGTGTCTGTGTTAGGAAAGGACTGCCATTAACTGTCAAGAATGTCAGTAAATTGTATACACTGATAATCAGTGCCCCGATCATCAGTGCCATCTATCAGTGCCCATCAATGCCGCCTATCAGTGCCTATCAATGCCGCCTACAAGTGTTACCTATCAGTGCTCATTAATGCCACCTATTAGTGCCCATCAAATCTGCCTATCAGCACCATCTATCGGTGCTCATTATTGCCGCCTAACAGCGTCCATCCGTGCCACCGATCAGTACTCTTCAATGCTGCCAATCAATACTGCCTGTGCCTGAGTTCTGCCTATCAGTGTTCCTCAGTGCCAATCCGTGCAGCCTATGAGTTCTGCCTATCAGTGCTCATTAATGCCTCCTATCAGTGCAGCCTATCAGTGCCCCCCTTCACTGCTCATCAGTGCCTTCTATCAGTGCCCTCTTAGTGCCCCCTATCAGTGTCCCCTATCAGTGCCCCCTAGTGCCTTCTCAGTGCCCCCTATCAGTTCCTCCCTTCAGTGCTCATCAGTAAATCCCATTGGTGCCTGTCCTGTCCACCAGATGTGTATGCGCTGACTATTTGTACCTGTGTGGTTAAATTTACATGAAAAATGTGTAATTTACTTAAGACAATCATATGTGGTGTGCAGGCTCCATCAAGCGTTCCTTTTTGGTATTGCTGAAGTTCTATTTAATTGTTTATTGTATGTGTAAATAAGGAAGTTGTCAGCAAACAGGGAATTCTGGGTAGAATCTTAGCAGGAAGTGAACCAGTCACCATTCTTTTCAACACATTGCAGGAAGCAACACATGTATTTCTCCTTGTCAAAAGAAGTTTATTGAGTATACAATATTATAAAGATACATAAAGTAAGTTTACAAGGATGTATAAAGTAAGCTCATTGTTTTACAGTAGGGTTTATATAGGTAAATATCATGAAATTTCAAATATTAAACATTGGGTTCACGTAAACCTAAATTAAAGATATATATAATTTACTTAGTTACTTTTGTAGGTATTTAAATGATTTATACCTACTATACATATTGTTTACAGGTAGAGTGTATATAGGTCAAATAAATTCTGATAATGAGCTTTAATCGTAAGGTGGAGAAAAGGAAAGAGAAAGAAGAAAAAGGGTAGAAAGGCAGAGGTATGGTTCACAAGGTTGTCCCGCTCATCAGTTTATTATTCTTTTTAGTTCTCTTTGAAGCCTTAGAATGGGTGTCTCTGTAAGTCATTTAATCTGTTACCATGGCAACAGGACAGAGTCATTGAAATTTGACAGGAACTGTTGTTTTATCCAAGGATGCCAAAGTTTTTCAAATTTTGGAATTTGATTTTGATCGATGGCTACCATCTTAGTATGGGACATTGTATTATTCATTCTGTGAATTGTTTCTGCTAGTACCAATGTAGGAGATTTCCATGCCTTGGCCACTGTTTGTTTTGCAGCCATTATTAGTTGGATCATAAGTTTGAATTGAGAGAGTGTTAACCATTCCGGTTTTAGATTAAGTAAAGTTATATATGGATCTGGTTGTATTATTTTTTAAAATATTTTAGATGCAATCACGAAGACTTCCTTCCAGAAGGTTTGGATTACTGGCCACGTCCACCATATGTGTAAATGTGTGCCTATTTCTGGGCATCCTCGAAAACAAAGAGCTGAGGTATTAGGTGAATATTTTGCCACTCTAGCGGGTACAAGGTACCAGCGAGTTAGGACTTTATAATTTGTCTCCAGTGCTAAGAGGTTGGGTGAAGATGACTTAGATGTGAGCCATATGTTAGACCAGTCCGTGTCTTCTAAAGTTCGTCCCAGGTCCTCCTCCCACCTCTGAACGTAAGAGGGTCTATTAAGATTTACTACTCCATATAATTGATTATAAAGTGATGAAATTGTACCTTTAGCAAATGGATCTTTTGTACAGATTGATTCAAAAATGGATAATTGGGATAATGGTGTATCCCCTTTAGGAATGGTGTATAGAAATTTTTGATTTGGAGATATCTAAATATCTCAGAGTTTGGTAGATCATATTTTTCTCTAAGCGATGGGAATGAAAGGAATGATTTAGATGCTATGAAGTCATTTAGTGTCTTAATGCCTGATGTTGTCCAAGCTTTAAAAGAATTTGGGTAGATCCATGCCGGATAAAAGGCCGGATTTCTGATAAAAGAAAGGAGAGGATTGTGTGGAGATTGTAACTGATATTTGGCTTTTAGTTTATCCCAGAGAGATAAGAAGTGTTTAGTTATGGGATTATGAATTTTAAAGCGGTCTTTAGGATCAAGCCATAACAAGTTTGATATTAATAGAGGGTCGTTTTCTGAAGCCTCTATAAATACCCATAATGGGATTTCCTGTTTTGCATGGTATTTGGACAGACTGGCCAAATGTGCTGCTCTGTAGTAGTTAGTAAAATTAGGGTATCCCAGGCCTCCTTTATTTTTGGGAAGATGTAGTGTGTGTATCGGTATACGTGGTTTAGAAGAGCCCCATATAAACGAAGTTGCTCTTTTTTGTACTATTCTCAAAAAATAGGAAGGAATTGTAATAGGGAGGACTCTGAATAGATAAAGCAATTTGGGTAGAATAGTCATTTTGATTGCATTAATCTTCCCTATCCAGGATAAAGGAAGTTGCGACCATTGTTTTATTAGATTTGTGATCTGTCTTAATACAGGAGGATAATTGGTTGAGAATAAGTCAGAATGAGATGCTGTTAAATGAATTCCAAGATATGGGATTGATTTTTCTGCCCATGTGAATGGGAGTGCAGCCCTAGCCGGGATCAATTCCATGTTTGTGAGCGAAATATTAAGCACTAGGCATTTCTTAGGATTAATCATAAGGCCGGATAGGGCTGCAAATCCATCAAGAGCTGGTATTAAGTTAGGACCAGAGACCTGTGGTGATGATAGAAAAAGTAATATATCGTCTGCAAATATACATAATTTGTGTGTAATACCTCCTACTTCAATGCCAGTTATAGTTTGGTTTGTTCTGATGTATTGGGCCATGGGTTCGAGTATAAGGGCAAATAATAAGGGGGATAATGGGCAACCCTGTCGGGTACCTCTTTCGATATTAAAGGCATCAGATTTGTATCCAGCATATTTTATATAGGCTTTGGGTTTATTATATAATACTTTGATCCATGTTAAGTGGGGTCCAAACCCCCATTTGTGTAATGAATATTGCATATATTGCCAGGATACTGTGTCAAATGCCCTCTTAATATCGAGAGATAGAAAACATAAAGGGATTTTCCGTTTTTTAGCAATATGTGCCAATAACACTGCCCTGCGTATATTATCGCCTGCCTGTCTATTTGGCATGAAGCCTACTTGATCTCTATGTATTAATTTTCCTATAATGCTATTGAGGCGTTTTGCTATTATTTTTGCTAATAATTAAATATCAAGGTTTAACAGAGAGATAGGCCGATAATTCACACAGGAAGTATCATCAGAAAGGGGTTTTGGGATCATACAAACAATTGCCATTAGTGATTCTTGCCGAAAAGAATGTCCTTCTAGAAGTTTGTTA
Organism: Lithobates septentrionalis; assembly: GCA_037952835.1. Classification (NCBI taxonomy): domain Eukaryota; kingdom Metazoa; phylum Chordata; class Amphibia; order Anura; family Ranidae; genus Lithobates; species Lithobates septentrionalis. The sequence continues at coordinate 7,038,261 of JBBDGP010001277.1, read as the reverse complement.
AAAGTTTCAGTGAGAATGGGAGAGAGTATTTCTGAGAATGTTTTATAGTATAAAGCCGAGTAGCCGTCTGGGCCTGGTCTTTTGTTAAGTTTTAGGTCTTTTATGGCGTTAGCAACTTCATCTATAGTTATAGGCTCATCCAAACTGCTTTTTTGATTCTGAGACAACTCAGGTAAGGTTATTTTTGAGAAGAAGGATTCAGCCTCTGTAGGATTAAATTCATTGTTTGTCTTGTATAAAGTTGCGAGATGTGAGTGAAATTTATGGACTATTTTAACTGGATTACAAGTATAAACATTTTTTGATAATTTCAAACGTATTGGTTTGAAAGATTTGTTAGTTGAATTTAATGCCCGAGCCAAATATGTACCTGGTTTGTTTGTATTCATGTAGAAATTGTGTTTGGAGCGTTTGAGGGATTTATCAACTGACTCAGTGAGAAATAGATCGTATTCCAATCTAGATTTTTCCAGATGAGATTTTGTACTCTGAGATGGATTATCTTGGAATGATATGTAGGCTGCATTAAAATTGAGTTCTAGTTTTTTTGCTAGATTTTTGCGTTCCTGTTTAAATAGTGCCATTTGTCTTTGTATTGTACCACGCAAGACAGGCTTATGAGCTTCCCACAGTGTTATTGGGGAAATGTCTGTTGTATTATTAATTGATATGTATTCCTTTAAAGCTTGTTCAATAGCCATCTGATGTAGTGGGTGTTTGAGCATTATGTCCGGTAAGTACCACGTTGGGTCATGCGCTTTTGGTATGGCTGAGGCTATAGTAGTGTATACTGCATTATGGTCAGACCACGGAATCGGAATTATATCTGATGCAATAATTTCTGGTATCATTCCTATTGTTAGAAAAATATGATCTATTCTGGTGAAGGTTTGATGAGGGTGCAAGAAATAAGTGAATTTCTTTTTCATTGGGTTACTTTCTCTCCACGAATCTACCAGATTGTATTTGGAAAGTAGTTGAGAAAAAGGTAATCTAGAGTTTATTTTGGATGGTGTAAAAGGTGATTTATCTAGAAATGGGAGGAGGACCTGGTTCGAATCCCCGCACATTATCACTGTTCCTATTTTGTGTGTATTAATCACTTGTAATATATGTGAGAGGAATGGTGTAGGTTGTTTGTTAGGAGCGTAGTAGGAAATCACCGTGATTGCTGTATCCATTATATAACCCATGAGTATCAGGTATCTACCTTCTGGGTCTTTAATTTCTGATGATAAGGTGAATGGTGTGGATCGGTGAAATGCAATTAGAGTACCCCTTTGTTTGGTACAGGCAGAAGCCGTGTAAATTTGTTGATAAAAAGGAGAAATATATTTTGGAGTAGAATCTTTGGTGAAGTGTGTTTCTTGGAGGCATACTATGTGAGCCTTCTTGTTATGGAAAGTACGGAAGGCTTTGGTCCTTTTTTGAGGGACATTTATTCCCTGAACATTCAGGGAAAGTATATTCAGTGGTGCCATGGCAACAGATCAAATAGTTTTGACTTACTTTTTGTTATGCAGAGCTGACTGCGCAGATCAACCTGTGTGGACTGAAGAGATGAAAAGATAGAAAAGAAACCAGTGAATTCTGGAGTAAAGAGTAAACAAAAAACATATGAGATTAGATGATACATTGTATAAATTATTTTTTGCAAGTAATCACAATTTACCCGTGAAAGAGAATAAATATCTCTCTCAGGGGAATAAGTGCCTTCGTCACACTCCCACATAATATGGTTGGAAGAATGAGGAGGGCTAATGGGGGTACATGGATCTTCCGCTTACAGGAGAGAAGTGCTATATAAAAAGACATCAAAATGATGATTCATTAATTGGAGTACAGAATATAGTTTTTGTTGAAATTATTTATTCCAGGGTGGTTGTATATGGTTAGTCTTGCCCTAGGCTAAATAATTCAGTTAGAAAGGTACTGTTAATAACTTTGGTATTGATGACGATAGTTTGAATTATTTTGGGATTTTAACCCTTTTAGAGTAAACAATTACATATTTTATTCATATGTAACTGTTTAGATATGTTAACTCATAAAATTGAGGTTGTATTGCTTCAGATTAGAATAAACAAAAACATAGTTCTAGAAACTAGTTAGGTAATAATATATTTGTTTTAAGAAAAAGAAAAAGCTTCCATTACTTATGGATTATTGAACATATTTGTCCTAAAAAGTAATAAATCTATTGTTATTACCTGAAAATATATAACTGAACAAGAATTTCCTTATTTCACTTATATATTCTAAGGCTATATGAATCAGAAGTAATAAGAAATATAACTGGAATGTAACATGATCCCACACAGTGTGTGACTATCAGAATGCAGTTACATTCAGTTATAAATACAGGTTTTTTTATAGAGAACCATCTCTTAGTATAATAAATGAAGAGATATTAGGAATTAGGATGTCAGTCCATTGAATCTTCTTGGTCCATGGATGATGTGGCATAACGGCCTCTTTTGTGAGAATGATGATTCCCATTTTGTTCTGATATTTTATGGGTGCTGCCTGAAGGTGAAGATGATGCCATTCTTCTGTGTGTGGGAGAGTTGCTGCTTGTGGGTTCTGTCAGATTTAATTTTAAAAGGGTTTGTTGTAGTTCATCTGCTGATCTGCTTGTGTAAATTGTACCTTGGTAGTTAAATCTGACTGAAAAGGGGAAGCCCCATTGATACATAATGTTGTGGCGTTGCAGTTCCATTAGTTGGGGTTTCATGGATCGTCTTTTAGTAATAGTAAGTTGGGATAGGTCAGCAAAAATTTGATAATTGTGTCCTTGAAAATTAAGTTCCTTTTTTTCTCTTGCAGCAATTAGTATTTGTTCTTTCGTTCTGTAATAATGAAATTTTGTGATTATATCACGTGGGGGTCCATCTTTCTTTTTGGCTGTGAGGGCTCTGTGTACTCTGTCCAGTTCTAAACGTTCAATAGGGATATCTGGCTTTAGTTCTTGTAATAGAGCAGTAATAGTTGATTGCAGGTCTGTCACAGTTTCAGGTATTCCCCTTATGCGCAAGTTTGAACGTCTGGCTCTATTTTCGTAATCTTCGAGCTTAGTTTGAAGTATTAAATTCTCTTCTTTTAATTGTTCCAATTCTGTTATATTTTCTTGGGTTGTAATTTTAATTTCATCCATTTTTATTTCTAAGGCTGCGGTGCGGTTTCCCAGCTCTCTTATTTCTTTGGTTAGGCTGTTTGTTATTTGGTCTGAGGTTTGTTTTAAAGCCTTATGAAGCATCTTTTCAAATTGTAATAATATTACTGGGGATGCTGAGGAGGCTTGTGGAGAAGTTTGTGAGAGGATTTGTTCTGTATCTGACTCAAATGGAGAGTCTTGCTGTGACATTTTCTGTCTGTGAGAGCTCCCTGATGCTCTATATTGTGAGGTGACTGGAGCCGCTTTAGTTGCGGTGAGTGCCTGTGAGCTCTTTGTGAGGTGATTTTTATTTCTGCCACGGCTTCCTCCCAGTACCATATTTCCTGCCCAAACTTTCACAGTTTGTTCCCTGGGGCAAAAAGGTTCAAATGGATACCTTTTGAGCCTGCAGGCTCCGCTTTGTCCTTCTCTTCTCTCGTCAGCGGTGCGGAGCTCTAACAATGCATGTCTGCCCTGTTAGACTCCGCGCATGCCCCTCCACATATATTTCTCAATCTATTGCCATCACTCCTTAGAGAACTTAAAAAGTAAGTTTTGATTATCTCATCTTGTACTGTATATTGTTGTTTATGCAATGTATGCTGTATTGTATGTGATATTGTACTTATTGAAGTCTATTTCTGTTATTTTGTAGTTTCACCTGGCTTGTTCTAATAAAACTGAGATCAAAGAAATATGGTATCTACAGTTATTGGGATAAGAAGGTTTAGCTAGCTGTCCCAGAGACAAAACAGTGAAATTTTTAGGCTGACCTCTGAAGGGAAGATAAGCCGACTTCGGAAGTCTGTACAGCCCGGGGCTACGCAGTATCCATACAGTCAGAAGCCTTAAAGATACAGGCCTGTGGCAAGCGAAGCAAGCAGCCACGCTACACAGAGACACGCTCTGTCAAGCAGCATCGACACTAGAACGGTCTCTATACAGCAAGACAGCTTCTTCCCCACAGTCATGTCTCACAGTGAGACATCTTCTTACAAAACACGTTCATGAGCAAGCTCATCTAAGTCATCTGTCGCGAATGCAGCAGCTATCGCCCGTTCAAAAGCCGAAGCATCAAAAGCCAGGGCCGCATTCGCAGACCAAGAGTTGCAGATGAAAAAAGAAATGGCTTGCCTTGATGCAGTAAAGGTGAGACAGGAACAAGAGAGAGAGAAGGAAAGAGTACGCTTGGAGCAAGAGAGAGAGAAGGACAGAATATGCTTGGAGCAAGAAAGAATATGCTTGGAGCAAGTGAAAGACAAGGAAAGAGTATGCTTGGAGCAAGAAAGAGTACGCATGGAACAAGAGAGAGAGAGCAAGAAAGAGTACACATGGAACAAGAGAGCAAGAAGAAAAGAATATGCCTGGAAGAAGAGCTAGCCCAGCAGGAAGCATCTCTGAAATTGCAGCAAGCTATCTTAGAAGCTAATATGGAGAAGCTGGCAGTAGAAAGAGACACTGCCGCCGCCATTGCAGAAGCAGAAGCTTTAGAAGCAGCCGTCTACAATGAGCCAAGAGTAGGCGGCAGCAGCATACTGGGTCTAGAGGAGGACCAACAAGATTCTTCACAACACACGTCAGATTATGTCTACCAGCACTGGGACCCAAGCAGCATCCCATAACAAGAAATCAAACATAACGTCAGTGAGTCACATCAAATAAAGCAGCAACAAGATGACCTGGGAACCCAGTGCTACAAGTAAGAAAAATCTGACAGAGTTCCAGACTTTCCAGTTCCAACCAAACCTTCTACTCCACAAGGTACCCAGCCTTCATACAAGCATCAAACACCAGTCTTCACTCCAAAGGTGTATGCAACAAGCCGGTTCGAACTGCCTACTTTATGCAAGTTTGAACCCAGCACGCCTAAAGAAGAGAATTTTACCAGGTATGCCTTTACACCGCACTACAATACACCAGCAGCCTACCCCAATGCCAATCAGGCTACTGTAGATTTTGCCAAGTTCCTGGCCAAAAGAGAGTTAGTTACCCAAGGACTTGTCAAATTCAGTGATCGCCCCCAGCACTACAGGGCATGGCGATCCGCTTTCCAGAGTGTCATTTAAGGTCTAGATCTATCCTGCATGGAACAGATAGAACTCCTCGTAAAGTGGCTTGGCAATGATTCTGCTGAACATGCCAAAAGGATCAGAGACATTAATATAAACCACCTTGAGATAGGCCTTGCAAACATGTGGAACAGACTGGATAGACATTATCGCTCACCAGAGGCTATAGAAAGTACACAGTTTAAAAGGATAGAAGACTTCCCAAAAATACCTAGCAGAGGTTACCAAAAACTCAGAGAATTCAGTGACCTGTGTATGGAGTTACAAGTTGCTAAAGAAGAAGGAGACTTACCTGGCCTTTCTTATCTTGCCTCTGCTAGAGGTATTAACTCCTTAGCACAAACACTTCCTTATGAGTTACACGAAAGAGGGATTACTCATGGATGTAACTACAAACAAAAACACAATGTGCCTTTTCCACCCTTTAGTGAGTTTGTGGACTTTGTAGACAGACAAGCAGGAATGAAAGATGACCCCAGCTTCATTTTTCCAGTGTCTTATACCACTTCTTCTGGCCCTAAACAACTCAGAGCTTCAGTAGCAGTGCACAAAACTAGCATTTCTTCCCACAGATTTGCAGAGTCTCAGCCAGAGGATCAAGACAGCAACCCTACTAAGTTCTGCAACCCTAATAGCAATTACTTCACAGTACACTGAAGTCTGCAAAGGAAGTACAGGTGGCAGATCCTGCCCTAAAATCTGTCTTGTGAGAGTTTATCCAAAAGGACGCAGAGACAAAGCAGTCAAGCTCTACGTTATCTTGGATGATCAGAGTAATAAGTCACTATCTAGATCTGTGTTTTTTGATATTCTAAACCCTAAAGGCCCCAGCAGCCCTTACTCCCTTAGGACTTGTGCAGGTACAGTGGAAACGGCGGGGAGAAGAGCTGACGGCCTACAAACTGAATCTATGGATGGTAAGACATGCCTACCCTTACCGACCATAATAGAGTGCAACCAGATGCCAGACAACAGATCAGAGATTCCCACACCAGACACAGCAGCTCACCAGACTCACTTGAATCACATAGCACATCTCATACCAGAACTAGATGATCAGGCTCAAATAATCTTACTCCTAGGAAGGGATATCTTGCAAGTCCACAAAGTAAGAAAACTCATCAATGGTCCTAAAAACGCCCCATATGCCCAAAACATGGATCTCGGGTGGGTCATTGTAGGTGATGTTTGCCTGGGAGGTGCACACAAACCTGCATCTGTTAATAACCTGCTCACTAGTACCCTCGAGAGTGGTCGTCCTACTCTTTTCCAACCCTGTCAAAATCACATCCTCATAAAGGAGCTACCACACAACATCCTGTACCTCTTCCCTTCCTAAGTCCCCTCTGTCACAGCAATACCTATGACAACGACCAAAGCAACTTAGGAAGCACAGTGTTCCAGAGAACAAAGGAAGATAACCAGGTAGCAATGTCTATGGAGGATAGGCTCTTCCTAGAAGTTATGGAAAGGAGTGTGGAGAAAAACGGGACTAATAGCTGGGTTGCACCTCTTTCCTTTAGACCACAAAGACGACGTTTGCCTAACAATAGAGAACTAGCATATAAACGTCTCACTTCCCTAAGACACAATCTTCGAAGGAAACCAGAGATGAAAGAACATTTCTTTTCCTTCATGGAGAAAATATTCCAGAATGGTCATGCTGAGATAGCCCCAAACCTCAAAGACTCAGAGGAATGTTGGTATTTACCCATATTTGGGATCTATCACCCTGAGAAGCCAGGGCAGATTAGAGTGGTGTTCGATTCTACCGCCAAGCATGTGGGTGTCTCTCTAAACTATGTCCTTCTCTCTGGCCCTGACCTTAACAACAGACTATTAGGAGTACTTCTCCGGTTTAGCAAGGATTCAGTCGCATTCATGGCAGACATACAGCAAATGTTCTATTGCTTTCTTGTTAAAAAAAAAACACTGTAACTTTCTGAGGTTTCTCTGGTTCAGGGACAACAACCCCTCTGGAGACATCACAGAATACCGCATGAGGGTGCACATATATCTGGCAACAGTCTTTCTCCTGCAGTTGCTATATATGGCCTCAGACATTCTGCTACAGTGGGAGAGTCAGAGTATGGGTCAGATGTCAGACAGTTTGTGGACAAGGATTTCTATGTAGATGATTGCTTAAAATCACTACCCACCAATGAAGCCGCAATCAGTCTCCTCAAAAGAACTCAGGCAATGCTTGCATGTTCCAACTTAAGACTCCACAAGATTGCTTCCAACAGTAGAGAAGTTTTAGAAGACTTTCCTGTCCAAGATCATTCTAACGAGTTAAAGGACTTAGATCTAGGCACAGACTCACTTCCCATGCAACGCAGCCTTGGTTTGCTTTGGGACTTAAGATCTGACACGTTTACTTTCCAAGTAAACACAGAAGAAAAACCCTTTACCCAGTGGCGGAACTACCGCCATAGCGACACACGCGGCCGCTATGGGGCCCGCAGCTGTTAGGGGCCCCCCGGACCGGTGACAGGCGGCTCTGCGGGTGACAGCGGGTGGCTTTGCGGGCCCGCGGGTGAGAGCGGGCGGCTCCGCGGGTGACAGCGGGCGGCTTTGCGGGCCCGCGGGTGACAGCGGGCGGCTCCGCGGGTGACAGCGGGCGGCTTTGCGGGCCCCCGGGTGAGAGTGGGCGGCTCTGCGGGTCCGCGGTGAGAGCGTGGGCGGCTCCGAGGGCTGTCAGGCGGTGAGTCAGCTGGGCGGCTCGGCTCGTGTATGAGCAGGCTGGCCAATCAGGGAGCTGGCAGCCGGGGGTGCATAGAGATGACATCATCTCTCACCGCCCGGCGCCCTCCCTGCATCCCTGCAGTGCAGTGCAGTTTTCCCCCCTCACTGTGCAGGCAGCCTCGGGAAGCAGAGAGATGACCTTATCTCCCTGCTGCCTGACTCTGGGACACAGCATGAAAGTGACACAGGCAGCAAGTGACAAGGTGAAGTGGCAAGTGACAATCCGGGACGTGGCAGCAAGTGACAATCCGTAATGTGTGGCAAGTGACCATCCGAGACGTGGCAGCAAGTGACAATCCGTAATGTGTGGCAAGTGACAATCCGGGACGTGGCAAGTGACAATCCGTAATGTGTGGCAGGTGACGTGGCAAGTGACTATCCGTAATGTGTGGCAGGTGACGTGGCAAGTGACTATCCGTAATGTGTGGCAGGTGACGTGGCAAGTGACTATCCGTAATGTGTGGCAGGTGACGTGGCAAGTGACTATCCGTAATGTGTGGCAGGTGACGTGGCAAGTGACTATCCGTAATGTGTGGCAGGTGAGGTGGCAAGTGACAATCTGTAATGTATGGCAGGTGACGTGGCAAGTGACAACCTGTAACATGTGGCAGGCGACGTGGCAAGTGACAATCCGTAATGTGTGGCAAGTGACAATCCGGGACGTGGCAAGTGACAATCCGTAATGTGTGGCAGGTGACGTAGCAAGTGACAATCCGTAATGTGTGGCAAGTGACAATCCGGGACGTGGCAAGTGACAATCCGTAATGTGTGGCAGGTGACGTGGCAAGTGACAATCCATAACATGTGGCAGGCGACGTGGCAAGTGACAATCCGTAATGTGTAGCAAGTGACAATCCAGAAAGTGGCAAGTGACAATCCGTAATGTGTGGCAGGTGACGTGGCAAGTGACAATCTAATGTGTGGCAAGTGACAATCTGGGACGTGGCAAGTGACAATCAGTAATGTGTGGCAGGTGACGTGGCAAGTGACAATCCGGGACGTGGCAAGTGACAATCCGTAATGTGTAGCAAGTGACAATCCAGAAAGTGGCAAGTGACAATCCGTAATGTGTGGCAGGTGACGTGGCAAGTGACAATCTAATGTGTGGCAAGTGACAATCTGGGATGTGGCAAGTGACAATCAGTAATGTGTGGCAGGTGACGTGACAAGTGACAATCCGGGACGTGGCAAGTGGACAATCGGCAACATGTGGCAGGTGACATTCTGCAACGTGTGACAAGTGACAATCTACATCTGGTGGCAGGCGACGTGGCAAGTGGACAATCCGCAATGTGTGGCGGGTGATGTGACAAGTGACATTCCGTGACAAGTTGCATCTGGTGGCAGGCGACGGTGTCAAGTGACACGCTCAGGGCTCCCACTGATTCAGCATTATGGTGAGTTGAACTAGTTCATTTTATATAACAGAACAGAAATTGGTTAGAAGGCATGGAGGTCAGCAATGTGTGTCCTTTAGGGGCTGCATACAGTATACTGCATACTTTGTTGTTCATAATTAATATAAGCTGTTGCCTGGGTACTGTGCCACATGGGTGCGGTAATCTGTTGTTCAATGGCATTAGTTCTTTTTTTTTGTGGAGGGGGTGGTTTGCAGGGGGGGGCGGTTTGCAGGGGGGGGGCCCATACAACATTTTGCTATGGGGCCCTGTGATTTCTAGTTACGCCCCTGCCTTTACCCGTAGAGGTGTCCTGTCCACTATAAACAGCCTATATGATCCCTTATGCCGCGTACACACGGTCGTACTTTTCGTCTACAAAAGTCAGACAGCCTGTCCGACAGACTTCCGGCAGACTTTCGGTGGACTTGCGGCGGACTTGCGGCCTACTTTCTAACGAACGGACTTGCCTACACACGACCACACAAAAGTCGGTCGGATTCGTACGTGATGACGTACACCGGACTAAAATAAGGAAGTTCATAGCCAGTAGCCAATAGGTGCCCTAGCGTGGCTTTTTGTCCGTCGGACTAGCACACAGACGAGCGGATTTCGGGGTCCGTCGTAGTTACGAAGTAAAGTTTTAAAGCATGTTTCAAATCTAAAGTACGTCGGATTTGAGGCTAAAAAAGTACGTTGAAAGTCCGGAGAAGCCCACACACGATCGGATTACCAGCCAGCTTTAGTCCGTCAGCGTCCGTTGGACTTTTGTAGACGAAAAGTACGACCGTGTGTACGCGGCATTAGGCTTTGCAGCACCTGTCACCATCCAGGGTAAGGCACTACTTAGAGACTTAACCTGTGAGTCACTAGATTTGGACCACCCTCTCCCCACCGACAACAAGAACCTATGGCTAGAGTGGAAGGACTCACAAACAGCTCTATCCAACCTTAAAATTCCACAACCATATGCTCCTCTGTCATCTGCTGATGTTCAGATGCAAAGACTTTGTGTGTTTTCGGATGCTTCTGTTAAAGCAATTGCTGCTGTAGCTTACCTGAAAACCATAGACACTAAAGGACAATGCCACATAGGGTTTGTAATGGGGAAAACAAAATTTGCACCACTTCCCGAACACACCATACCCAGGCTGTAACTTTGTGCTGCAGTATTGGCTACAGAGCTAGCTGAACTAATTACAACAGAGACAAACCTAGAAATTCAAAAAGCTGAGTTCTACACAGACAGTAAAGTGGTTCTGGGTTACATCCCTAATGAAACAAGGCGTTTCTATGTCTATGTAAATAACAGAGTGTTAAGGATAAGGAGATCCACCCGCCCAGAGCAATGGCATTTTGTGCCTACAGACTGTAATCCTGCAGACCTAGCTACCAGATCTGTAGCCGTCTTGAAAGTACTTCGTGGTTCACAGGTCCCACCTTTCTATGCAATCTAACAAGACAAGGAATTGGTTGCACACTGGAACTCCAAATTATCTCGATGTCATCTTTATTGTCAAAAAAGGGACAGACAGATACAGGCAATGGTAGACGTTTTACAAGCGATACCTTGCTTGTTCACAACCCAAGCTATCGCTTGTGAAACGTCTACCATGGCCTGTATCTGTCTGACCCTTTTTTGACAATAAAGATGACATCGAGATAATTTGGAGTTCCAGTGTGCGACCAATTCCTTGTCTTGTTCATCTTCCACGGTGGTGAGCCGAGGTCTGCACCTGTGATCCATCCTGCACCTGAGTTTGCCTGGAGCGGTGTGCTTCTCTCTGTTTCTACGCAATCTAGACTGTAACGCTAAGGACCTCTCCACATTTGATCTAATAGATGCAGATAAGGATCAGGAAATTCGCCCTCAGGTTTCTACCGCAGTCACAACAACTTCTCTTAACCAGTTTAAAACTCACCGTTTCAGCAGGTTCTCCACCTGGAGGTCACTAGTTAGAGCTATCACTTGCTTAATCCACATAGCTCAGTCCTACAAAAACAACTATCAACTCATGGCAATTGCAGAGGTTGGCACCACTGTAGGAAAGTCTACTCAGCAACTGACCTAGAACTATCAAAAAATTGGTTAATATCTGTTGTACAGAGAGAAGTCTTTGCCAAAGAGATCAACTGTATTCTCAACCAGAAACATGTTACTAAAGACAGTGTTTTAAAGAAATTTGATCCAATTCTTGATGAAAATGGCATGTTGAGAGTAGGGGGTCGTTTAAAAGAAGGCAAGTTAGAGTTCTCAGAGAAACATCCTTTAGTTATCCCTGGTCACCATCATATTGCCTACTTACTCATTCAACACTACCATGATCAAACTAAACACCAGGGTCGACTGTTTACTGAAGGAGCCTTACGAGCTGCTGGACTGTGGATAGTCAGAGCTAAGAGCTGTGTGAGTAGGCTCCTCTTCAAGTGTGTTATCTGCCGAAAACTTTGTGGAATGTCACAGACACAAAAGATGGCCAATTTACCATCTGACAGACTTAGCACAGATCCGCCTTTCACTAATGTTGGACTTGATGTTTTTGGTCCCTGGTCTGTTGCCACCCGATACACCAAAAGGGGGCACTCTAACAGTAAACGCTGGGCAGTCATATTCGTCTGCATGTCCATCCAAGTTGTCCACATTGAAGTGATTGAGTCAATGGACACTTCCAGTTTCATTAATGCTCTTAGACGTTTCATTGCAATCTGAGGCCCAGTGAAACTCATTCGATCTGACAGAGGGTCTAACTTTGTAGGAGCAGTAAAAGCATTTCAAATTCCTTCTAACTTGGATGTTGTCAGAGTAGAAAGATACTTGAGTGAACAAGACTGCACATGGATCTTCAACCCACCTCACTCTTCTCACATGGGACGTGTTTGGGAGAGAATGATTGGCATAGCCCGCAGAATTCTTGACTCTATCTTCCTACAAGTAGGAACTGCAAGGCTTACTCACGAATGTTTTGTGACATTTATGGCAGAGGTTACAGCTATCATTAACACCAGACCTTTGACATCCATTTCGAGTGACTCTGAACATCCAGTGGTCCTCACACCTGCCATGTTACTCATGCAAAAGACTAGTCTTGCCGGTGCTGCAGCTGGAGAGTTTTGTGAGAAGGACCTTTACAAATGTCAATGGAGACAAGTACAAACCCTTGCCAATACCTTCTGGAACCGGTGGAGGGAACAATATATATCTACTCTAAAAGTAAGGAGAAAGTGGCACACTGAAAATCCTAATCTTAAATGTTGTGCTCATGAAAGATTGCCAGACACTAAGGAATATGTGGCCTTTAGGTTTGATCACCAAAGTACTGCCAAGCAAGGATAATCATGTCCGTAAGGTCGAGGTCAAGATCTTTCAACAGAATGAGGTTAAAGTATTCTTGAGACTAGTGACCGAACTTATTCTGTTGCTTTCTACGGAGGACTCTGTTAGTGACATCACTTGATGTCAGGCGGGGAGTGTTCTGTCCACCAGATGTGTATGCGCTGACTATTTGTACCTGTGTTGTTAAATTTACATGCAAAATGTGTAATTTACTTAAGACAATCATATGTGGTGTGCAGGCTCCATCAAGCGTTCCTTTTTGGTATTGCTGCAATTCTATTTAATTGTTTATTGTATGTGTAAATAAGGAAGTTGTCAGCAAGCAGGGAATTCTGGGTAGAATCTTAGCAGGAAGTGAACCAGTCACCATTCTTTTCAACACATTGCAGGAAGCAACACATGTATTTCTCAATCTATCGCCATCACTGCTTAGAGAACCTAAAAAGTATGTTTTTATTATCTCATCTTGTACTGTATATTGTTGTTTATGCAATGTATGCTGTATTGTATGTGATATTGTACTTATTGAAGTCTATTTCTGTTATTTTTTAGTTCCACCTGGCTTGTCCTAATGAAACTGAGATCAAAGAAATATGGTATCTACAGTTATTGGGATAAGAGGGTTTAGCTAGCTGTCCCAGAGACAGAACAGTGCCTCCCATTGGTGCCCCCTATCAGTGCCTCCCTTCAGTGCTTATCAGTAAATCCTATCAGTGCCCATCAGTGCCTCCCATCGGTGCCCCCTAGTGCCTTCTCAGTGTACCCTATCATTGCCCACCAGTGCCTCCCATCAGTGCCCCCTATGAGTGCCCCCCTAGTGCCTTCTCAGTGCCTCCCTTCAGTGCCCATCAGTAAATCCTATCAGTGCCTCCCATCGGTGTCCCCTATCAGTGCCTCCCATCGGTGTCCCCTATCAGTGCCTTCCATCAGTGTCCCCTATCAGTGCCTCCCATCGGTGTCCCCTATCAGTGCCTCCCATCGGTGTCCCCTATCAGTGCCTCCCATCGGTGTCCCCTATCAGTGCTTCCCATTGGTGTCCCCTATCAGTGCCTCCCATTGGTGTCCCCTATCAGTGCCTCCCATCGGTGTCCCCTATCAGTGCCTCTCCTTCAGTGCTCATCAGTAAATCCTATCAGTGCCCCCTATCAGTGCCCATCAGAGTCCTCTATCAGTGTCCATCAGAGTCTTCTATCAGTGTCCATCAGAGTCCTCTATCAGTGTCCATCGGAGTCCTCTATCAGTGTCCATCAGTATCTATCAGTGCCCATCAGAGTCCTCTATCAGTGTCCATCAGAGTCCTCTATCAGTGTCCATCAGTATCTATCAGTGCCCATCAGAGACCTCTATCAGTGTCCATCAGAGTCCTCTATCAGTGTCCATCAGAGTCCTCTATCAGTGTCCATCAGTATCTATCAGTGCCCATCAGAGTCCTCTGTCTTCTCAGGCCAGCACAGCTCTGAGCGGAGAGCGTATCTCTCATGTAACAGTAGCACAGAGACACCGGCATTGACAGTTTGTTTTATTTACCTCTCTGTCCGTCCTCTCATCACGGGATGACACAGGACACACAGCTGATCTGCTCCTCCTTCGGCCCCCTCCCCTCTCCTGTGTGCTCCGCGGGCAGTCAAGTGTGAAACTAAGGAGCTCACATTTCCCGCGGAACACACAGGAGAGGGGAGGGGGCTGAAGGGGGAGCAGATCAGCTGTGTGTCCTGTGTCATCCCGTGCGAGAGAGGACGGACAGAGAGGTAAATAAAACAAACTGTCAATGCCGGTGTCTCTGTGCTACTGTTACATGAGAGAAACGCTCTCTGCTCAAGGCCCTGTGAATAGCACCCCCGCTGGGCCCCCCAACAGTGACAGAATGCCAGGGCCCCGTCACAAGTGCGACTGTTGCGACCCTGGTAATTCTGCCACTGGTACACACTCTATGTACAGAACCCCTCCAGGTAGCCATATTGCATTGAATTTTCAGAAAATTACAGAGCTGTAGATTGAAAAGCAATGGTAATTTTTAATAACTTTTAATTACAATATGACTTCGCAATTGTATACGCTGTATTATTTTTTCTTTATTTGCTATTTTTTTTCCCCACGAAAATGGAGTTAGCCTTTAAGGTAGAAAACCTTCAGCGTGCAGATTCCCCCCAGCCCCCCTTATACTTACCTGAGCCCAATCTCAATCGGGTGATGTGTACTAGAGCCGCTTTCTCCTGCCTCATAGGCTCAGACACAGCAGTGGTGTCAATCACAACCAATGAGGAGGGAGTGGGCGGGGCGAGCTGTTCTCTTTGTGTCTATGGCCACACAAAGCCAGCTTGGGAGTGAGCAAACACAAGTGCCCACATAGTAAACTTAAACAATTTTACTTAAGCGCTGATACGGACCTGATAGATAAATGAAACTAGTTCAGCTGCAACCATTTAAATGTGCTCTGATGCCACATACAAGATAATTGATGCAACAATAATAGTGAGCTTAAACCACAACATAATGAAAATATATCAAATAGAATACAAGTGCACAAAATGAGATACACAAATTGATCCGCAAGTGTACAACAATACTGCTGCTATGAATAGTCCTTCCTCTATGGCTAGAGGTAAATTAAGTGCTTACACACAGTGATATAAATGAAAAAAGTCCAGAAAAATTAATTTTCCCTTGAGAAAGTCACGTGACCTGTGACGCAACCCTTCGGGAGGAGCCAGTGACATCACCTTCGGTGTTCTGTGACACCGGACGTGCAGTGAAGAGGAGAGCTGCGAGCCCCAGTGGGGGGCCTGAGAAGAGGAAGATTAGGGCTGCTCTGTGTAAAATTATTGCACAGAGCAAGTAAGTTTTTTTTTTTTTTTTTTTTTTTTTTTTTTTTTTTAATGTTTGTTATTAAATGTTTGTTAATATTATTAATTTATTATTACTTATTTTTTTATCATTATTATGTTGTTATTGTTATTATTATTAATAATAATGTTTGTTTAAAAAAAAAATAAGGGTTTACGGTTATTTTAAAGGTTTAGAGTGCTCTAAAAGCAGCACAAAAATATATTGATCAACATTCAAACATTTTATTATAGATCAGTAAACATGAGTGCTTTAAATGCCATATAGTGTCTTATTCAACTGGAAAGCATTGGCATTCATGAGAAAAATGCATATTCAAAGTGCACTCGCCTTGACAGAGCAAAGAGTTAATGAAATGAAGGCAGACTTGATGGAGATATATAGGTTAGTGAGTCCTGACATTAGCGGAGACATTTCTCTATGCCATTAGATGCCAGTGTTGTTCCACTCTCCTCAGTCTTAATCAATTTCATTACAATAAATATCAGAGCAGGGGTTCAGCATCGACTGCAAGGGTAAAGCACTGGTAAGAAGGAAGAAAGGCAATTAATGAACTCCAAAAGCAGGCAGTTAAATAAGCTCCCAAATAATCTCATAATAGCCGACAGAAATATTATGAATCACTCATTGTTGGATGCTGGCTGAATGTGAATCAAGCATTGTTTTCTGCATCTGATTTCCAAAGATATATGTGATTATAAATGTACAAAGGCTGAAATGTAAGCATTAGGAGCATTTGATGTTTGGATTTTACACATCCAGCGCTATGAGTACTTGTATAAACAGCTTTGAAATGTATCCTCATGGTATTCAAGACATGTGAATGTATGTAACATACATTGTAATGTTTTAAAGTAAACGTGGCCTGACTTAAAGTGATACTAAAGAATTGTTTTTTTTATTTTTTTAAATAACAAACATGTTGTGATACTAAAGGATTGTTTTTTTATTTTTTTTAAATAACAAACATGTTGTGATACTAAAGGATTGTTTTTTTATTTTTTTTTAAATAACAAACATGTTGTGATACTAAAGGATCATTTTTTAATTTTTTTTTTAAATAACAAACATGTCATACTTACCTCCACTGTGCAGCTCGTTTTGCACAGAGTGGCCCCGAACATCCATTTCTGGGGACCCTTGGTGGCTCTTGTGGCTCCTCTCTGCATTAGATAACCCCCTTGGAGAAGTACTCTCCCGGTATGGTACTCCATACCACACTTATTCCACGCCAAAACTGCACCTATACCAACCCTATACCTTGTTATACCAAACCTTTACCGCATCTGAATCACATCTACCTTGCACCTGTTCCGAGAATATATTGTACCTATACTATACCTATACTGTGCCTTTTGGGTGTGCTCTCACCTTGAATATTGGACCTCTAAAATGACAGGTGCTCACATAGGTCATATACCCCACAGAGGTTAATCCTCTCTCCTCCCTCCTTAAAGGATAAGTTCACCTTTGGGAACATGTTACCATGTTACATGTTCCACCTGATTTTAGGGTAGAACATGTAACATGTTCCCAGTGCTGCAGCCACAGCCCACTCCCCACTCCCCCCTCCCCCTGTGGCAGCAGTACAGGGAGAAGTTCCCAGTGCTAGGTGTCACTGTTTGAAAACAGCACGGTGTGTGTCTGAATGAACTACATGCCCTGACATACTTGGCGTCTGTCCGCTTGTAGTTCTTAATGAACTACCACGCCACTGATGCCGTGTACACATGAGCGGAATGTCCACCAGAAAAAGTCAGACGGGAGCTTTGTATCGTATATTCCGATCATGTGTATGCCCCATCAAACTTTATACATCGAAAATTCTGACGGACCTAGAAAGAGAACATGTTCTAAATATTTCCGATTAAATCAATTCCTATCGGGAAAACTGCTCTGTATGCTGTTCCGACGTACCAAAAACGACGCATGCTCTGAAGCAAGTACAAGACGGAAGCTATTGGCTACTGGCTATTGAACTTCCGTTTTCTAGTCCCGTTGTACGTGTTGTACGTCACCGCGTTCTGGACGGTCGGACTTTGGTGTGATCGTGTGTAGGCAAGACCGCTTGAGTGGAATTCCGTCTGAAAAACCTTCAGAGTTTATTCCGACGGGAAAACCGGTCGTGTGTACAGGGCATGAGAAGCACTGTGGTAGTTCATAGTCTTCCTGTCAGGGAGTATCGGCAATCTGATGATCGCTGGTTCAATGCTTTATAGGCTCCAGCAACAAAAAAGTATTAAATGCACATTTTTTTACCTGCAAAAAATAAGCATTCATTTTTTTATTTTTTTTTTAGAAAAGTGAACTTATGCATTAAGGTATTCTCCAGGTAAAGCTCTTAGGACTATATTCACAACAGCCTCTCAAGGGTTTGTTCATAGCTCTATTTATATGCCATACTTGGCCTTGGCACGGCACTATTCAGAAAATGCTTTGTTTTTTCTATACTCAGACAAGTAAATGCAAACAAAAAAAACATACATACAAAAAATGGAGCAGACTCGATGGACCACTTGTTTTTTTTTTCTGCTGTCTATGTTTCTACAGCTCACAAGATTTCAGCCGAATCCAACAGGTATGTTTTGCACTTATAGAGCAGAAAATAACAAAATGTTTTTAATGCCATATTTAGCAGTCTAAAAGGGAGCAAATCATTGAAGTTCATTGTTGGGGTTTACATACACTCTGAAGAAATAGCAGTTTGTTTTAGGCTCCATGCACACCGAAGCTCATAAAAGGCCGTTTTTGGAAGTTTGGGTTTTTTTTTTAACAGCCCATAAACTCCCCTCTATGTTATCCTATGTGTCCATGCACACATGGACGTTTTTGGATGTTTATCAGCAGTGGAGTTTATGGGCTGTTTTCTGAACGCCATAAAATCGCGCTCAGGAGTAATTTTTCTGACCACAAAAAACACTAAACGCTCACAGACGCTGATAAATGTCGATAAACGCTCAAAATGTGGCTTACCAGTGTTTAACATTTTTGATCCATTGAAAAAAAGAAACGCTAAAAACCGCTAACACGGAAAAACAATAAAAAACACTTATAAACGCTATTGCAAAAATGTTAAAAACAAAAGACTCCCTGCAAAGCTACTGGCATTTTTATAACATTATTTTAACGTCCAGTGTGCATGGAGCCTTACCATGTCCTTTCCAGACTGATTCTTGATTGAAAAGGTCCCTGAATGATACCACTGGAGCAAATCTCAGTGTTTTGATTTTTGCAGTGATTTTGTTTTGGTTTTTTTTGCTTTTTTTTTTATAAAAAACTCTATTGATATGTCAAACTGATTTTTTTTTCACCTTTATGCACTGCAGCGAGTGGTGATTCATGGTGTAGCTCTGCATCCCACAGCACTGAAAAAAGTAAAGCTTGTCCTATTGCACACCCTTGTAAGGCAGTAAACACTGAACACATAGAACACAAGGAAACTTAAATTGTCTGTGTGGTAGGCTATGTAAGGCAAGGCTGCCCAGAGAAACACATTATGGTGTGAACAGGCCCTTAAATGAACACTATGGGTATTATTTACAAAAGGCAAATCCACGTTGCGCTACAAGTGCACTTGGAAGTGCAGTCGCTGTAGATCTGAGGGGAACATCTGAAATGAAGGGAAGCTCTGCTAATTTTATCATCCAATCATGTGCAAGCAAAAATGCTGTTCTTTATTTTCCTTGCATGTCCCCCTCAGATCTACAGCAATTGCACTTCCAAGTGCACAGGGCCGTCTTTTCCATTGGGCACGCTGGGCAGTTGCCCGGGGGCCCCACTTTCCTGGGGGGCCCCACCTGCCCAGCGGCCACAGCTAAGCATCTATGTGTCACCCTCGCTCCAATTTTCTGTGACCCCGTGCTCTGGCTGCCATTTCCAGTCTCAGGCTGGCCCCTGGCGCCCTGTGATTGGGTGAAAGGGGTCATGTGCGGCAGGTGGGGCTGGCCTGTCCTCAATCGTGGGAGAGCGGGGCTGGCCTTTGCTGTGAGCTGTGGCCGCTGTCTTCTCCTCCTCCTCCTCTCCGGGTCACCAGTCATGTCCCCGCCGGGGCATGCAGAGAGTGCCCGATGTCTTCTCCCCCTCCTCTCCAGGTCACTGGTCATGTCCCCGCCGGGGCATGCAGTCTGTGCCCGATGTCTTCTCCTCTTCTTCTCCGGGTCACCAGTCATGTCCCCGCCGGGGCGTGCAGAGAGTGCCCGATGTCTTCTCCTCCTCCTCTCCGGGTCACTGGTCATATCCCCACCGGGGCATGCAGTCTGGCAGTGTGACAGGCGGCGCAGAGGCAGAGCAGATCATGAAAGAATAAAAGGTAAGAGACTCACTCGTGAGTTTTGTTGATGGCCGGGGGGGCGGGGGGGAGTAGATATGGTCTGGGGAGAGGGAGCAGCCATAAAGTCAGTGTATAGTGTATTGTGTATTGTGTGTATAGTGTATTGTGTGTGTGGTGTATTGGTCTGTGTGTAGAGTATTGTGTAGCGGTCATTATGTAGTGTATTGTGTAGTGGTCAGTGGATAGTGTAGTTTGTGTAGTAGTGGTCAGTATAGAAATCAGGTAGGGTGGTGTGGTGTGTAGGGGTCAGTGTGTAGTGTAGTGCTCAGTATAGGAATCAGGTAGGTCAGTGTGGTGTGTAGTGGTCAGTATAGGGATCAGGCAGGTTAGTGTGGTGTATAGTGTAGTGGTCAGTGTGGTGTGTAGTGTAGTGGTCGGTGTGGTGTATGGTGTAGTGGTCGGTGTGGTGTATGGTGTAGTGGTCAGTGTGGTGTGGTGTATAGTGTAGTGGTCAGTGTGGTGTGGTGTATAGTGTAGTGGTCGGTGTGGTGTATAGTGTAGTGGTCGGTATCATGTGTAGTGTAGTGGTCGGTGTGGTGTGTAGTGTAGTGGTCAGTGTGGTGTATAGTGTAGTGGTCGGTGTGGTGTGTAGTGGTCAGTGTGGTGTATAGTGTAGTGGTAGGTGTGGTGTATAGTGTAGTGGTAGGTGTGGTGTGTAGTGTAGTGGTCGGTGTGGTGTATAGTGTAGTGGTCAGTGTGGTGTGTAGTGTAGTGGTCAGTGTGGTGTGTAGTGGTCAGTGTGGTGTGTAGTGGTCAGTGTGGTGTGTAGTGTAGTGGTCGTGTGTAGTGTAGTGGTCAGTGTGGTGTGTAGTGTAGGGGTCAGTGTGGTGTGGTGTGCAGAGGCGGCTCTAGGCTTTGTGAGGCCTTAGGCAAAACCTAGACATGATGCCCCACTCACGCCCATAATGGGAAAAATAATTCAAGCGAACAAAAAAAATAAACTGTATAAATTACATATATTAAGAGCTTTAAAGTGCTGGTGTCAGTGTTCTCTATCTCGGTGCTGGTGTCAGTGTCCTTATCTCGGTGCTGGTGTCAGTGTCCTTATCTCGGTGCTGGTGTCAGTGTCCTTATCTCAGTGCTGGTGTCAGTGTCCTTATCTCGGTGCTGGTGTCCGTGTTCTCTGTTTCGGTGCTGGTGTCAGTGTTCTCTATCTCGGTGCTGGTGTCAGTGTTCTCTGTTTCGGTGCTGGTGTCAGCGTTCTCTATCTCAGGGCTGGTGTCAGTATTCTCTATCTCGGTGCTGGTGTCAGTGTTCTCTATCTCGGTGCTGGTGTCAGTGCTCTCTATCTTGGTGCTGGTGTCAGTGTTCTCTATCTCGGTGCTGGTGTCAGTATTCTCTATCCTGGTGCTGGTGTCAGTGTTCTCTATCTCAGTGCTGGTGTCAGTGTCCTTATCTCGGTGCTGGTGTCAGTGTTCTCTATCTCGGTGCTGGTGTCAGTGTCTCTATCTCGGTGCTGGTGTCAGTGTTCTCTATCTCGGTGCTGGTGTCAGTGTTCTCTATCTCGGTGCTGGTGTCAGTGTTCTCTATCTCGGTGCTGGTGTCAGTGTCCTTATCTTGGTGCTGGTGTCAGTGCTCTCTATCTCGGTGCTGGTGTCAGTGTTCTCTATCCTGGTGCTGGTGTCAGTGTTCTCTATCTCGGTGCTGGTGTCAGTGTTCTCTATCTCGGTGCTGGTGTCAGTGTCCTTATCTTGGTGCTGGTGTCAGTGCTCTCTATCTCGGTGCTGGTGTCAGTGTTCTCTATCTCGGTGCTGGTGTCAGTGTCCTTATCTTGGTGCTGGTGTCAGTGCTCTCTATCTCGGTGCTGGTGTCAGTGTTCTCTATTTCGGTGCTGGTGTCAGTGTTCTCTATCCTGGTGCTGGTGTCAGTGTTCTCTATCTCGGTGCTGGTGTCAGTGTCCTTATCTCGGTGCTGGTGTCAGTGTCCTTATCTCGGTCCTGGTGTCAGTGTCCTTATCTCGGTGCTGGTGTCAGTGTTCTTATCTCGGTACTGGTGTCAGTGTTCTCTATCTCGCTGCTGGTGTCAGTGCCTCTATCTCGGTGCTGGTGTCAGTGTTCTCTATCTCGGTGCTGGTGTCAGTGTTCTCTATCTCGGTGCTGGTGTCAGTGTTCTCTATCTCGGTGCTGGTGTCAGTATTCTCTATCCTGGTGCTGGTGTCAGTGTTCTCTATCTCAGTGCTGGTGTCAGTGTCCTTATCTCGGTGCTGGTGTCAGTGTCCTTATCTCGGTGCTGGTGTCAGTGTCCTTATCTCGGTTCTGGTGTCAGTGTCCTTATCTCGGTGCTGGTGTCAGTGTCTCTATCTCGGTGCTGGTGTCAGTGTCCTTATCTCGGTGCTGGTGTCAGTGTCTCTATCTCGTGCTGGTGTCAGTGTTCTCTATCTCGGTGCTGGTGTCAGTGTCCTTATCTCGGTGCTGGTGTCAGTGTCCTTATCTCGGTGCTGGTGTCAGTGTCCTTATCTCGGTGCTGGTGTCAGTGTCCTTATCTCGGTGCTGGTGTCAGTGTTCTCTATCTCGGTGCTGGTGTCAGTGTTCTCTATCTCGGTACTGGTGTCAGTGTTCTCTATCTCGCTGCTGGTGTCAGTGTCTCTATCTCGGTGCGGGTGTCTGCGTTCTCTATCTCGGTGCTGGTGTCAGTGTTCTCTATCTCGGTGTTGGTGTCAGTGTTCTCTATCTCGGTGCTAGTGTCAGTGTTCTCTATCTCGGTGCTGGTGTCAGTGTTCTCTATCTCGGTGCTGGTGTCAGTGTCCTTATCTCGGTGCTGGTGTCAGTGTCCTTATCTCGGTGCTGGTGTCAGTGTCTCTATCTCGGTGCTGGTGTCAGTGTCCTTATCTCGGTGCTGGTGTCAGTGTCCTTATCTCGGTGCTGGTGTCAGTGTCTCTATCTCGGTGCTGGTGTCAGTGTTCTCTATCTCGGTTCTGGTGTCAGTGTCTCTATCTCGGTGCTGGTGTCTGCGTTCTCTATCTCGGTGCTGGTGTCTGCGTTCTCTATCTCGGTACTGGTGTCAGTGTTCTCTATCTCGGTGCTGGTGTCAGTGTTCTCTATCTCGCTGCTGGTGTCAGTGTTCTCTATCTCGGTACTGGTGTCAGTGTTCTCTATCTCGCTGCTGGTGTCAGTGTCTCTATCTCGCTGTTGGTGTCAGTGTCTCTATCTCGCTGCTGGTGTCAGTGTCTCTATCTCGCTGCTGGTGTCAGTGTCTCTATCTCGCTGCTGGTGTCAGTGTCTCTATCTCGCTGCTGGTGTCAGTGTCTCTATCTCGGTGCTGGTGTCTGCGTTCTCTATCTCGGTGCTGGTGTCAGTGTTCTCTATCTTGGTACTGGTGTCAGTGTTCTCTATCTCGGTGCTGGTGTCAGTGTTCTCTATCTCGGTGCTGGTGTCAGTGTTCTCTATCTCGGTACTGGTGTCAGTGAAGGAGATAGCAGCGGAGAAGCCAATCAGCAGGCAGTGCCAGCACAGGATGCAGAGCGAATGGCCCACCAAGGCTGAGGACCAGCACTGGACTGGGACCTCCCAACCCCCCCCCCGCAGTGGAGTCCCGCATAGGTGGGGGTAAGGGCAGGGCAAAGGGAAGGGTCAGGGGCTGCCAATCACAGGTGGGCACAGTGGGACTGAGCTGCCCTTACTGTTTGTGACACTGATGATCAGGAGGAAGGGAGTGGAGTGCATGGGACAGGGGGTGAATATAAAGACCAGTCTGTGGCTGAGGGATGCTGGGGGGCTGGCTCTCTCTCATGTTGGTGGTTGCTGGCTGCAGAAGGGGTTGTGGCATGGTAGCTGTGCCTCTCCCTGCAGCTGGAGCCTCGGTTCCCCCCTCCCCCCACTGATTGACAGCCCCAGAGAGAGAGAGGTGGCCCGGTCCGGACACCTTATTTCCTACCTCACTTTCCATCTGCTCCATACAACACTCGTGGGGCTTCCTCCGCGGGACCTTCCTCTTCCTGTCCATCCCACTGCATGCCAGATTCCTCCTCCAGCCTGGGTGTGCGGGGACCGCTCCACTGAGAACTCCAGTGGTGGGGGGTTACGGCCGGGGGGGGGGAGCGCGATCTGCGTCTCCGGAGCAGCAGGAAACTCTGGCTGCTGGAACCTCCTCCCCTTCTCCTCCCCCTCTCCTACCCCGAACAACACAGCACTGGCCCCGCCTCCTCCTCGAGACAGAGACAGTGAGCCACACTCTGTCCTCTCTCTCCTCTGCCTGTTAAACCACTGCTGGCCGGAGCTTAACGCCGCCCGCAGCGGCATTGTTGTCAGCAGAGGCGGCTCTTCAATGAGGCGGTCGCGGGGCCCCTATGAGTGCGAGGCCTTAGGCGACCGCCTTATTTGCCTAATTAGAGAGCCGCCTCTGGTGGTGTGTAGTGTAGTGTAGTGGTCAGTGTGGTGTGTAGTGTAGTGGTCAGTGTGGTATGTAGTGTAGACGGGCCCCAGTGCACTGTATTGCCCAGGGGCCTATAATGCTGTTAAGATGGCCCTGCAAGTGCACTTGTAGTGCAAAGTGGATTTGCCTTTTGAAAATAGCCCCCCATACTACCAAAACTATTGGGACGCCTGCCTTTACATAGACATAAACTTTATGGCATCCCAGTCTTAGTTCTCCTACACACGGTCTGATTGTTGGATGGCCGAGCATCTGTTTTTTGTCAAAAGCGCGTGTGCAGGATTTTGTCTAGCATACTAACTATACGCAAATTGTCGTTTGACAAACACGAACGTAGTGATGTACTATGAGAGTATAAAGAGGAAGTTAATTTCTCCAGCGCCACCCTTTGGGCCCCTTCTGCTAATTTTGTGTTAGTAGAAGTTTGGGGAGCGTTGATTCACGATTTTCAGATCGTACAAAACAAATGCTTTTTAAAATATGTTTGGCATAACTACATGCAAAGCAGCTTCATTATTATTCCATTAAAGATGGCCTTAGGCCTCGTACACACGGTACGAAAATCAGAAGGGAAAATTCGTAAGACAAGCTGTCTGCGGATTTTTGGATCGTTAGTACGGTGCTTTCGACAGCCGATTATACTTTTTCATAAGACAAAAGCTGGATGTGCAGACTATAAATGTATTGTCGGATGTGAATTCCACGTCTGATTTTTGGATAGTCAGTACAGAAATCATCACACAAAAGTCGAAAGTACAAACACGCATGCTCGGAATCAAGCAACGACTGGGAAGAGTTCGGTCTTGTAAACTACTGTTTGTAATCTAGAATTAACATTCATGACGCGGCAATTGACGAAATGTCGAAATTCTCATCTTCTTTAATGGGATAATAAGGAAGCTGCTTTGCTGGGGATACTGATATAGTTATGCCAAACGTATTTTAAAAGGCATTTGTTTTGTACGATCTGAAAATCGTGAATCAACTCTCACCAAACTTCTACTAACACGAAATTAGCAGAAGGGGCCCAAAGGTTGGCGCTTGAGAAATGAACTTCCTCTTTATACTCTCATAGTACATCACTACGTTCGTGTTTGTCAAATGACAATTTGCGGATAGTTAGTATGCTGAACAAAATCCTACACACGCCCTTTTGACAAAAATCAGACGCTCGGTTGTATAACAATCAAACCGTGTGTACAAGGCCTTAGACCTCATACACACTATTAGATTTTCTGCAGATTTTTGTCTTCAGATTTACCAAAACCATGTAGTGCAAGGGCCTGCCTGATTGCATACAAATTGAAACTCTTAGAGCCCTTTCACACTGGGGCGGGGGGTGGCGTCGGCGGTAAAACACCGCTATTATGATTATTAATTATTATTATTATTATTATTATTAATTATTATTATTATTAAAACCGCCCCGCTAGCGGCCGAGAAAGGGTTAAATACCACCGCAAAGCGCCTCTGCAGAGGCGCTTTGCCGGCGGTATAGCCGCGCCGTCCCATTGATTTCAATGGACAGGAGCGGTAAAGGAGCGGTATACACTCCGCTCCTTCAGCGCTCCGAAGATGCTGCTGGCAGGACTTTTTTTACCGTCCTGCCAGCGCATCGCTCCAGTGTGAAAGCCCTCGGGGCTTTCACACTGGATACACAGCAGCGGCACTTTCGGGTCGGTTTGCAGGCGCTATTATTAGCGCAAAAGCGCCTGCAAACCGCCGCAGTGTGAAAGGGCTCTTAAGGTTTGACCTCATATTATATGGTTTTGGTAAATCTGAAGACAAAAATCTGCAGAAAATCTAATAGTGTGTATGGGGCCTTAGTCCGTAGGGTGGAATATTGAGTTTGGCCCCCCTTTGCAGCCTTAACAGCTTCAACTCTTCTGGGAAGGCTGTCCACAAGGTTTAGGAGTGTGTCTATGGGAATGTTTGACCATTCTTTCAGAAGCGCATTTGTGAGGTCAGGTACTGTTGTAGACGGGAAGGTCTGGCTCGCAGACTCCGCTCCACAAAGTTGGGAGCATGAAATTGTCCAAAATGTCTTGGTATACTGACGCATACTGACGCCTTAAGAGTTCCCTTCACACCTTAAGCGTTTAACCCCTGAAAAGCAACACCACACCATAATCCCTCCTCCACCAAGTGATTTGGAACAGTGCACAAAGCAAGGTCTACAAAGACATTGATTACCGAGTTTGGTGTGGAAGACTTGACTGGCCTGCACAGAGTCCTGACCTCAAACCAATAGAACACCTTTGGGATGAATTTGAGTGGAGACTGCGAGCCAGGCCTTCTCATCCAACATCAGTGCCTGACCTCACGAATATGCTTCTAGAAGAATGGTCAAACATTCCCATAGACACACTCCTAAACCTTGTGGACAGCTGTTATAGCTGCAAAGGGTGGGTCAACTCAATATTAAACCCTACGGACTATGACTGGGATGCCAATAAAGTTCATGTGCGTTTAAAGGCATGCGCCCCAATACTTTTGGTAATATAGTGTATCTAAAGCCCCATACACACTATTAGATTTTCTGCAGATTTTTCTCTTCAGATTTACCAAAACTATATAATATGAGGTCAAACCTTAAGAATTTCAATTTGTATGAAATCAGGCAGGCCCTTGCAATACATGGTTTTGGTAAATCTGAAGACAAAAATCTGCAGAAAATCTAATAGTGTGTATGGGATCGAAAGCCTCGTGCACACAATGCAAAATTCGGAAGGGGATTGTCGTTTGACAGGCTGTTGTCCGAAATTCTTACCGTTAGTATGTTCCTTTCGACAATTGTTTTCCAATTTTCAGACAACAAATGTTGGATAACAGGCTAGTACATTTTTGACGAACGACGACTCCACGTCTGATTTTTGGATGGTCAGTACACAAATCCGTCACACAAAAGTACAAACACACATGCTCGGAAGCAAGGACAAGCCAGAAGTGGTCGGTCTTGTAAACTAGCGTTTGTAATGGAGAATTAACATTTATGATGTGGCAAATTATGAAATCTCCAAATGCAGCGCACATTCTCTTCTTCTTTAATGGGATAATAATGAAGCTGCTTCGCTGTTGATACTGATGGTGTTATGCCAAACGTATTTTAAAAGGCATTTGTTTTCTAGTGATATCAAGAATATTATTATTATGCTTGTTGTTTGATTTTTCGGGCCAAGTTACCACAACACCATTATCCATGAGTTTTTAAGATCAAAGATACAACTATGTTGGTGTCCCTTGTTAATTTTACATTGTATTTTTTTATGTAACTGCCTACTCCCAAACTGTCATTTAAAGTAAAACACCTAGCCAAGTATTATTCTACACAATTTTTTTAGTGTGCAGAAAAAAAATAACACAACTTTAATTAGAGATGCTATCTGCCATCCAAATACAAAGAACAAAAAAGTGCATTCCATGCATACACAAATATAGAAAATATAACAAAAAAACCCCAAAAATTCCAAAAAACACAAATAATAGAAATTAGTAAGGGGGGAAGGGTGATAATCCCCAGACCAGCGGGTTTTTGGGGTTCTTGTGGCTGGTGTTGCCATTGATCGCCATGCTGCTGTGGTGGGTGGGGTTGCTGTGGTGGGTGGGGTGGGTGGGGTGGCTGTGGTGGGTTGGCTGTGGAGGTGGTGTATGTGGACCCACAAAATCACACAGGTGGGTGGCAGCATAGATATGGCCCATCGCCCCCCTATTGGGGAGCTGCAGGATGAGATCTTTGCACCTTCACCTCTGGTCACCGTCCACCCCCCTTAAACTATTGGCCATCACCGCGCCAAATCCCTCGCCCTCATCTGGGTCTGTCCGGGTGGCAGTACTGGCCCGGCTGAGGAAGGCAGTTGTGGCCTCCTCCAGAGTCCTGCTCTGCCTGACCCTTTTAGCAGGAGGGCGTAGGGGAGAGATCTAATAATTATGTAATCCACAAGTTAATAAAATACATTAGCAAACATAAATACATAGAATGCGATCTTTAAGGTAAAAACTTACCCTAATATAGTCCTTCTCCAGGACTTGAATGATGGCTAAGCAGGTCTCTAGAAAAATGACTCCCAGACCCTGGGGGAGATCCAAGTAGTAAACTTGAGGTCCTGGAGACTTCTCCCCAAGGTCCATACCGCAAAGTGGCTATGAGCCTTTGCTCTGGAGTGATGGAAAGCCTCATACATGTGTCCTGCTTCTTAATATAGGGGGTCACCAATGCCAAGATGTGGTGAAAGCAGTGGTCCGTCATCCGGAGATAATTTCCAAAAATCATACAGGTTATTCTCCTAGAGTCCCCGCAGCAATGGCATATGACATAATTGGTCACGATTAAAGCGGTTGTATACCCGCTGTCATTTTTTTTTTTTTTTTACACCTGCAAGGGAAAAGGCATAATGAGCTAGTATGCACCGCATACTAGCTCATTATGAGATACTTACCTTAGAACGAGGCGCCGGCATCTCACCTGGTCCACGCCGAGGGAGCCGACATCTCCCCTCGGCGTGTCTTCCGGGTATCGCGGCTCCGGCGCTGTGAGTGGCCGGAGCCGCGATGTCGTCACTCCCGCGCATGCGCGCGGGAGACTTCTGCCCGGCAAGCTCCGGAGTTTGCCGGGCTGTCAGCCGAGAGTCCCCTGTGCGCATGCGCCGCTGCAGTTAGCGGCTCATTGCGAGGGGAATATCTCCTAAACCTTACAGGTTTAGGAGATATTTTTTTTACCTACAGGTAAGCCTTATTATAGGCTTACCTGTAGGTAAAAGTTACAAATATGGGTATACAACCGCTTTAAGCAACCCATTTTTGGTCCAAGAACTCCTCCTCCTGTTCCTGGACTGGACTTGGGACAAAGCAATAACTCCTAGCCCAATAATCGCACATTCTCTCCTCCGATTACGCAACATGGCTGGTTGACGAACGGCCGCTCAGGAACAAACTGAGAAACACGAACTGAAAAGCGCGAATCAACACTGACCAAACTTCTACTAACTCGAAATTCGCAGAAGGAGCCCAAAGGGTTGCGCTTGAGAAGTGATCTTCCTCTTTATAGTCTCGTAGTAGGTCACTACGTTCATGTAGTCCAGGGGTCTCGAACTGGTGGCCCTCCAGCTGTTGCGAAACTACAAATCCCATGAGGCATTGCAAGTCTGACAGTTACAAGCATGACTCCCACAGGCAGAGGCATGATGGGACTTGTAGTTTTGCAACAGCTGGAGGGCCACCAGTTCGAGACCTCTGATGTAGTCGAATGATAACTTGCATAACGTTAGTATGCAAGACAAGATCCTGGCACACGCCCTTTTGACAAAAATCTGATTCTTGGTCGTTCGACAATCATATTGTGTGTACAGGGCTTTAGTATAGGCCTCTGGAAAAAATCATTTTTGAGTCAATCAAACAAGGACAAATTAGCATTACATTACAAAGCAAATTTATAGGCTATAATCCTTTTTTAATTACACTTTAACAACAATGTAGTTTTTCTGACACTAGTGTGGTGGAAATAGTGACCTTATTCTAAAAGGAAACCATTGTTGGTTGAAAATGTTATCATTTAGAATAAAAAAAGTCCATGCCCTGTAAGCCACCATAAGTTTGTTTTTTCTTTTTTGCTTCACATTCAGTTCCTGTTGTATTCCTCACAATGTATTGCAAAAGAAAAGCTATTCATGTCAATAGCTTGTTTGACGCCTTACAAGGCAGATGTCTGATATGTTCATATTGCTATGTGAACTTGCTTATTCAATACAAAAAGAGCAGTGTGCAAACTGCTGTAACCCATAAAATAGCAGCCCATTTAAAGAAATCATCTTGAAATCTGGTTGTTATGGATCACTGCACATTGCCCCATCTTTGCCTTTTACATTATTTTATTGACTAGGCCTGATGGTCTATGTCGTGGGCAGTTCAACACAATGACAGCTCTTACACTGCTTGAATGTAGGTAATTGGGTGTATATACTGAGTTCAGCTTTCCTTCATTCTTCAACAACATTCTGCTTTTACTTAGGCTTGGATTTTACAGATTTTTAAAGGCAGTAGTTCAAAGATGGATAATTATTTGGTAGGCACAACCTAATATCCCATTATTGGAAGTAATCATTGTTAGCACTTAGTGTCAAAACACAATCAGTTACGTAAATTAATAAATCTAATACGTATGTTGCCAGTGTAAAGCATATCTAAACCCAAAGCAGAAATGTAATATATTGCAGCTTAATGCCGCATACACACGACCGGACTTTATGGCATACTTGGTTCAGTGGACCGGAATCCGTCGGACAATTCGATCGTGTGTGGGCTCCAGCTGACTTTTTTCCCCAAAAGTTCGACGGACCTAGAAATGAAACATGTTTCAAATCTTTTTGACAGACTTGAGTCCGGTCGAAAATTCCGCTCGTGTGTATGCTAGTCCAATGGACAAAAACCAACGCTAGGGCAGCTATTGGCTACTGGCTATGAACTTCCTTGTTTTAATCTGGTCGTACGTCATCACGTACGAATCCATTGGACTTTGGTTGATCGTGTGTAGGCAAGTCCGTTCATTCGGAAAGTCCGTTGTAAAGTCCGTCGAAAAGTCCGCAGGACAAAGTCTGGTTTTATTTTGTAGGTTTTTTTTTTTTTTTTCATTTATTACCAAGACTTTTGTCTGATGGAGGTCTTATTTTCCATCTGTCTGGTGGATAGGATAGAATCGGATGAAAATGGACAAGCGGTCTGTTTTCATCCGATTTCCCCCATAGGGGAGAGGATTTCCCCCATAGGGGAGAGCCGGACTCTGTCTGTCTCCGCTCTGCTCAGCAAGCGGAAATGGACCTTCGGGATCCCCTGCTAAGCAAGTGGATCCCGCAGAATGGAGACGCCCATGTGAAAGGGGCCGTAGGGTGGCTTTTCTCATCCCTGCACTGTATCTATCAAGGAGCATTGTAGCCTCCCTTGAATATTGTCAACCTG
The DNA here is from genome assembly GCA_037952835.1 of Lithobates septentrionalis. NCBI lineage: Eukaryota > Metazoa > Chordata > Amphibia > Anura > Ranidae > Lithobates > Lithobates septentrionalis. Next base: position 7,007,069 of record JBBDGP010001277.1, on the reverse strand, counting down.
TGGAGAGGGTAGTGTTAGATGGACTAATAGTTTTATATATGGAGAAAAACAGAAAATGATCTGGCACAAACCACAGTGACAAGCCTCCATCCCTAATTGTACATGTAGACAAGGAAAGGTTATGGTCGTGGGACTTTATATGAGGGAAATCACTGAAAACAAATATATATAATACAATAAAAATATGTAAAATTAAAAAAGTTTTTATTCTGAAATCAGAATCAAACCATCTCATGATTAAATACATGATGTAATGGAGTAATATATTCATAACAAGCCAATAAAACAACTGACATATATCACATGATACGTAAATTAGTTCATAGTGTACAGATACATAGTAACATTTTGTCATAAACAAATACATAGTAGTAGATATTGGTATATAAAAATACAGACTGTCTTAATGGTAAAGATTTCAGCACATGATTAGTAAAAAGCATACAGGATATTTACGTGCATGATACTATTGGCATGATCGATTTAATAAAAATAGGGTTATTGAGATCAGATTGTCGTGATGTAACAGAACTCTATGCGTTTCGTGAAACATGTCCACTCATCAGGAGTAGGATGTAAAATATCTGAAAGAGTTAAATAGTCAGAAAAATATATAATAAAGTGATAAAACAAATTCCCTAGTTTAAAAAAAAATTCATGATATAGTACTTACATATCAACTCAGGCAAGAGCCCAGCTTATGTGTGGGGAAAGAGGGAACATCAGATGCAATGTCTGACCCGGGGCTGAGGCATGGGCAGCGCTAATAGACCACTAGAACAGCCAGAGAGAGGGGTCAGGATTGCCAGAGGATGATACATGTGAAGTGGATAATTGGGGGACACATCTAGCCTGCACCAATCAGAAAAAATGCATAGCAAGTGTATAAATATAACTGGGTAAGTATATATGTGAATCAACAGAAAGGTGAGGATATTAAAAAATGTGCCCAGAAATTCCCCATATACAAGCGTAAGTGTGTGCGAAAAAAAAAAAAAAAAGAAATATATATATATCTTAAAAAATATATAAAAATATATATATAAAAATATAGTGTATATAAAAGTAAAAAAGAAACAAAAAGAGATTTATATAAACTTTACACAGAGACTTACAAAATTAAAGCTTAACTTCAGCTAATACTATATAAGCAGATACAACATAATTTTTTTCCTTTTTAAGTAAATGCTTTACATAAATGAATAAAAGCTGACCATTACAAGCACTCCTGTCAATTTTAAATGGTTTATCTTAACCTTCTAACTGTCACTATTAATGAAGAATTGTTATGTTTGGGACTTTATATGCGGCAGTGACCTAAATATGTCATATGCCTCCATCCCTATTTAGGCGAAAAATGGGGGGAAGGGACAAAAAGTTGGGACTGAATGAAGCACGTAAACTAAGAAAAGGGTTTCCGCGCTCACAGACCTGAAGGCTTGCAGCCTCCCCTAAAACTTACCACCGAAGAGGTAAGTTAATAATACAGAGAGATTGGCAGGGGGTGGGTGGCGCTACCTTGTGAGGGTACCTTAATTCGCAATATAGTGAGCTTCAAAAGAGATCCGGAAAAAAGTAATAATACCCCCTACTTATGTAGTCCCTCTTTAAGTGGTGGGTCTAGATATCCAGCGTTGACTAATTATACTGTGCCAACAGGTCTTAGTCAAACCTATATGCAGGTGTACACCGTGTGATATAATCAAAAAAAAGAGAAATTTTTTATGTTAACTGACAATAAGTCAGCAGAGATAGACCAAACCTCATATACATGAATAAAACTAAAATAAACCACAGTACAAAATTATGTCAATCCCCATGTGTGCCAATAAGCTTATAAGCATAGAAGTGAAGATAAATAGTCCCAGCTTTAAACATGTAGCACAGAGTTCCACATTAGGTAAATATAAGGCTGGTGAAAAATTGGTGATCAACTTAGTGAAAAATGGGTAAAAAAGATCCCAAAATAATGAAAAAATAGTGTAAAAGTTAATAACAAAATCCAATAGCAGCAAGTGAAAAAGCGTCTGTAATAGGTGACTTTCGTGGACACAGCTGATCAAATCCGGTGACTTGCGGTGCTCCCCCTCAAAGATCCCCACTCACCAGCTCCCTACACCCCTGCAGGGGTAGTAGGCGTGTAGTATTAGACTCCAATCGGATGTGTATGGGTCCACAGGGTTCACCGCTCCAGCTGTAAGGTATCCTTCAGTACGTCCTCATAGGGAAGAAACAGGGCTCCATAGTGTGATACATCAGACTTGCATCCTTCCTCTGTCTTCTCCCAGCAGATCTCTTCACTTCTATGCTTATAAGCTTATTGGCACACATGGGGATTGACATAATTTTGTACTGTGGTTTATTTTAGTTTTATTCATGTATATGAGGTTTGGTCTATCTCTGCTGACTTATTGTCAGTTAATATAAAAAATTTCTCTTTTTTTGATTATATCACACGGTGTACACCTGCATATAGGTTTGACTAAGACCTGTTGGCACAGTATAATTAGTCAACGCTGGATATCTAGACCCACCACTTAAAGAGGGACTACATAAGTAGGGGGTATTATTACTTTTTTCCGGATCTCTTTTGAAGCTCACTATATTGCGAATTAAGGTACCCTCACAAGGTAGCGCCACCCACCCCCTGCCAATCTCTCTGAATGAAGCACGTAGTTGCAAAGGAGTACAATGATTGTGTAGAAACATATTTATTAATTGATGAAATCAGTAACATGGTAAAAAAAATAATGCATGGTAATAAAAAAATCTATAATATAATTCATATGTACACTCATACTGAATAATACAAAAATCTATAAATAACAGGATAATAGATGCACATATGGGGATGATACAATTCAATGGCAGGTAAATTACTAATATATAGCTTCCAAACTAGCTCATCCACATAGACTACAATGGAATAGAACCCCATATTACAATACATATGGATCCTATAACCACATGATGTCAAATCAAGATGGCTTTATGGACGTGTAGAAATCAAAAAATAAAAAATAGGCACACGGCTTCTAATTAGCTTGATGCGTTTTCGTGGCAAGTGACCAAGGGGTTTTTTTTTAACAAAAATATGTAGCAGAATACATATTGGCCTAAATTGATGAAGAAATTAGATTTTTTATGTTTTTTTATTGAATATGTATTATAGCATAAGGTAAGAAATGTTGTTTTTTTTTCAAATTTCTCACTCTTTTTTTGTGTCTAGCGCAACAAATAAAAATCACAGAGATGATCAAATACCAACAAAACAAAGCTCTATTTGTGGGGAAAAAAGGGACATTGATTTTATTTGGGTACAGTGTCGCATGACTGCGCAATTGCCAGTTAAGGTAGCGCAGTGTTGTATCGCAAAAAATGGCCTGGTCATGAATGGGGTAAAACCTTCCGGGGCTAAAGTGGGCAAAGGAAGTTGAAAAAAAACAGACTTATTGGCTGGATCAACTGGTTATAGGATTTATTAAAAAAACAGCTGTGTTACTGCTAGTGCAGACTGCATCATATGTGCTATTTTTCATTTTGTCTATACTACACTTTAATTGGGAATTAACACTCTAAAAAATATAAAACTCTAACCTCCAGGCAAGCATCTAAATACTCCTATAGTTAAGCTACTATGCTAAATTTAGTTTTTAGCTTCACTGTAGTGAATCAAGCAGTGATCTAATAGTTTTGTCTTTTCACGGTTTTCTAAATTTAGTGTTTGATTCCTTTCACCTTATTTTGGAAGAAGTTTACAGAATATAGGGCAGGGTGAGTCAAAATAGCAGTGTGAATATTTATTTTTCACACTGATAAAATCCCTGGAAGGAGCCATCCAGAAGGTGGCTAGGGAGGTAATAATGGTTTGGGAGGCCTTGCCAGAGTGTTTTTTCCTCTCTAGGGAGAGTTCCACTTCTCCTGGGGCTGCTGCTCATAGGAAACCATTAGTGAGACAAGAAATTGCTGTCTAGGCCTTAGCAGGAGCTGGGAGGAGGGCCTGGAAAGATTGCTAAAGGATTTGTTGCTGGAGGACACTCTCCTGAATTCCTGGTCTGTAGATGGATCTTTTATCTCCCTCAGTGAGGATCTTCTGGTGTATGCTGGATGGTAGATGGCTCCTGGATCATTGTGAGCAAACACCTTGCCATGGACTCTTGGGTGTGCAAGTGTTAGAAAGGAACTAAATGCCAGAGGATGCTATATGGACTGGGATTGCTCTTGAAGAGTCTAATTTATGCTGGTCATGGTGTTAACAGTAACTTCTGGAATAGGCAGATAGGTAGATGAAGCATCATTAAAGTAATTATAAAGTCTCATTTTTTTTCTCTAAAAATGACAACCATGTTATATATACCTGCTCCCTGCAGTGGTTTTGCACAGAGCAGCCCAGATCCTCCTCTTCTTGGGTATCTTTTCGGATCTCCTGGCCCTTTCCTCCTGTTGAGTCCCCCCACAGCAAGTAGCTTACTATGGCGGCACCCGTACCGAGTCACAGCTCCCTGTGTCCATTCAGACATGGAGCCCTGGTTCGGATCCACCCCCTCTCTTCCGGATTGGCTAACTGACTTTGATTGACAAAAGTGGCAGCCAATGGCGCCGCTGCTGTATCTCAGCCAATCAGAAAGAGAGTACCGGGCGGCTGAGGCACTTGTGAACATTGCTGGAGGGAGATGGGGCTCAGGTAAGTATAAGGGGGTGCTGGGGTGGCTGCTGCACACAGATGGTTTTTTATCTTAATGCATAGAATGCATTATAATAAAAAAAAAACATCTGACTTTACAACCACTTTACAATCATGTCCTTTAAATGGGCACGAAATGCAAGGTGAGATGAAGGTTTAAAGCAATTGTATCCTAATATCAGAATCTATAAAGTAGAAATAATTGCCAGCACGGCTTTAAGAAAATTAATGCCAGTTGAATAAACTGAAGCATTCTAGGAAACACATATAACATATAGCAGAATTAAATATAGATAGTGCAATTATAACTATCGTATCAGTATCTGCCAAGCATGCATGCTTAGTATATCTCTTTTCAGTTGTCATTGATTTTCTGAACACAGTGAGGTTGATTTACTAAAACTAGAGAGTGCAAAATCTTGTGCAGCTCTGCATAGAAACCAATCAGCTTCCAGGTTTTTTTTTTTTTTGTCAAAGCTTAATGGAACAAGCTGGTTAGAAGCTGATTGGCTACCATGCGCAGTGCATCAGATGTTGCACTCAGTTTTAGTAAATCAACCCCAATGCTTCTCAAACCTGTCCTCAAAGACCAGTAGCAGGGGCTGTTTTACTGAATTTATGAACACTTGCTTATGTATATTATTTAATCAAGGTTTAAATCCATATTGCAAAAAAAATGTTAAGCATAGGATATTTTCCTTAAAAACGTTGTGTCACACCAATTAATACATATAGACAGCTACATTTATTAGATATGCCATCTTAGCTTTTTCTGTAAAAGCTAAGTTTGCCAAACCCCCCCCCCCCCCCCCATGTCCCAAGCCCCCCTATTGAACAGTGAGGCTAACTATCACATTAAAGAACCAATCGGTTGGCTCAGGAAGTGAGAGATTGGTTCTTGGAGGAAAAGTAAAGCTCTGTATTTACAGATTCTTCAGCTTTCATCTGTAAGGCCTCTCACTGACTGCCGATCGTGGGGCATTTTTCCCTACACTGTCACCAAAGCATTTTTCTCCGACATAATACTGACAGTGGGACATTATTTTCATCACCAAGCATTTTTTCTTTCCATAGATCACCCTTTTTCCTCCTACTGACCAATGATGCTGGGATATATTTCTGAATCATGGTCACTTGGTTTTTGACTGCTGGAAATCATTAGCCCAGCAGCAAACAGGATATTCATAACCAAGGGTCTGAAGTTTGGTAAGAAATCTTCTATGCCTATACTGAGAATAGCTAGGGATGGGGTTGACTCAGGTGACCTGTGGTATCTGATATTAAAGAAAATATTTTGTTCCAGTAGCTTCTTAGATTGGGGCAATCCCATAAAATATGGGCAGGAGATCCTATGTCTGAGCAGTTTCGCCATTTGTTGTCATCTACATTTGAAAATTTGGTTAATTGGATGGGTGCTAGGTACCATCTTTGGTGGAATTTTTGGTGGAATTTTTGGTGGAATTTTTGGGATAGTTCCCAGTAGTTAACACATTTAGTGGAAATGTAGTTGTAGTAGATAGCTTTTTGCCATTGGAAATCAGCGAGTTATAAGTTTAACTCTGTCTCCAATTTTTTTTAAGGCTTGAAGGTGAGTTTGGATTTAATAGTGTTTAATAGTGTTATAGAAAAGTGTGATACCCTTGTTGAGGGTGTCAAAAGAAATACACTTTTGATGGGAGAAGCACAGATAGGATAAGGTTTATAGATAAGTAAATGGATATTTGTTTGTAAGTGTTGTGAATTCAGGAAGAAATATATTTTATATTTACTGGCAGAAACATGAGAGATGCTTAGGCCTCACCAAGTAGATGAACTGTGATGTTAAATAGTTGAACTGTTGCCCTCTTGGGGACTTTTAGGATAAAATGGACATTCTCATGTTTGACCAAGCCTGTATCTACTACCTCAAATATTGAAGACTTTTACAAGCATGTATTGTAAAGGAAGCTGTTGGAACAAAGACTATTCCTGTCACAAAACAAGGAGATATTTACATGGTATTGTGAAGAAACAAAAACTGCCACAGGACACAAGGGTATCTCGCATAGAGATAACCTCACTTATTGTGTTCGAATGAAGAACTGTTTAAATAGCTAACACCTTGGTTAACAGAACCATTGTATGAACTTTAAGGATGGTTCAGACAAACAAGTCACTTCTAAACACCCAGTGAGAAGGTTCACGGTCCCTCTCAACACATTAGTGAATGTTGAATATTATGCTAGTCAAAAATAATATAAGGTATCAATAAGGTTATCATAAGTCATTTTAAACTATCTCTGACGTTGTAGGTCACAGAGACATTATAATGTTGGCGTCTGCGGACCCAACAACTTTGCTATGAAGAAAATGTATATGAAAGTGTAATTTTATAAGTAGAAGTATTTTAAGTAACGAATTAGTATTAGGAAAAACATATAATCATGATTATAATCTTATAAGATTGTAGCCTACACTTAAGATAAACAAATGTTCAGTGGAGATACCAGAAGTTATACAGGTATCCATATAGATAATCATTTTATGTGGTATTGATGAAATATATAACAATGTGTGTGTTTCCTAGATAGACCAGTTTACAGATATACATTTATAGAGATACAGTTATATAACCAAGTTATGTAATGATGATTAATCAAACTTATACTGAGTGTATTTTACATTAGACTGAGTTCCAGAATATGTAAAGGTATATACTTATCCCTACCATTATACACCTTATGAAAATAGGACGTATTAATTTAAAAGGAGGGACTCAAAACATGTGTGAGACACCTGGTGGTTGAAGGTGGTATTATTTGAACTCACTAAGTTTCCAGAGGAAGTTAATCATTACGTCTCCTAACCCAATGGGAAGTGAACCACCTCATTTTGGGCAGAGCCATTATAATTTTTATGGTCTTATTATCTGAAATGGTATTTAGAGGCAAGGAAGATGGGAGACGGGACGAACGACCAACGAACGGAAGGAGGAGAGAGCTCAGGGGGAGAGCTCAGGGATCCACCCTGAGGGGGGGACACTGGGAGACACACACACACTCCTGGACTGACACTCATGCACCATGCATGAATTCATCTCTTTACATTCATGAAAATTCCTCAACACCTAATACTTAGAACTCGGAGGTCACAAGAAGTAAATCCTCTTTAGGAGTATCCATTTTGAAACTAGGGCAGCCATCTTAACTCTGGTAACTAGCCCATAGGAATTGCAGCCATCCTGGAATGGGTAATTATGTCATGTTGATTTTATTTTGCATGTTCTCTCAAATATTGATATGTTCTCACAAATATTGATGTATTGAATATTATACAGTTGATAATCATTCTCCTGAATCAATAAGCGCCTTGTAGATTTTTCTCTAAAGATTCAGATTTTTCATGATATTTTTCTTTTTGCATAGTTACCACACTTATTGACAAAGCAAACGTCTAATTTATTTCACAATTTTAACCACTTACTTACCTGCAGCAAAGTAACGGTTGTACGTGTGAAATACAGATGTTCTGTTTAATTGTCAAGTTCACAAGGTTATTGATTCTACCGAGAAGTTATCATGGTGGTATTATGTCAAAGGGACGGTACGCCCATTTTTGCAAGTGTTTTTATTGATTTTCAAGACGTTCATGTAACGCAATCGGTATCTTAATTTCATGTGATTATTTGTGTTTGTTTACCAATAAATAACTTTTTCGTATGCTCACGTCTCCGTGAATAAGTTTCACAAGCATAGACTGTGACATATTGATTGATTTTGTATCTTAAAAATATCTTCGCTAAAAATTACTCAAGGATAATTATTGTGCGGGAAACCTGTCCTTAAACCTGTCCTTATTCTGACTGAAAATTCACAACATAAGCAAGTAGGCCTTGTGCGAGTATGTGAAATTGGACTTGCAGGGTTAAGAATGCAAGGAGTTTTCCTTTGTACATTAATTGTGTTAGGGGTTTTTTCCTGAGGGTGGACCACTGTTTGAGAGAAATTTTTGGAATTAAGAAGTGGAGTATTTTCAATGGGGTGCTAATTTTTGTACTAGTAGATTCTGCAAAAGTAGAAGACAGGAAATATTTCCACGCTGCTATTGCTGCTGCGATGCCAGGATATACTTCTATCTATTGACTGCTGATATTGGGACATTTTTCCCTTCCCATTGACTGAAAATGTAAGGTCCATTACGATACATACACCTAACCACTGCACTGTGTTGTGCATTACATACACTTGACTCCTGCACTTCATACACTATGTTGCAACTTAAACTGATCTGACCCCTGTTTTTTATATGTCACATACTCCTGGCCTCCTCATATATAGGGATGAGCCGAACACCCCCCGGTTCGGTTCGCACCAGAACCCGCGAACGGACCGAAATTTCGCACGAACGTTAGAACCCCATTGACGTCTATTGGACTCGAACGTTCGAAATCAAAAGTGCTCATTTTAAAGGCTAATTTGCATGGTATTGTCCGAAAAAGGGTTTGGGGACCCGGGTCCTACCCCAGGGGACATGTATCAATGCAAAAAAAACTTTTAAAAACGGCCGTTTTTTCGGGAGCAGTGATTTTAATGATGCTTAAAGTAAAAAAAAAAAAGTGAAATATTCCTTTAAATATCGTACCTGGGGGGTGTCTATAGTATGCCTGTAAAGTGACGCGTGTTTCCCATGTTTAGAACAGTCCCTGCACCAAATGTCATTTTTAAAGGAAAAAATCTCATTTAAAACTGCTTGCGGGTTTAATGTCATGTCGGGTCATGGCAATATGGATGAAAATCAGTGAGACAAACGGCATGGGTACCCCCCCAGTCCATTACCAGGCCCTTTGGGTCCTGTATGGATATTAAGGGGAACCCCGCACCCAAATTAAAATAAGGAAAGGCCCTATATACTCTGAACAGCAGTATACAGGCGGTGCAAACAAGACAGGGACTGTAGGTTTGTTGTTAAGTAGAATCTCTTTGTAATTTTGAACGGGTACATTTTTAACGTGTTTAGCTCCAGCCAAAAAATCTTTTTTAAGCTTTTTGGAAAACATAGGGAAGGGTTATCACCCCTGTGACATTTGTTTTGCTGTCTTTCCTCCTCTTCAGAAGATTTCACCTCACTTTTTTGTCCCAATGAAAAATGTTTTTTGAAAATTTGGGTTTTTTTGTGGAACAAGGATTGGAAAGCATCAGTGGAAAGGAGAAATTGTTTTCCCATATTAACTCTTACAGGAGAGAATTTCCCTTCCTAGGGGTAGATTTCATCTCACTTCCTGTTGTCTCCTTCCGTTTGCAAGTAGGAGTCGTTTGTAAGTTAGATGTTTGAAAGTAGGGTCCTGCCCTATATACTCAGCAGAAATTTGGGCCTTAGGTGTTGCTGTGGCCACAACACTGTAAGCCCTCACGGGGCCCTGCTGTGAAATATTAGATCAAGAATTGTAATTACATGCCCCTGTTGAACAGGAGCTGAAAAATTAGGCCTTAGGCACTGGTGCTGGTGCCACAACACTGCAAACCCTCACAGACACTCTAGTTGGAACGCAGGAACGAGCCCTGCTGCAAAGTATTGCATCAAAAATTGTAATTACACGCCCCTGTTAGACAGGGGCAGAAAAATTGGTCCTTAGGCACTGGTGCTGGTGCCACAACACTGCAACCCCTCACAGACACTCTAGTTGGAACGCAGGAACGAGCCCTGCTGCAAAGTATTGCATCAAAAATTGTAATTACACGCCCCTGTTAGACAGGGGCAGAAAAATTGGGCCTTAGGCACTGGTGCTGGTGCCACAACACTGCAACCCCTCACAGACACTCTAGTTGGAATGCAGGAACGAGCCCTGCTGCAAAGTATTGCATCAAAAATTGTAATTACACACCCCTGTTAGACAGGGGCAGAAAAATTGGGCCTTAGGCACTGGTGCTGGTGCCACAACACTGCAACCCCTCACAGACACTCTAGTTGGAATGCAGGAACGAGCCCTGCTGCAAAGTATTACATCAAAAATTGTAATTACACGCCCCTGTTAAACAGGGGCTGAAAATTGTGCCTTAGGCACTGGTGGTGGCGCCCAGAACCAAAAATGTTCTTACAAGCTATCAGCGTGATGATTGAGGAGGAAGAGGATAATTACTCAGGGATAGTCACTCAGCATCAGCATAGGCAGTCTTTGAAGGGATCTGAAAAAAATTATTCAGTTACATCAGCATCAGGTGCTTGGTAGCTGGTGGTGATCCAAGACTGATTCATTTTTATGAAGGTCAGCCGATCGACCGAGTCAGTGGACAGACGCACCCTGTGATCGGTTACCACGCCTCCAGCAGCACTGAATGTGCGTTCCGAAAGAACGCTGGATGCAGGACAGGCCAGTAGCTCAATTGCATACTGTGCAAGCTCTGGCCAGTGATCCATCCTCAAGACCCAGTAACCCAGAGGATTTTCGGTGGGAAAGGTGTCCAAGTCTGATCTTGCCCCTAGGTATTCCTGCACCATGTAAAACAGACGCTGGCGATGGTTGCTGGAACCGATCATACCTTGGGGCTGCGGACCAAAAAATTGTCTGAACGCATCGGTCAGATGGCCACCTTCTCCACCGCTCCTTCTTTGACTGACCGAAGCCTCAGCAACACGTTGTCCAGAAACAGGAGTTTGTAACCTCCCAGTCTCTGGGAACGCGTTGCACAGACCTTTCTGCAAGGCCTCCCGAAGATGTTTCATCCTCTGCTCCCTCTGCGATGGCAAGATAAGGTCCGCAACCTTACCCTTGTAACGTGGATCAAGGAGGGTTGCCAGCCAGTATTGGTCCTTCTCCTTGATACCAGGAATACGAGGATCCTTACGCAGGCTTTGCAGGATCAGGGAGGCCATGCAGCGTAGGTTTGCTGAGGCATTCGGTCCGGAGTCCTCTGGGTCACTAAGGACAACAACGTCCGCAGCCACCTCCTCCCAGCCACGTACAAGTCCATGTGTTCCTTGGGACTGATCCCTTAAAGACTGCTGATGCTGAGTGCCAGGCTCCACCTCCATACTGACACAATCTTCCTCCTCCTCCTCCTCCTCCTCGTCCTCTTCCTGTGTGATCGGCGGGCACGCAGGAACACTGCCTGGATAAAGGGGGCCTTGAGAGCTAAGGAAGTCCTCCTCTTCCTGCCTCTGTTCTGCCTCAAGTGCCCTGTCCATTATTCCACGCAGTGTGTGCTCCAACAGGTGGACAAGGGGGACAGTGTCACTGATGCATGCACTGTCAGTGCTCACCATCCTCGTGGCCTCCTCGAATGGTGACAGGACAGTGCATGCATCCCTGATCATGGCCCACTGGCGTGGGGAAAAAAAACCAAGCTCCCCTGACCCTGTCCTGGTGCCATAGTCGCACAGGTACTCATTGATGGCCCTCTGCTGTGTGTGCAGCCGCTGCAGCATGGCCAACGTTGAGTTCCACCTGGTGGGCATGTCACAGATTAGGCGGTTCTTGGGCAGGTTAAACTCCTTTTTGGAGGTCCGTCAGCCGAGCACTGGCATTATATGACCGGCGGAAATGCACACAGACTTTCCTGGCCTGCCTCAGGACATCCTGTAAGCCCGGGTACCTGCCCAAGAACCGCTGCACCACCAAGTTAAGGACGTGAGCCAAACAGGGCACATGGGTCAGTTGTCCCTGTCGGAGGGCAGAGAGGAGGTTGGTGCCATTGTCGCAAACCACCATTCCTGCCTTAAGTTGGCGTGGCGTCAACCACCTCTGAACCTGCCCCTGCAGAGCTGACAGAACCTCTGCCCCAGTGTGGCTCCTGTCCCCCAAGCACACCAGCTCAAGCACCGCATGGCATCTTTTGGCCTGCGTACTTGCGTAGCCCCTTGAATGCCTACGGAGCACCGCTGGTTCCGAGGAAGAGGCCATGGAGGAAGAAGAAGAGGAGGGGGTGGAGGAGAGAGGTGTGTCACAATCAGCATTTTGGAGGCGTGGTGGCGGAACAACCTCCAACACTACTGCACCTTGTCCTGCATCCTTCCCAGCTGCCAGCAGAGTCACCCAATGCGCCGTGAAACTTAAGTAACGTCCCTGTCCATGCCTGCTGGACAATGAGTCAGCGGTAATATGCACCTTACCGCTGACGGCCCTGTCCAGCGAGGCATGGACATTGCCTTCCACATGCCGGTAGAGAGCCGGAATCGCCTTCCGTGAGAAAAAGTGGCGTTTGGGTACCTGCCACTGAGGAACCGCACATTCCACAAACTCATGGAAGGGGGCAGAGTCTACCAACTGAAAAGGCAGCAGTTGAAGTGCTAGCAATTTTGCCAAGCTAGCATTCAACCGCTGGGCATGTGGATGGCTGGGAGCAAACTTCTTTCGGCGGTGCAGCAGCTGGGGCAGGGAAATTTGCCTGGTACAATCTGACGTCGGTGTACCAAAAGCAGATTGCCCACAAGTACTTGGCTGTGACACACCTAATTCTACACCTTCATTCCTCTCACTGCAGGTCTCAGAGAGGACTGAAGGTCTAGTGGGGTTGGAAATCTCAGCTGATGAGGAGCAAGGAGAGATCCTCTTTGTTCTTTGGTGTGGGTCTTTTAGATATGCTTGCCAACGAACTGCATGGCAGGTCAACATATGTCTGGTCAAGCATGTGGTACCCAAGCGGGAGATGTTTTGGCCACGCGAGATACGCTTGAGACATATGTTGCAAATAGCAGCGGTGCGATCTGATGCACTCGTCTCAAAAAAGGCCCACACCAAAGAACTTTTTGAATAATGCGCAGAGACTGCAGCGCCCTGCACATGTGGAGCTTTGGGGTGTGATGCAGTCAATGTGCTGCCCTTAGGCTGGCCCCTGGAGGGCATCCTGCCTCGTTGGTGATGTGCCGCCTCCTCCTCCTCTCTCCTATCAGGCACCCACGTTGAGTCAGTGACCTCATCATCCCCTCCCTCCTCATCACTGGAGCAAACCTGGCAGTATGCTGCAGCAGGGGGAGCATGACTGCCAGATTGCTGTCCTTCTTGGGCACCCCCTCTGTCCGTGCTCATGTTACTGCCTTCATCGAGCTCAGTATCATCATCAGAGCCTTCCAAACGCTGGGCATCCTCCTGGAGCATGTACCCAACACTGTGGTCAAACAGTTCGAGGGAATCCTCAGGAGGACATGGTGGAGCTAGGGAAGGAGTCACTGATGACATTGAGCTGAGGGAAGAGGCTGCTGCTTTGCCAGACAAAGCACCCTGGGCATGGGTGAGAGAGGATGAGGAGGATGAGGACGGCTTGGTCATCCACTCGACCAAGTCTTCCGCATGTTGCGGCTCAACACGGCCAGCTGCCGAAAAAAAGGCCAAGCGTGTCCCATGGCCACGTGCTGATGAGGATGCACCGTCTCCACGACCAGCACTAGACACAGAGCCTGCTTGCCCTCTCTTATTGGCTTGTGACTGTCTGCCTCTCCTTCTTGGCCTTCCAGACATACTAATGGCCTGTAGCTGCACTAAGCTGGGATAGAACACCTGTAATTTTCTTCAGGTAGCTTTATATACTGTAACCAGACAAGCCTGCCTGTCAGTAGGAAGATAACAGGAACGGATCTAGCTGAACACTGTGAGCAGGACGCACTGCACTAAATGTAAATAGCAGGAACGGATCTAGCTGAACACTGTGAGCAGGACGCACTGACTGCACTAAATGTAAATAGCAGGAACGGATCTAGCTGAACACTGTGAGCAGGACGCACTGACTGCACTAAATGTAAATAGCAGGAACGGATCTAGCTGAACACTGTGAGCAGGACGCACTGCACTAAATGTAAATAGCAGGAACGGATCTAGCTGAACACTGTGAGCAGGACGCACTGACTGCACTAAATGTAAATAGCAGGAACAGATCTAGCTGAACACTGTGAGCAGGACGCACTGACTGCACTAAATGTAAATAGCAGGAACAGATCTAGCTGAACACTGTGAGCAGGACGCACTGACTGTACTAAATGTAAATAGCAGGAACGGATCTAGCTGAACACTGTGAGCAGGACGCACTGACTGCACTAAATGTAAATAGCAGGAACGGATCTAGCTGAACACTGTGAGCAGGACGCACTGACTGCACTAAATGTAAATAGCAGGTACGGATCTAGCTGAACACTGTGAGCAGGACGCACTGCACTAAATGTAAATAGCAGGAACGGATCTAGCTGAACACTGTGAGCAGGACGCACTGCACTAAATGTAAATAGCAGGAACAGATCTAGCTGAACACTGTGAGCAGGACACACTGCACTAAATGTAAATAGCAGGAACAGATCTAGCTGAACACTGTGAGCAGGACGCACTGCACTAAATGTAAATAGCAGGAACGGATCTAGCTGAACACTGTGAGCAGGACGCACTGCACTAAATGTAAATAGCAGGAACAGATCTAGCTGAACACTGTGAGCAGGACGCACTGCACTAAATGTAAATAGCAGGAACAGATCTAGCTGAACACTGTGAGCAGGACGCACTGCACTAAATGTAAATAGCAGGAACGGATCTAGCTGAACACTGTGAGCAGGACGCACTGCACTAAATGTAAATAGCAGGAACAGATCTAGCTGAACACTGTGAGCAGGACGCACTGCACTAAATGTAAATAGCAGGAACGGATCTAGCTGAACACTGTGAGCAGGACGCACTGACTGCACTAAATGTAAATAGCAGGAACGGATCTAGCTGAACACTGTGAGCAGGACGCACTGCACTAAATGTAAATAGCAGGAACAGTTCTAGCCTAATCTATCTAACTCAAATCAAATGACACTGTCTGTCTCTCTCTCTATCAGCACACCGGAACACACTACACAGGGCCGCCGTGCAGGCGGCCTTATATAGTGTGGGGCGTGTACTAAATCCCCTGAGCCATAATTGGCCAAAGCCACCCTGGCTTTGGCCAATTACAGCTCTCTCTACTGACGGCGCTGTGATTGGCCAAGCATGCGGGTCATAGTGCATGCTTGGCCAATCATCAGCCAGCAATGCACTGCGATGCCGCAGTGAATTATGGGCCGTGACGCGCCACACGAATTTGGCGCGAACGGCCCATAACGTTCGCAATTCGACGGACGGTCGAACAGCCGATGTTCGAGTCGAACATGGGTTCGACTCGAACACGAAGCTCATCCCTACTCATATATTATGTTGTATGTTACAAGATTTATACGATAGACCAAGTTAAGTAGTTTTCAACTGTTTTAATTACATTTTTCTTTTTCTTAGGTAAGCTTAGACTAAGTGGTAAATTTTGTCAATATTATGTGCAGAGCAGATGTACACTATATTGCCAAAAGTATTGGGATGCTTGTCTTTGCACATGAATTTTAATGGCATCCCAGTCATAGTCCGTAGGGTTGAATATTGAGTTGGCCTGCCCTTTGCAGCTATAACAGCTTCTAGGAAGGCTGTCCACAAGATTTAGGATGAGAAAGACTGGCTCATAGTCTCCACTTTAATTCATCCCAAAGGGTTGAGGTCAGGCCAGTGAAGTACCTCTACCCCATCCCCAACTGTTCCCACAAAGTTGTCCAAAATGTCTTGGTATGCTGATGCCTTAAGAGTTCCCTTCACTGGAACTGAGGGGCACAGACCAACCTGTCAGGGCTGGGCTCTGCCCTTCCTTCTCAGAGCAGGCCGCTCAGCTGTCGGTTAATTGCCAGCTCCAATCTTTTCCACAGTTACTCACCTGATAATGATATCCTGCTCGTCAGTCCTGCTGCTTACTTAAGCTGTTCAATTCAGATCCTCTCTGCCTTCGCCTGGTCAACATATCAGAGACTCTCTCCTGTGTACCTGTTAAAGACTTGCTTGGCTGACGTCCCTTCTGGTTCCTGATCCTGATTGCTGTTTCACTACACTGATTCTCTGGTTTCCTGATTTCCTGGCTTGTCCTGAAGTATGCTGATCCCTGGTTCCCTGACGTCCTGGCTCCCTGATTATCCATTTCGGTTACCAAACTCTGGCTGTGTTTTGACTATGTTTGCTGTTTACCTTTTATTATTATTACTATAACTATACTAACTAGGGTGATTTTTACTGCACTTCTGTCTCGGTCTGATTAATAGTTTCTGACACAACCCCTGAAAAACAACCTCACACCATAATCCCCCCTCCACCAAATGATTTGGAGGGTGGCCCAATACTTTTGGCAATATAGTGTGGATGAGCGAGTTTGGGTTGGAGGAACTTGACTGGCCTGCACAGGATTCCTGACCTCAACCCGATAGAACATCTTTTGGATGAATTAGAGTGGAGACTGCTAGCCAGGCCTTTTCCTCCAACATCAGTGCCTGACCTCACAAATGTGCTTCTGGAAGAATGGTCAAACATTCCCATAGACACACTCCTAAACCTTGTGGATAGATTTCCCAGAGGAGTGGGTGGGCCAACTCAATATTGAACCCTATGGACTAAGACTGGGATGCCATTAAAGTTCATGTGCATGTAAAGGCATGTGTCCCAATACTTTTTAGCAATATAATGTATGTAATGTATGTAATGCAAATATATGTTTGTGATATACACTGCAAGTAGGCTCAGACCTTGTCTCCTTAAACAACCCCAAAAATTCAGTGTAGTCACACCCATTTTTTGCTTCAGCACAGCACATGCATCACATATCTTCTATGTGTCTATCTTTCCCTAGTTCTAAAGTTGGAAGGTAGATGTGACCATTCAGAGACAATCTTCTGGTCTCTTTTGCATGTTAGTAAACTTTGCATATCTCTGACATGGTTCCACACACTGAGCAGGCTCTGTGCACTAGGCTATTAATGTTCTCTTCAAAGCTTGTGAACACTCTCAGCCTTATTATTCAATAAAGCAATGCAAACCGCAACTATATAAAAATGTATGTAAAAAATATGAGCTCCTCGCTGCCGATATAATTTTATTTACTGATGTCTGTGAAGCTGGTTAAAGCTTTATTTAAGCTTGTATGTATCTCTCTAGATGACGTCAACTTTATCAGACATTATTACCAGCATCTTTCTATTGTGTATGAGCAACCTTTGATGTATGCTTCAAATTCAGAGAGATTGTTCATTAAAACTGAGATGTGTTGACACAGATTAGTCTTTGGATGTTCATTTGTCTACACTTTTCCTTAGCAGCAATTGTTCAGTTTTAAATGATGCTTTATGCAATTGAACATACCTCCTGAGACCCAGTCTGTGTAGACAGCAGAGCAACTTGTTGACCTGGCAGGATCCTTAGGCAGCTTCAACTCATCAAGGAGACTTTGAGTGAAATACAATGTAGTTTATTCCAGACTTGGAAAGTTACAAAGATGTTTTCTAAACATTTTTTGAAGGTAAAAGAGTGTCATAGAACTATATGCCGTCCAAATCCATAGGGGAGGTCTTTACAAAAACAAAAGTAGTGAGGGAGCAAGGATAGGGAAGCAGGGAGTGGCAACTAGTGCATAACAGAGGGTAGAAACAGTGGAATATACCAAGGCACAAAACAAAGCAATAAAAAAAACTATAAATGGGTAGCTAATGGCAGAATAGTAATCATAAGTTTGACCTTTTCTGAGTGCAACATATATTTTAAGAGAATGTGGAAACTCTTGAGTATAACAGAAAGAAAACAAATATCGATTATGCATTATCAAATAATGAGAATACAGTATGTCTCTGCAAGGACTAGGAGACACTAGCAACATGTTACAGATGTTTGCAACTTCAGCAAGGGAAAAACTGTTAAATTATTTCATACCTCCTAGCCAAAGAAAAAACGTGGCACATGTACCCTCAAAAAAAAGAGTAAAATCCTTCACGCAGAGATTTTACAGCATAATGTTTTTTTGTTTTTTTTGTTTTTTTTTTTCACAATAAAGGTTTAATATATACTGTAAATGTAATATTAAACAGTGGTTATCATTTTACATTTGTAACATAAAAGAGTATAGAAGATGTATAAACAATGATATGCATGACATAAACTATACAGTGGGTATATAGTATTTCATATTTCAATCTTGTCAAATAGTTAATAAGTACTTATAATTAAGGTGATATTTATTGGTTACGTAAGCAAATTAAATACTTATAACATTTTCATGGAAAAGGTCGATACAGAATGTGGACTGGGAAAGTCTTTATAGATATTTGTAGTGTTTTAGGGAAAGGGAAAAAAAAGGAGTAATACTAGTATAGTAATGGTGGATAATCTCTGGGTAGTTATTATGTCTGGGTTATTGACACTGTAGGCCACACCCACCCAACTACATATCTTTCCCAGATACAACCAATTAAGTAAGACACAAAACATTAATACAGTGGAACCTCAGATTGCGAGTAACGCGGTTAACGAGCGTTTCGCAATACGAGCACTGTATTTTTAAAAATCATAACTCGGTTTGCGAGTGTTGTCTCACAATACGAGCATGATTCAGGCCAAAGTGGTGTGCAGTACCACTTTTGGCCTGGGGTGGGGGGGCGTCGGAGCCAAGCAGAGCCGAACGTCGCCGATCGTCGCCGTTCGAAAATGCACGGAAAGGCCCGAGAACAGCAAGGCTGACCTCTGCAAATCTCGGGTAGGAAGTCTTTCCGAGGTTTGCCGAGGTCAGCCAAAGTGTCCTTGGCCTTTTCGACCGTTTCCGAGGCTCTCCGGCGCCCCCCGCCTCTGGCCGCATGTGGTATTGCATCCCATTGAAGTCAATGCGGAACATATTATTTTCATTTCCATTGGCTTCAATGGGAAAATTTGCTTTGATATGCGAGTACTTTGGATTACGAACATACTCCTGGAACGGATTAAGCTCGTAATCCGAGGTTCCAGTGTATGGCAAAAATTGCCCGCGGCACCTTTATTGGTTTAAACATATATCATTTATAACTCTTTTATTATCAAAACAATAACATCATCAATTCAACAAAATATCAGTTTAATTTCTGCTCAGTTTTCAGAACTCGAGCAGCAGTCCACACATTTAAATATCAATAACCAGTCCCCCCTGGAATCCAGGGTGACCCTACCACATAAAAGTGCTCGTGATTAGGGTGGGCTGGTCACCAGGAAGAGGGTAAAAAAAACCTTCCCAGCCATCCTTATATAGCCTATCCCGAAATTCCAGAACATTCCCAGCATTCCCATTGGTTCCTGCTAAATCCTATACTCCTAATCCTTAAAAGGACAGTATCCCTAAACACCTATTAAGCCTGAAGCTAACTAAAGTAAACTTATCTTAACCTAGGGATGGGATGGCCACAATCTCAGGAAAGTGGGCCTATAATGTGCCCCCTTTTTACATTCTTATATTTTGGCTTTAAGCTTTGAAGTTTAAGGACGTATCAAATAAGCTTATTCATCTAATAATCTCTTGTAGGTCTCAGAGTGTGAAAATGTTCCATGGTCTCCACATTTTATGGAGTTGTTTTGTGGCTTCCTTTTTGATGGCAAATGTTTCTTTCATCTCATAAATAGAGATGACTTTCAAAAGCCAATCTTTTATTGATGGGATATTTCTCGTTTTCCATAGTAGGGGTATTAATGCATTGGCTGCATTTAAAAGGTGACGTGTCAGGGAGTTGTTATATTTTCTGTAGGAGAGATTGTTTGGCATGTAGTAAACAACAGGCCGTATCAAGTTTAAGTTGAGTGTCGGTGATGAGTGTTATCCATTTCTTAACCACTTGAGCCCCGGACCATCATGCTGCCTAAGGACCAGAGGTCTTTTTCCAATTTGGCACTGCGTCGCTTTAACTGCTAATTGCGCAGTCATGCAATGCTGTACCCAAATGAAATTTGTGTCCTTTTCTTCCCACAAATAGAGCTTTCTTTTGATGGTATTTGATCACCTCTGCGGTTTTTATTTTTTGCGCTATAAACGGAAAAAGACCGAAAATTTTGAAAAAAAATGATATTTTCTACTTTTTGTTATAAAAAAAATCCAAGAAACTCAATTTTAGTCATACATTTAGGCCAAAATGTATTTGGCCACATGTCTTTGGTAAAAAAAATGTCAATAAGCGTATATTTATTGGTTTGCGCAAAAGTTATAGCGTCTACAAACTAGGGTACATTTTCTGTAATTTACACAGCTTTTAGTTTATGACTGCCTATGTCATTTCTTGAGGTGCTAAAATGGCAGGGCAGTACAAAACCTCCCCAAATGACCCCATTTTGGAAAGTAGACACCCCAAGGAAATTGCTGAGAGGCATGTTGAACCCATTGAATATTTGTTTTTTTTTGTCCCAAGTGATTGAATAATGACAAAAAAAAAAAAAAATTACAAAAAGTTGTCACTAAATGATATATTGCTCACACAGGCCATGGGCCTATGTGGAATTGCACCCCAAAATACATTCTGCTGCTTCTCCTGAGTATGGGGATACCACATGTGTGGGACTTTTTGGGAGCCTAGCCGCATACGGGGCCCTGAAAACCAATCACCGCCTTAAGGATTTCTAAGGGTGTAAATTTATGATTTCACTCTTCACTGCCTATCACAGTTTCGGAGGCCATGGAATGCCCAGGTGGCACAACCCCCCCCAAATGACCCCATTTTGGAAAGTAGACACCCCAAGCTATTTGCTGAGAGGCATATTGAGTCCATGGAATATTTTATATTTTGACACAAGTTGCAGGAAAGTGACACATTATTTATTTTTTTTTTGCACAAAGTTGTCACTAAATGATATTTTGCTCACACAGGCCATGGGCCTATGTGGAATTGCACCCCAAAATACATTCTGCTGCTTCTCCTGAGTATGGGGATACCACATGTGTGGGACTTTTTGGGAGCCTAGCCGCATACGGGGCCCTGAAAACCAATCACCGCCTTAAGGATTTCTAAGGGTGTAAATTTATGATTTCACTCTTCACTGCCTATCACAGTTTCGGAGGCCATGGAATGCCCAGGTGGCACAACCCCCCCCAAATGACCCCATTTTGGAAAGTAGACACCCCAAGCTATTTGCTGAGAGGCATTTTCAAAACTTTGTGACAAAAAGTGAGGTCTGCAAAATACTCACTATACCTCTCAGCAAATAGCTTTGGGTGTCTATTTTCCAAAATGGGGTCATTTGGGGGGGTTTTGTGCCACCTGGGCATTCCATGGCCTCCGAAACTGTGATAGGCAGTGAAGAGTGAAATCAAAAATTCACGCCCTTAGAAAGCCTGAAGGCGGTGCTTGGTTTTCGGGGTTCCGTACGCGGCTAGAATCCCAAAAAGTCTCACACATGTGGTATCCCCGTACTCAGGAGAAGCAGCAGAATGTATTTTGGGGTGTAATTTCACATATTCCCATGGCATGTTTGAGCAATATATCATTTAGTGACAACTTTGTGCAAAAAAAAAAAAATTTTGTCTCTTTCCCGCAACTTGTGTCGCAATATAAAATATTCCATGGACTCGACATGCCTCTCAGCAAATAGCTTGGGGTATCTACTTTCCAAAATGGGGTCATTTGGGGGGGGGGTTTGAACTGTCCTGGCATTTTATGCACAACATTTAGAAGCTTATGTCACACATCACCCACTCTTCTAACCACTTGAAGACAAAGCCCTTTCTGACACTTATTGTTTACATGAAAAAGTTATTATTTTTTTTTGCAAGAAAATTACTTTGAACCCCCAAACATTATATATTTTTTTAAAGCAAATGCCCTACAGATTAAAATGGTGGGTGTTTCATTTTTTTTTTTCACACAGTATTTGCGCAGCGATTTTTCAAACGCATTTTTTGGGGAAAAAACACACTTTTTTAAATTTTAATGCACTAAAACACTCTATATTGCCCAAATGTTTAATGAAATAAAAGAGATGATCTTAGGCTGAGTACATGGATACCAAACATGACATGCTTTACAATTGCGCACAAACGTGCAGTGGCAACAAAATAAATACATTTTTAAAAGCCTTTAAAAGCCTTTACAGGTTACCACTTTAGATTTACAGAGGAGGTCTACTGCAAAAATTACTGCCCTCGATCTAACATTCGCGGTGATACCTCACATGCATGGTGCAATTGCTGTTTACGTTTGACGACAGACCGCCGCTTGCGTTCGCCTTAGCGCAAGAGCAGGGGGCGACAGGGGTGCTTTTTTTTTTCTTTATTATTTTTTTGCTTTTTTATCTTATTTTTAAACTGTTCCTTTCATTTTTTTTTTAATCATTTTTATTGTTATCTCGGGGAATGTAAATATCCCCTATGATAGCAATAGGTAGTAACAGGTACTCTTTTTTGAAAAAATTGGGGTCTATTAGACCCTAGATCTCTCCTCTGCCCTCAAAGCATCTGACCACACCAAGATCGGTGTGATAAAATGCTTCCCCAATTTCCCAATGGCGCTATTTACATCCGGCAAAATCTAAGTCATAAAATGCTCGTAGCTTCCGGTTTCTTAGGCCATAGAGATGTTTGGAGCCACTCTGGTCTCTGATCAGCTCTATGGTCAGCTGGCTGAATCACCGGCTGCATTTTCAGGTTCCCTGTTGAGACAGGAGAACCAGAGAAAAACACGGAAGACGGTGGGGGGGGCATTCCCTCCCACGGCTTGTAAAAGCAGTCTAGAGGCTAATTAGCCGCTAGGATTGCTTTTACATGAAAGCCGACCGCTGGCTGAAAAGAATGATACCAAGATGATACCTAAACCTGCAGGCATCATTCTGGTATAACCACTCAAAGTTGTGAATGGCGTACCTGAAGACAAAAAAATGGTTAACAATAAAGCACAGTAAACGGTAAAGTATAAAAAATTGCATACCTGAAAAGCAAACATGATAAAACATAATAACAATAAAACATTGCAGAATAGAATACAGAAAAAAAGAGCAGAACAATAGAGAGAATAGAGAGAGAGAGAACAATAAAACGACAACTATTTTTTTTATTTTATATATATATATATATATATATATATATATATATATATATATATATATATATATATTTTTTACACTTTTTTTGTAACTAACTTTTATAACTGTAACCGGTTCCAGGTTCGGGTCTCTCAAAATGCGATGGCATCTTGGGAGACCCTGTGAAAGTGTGTCCTAGTCTGTGGAATGCTGTACCCTACGCTAACACTCAACTAGTGCATAGTAGCGTTCAAAACATTCACCAATGCAAAGACCAGGATTGTCAGGACAGGAGGGACAATAATAGTGGGTGTCACGCCTATATCCGCACTTGCTGCAGACACAACATCTTTTTTGGGGGGGTTTGTTGGGTAGGGGGGGTACTCGGGAGGACATAAAAATGCCTCTCATGCAGCCGACTGCATTTGGTTGGGGATGTGAATGGGGGAAGTACGGGCGCTGCAGAAGCGGTGGGTTCCCAATTAGGATTGGCGAATGCAGCAGGAAGGGCACTATGGGCACGACGGGCCTGTGTTTGTCTTTTTGGTGGCAGCGGGACACTACTTGTGCTTGCCACCTCACCAGCTTGAACTGCACTTATGGGACTCGCCACATCACCAAGTGTTACTGCAGTGCTGGTTTGACTACGACCGGGGTGTACTAGGCCGCTGGTGCTTGCCAGTTCACCAAAACGCTACCAAAAAAACTGTTAGCGATCGCAGGGATCAGGCCTGACTCTGCGAACGCTGCAGTTATGCGTTTAGTCTTTTGTAAGTGACAGTGATCGATCGATACTGCACTTGGGTGGGCTGGGCTGGGTCGGGCGGAGGGGCAAAACGCAGGTGCTAGCAGGTATCTGTGCTGATCCCGCTAACACTGCGTTTTTGGGAACCCTAAACTGCTGGGGACGCTAGTATAGATCTGATCGGATCAGATATTGATCCGTTCAGATACTATACCACTAAGGGAGGTGTATGCTGCGTGCGTGGGTGTTAGTGCTACTGGCGCTAACCTGACGCTGCTTGGGGCTGGTGCTTGCCAGTTCACCAAAATACTACCAAAAAAACTGTTAGCGATCGCAGGGATCAGGCCTGACTCTGCGAACGCTGCAGTTATGCGTTTAGTGTTTTGTAAGTGTCAGTGATCGATCGATACTGCACTTGGGTGGCCTGGGCGGAGGGGCAAAACGCAGGTGCTAGCAGGTATCTGGGCTGATCCCGCTAACACTGCGTTTTTGGGAACCCTAAACTGCTGGGGACGCTAGTATAGATCTGATCAGATCAGATATTGATCCGTACAGATACTATACCACTAAGGGAGGCGTATGCTGCGTGCGTGGGTGTTAGCGGTACTGGCGCTAATCTGACGCTGCCTGGGGCGACGCATATCACCGCCGGGCGATCAGGGGGCTAAACCTTTATTCGGTAATAAACGGCGGGTGCCCTGACACTATAAAAAATAAATGAACTAACCAGCGTCACCCGTAACACTTATACGGTGATCAGTGGTGAAAGGGTTAACTAGGGGGCCATCAAGGGGTTAAAACATTTATTCGATAGTATATGGGGGTCCCTGACGCTATAAAAACGCTGACGGCGAACCTCAATATTTACGTCCCTAACTAGCGTCACCAGCGACACTAATACAGCGATCAGAAAAATGATCGCTTAGCGACACTGGTGACAGGGGGTGATCAAGGGGTTAAAACTTTATTAGAGGGGGTTAGGGGGGTACCCTAGACCTAAAGGGGGGTAACAGTAACTGTCCCAACACTGTAACTGTCACAAACTGACACCAATGCAGTAATCAGAAAAAAAAAAAAAAACACTGCTTGGTGTCAGTTTGTGACAAGGAGGGGTGATTGGGGGGGGATCGGGGGGCGATCGGGGTGTTTTGTGTGCCTGGCATGTTCTACTGTGTGTGTGTAGTGTTGTGTCCTCGGGCCGGAACGGAAATTACTGAGCCGAGGAGAGATGACATCATTTCCTTTGCTGCTGTTTAGCATACAGCAGCAAAGGAATGATTCGATTGGCCGGCGGCGATCGCGAGGGGGGGGGCCACGAACGAATGGCCTCCCCCTCACCTCCGATCGCCGTGGGACAAAACATGACCGCCCCGGGCAATCCGATCGGACCCCCCACCGGCGGAAGGCAAATCACATACATGTACGTGATTTTGCCTGTCCGTGCCACCTTGCCGACGTACATCGGCGTGAGGCGGTCGTCAAGTGGTTAATCTGATTCCAGTATGTTTGAATCAATGTGCAAGACCACCATAGATGTAGAAAAGTTCATCTGCTCTTGTTGCATCTCCAACAAACTTCCAAACTCTTGAGGAGACTAATGTTTTCATTACTTTAAGTTTTTTTTTTTTTCTTTTTAGTTTCCTCTCTTCCTTAGCTTTTTCGCTGCTTGAGACATTTTTTAAATAATTTTTGCATATATACTAAAATGTATTTTTATTACATGAAAATGCAATTAAAACCACAAATTATTATATATTTTTTAAAAGTAGAAAAGTAAAACAACTGTTTATCGAATCTATACATTCAGTAGACATGTGCACACTGAAATATTTTGTTTCGGAATTTCGGTTTTGTCCAAAAAATCCATTTATTTGGTTACTCCCGACTTTGTTTTTATATATTTTGTTTAGTTAAAAAATGCATTTGTCTGAAAATCCGAATTAATTAAGGTTGAATCTGTCAATCGAAGGCTTATGGTGTCTGTTGGATGTTCTAAGAAGATTCGATGAAGCATCTAAACTGTACGACGCCGTGATTGTACATTTCCGGTCAAATGCTCCGCCCACAAGCTATAGTAGAATTATAATGTTGTTTGACTAGTAATAATTATACTTATTAATATTACAAGTCAAACAACATTAGAATTGTTCTATAGCCTATGGGCGGAGCATTTGACCATAAATGTCCGTTTGCGGCGATCGTATGTTTTTAGCTGCTTCGTCGAATCTTCATGTCTCTATAATGCCAAATCTTTTCTCTCTATGTCGAATAATCTTGGACTAATAGAGTTAGACATATTCAACCGCAGGTTCGATAGACACAGATCGCTGTTGTCACGGGTTTTGTCGAAACTTCTATCTATCTATATCGTAATGTTGTCGCAACAATATGAAAATAAAGCATTTTTTTATTTTGGATCTTTCAGGTTTAGGATATTGCGCGTTCATTATCGTTTGTTAATATGAACACAAAAATACCCGAAATTCAGACAAAAATGCATTCGGAAGAAAACAAATGCACATGTCTAATATTCAGTAAAAAATACAAAACAAATTAACATTTATTATTTATAAAGTGTTACAAATGTAATATTAAAGCAGCATCAAATATAAATGTAAACATTTATAAAAAGAAAAAATGCCTCTTTCTCAGCTAACAAATCAAACTGAAACACATGTATATACAGTATATCTGTAAAGTACATAGAATACAGAATGTATTAACATTTTTTTAAGCCTTTTAGGGAAGTAATTTGCACTTTAACCACTTCAGCCCTGGAAGGATTTAACCCCTTAATTACCAGGCCATTTTTTTGCGATACGGCACTGTGTCGCTTTAACTGACAATTGTGCAGTTGTTCGACGCTGTACCCAAACAAAATTGACCTTCCTTTTTTTTCCCACAAATAGAGCTTTCTTTTGGTGATATTTGATCACCTCTGCGGTTTTTATTTGTTGCGCTATAAACAAAAAAAGACTGACAGTTTTGAAAACTATTTTTTTTTACTTTCTTCTATAATACATATCCCCAAAAAATATAAAAAAACAAATGTATTCATCAGTTTAGGTCGATATATATATTACATATTTTTGGTAAAAAAAAAATTGCAATAGGCGTATATTGATGGGTTTGCGCAAAAGTTATCATGTCTACAAACTATGGGATAGATTTAGGGACTTAATTGTTTTTTATTGTTTTTACTGGTAATGGAGGCGATCTGCGATTTTTTTTTTTCAAGTTTAAGTCTTTTATTGAGAAATCTTACAGTACAAAGTATATCCATCTCAGTATGCTGCAAAGTACATAACATCAACTGGGATCTTCCAGTTCTGGAAGGGAAATAAAAGTTTAAGAAAAATGAACAATACAATTAACTGCATCCTTACAAAACCTAAATCACAATAGAGCACTATAAACTAGGGACCGACCAAACACCCCGAATGGGATCACACTGTGTCCAGAGCTGGCCCTTATTTAATCAAAAGAAAGGGTGCTCTGTATGAGGTGGGGCTTGTGCTACCCCTCCGGAGCTACCGCAACGCTCCGGAGAGACAGCACCGCCCCCTGAGGTTGTACGCTTTAAAATTGTGAAGAGATAACATATATGATCTCATATAAAACAAGATGGATGATCTACAGTATCCTTTGGTTGCTTAATAAACAATTTAATCTGACACTATTTGGAAAAGAATAAAAAAGAAAAGGAGGAAAAGAAAAGAAAAGGTAGGAAGAGGGGAGTTGGTCGGAATGAGGCCAGCACTCAGATCAAGTATAACTATCAAACCGTGGTGATCCCTGGTATAAGGGATATACCTAAGTGCCTTGCCCAGGGTTCCCAAGTTGCTTCAAAGGCTTTGGTGTTGTCCAATATATTGCTTACTAATCTTTCCTGGGACATAATCCAAGAGATTTTTTTTTAGCAGCTACAATGGAAATTTTCAGTGTCTTCCAGGCTTTGGCGATCGTAATTTTCGCTCCTAGTAGCATGAAATTTATCAGTCGATGGGAAAACTTAGAGATCTTGGGGATGTGCCTGTTCAATAGAGCAATCTGTGGATTCTTAGGTATCGGGAGGCTAGTAACTTTATGGATGAGATTAAAAATTTTATTCCAAAAACCTAATTCTCGGGCAATCCCACCAAATATGTAGCGTGGAACCCTGGACTTGGCACTCTCGAAAGCATAGAGGGGATGAAGAGGGGAACATTTTAGCCAGTCTTGTCAGAACCAAATACCTAGACATCACTTTCCAATTAGCTTCTATTAGTGAGATGTTCAGCATACCTTTATGAGCTCTTATGCCTCTTCTATGCCATTCCTCCAGGCCTCAGGTTTCTTGTAAGTCTTTCTCCCAGGCTTCCATATATGAAAATTTGAAGGTAGGTTCTAATAAGGATAAGTAAATTGTGGAAATTCCCCCCTTTTGCTCTGTACCCTGGCCGCACCAGCGTTCATAATTTGAGAAGGCCGGGGGGGGCGGGTTTGTTTTTCCAGATTGAGGAAAGGAAATGGGAAATTTGAAAGTACCTAAATTTCTCCGAATCGGGAATATCCAGCTTTTCTATACAGAATTTCAGAGAGATAGGACCCGATTGAGTGAAAAAGTGTCCGATCCGATACATCCCCTTATCCAACCACCATTGAAAGGATTTGATATTCAATCCTGGTCTGAAGAGGGGATTATGGAAGATGTGAGCCAGCGATTGTGTTTCTGATGTCAAAGAAGGTAAGTGTTTCATATCATCCCATAATCGCATGGAGTGTGAGAGAGTGGGGACCATGATAGGTGGTCTATATTTGCGGGGGGACCATAAAAGGACATCTAACGTGTATGAGGGGACCGCCTGTCTTTCTATATTGATCCAATCCGGGATCTCGCGTCTAAAGTAAATCATAGAAAGTTGAGCTAATCTGGCTGCTTGGTAGTACTTTAATAGCTCTAGAAGGCCCAGACCTCCTCTTGTTTTGGGGCTGTAAAGGATCCTTCTAGCTAGTCTGTATCCCTTTTTGCTCCAAATAAATTTTATTATCTTGCCTTGGAATGACTTGAGGTGTTCTTTCCTGATAGGAATTGGAAGGGTGGACGGTGCACATGTATGTGACTAACAACCAACATTAAAATGATAATATGTCAAACAAATGATTAGTCCATAATCATGTAGCAAGCCCCTCTCGGTGGGTGTCCTGTAAATATCCAGCACCATATGATGGTGTGTATGTGGGTGGGCGGGAGGTTGATCTGATGTAAACCGCAAGGGTGATGTTTCAAAACTCCATGGGTGCCCTGTGAATCCCAGAGGTGGTATTCCAATAATCACTATCCACAGCAGAGTAAAGAAGGAATAAATACTCTTACCAGAATGGATGGACACGTTTGCCGTACGGCTAGGTGTCATACAGGCTTGTGGATCAGCGATCCCAATGGAGACTTGGCGTATGAGGCAGGTTCTCCTGATTCCTCTATGCAAATTGGAGATGTGTGGTCACGGACTCGATCCAGGGGTCTTGCCCACAGCGATAAGTAGGAAGGTGCGGCTTTCAGTTAGCCGGCAAGAGGGCATATAGAAGGGAGTAAAGGAATCCACATAGTGCTTAAATCCATATAAAAAGGTTTATTCCAAACCAGACATGAACAGTAATCCAGATAAAAAGTGATCACATAGAAGAGTGTATACAACGAAAAAATATAAAATTTGTATATAGCGTGGTACCGGAAGAAATGGCTAGTAGCAACCCGACATGTTTCGGACAGAGAGTCCTTCTACTGGGGCATATCAGCCATCATCTGGTATCACGCAAACATTTATAAACATATAATGAATTGAAAAAGAGCATCAGCTGTGGGGATTTTCATCAGCTGCACCGAACCGCTGTTGAGCGGATGTCTCAGCCAATAGGAATCCCCCAAGATGGGATAGGTTGGCAATGATGTCCACAGCCAATCCAAAGCCGCACCGCGTACCACATGTCATCCTCTGACGATGTGTTTCCTTCATGGTACTGCCCGGGATTGGCTGATGTATTGTCCAATCCGGGGCCGCTCAGCATAGCACGTGACAACCTGATAAGTAACCAGAAGTTCAGAGCTGTGCGCTCCAAGCCTCATTTCCATTCCAGGAAGAGGCTAATAGGAGAATTTGCTGCGGAGAGGCGCCGCTCCGCCCACACATCCTCTCGTACGTCATTGCGCATTAAAGCCTGGATCCAGTACCTACAAGCCCCAGTGTGTCTACGGAAGTGTCAAACCGTGGCCCGGATGTATGGGCAATAAGGGACTTTGACATAGTCATACATTAGACTGTTAAAATCTAAAAACTACATATAAAAGTACAACGGGCATGTGTTAATGAAGCTATCCAGAGGTCTCTGAACTCCCTAACAAGTCACAGATATCACAAATGGGTATCGATGAGAACTCATGATTGTGCGTGTGATACTCATGATTGTGCGTGTGATCTATAAGATGTGGGGAAAGCAAAATACAAAATATGAAAAATAAAACAAGGTAACAAAATGTAAAGGTGACGAGTGACAATGACATAATAGGGGTATGCATGAATAAAACAGTATGTCCAAGGCTAATGCATGGAGGGGGTGGATTTTCAATGCGTCATGATTTATTAATAAACGCATTGAGATCCCACTCGACATTCAACCCATGTGGAAAGTAACTTTTTAGTTGGAATATCCAGAAGGTCTCGAGTTGTGATACCCCCCCTGATGCATGGACCCCCCTTCCAGTGCGGAATATATTTATCGATAATCTGAAATTTTGTACCACTTGGATTCTTAGCATGATGTTCTAAATAATGCCTAGGCACACTGTGGTTGGTGCGCCCAAATTTAATGGCAGTAATGTGCTCATTCACACGGATGCTAAACGCCCTTATAGTACGACCCACGTACTGCTTATTACACGGGCAGGTAATAAGATAAACGATAAATCGGGTGGCACACGTGGTAAAGTGTTTCATGGGGTAAGTGATAGAGGTGACTGAAGATTGGAAAGTTTCAGTTCTCTTGCGTCCATACAGGTTATATCTGCAAACGTTACATCGCTTGCAGGGGTGTTAGCCTATAGTTTCTGGAAAGAAGGATGCTTTGACCGGCGGGTTAATAACATTGTGGGAAATATGATCTCGTAGAGATGGAGCCCCCTAAAGGTAACCCCTGCGTTGTTCGGGAGTACTGGTCCCAGGACTGGGTCACTTTTTAAGACTCCCCAGTGGCGATTCAGGATATGTTTAATTTGCCTGTGTTGGATGGAGAATTGGGTGAACATTGACCACTTAAATTTGTCATCAGAGGTGGACTTGGGGTGTTCAGTGATGAGTGTATTTCGGTCGATATTGGAGATTCTAATAATCTCGTGATCTATAGTTGACGGTAGGTACCCCTTGGCAATAAATCTTTCTTTCAAAAATCGGGCCTGCCTCATGAAGTCAATGGTGGAAGAGCAGTTTCTGCGAAAAAGCAGAAGCTGACTCCGTGGGACAGACTCCAACTATGGACTATAGTGACAACTGTCTGTGGAGATGTAGCCATTTCTGTCCGTCGGTTTAAAGTGGGTGGTGGTCACAATTCGGCGGTCAACAATGGCTATCTCCAGGTCCAAAAAATGTATCGAGACAGGACTTAACTCATATGTGAGAACTATGCCTCTCTCGTTATTATTGAGAGTGGCCATAAACTCATGGAGGGTTTCTTCGTCTCCTTTCCATAGGAGGAGGATGTCGTCTATATATCGTGCCCATAAACACAGTTCCGGCCGCTGTGATGGGTAGATGACATCCTCCTCCCACAGAGCCATGAATAGATTGGCGAGGCTGGGGGCGAATTTAGCCCCCATACCCATTCCCTTCTTCTGCAAGAAAAACTGGTTGTCATACCAGAAGTAGTTGGTGAGTGTAGCAAACTGTAAAAGTTCCATGACAAAAGTTTGTTGAATGGGTGGGATCTTACTATCCCTATTGAGGTAGTGTTGTACGGCCTCAAGTCCCAGTTTATGTGGAATACTGGTGTATAACGACGTGACATCCGCCGTAACCAGGATGAGATCCTCCTGGTATGTGACGGATGCCAGACGTCGAATAGTGTCCCCCGTATCCTTCAGATAAGAAGGGACCTGGCACACTAGCGGTTGTAGGAAGAAGTCTATGTAACGGCCTATTTTAGACGTGACCAAGTCTATTCCGCTTATAATGGGCCTGCCCGGGGGCCTGGTAATGCTTTTATGGATCTTGGGAAGATAATACATTACCGGGACCCTCGGGCCTACCGGGACAAGGAATTCTTTTTCTTTTTTGTTTAGGATGCCCTGTTGGTATCCTCGTTCAACAATTTCTAACAGTCTTTTTTTGAAAACTTTTGTAGGGTCATTATTTAATGCTATATAAGTCTTATCATCACTAAGGATGCGGCACATTTCGGAATGGTAGTCTTCCTTATCTAGGATTACCAAGCCCCCACCTTTGTCGGCGGGGCGAATTACTATATCTTTGTGCTCGCACAAAGATTTTAGGCCCAACTTCATTTTAGGGTGGTCAAACGTACGCCTAATCGGCAATTGGTCCAAGTCCTTCAACACCATGTCAAAAAAGACTTTGACCGCAGGAACTGTGTTATTTGGGGGGTTGAAGAGTGAAGGGTTCGCCAACCTGGAGTGTGTTACTCTCCTCTAGTTCCCTTCGGTCTCCACCCTATTCCCAGATTCTGGATTAGTAGGGTTACTTAAAAAATGCCTCTGGATATTAAGCTTCCTTTTAAACTTTAAAATATCAATAAAGGTCCCAAATTTGCAAAATTTTTTAGGAGGATCAAACTTGAGACCCTTATTTAGCACGTGCAGTTCCGCGTCATTAAATTTCCTTTGGCTAAGATTAAAAAGGCCATTGGGGTTCAATGACGCCTTCTTTTTCCGGGCCCGCTGCCCCCCTCGGGTGCCTCGTTTGCGTCCGCCCTTCTTTGGGGGCCTGAAGGTCCCCTGGCAAAATCCTCATTGTAGGGAGGGTTGGGGCGTGTTTGGTTGTAGGTGTAAGGCGATTTGTCATATTGACTATACTCGTTGTCCCTATAAGGGTATGGGTTATGGTATTGTTGTCTGTATTGTTCCTCTCGGAGAGGAGAAAATCTGTTATAGGTGCGGATGGGAGGAGGGATACGGTAGTTTTGATAGGGTTCAGAAAAGTTTCTACCATAATGGTCCCGCTGCGGGGACCTAGTATACGTAGCTAGGTCAGGGTGTTCATAACTAACACTCTTACCCAGCGCGGATCCTCTTCCTTTCCGAGGGGCTCCCCTACCCCTGCTCCCATTCTGTTGGCCATCCTTATAGGGATGGTTGGGGATGGGATTCCTACCATTCCGGTTTCCAGGGGTAGGGGGGCGCTCAGATTGGTTAGGTCTGTTGGTGTCTTGCACCGGGGGGACCGTGAGAGTTCCTCCACCCCCTGGAGCTTGGACAGGAGGGGCGTTCCCTTCTGCTGTGCTCGAAACCTCCATAGGTATGTTCGCATCTTTTTTCTGCCAATTAAACAGCAAGTTATTTCTATAGTCAGTGGTGTCTCTTGTGTACTTTGTTTTTTGATGCGTTGATCCCTCTCTTCCTTCTCAAGATGACTTTTGAGATTGGCCGAGAGGGAAACATACTCAGGTGTAGCCTTATGGGGTAGGAGTTGTTCCCTAAGTTCCTTAATCTCTCTATCAATGTGAGATAGCCTCCCCTTTTTCCGATCAACCAGAAAATTGAGGAGGCTAATGCCTGCTTCATTGAAATAGTGAAACCACGGCTCTAATTCAGTTTCATCCTGTTGAGGATGAACATCCCATCGCAAGCCTCTAGGGACAAGGCGTTCCTTAGAGTACTGCTCTAGGAATGCAATATCCTATAGTAGATGGATCTCAGAAACCATAAGGTTTCTGAGACGCATAAACAACCCACTCATCTCAGTGTTGGTGTTTAAGGTGACAAAAACTCCCTCTGTAACAATAGAGCGGGTAGTGCGATAATCAAACACATCCATGATGGGGGTGTAAAGATTATAAAATATATATAGTGGCGGCAACAAAAAAATACTAAAAACGGTGAAAGTGAAATAACTAAAATGTTGCGCTACTCATACAATTGAAAGTGACATTTACAGCAGCCAGCATTAACAATGTAGTAACAAAGTGAAAAAGTAGATGAGTAGTGAAAAATGCAGCGCTCAATGTGAATAGACGGTGCACATGTATGTGACTAACAACCAACATTAAAATGATAATATGTCAAACAAATGATTAGTCCATAATCATGTAGCAAGCCCCTCTCGGTGGGTGTCCTGTAAATATCCAGCAGCATATGATGGTGTGTATGTGGGTGGGCGGGAGGTTGATCTGATGTAAACCGCAAGGGTGATGTTTCAAAACTCCATGGGTGCCCTGTGAATCCCAGAGGTGGTATTCCAATAATCACTATCCACAGCAGAGTAAAGAAGGAATAAATACTCTTACCAGAATGGATGGAAGCCTTGGAATGACTTGAGGTGATCTTTCCTGATAGGAATTCGAAGGGATCGGAATAGGTAGAGTAATCTAGGTAATAGGGTCATTTTAATGGAATTAATTTTACCTATCAAGGAGATATTGTGTAGGGACCAAGTTTGAAGGTCTTTTTCAAGTTTACGATACATGGGGGGAAAATTTGCCTGATAGAGAAGTTCAAATTTTGAGGTAAGGTTTACTCCTAAATAGCGGATTGAAGAGTCGCTCCACTTGAATTTAAAAGAGTGTTTCAATTGATCGGCCAGGGCCAAGGGAAGTGATACATTCAATGCTTGTGATTTAGCCATATTCACCTTTAGACCTGAGATATTTCCGAAAGGGTCTAAAAGCTTATTAATATTAGGTAATGATGTAATTGGGGAGGTAACGAAGAGCAGGATATCGTCTACGAAGAGGGCGCATTTGTGGACTGAATTTCCGCACCTAACCCCTTGAATGTTTACATCTGATCTGATTGTTATGGCTAAAGTTTCAATCGCTATAGCGAAGATTATTGGGGATAGAGGGCAACCCTGCCTAGTTCCTCTGGAAATCGGGATGGGATTGGAAATGAAGCCCTGGAGTTTAACTCTGGCCACCGGATAAGAATAAAGGGATTGCAATAGCCCTGTGAAGAATTCTCCAAACCCCCATCTCCGGAGGGTTTCAAACGGGTATGACCATGAGAGAGAGTCAAAAGCCTTTTGTAAATCTAGCGACAACAAGAGGCCCTCCTGATGAGGGCTTCCATCCCAGGCAGACTGTAGGATTGAAATGATATCAGTCACCCTCCTAATTTGATCCGGGCCCTGTCTCCCTGGGATGAAGCCCACTTGGTCCTTATGAATGTATTGATTTATGAAAGAGCTTATGGCCCGTACACACGATCCGAATATCGTACGACCGATCGTACGACTGTTCTCGCTTAAAAGTCGCAAGTAGAAATTGAATAGCTAAATAAAGTCACGAAAATTCTCGTACGAAAGACAAAAAAAAAGGGAAGTGATGTCATGTGTTGTAATGTATTTGTATTGTATTTTCGGACGACAACTATACTGACTAAACGAAAATCGTACGATCTGGAATCGTACGAGGAAAATTTTCGTGCATTTCCGATCGAATAATATCGGCTGAACGGTCGTGATCAGCTGTCGAAAGTAGTGTACACACGATCCGAATATCGTACGATCCTTCCTCGGACGACCGTTTTCGTACGATATTCGGATCGTATGTACGGGCCATAAATCTATTGGCCAATATTTTGGTAAGGATTTTCAGATCATTGTTTATAAGGGAAATAGGTCTATAGTTTCATACTAGTGATGGGTCCTTATCTGGTTTGGGGATAACGGAGATGAAGGCTGAATTTGCATTGTTTTCAAGGGCTTCACCCTTTCTTTTAGAATTAAAAAATTAATTGAGATGAGGGCCTAAAGTGACTGCAAATGTTTTGTAATCAATGTTGGAGAATCCATCTGGGCCTGGGGCGGAGCTAGTTTTTAAATTTTTAATCACTTCTAGGGTTTCCTCTGTGGAGAAAGGTGCCTCCCTCAGATCAGCATGATTTTTCTTGAGGCTGGGAATGTTTAGTTCTGCCATGAAGGCCTCAATTCCGGATTCCTCAACAGAATTGCCCCTTTGGTACAATTTAGCATAGAACCCTTGAAATGATTGTAGAATACGCTGAGGATTTAAGGTGGACATGCCATCCTGCTGTCTAATCTTAGGTAGGGTGAAGTTACAGGGTTTGGGGAGAGTTTAGAGGCTAGAATAGTATTCATTTTATCTTTATGTTGATAAAATTTTGCTCCGGTCCTGTGAGGTACCTGGTAGTTGAGCCTGACTGGTAGAAGGAGACCTCTCTTAAGCGCTGGTTCAGGAGCCGCTGGAAGTGGGAACAGTGGTCTCCTGAGCACAGTGGGTAGGAGGGCCTGATGCAGGTTCCAGCAGAAGCAGACACCGGAACTGGAAGGATGTCCCTCAGGGATGGCTGAGCTGTGGATGCAGGTAACTGGTGCAGGCCGGTAGGTAGGCTGGCAGACAGATGCGAAGACAGCAGCTGGATGCAAACAGGCAGGCTGGAAGCAGCATTACAGGACACAGGCAAGCAAGGTCAGACAGTCCGTATTTGGCAGGAGATCGGGCAGGGTATAAACAGGAGGGATGATCCAAGGGTAGTCAGACAGGCAGGAGTTCGGCAACGGGTAGCAGAGTAAACAAGGTCAGACAAGCCGGGTCGGATAGGAGACTGGAGAATGGTCAGGCGTAGCTGGGTCAATAGCAAATAACAAGCAGGCAGATACAGGAACTTTCAGGTGCAGAGCTGCAGACGAACAGCAGCTAACATGAGCACCTGTCACTCTTTTAAAGGCCCCTTGACGGGAATTAAACGTTTGGCATGAATATTACAGTCAGGTTCCCATGAGTTGTTTTCCGGACCATACCCTTTCCACTTAATTAAAAACTGTACTTGCCCAGACCTCTTTCTGCAGTCAAGGATGGATTCCACTTCATACTCTTCATTGCCGTCCACCAGAACTGGTTCAGGGACCCTGGTGCCCCTATCAGGAAAAGGATCATCTACAGCAGGCTTTAAGAGTGATACGTGAAATACAGGGTGTATCTTAAGTGAGTCAGGTAAGCATAATTCATACGATACTTCGTTAATTTTCCTTTTCACAGGGAAAGGTCCAATAAATTTTGGGGCAAGCTTCTTGGAAGGACATGTCAATCTGATATTATTAGTAGACAGCCATACCTTGTCGCCAAGCTGAAGGTTTAGATCTCCCCTTCTTTTCTCATCAAAGAACCTCTTATTGTCCGCTTGCGCTTTGGATACCGCCTCCTGCAAGATCCGGTTATTATGACTGAAGAACTGCACTGTGTCCTGGACCGCTGGAACTGAAGATTCTGAAAGAAAATCTGGTAAAAAAGATGCATGAAACCCATAATTAGCAAAGAAAGGAGATTGACCTGTGGCCGAGTGACTGGCATTATTGTACGCGAATTCTGCTAGTGGCAGCAAGGACACCCAATCATCTTGCACAAAAGATGTAAAACACCTAATGTATTGCTCCAGAGTCTGATTTGTCCTTTCAGTTTGCCCATTAGTTTGGGGATGGTATGCTGAGGACAGAGCTAGTTCAATCTTCAAATTTTCACAAAGGGCTCTCCAAAAGCGTGAAGTAAACTGCACCCCCCTATCAGACACTATATTTGCGGGAATCCCGTGTAACCTGACAATTTCCCTAATGAACACACGAGCCGTCTCTACAGCAGAAGGTGTTCCTTTTAGGGGCACAAAGTGGGCCATTTTGGATAGCTGGTCGACGACCACAAAGATCGCCGAACACCCCTCAGAATATGGCAGTTCGACTATAAAGTCCATTGCTATCATCCTCCAGGGCCTATCTGGTATAGGCAATGGTCTTAGTAGTCCCCACGCTCTGTTCCTGGGGGTTTTATTCTGGATGCAGACAGAGCAGGAGTTGACATATTTCTTGCAAAATTCCTTTAAGTTAGGCCACCAAAAAGTGCGCTGCACCAGCTCAAGGGTCTTACGGACCCCAAAATGTCCTGCAAGTGGGTGGTCATGCAAAAGTGTCAGCACCTTGACTCTGACGTTTTCTGGTACGAAGATTTGACTTCCCCTCCATAATAGTCCATCTCGAGGTGTTAAGGAAGACCCCTGAAGACTTGAAGGTTCTGGGGATGCTTCTCTGATCATGGATAGCAAATCTGTCTGAAGGAGAAGAAAACTATTTGCCGGCAAAATAGTGTCAGGGACAGAAGAGTCTTTAGGATTATCAAACATGCGTGACAGTGCGTCTGGTTTTATATTCTTGGATCCCGGCCGGTAGGTGATGTGGAAGCAAAACCGTGTAAAGAATAGAGCCCAACGGGCCTGTCTGGGTTTCAGTCTTTTAACAGATCTTAGATACTCCAGATTTTTGTGATCTGTATAAATCAGTACTGGATGGACTGCACCTTCAAGCAAGTATCTCCATTCCTCCAAGGCAGTCTTGATGGCAAGTAACTCCCGATCCCCCACATCGTAGTTCCGCTCACCCGGCGAAAGTTTCCTAGAGAAGAACCCTACAGGATGCATCAGGTCTTTGTTGCCCTGACGTTGGGAAATAATAGCACCCACAGCTACTTCGGAGGCATCAACCTCTAGAATAAAGGGCAAAGCTGGGTCCGGATGGCTAAGAATCGGAGCTGACGTGAAACGCCTTTTTAATTCTTCAAAGGCCTCCTGGGCTTCTTGGTTCCAGTGGAAACGAAGATTCTGCTTGGTTAGCTGTGTAATGGGGGAGATGATGGCAGAGAACCCCCTGATAAACTTCCTGTAAAAGTTCGCAAATCCAATGAAGCGTTGTACGCCTTTCTTGTCCATGGGTGCTGGCCATTCTAACACAGCAGACACTTTCTGAGGATCCATTTTAATACCGGTTGGGGAGATGACTAACCCCAGGAACTGAATCTCTTTTTGTTCAAATTCGCACTTCTCCGCTTTGGCATACAATCTGTGCAGGCGGAGTCGAGCTAAGACTTTACGGACATGTTCCCTGTGTTGTTCAAGTGAACTGGAGAAGATAAGGATATCGTCTAAGTAGACAATTAAAAAGATGTCCAGGAAATCTTTAAACACATCATTGACCAGATGCTGAAATGTGGCAGGAGCATTGCAAAGGCCGAAGGGCATGACCAAATATTCATAGTGCCCGAAACGGGTCCGGAAAGCCGTCTTCCATACATCCCCGGCCCGAATGCGGACCAGATTGTAGGCCCCTATCAGATCTAATTTGGTGAATATGATGGCGGTCCGTAATTTTTGAAACAGTTCCGGTATTAGGGGCAACGGATAACGGTTTTTGACCGTAACCTTGTTTAGTTCCCGATAGTCCACACAAGGGCGGAGCGTAAGATCTTTCTTAGAGACAAAAAATATTCCCGCCCCAGCTGGTGAAGTGGACTGTCGAATGAAGCCTTTTTCTAGATTTTCATTGATGTAAACCTTAAGCGCCTCTTGTTCCTTCTCGGACAGCGGAAAGATGCGCCCAAAAGGGATCTCAGCTCCAGGAAGCAATTCAATTGGACAGTCATAGGGGTGATGGGGTGGCAGAGAATCTGCTCCCTTCTTGCTGAATACATCTGCAAAGTCCTGATAGACCTCTGGTACGTTTTGAAGCAGATCTGGGTCAATGTCCATACATAGTAGGGTAGTAGCAGGATTAACAGGTTCAGGTAGGCAATGTCTTTGACAATAGGGTGACTGAAACTTGATCTCGCCCGTGGCCCAATTGACAAGAGTATTGTGGGCTTGAAGCCAGGGCATACCCAAAATGATTGGGAAAAGAGGTGATGAGATAACGTCCAGGATTAAGATCTCTCGATGCTGAGATGAACAGGTAGCAGACAGAGGAAGGGTTTCTTGAGAGACCTGCCCAGATTTTATATGGGACCCATCGGCCAGAAAAATTGAAAGTCTATGTGTTTTGTCTTTTAAAGGAAGATCTTGCTGGGTAGCAAAAGTGGAGTCAACGAAACAGCTACATGCCCCGGAATCAACAATGGCGTTGACTTGAATTGTTCTTCCCTGGAGCTGTAATGAGAGAGGGAGAACAAGTTGAGTGGCATTGGCTGTTAAAGCGGACAAACTGGTTGGAGCTGAAGAAAAACACTTATGGATCTTCACTGGGCAGTTGTTCACGTAGTGGCCCGTTCCGCCACAATAGAGACAAAGGTTCAGTTGGTGCCTGCGTGCCCGTTCTTCAGGGGTCAGAGTGGTACGCATAAGTCCTAGTTGCATGGGTTCAGAGGCATCAGTTGTTTGGTTGACTGGACTTGGCCCGGCAGACGATAGATACCGGGAGGCAGGCAGCGGGGCTCTGGCAGTCATCCACATAGGCCGAGTTTGTTGGGAAGATCGTTCAGACCGGCGCTCACGAAGGCGTCGGTCAATTTGGATAGTGATGGCAATGAGCTCTTCTAAGGTGTCAGGCATTCCTACCCGGGCAAGCTCGTCCTTAAGACCCTCAGATAACCCCATGCGGAACTGGTGGCATAGGGCTGCGTTATTCCATTGAGTATCCGCGCTCCAGCGTCGAAAGTCCATGACATAGTCCTCGGCCGGCCTACGGCCTTGCTGGAGCGCGATCAAAGCTGCCTCAGCGGTGGCAGCCCGCTGAGGGTCCTCATAAAGCTGGGCCATGGCTTCAAAAAAGGCAGGTAGGGTCTGGATCTGTATGGCGTTGGATTCAAGCAAGCGATGTGCCCAGGTCTGGGGTTCCCCCTGGAGGAGGGATACAACAAACCCCACTTTGGTGGCTTCCAAAGAAAAAGTCCGTGGCTGTAATCCGAAGTAAAGTTGACAAGCGCTGCGGAAGGCCACAAACTTAGTTCGGTCACCGGAAAACTTGTCAGGAACAGGGACTCTTGGTTCTGGTGGAAGCATGACCACTGAGGGTGGTGCAGCAGCCTGTACTGGAGCAGCTGCGGGTGCAGCAGCCACACCACCGGAACCACTGAGGTTTAACACTTGCCCCTCCAGTCTGTTATAACTGTCTTGTAAAGTCTTTACTGCTTGGGTGAGAGCTGCCAAGTGTGTACAGATCTCCTGAATAGGAGAGGTCTCTCCTGCAGGCTTAGTCATGGCTGTTCGTACTGTGAGGTACCTGGTAGTTGAGCCTGACTGGTAGAAGGAGACCTCTCTTAAGCGCTGGTTCAGGAGCCGCTGGAAGTGGGAACAGTGGTCTCCTGAGCACAGTGGGTAGGAGGGCCTGATGCAGGTTCCAGCAGAAGCAGACACCGGAACTGGAAGGATGTCCCTCAGGGATGGCTGAGCTGTGGATGCAGGTAACTGGTGCAGGCCGGTAGGTAGGCTGGCAGACAGATGCGAAGACAGCAGCTGGATGCAAACAGGCAGGCTGGAAGCAGCGTTACAGGACACAGGCAAGCAAGGTCAGACAGTCCGTATTTGGCAGGAGATCAGGCAGGGTATAAACAGGAGGGATGATCCAAGGGTAGTCAGACAGGCAGGAGTTCGGCAACGGGTAGCAGAGTAAACAAGGTCAGACAAGCCGGGTCGGATAGGAGACTGGAGAATGGTCAGGCGTAGCCGGGTCAATAGCAAATAACAAGCAGGCAGATACAGGAACTTTCAGGTGCAGAGCTGCAGACGAACAGCAGCTAACATGAGCACCTGTCATTCTTTTAAAGGCCCCTTGGCGCCAAACGGCGCTAGCGCGAACGCGCGTACGGGCACCCGCGGGAGCGCGCCGGCGCCCCCTGGTGGGGATTTTGGCTGAATTCGTCTAGAAACACTCCTTGTGGACCTACGTGCACGCAGATTCACCCGACGACTGCTGACATGCCCCTGACAGGTCCAATGCAGGGAAACCTCGGCTTTAACCGTGAGAGCTAAGTTCAAAGCCACTCTTGCGGCATCCAATTGTGCAGCATTGACCTTTGACGGGTCTGATTTGTGTTGCTTACATAATGCATTAAAGTTATTTTCAAGTTTTACTACGTCTGAGGCTTTCTCTTTTTTGATTTGCGATGTCATTTGGATTAGCTGTCCCCTGATCGTAGCCTTATGGGCTGCCCAAACTGTTTCAGCCGAGGTTCCCTCTACATCATTTAGTAGAAAGAATTCCTTCAGAGCTTTCTCAATGATTGTGACCTGGATAGGATCCTTAAGGAGAGATCCCCTAAGTCTCCATTGAGGAGGGGGGTTTGGATTGATGTCCCTGTACAACAAGGATGACCATCGAGTGATCTGAAAAGGGGGAGTCTCTGATGTAGGATTTTTTAACTGAAGTCCCTGGGGTTCCCGTATTTCCTTGGGGGTCCCAGAGACCTATGTGCCCTGTCCAGATCTAGTTTGTGTGGCGGTATTGTAGGGATAAGAGATTGTATGAGGTCTTGAATGGCTTTAGGGGCATCTGTGACGGATTCAGGGATACCTCTGACCCTAAAATTGTCTCTCCTGGACCGATTTTCAAGGTC
This sequence comes from Lithobates septentrionalis, assembly GCA_037952835.1. Taxonomy (NCBI): domain Eukaryota; kingdom Metazoa; phylum Chordata; class Amphibia; order Anura; family Ranidae; genus Lithobates; species Lithobates septentrionalis. Next base: position 6,964,316 of record JBBDGP010001277.1, on the reverse strand, counting down.
GTCAATACAGTTCAGCGCTACGTCCAATTGCTCTTGTATCACGTGTATGTGGTCTGTATTTTGGTTAGCCCTGGAAACCGTTATATCTAGCTTATGCTCTATTGCTTCCATTCTAGAGCCCAGATTCTGGAAGTCTGCTCTGATATCTGTAGTAATCTTGCTGGCTGTAATGGCAAGTCCACTTTTCAGAAGTTCAGAGAATTTAATAAACAAATCCCCTGCGTTTTGGGGAATGTCCTGCATCTGGCTAATGTCCTGCATCTGGCTACATGAAGGGGGGTTGTCAGCCCCATGCCCTGGAGTAGGATTCAAAGGAGACAGCATGTAGTTGTCAAATGTACACTCAAGCAGCGATTCAGTGGATGCAGGCGAGGGGGTCATGATATTGTGGCTGCCAGGATTAGCTTGGGGGGTGAAGGCTAGAGTGGCTGGAGTTATAACTTGCCTGTGCTCCGTTTGGCCCCCTGCATGTGTGTCTCGTGGGTGAGACTAGGCCGCCATCTTGGAAGTGGCCTGTACTCCTTCGGCCGAGAATTGTGGCCCCAGGTCGTGGCGGACTGAGCTGCTGGACATCCCGGAGTGCTTGGGTGGCTCCCCGTGCTATCCCCGCTGTTTATGGGCATCCTTTGGGTCTGGATCCAGTGCTAGTGCGGCTTGCTTGCTCGGGCAGAGTGGAGCTCCCGGCTTACGAGGCCATGTTGGAAGTCCCGCGCATGTGCACCCCCGCGATCTGCGATTTTTTAACAAGACTGCGACATTGCGGCGGACAAATATGACCCCAAATGACACTTTTTGGGGACCAGTGACATTATTACATTGATCAGTGCTATAAAAATGTACTAATCAATGTATAAATGACACTGGCAGGGAATAGGGTTAACACTAGGGGGCGATAAAGGGGTTAAGTGTGTTCCCTGGGTGTGTTCTAACTGTGGGGGGCTGGGCTATTAGGGACATGACAGAGATAGCTGTTCCCAATCACTGGAAACAGTAGATCTCTGACATGTCATCTGGCAAAACGGGAATCGCCTTGTTTACATAGGCAGATCCCCGTTCTGCCTCTGTATACCGCGATCGTGGGTCGCCGGCGGACAACGAGTCCAACGGACCCATGGGCACGCTACCGCGGCATGCGGCAGATGCACGCGCGTGCCCATTATTTCCTGTGCAAAGACCCACGTACACCTACGGCTGGACCCGCTGATTGACTCCCCCTCTGTCCAATCAGTGCGCAAATGCTCCTCCGGCAGCGAGCGTGCCCCCTAGTGGCTATTGCACAAAATTACATACATGTACATGATTTTGCGCAATAGAGCCGACCTGCCGTAGTACATGTACGTTAGGTGGTAAGCAAGTGGATAATATAACCATACCTGAAATTCATCATTAAATGTTTGTAAGATGTCAAGGTGGACTGGGCTAGGCAATTTGTGTTTTAAGGGTTGATTTACTAAAAGCAAATAATCTGTTCAGTTTGCAAGGGAATTTTTACTTAGTGAGGGAAATTTTCCCTTAAAGTGTTTGTAAAGGATTGCTTTTTTCCCTATCAACATAACAAACATGTTATACTTACCTGATCTGTTGCAGTGGATTTGAAGGGCCTGGTATGAATTTGGGGGGGGCCCACGCCATTTTTTTTTATTTTGACACTGGGTTCCCCTTAAAATCCCAATCAGACCTGAAGGACCTGGTATGGATTTTGGGGGACCCCCACGCCATTTTTTTTATGTTGGTGCGGAGTTCCCCTCAACCACTTCAATACACTGTGTTATATATACTACACTACCTGCACTGACTGAATATAGAGTCTACACTGAATATCTAGTCTACACCAAATGCAGAGTGTATATATATATCTATCTATATATAGATAGATAGATATATATATATATATATATATATATATATATATATATATATATATATATATATATATATATATATTAAATACACTGCCTGCACGCCACTAACTAATCTGCCTGCCTAATCTAGCTCAATCTATCTCCGTCCACACACTATACATGGCCGCTATGTAAGCAGCCTTATATAGTGTGGGGCGAGGACTTAGTCCCCCCGAGCCATGATTGGCCAAAGGCTCTCGCAGCAAAGCGCGCTGTGATTGGCCAAAGCATGCAGGTCAGGTGCGTGCTTTGGCCAATCATCAGGCTTCAATTCCCTGCGATCTCGCATTGCATTATGGGGCATTCCACGGCGCTTCAAATACCCGCGAACGCCCCATATGTTCATTTCATTTGCGAGTAAACGAATACCCGATGTTCGAGTCGAACTTACTTTCGACTCGAACCGCGGGCTCATCCCTATCCAGGCCATTTCATGTGGCCCTCGCACCCAGAGAAAGGGGTGAAAGTGAGATGTGAACAGCCCGTAAAAGAGTGCTGATTCATGCACACCCTTAAACCCTGCACTCTGTATGTAGTGCACTCCTCAATACTGCACTCTGTACATAGCGCACCTCTGAACTCTGCACACTGTATGTAGAACACTCCTCAACTCTGCACTCTGTACGTAGCACATCTCTGAGCTCTCCCAGTATTTTTTTTGCCCTTTTAAGATCCTCCCACTGTAATTTGGCCACACCCATTGTTCAACATGATTCAGTGGGTGCGCGGTTGAATTTCTGCACCTATTCTCTGAGAAAAAAAGCCCTGCATATATTTATATAGTCTTACAGATACAACCGGCCCTTTGATGACACCATAATGCTGATGCAGTCCACAATGAAATTAAGTTTGACACCCCTGCCTTAAGAGGTTATGTATTTCAGTAATACATAGAAAACAAACAGGAATTCCATTTGGTTGTGATGGATTGTTGTAGTTTGCTTTTTGCCAGTTTGGTAAGCTATTGATGATACTGTTGCTGTTGCTTGTTACTATTTATAACTGCACCATTTTTACACTCAGTAATTATTTATAACTGGTAAATAATTTTGGCTGCTGCATCAGATGAAAGTCTTATATTTAGTTAATTATTAGTATATTAGAATAATACATGCAAGCAAAGTAGGAATACACACACACAATTGAAGAGGGAATTAGCACTGTGCTGATAAGTAACGCAAATCACAGTCACTAGCAGCAATTAACCTTTTTGATTATCCAATTCTGTGAAACTGAAAAGAATAATGATAAAGTGTTTTCTCTATTTACAAAAATAAAATAAACTAATGAAAGAGGCAAAAGATGTTCATTTGAAGTATGCCATGCAGTAATGAATAAATGTAATTAAAGAGGAACTGCAGTCTGCTCACATAATTTGTAATAAAACATCTTTGCCATTCTGAAGCTTCCCTCCAACCACTTTGCATATTATTTTATATATACTGTGATTCTGTACTTGCCAAATATGCTGCAGAAATCTCCCTCCACTGAGTCTGGTTGCAACCATTTTAACTGTGGATAGCTGAAGCTGCTGACTGTTCACTTCCTGGATTTACACAGACACATAGAGGCACACCTCCAGCTCTTCAGCCCTGCAGCTCTCATTGGCCCTCTTATGACTCATCCCCCTTCCTGGCAAACTCTCACAAGAGTAAGAGAGAGAGCTGTGCATGATGTCATAAGCCTAGGCTTATTACCAGACAAGAAACAGGAAGTAGGCTTTATAAGGTATTTACTGGCAAGAAAAAAAAAGTTTACTATCCAAAGTTAAAACAACAAGAGCAGAGGATTCAATAGATGGAAAGAAAAAAAATAACTGAAGCAGACGCATGCACGGAGACTCCAAGATGGCCACTTAAGCCTGGAGCTCTGCACCCCCCTGGCTGAGTGGCTCACCTCACAGCAGCCTGTGACTGGCGGGAAAGTATACGGCCACACCGTAGCATTGGGGAACCCCCCCCCCCCCCCAGGAGCCGGCACATGCAAAAAAGTTCAGCCAGGAGGGTTCTGACGTGGAGGAAGAACTCCTTTGCCCTCGATCCTGGATGCACTACATGCATCTCCGGGCACATCTGTGGGTAACCTCCACACAGTGGCACCTTCCACAGCATCCACAGTCACTCATAAGGCACACTCTGGAGGATTATATGCTCTCCCCATGGGATCTGCTGAGGCCTATCCGGCCTCCTCACAACAGCCAGGGCATATCAGTTCAGACACTCTGATTAATACTGCTGATCTATTCCATAAACTTTCAGAATTGCTAGACAGGGGCCTCTCCACTACAGCAGCTAAAATCACTGAGAACATAAAGGCAGACTTGCAGAACCTAGGAGACAGAATGGAAGCAATGGAACATAAACTGGACTCCACAATAGCTAGGACCAACCAGAACGCAGATCATATCCAAGTTCTCCAAGATCCATTGGACACAGCTCTCTCAAATTGATGATCTCGAGAATAGATCTCAAAGGTATAACTTTCGTTTAAGGGGTCTCCCGGAGTCCGTTACAGACGTAACGCTTGCAGTTGAGGACTTTATCAGGGACCTTATCCCGGACATTCCACTGCATAAACTGGAATTGGATCACGCTCACAGAGCGTTAGGAACCCCACGCAGAGATGGAGCCCCCAAGGATGTGGTGATCAAACCCCATTTCTACTCGGTGAAAGAGGAAGTCATGAAGAAGTCACACTCACAATGGACTTTCCTCTGCCGCAATCATCCTGTCTAAGTCTTCGCAGACATATCCCCATCGACCATACAAAGAAGATGGGCCCCAAATACCCCTGCTAGCGATCCTATCACAAAAGGACATCAAGTATTGGTGGGCCTTTCCTTTTGCTCTCAAGTTTACCTACAAATCCAAAACCTATTCCTTCTCCAGTTTACAAGAAGGAGAGAAGCTATTTTTGAGCCTGAGATTCATCTGCTCGAAACTCCGCACACCCCCACAAACACCCAAACAGGGGCCATGAAACGAAAAACACCCTCTAGTTCTATTTCTCCAATGTGGAACAAGAACAGCTTCAAGAAACCCAAGGAAGATAGACCCCCCTTGAGATGTTTGGGATCAGAGCCAACACACCTCCCTTTCTGGACTTTCCCAGTTTTTGTGAGAAGAATCGACCAAAACCTTGATCATCACTTAGATCATTCCAAGTTCATTATCTATGTTTGTGTCAAGTTCTATAGTTATCTGGTTGGTAAATAAGACAGATCCCTACACCTCCTGCTATAGTGGCGGAACCCTGTTTGACACACTCTTCAACCAAGAGGACTGCTGTTTGGACAGTACCGAGCTAATAGTGAATTAATATTTCTGCCGACCAGGTCACTCCACTACAAGAATGTTTCATCAACATGATTAATGATGGTGCCCTCCACTCCCTCCCTTCTCTCCGCCTTTACCTGGCTCGCATCACCCTCCCTACCTCCCCTTCATTTACCCCCCCGCCCGTGCCCCCCTTCCCCTCTGCTAGCTGACCTGGAAAATGCCATTTAAGTTTGACCCAATGTTTTATGCTAGTTCCAGGCAGATATCGCTACACCATTTATTGTTTATATGTTATTGTGGACCTCCGACAGGGTGGCTTGCCTTTGCGCCTCCCCCCTACCCAGTGGATATGGATTTTCCATGCCCACTTGGTGGGTCCTCAACTTCAAATGATGAGGTTGAGATGACTGTTGGTACTCCCCTGCCCGAAGGAGCTCCCAGAGAGCTTGCCTCTACTCTTTCTTCCTCTCTTTTTTTCCTTGCTTCTTCTTATCTCGTGATTCCTATGACCAGCCTTCGATATCCCCATATCTCCCTTGCCCTTCAAAGGACCTCCACACCTTCCTGGATCGGCTTCCAAACAGCATCTGAGTTACTCCTCAGGGTAAGTGACAGTGTATCAGGTAAGCATGTAACCCCTCTTGCTCAATGGCTAATGAAGCAATCCCCTCTCCTCCACTGCGTGTTGCTGCACACAATACGCAGGGGATGAACTCTCCAGTGAAAAGGCGATGAATTCTGCAGTCGCTTCATACCCAAAAGATGGACGTAGTACTCCTTCAGGAGACACATTTCCCAAAGCGGTATAACCCCTCCTTTCTGCATGCCAAATTCCTGATGTTCTTCCTAGCAAATTCCGAGGACAAAACTAGGGGGGGTAGCTATCCTGTTTTCAAAGGACTGTAAATTCACACCGCAGTTAGAACATAGGGACCCAGAGGGCAGAATTTTTCTAGTGAGGGGGACGATAGATGATCAACTTTATTCCTTTATCTTGTACTATGCACCCAATCAGGGCCAAACAGAATTCTTTCAGCTCAAAAAAACTAGATCAACTAGTGGGAGGGGCGGTCATATATGGGGGAGATCGAACACAGCTCTAGATCAGGGGCTGGATAAATCCATACCACCAGATTCTCAACTCACCCGCCCACCCAAATGGAGCCTCAAATTGGCCAAATTAATCTTTCAATATGGGTTGGCGGACGCTTGGAGGGAGATGGACCCAACTAAAAGGGACTACACCCACTATTCATGCCCACACCAGTCCTACGCAAGGATAGACCACATATTTATATCCACCTCCAAAATCCCGAATATAGTTGTTTTCCATTAGAGACACGATTTGGTCGGACCACTCTGTAGTCCTTCTCACCCTAAATAGGAGCCGTGATCGTCCTACCCTACGACATTGGAGATTTAACGAATCCATACTCAGTGACCTGATTAGGGTTGTGGAACTTGAAAAAGCTATAAAGGAATATTTCCTCCTGAATAAAGTAGCAGAAGTATCACCAGAAACTCTCTGAGCTCCCCATAAGGCCACCATACAGGGTAAATTAATTCAAATTTCCACACATCTCAAAAGGGAAAGAATGGCCATAGACAGACTTGAAAAGGAATTTACACAACTGTGTCAGCTTCACAAATGAGACCCCAAAATGGCCCCCATGGCTAAACTAAACGCGAGGCGTCTCTCTCTCAACCTAGCTCTCACTACCAAAGCTGAAAAGAATATCAGATGGAGGGGGCTAAATTCTATCACCAGAGAGACAAAATGGGATCTATGCTAGCCGCTAAATTATCCACACAACAATGAATGCAGGCTTTGCCAAAAATTCGAACACCGAACGGGACTCACACTTTGAATCCACAAAGAATCATGACAACATTCCACACATTTTATGAGAAACTATACAGCGCGGGGAATAATAATAATAAGGTCCACATGAACTCCTTTTTAGATTCCATCTCAATTATTACTCTGGCTGACAGTCACCGGGACAAAAATGGAGACCCCGATAACAGAGGAAGAAGTGCTACTAGTCATTAAACATCTTAAACGGGGGTCAGCCCCTGGCAGACAGCTTTTTCACGCCTTACTACAAAACGTTCGCCCAGACCTTGGCCCCACACCTCGCTCGCTTCTTTAATGCCAAAATTAAAGGGGACCCTTTAGATAAACAACTTAACTCAGCATTTATCTCTGTAATACCCAAACCAAAGACCAAGGGGAGGTGGATAACTACAGACCAATATCTCTAAAAATAATGACATGAAGATCCTGACCAAGATCCTAGCGAACCACACGGCGACTTTTATTTGTCTGTATATACATAAGGACCAAGTAGGTTTTATTCCTGGCAGACAGGGCCCAGACCAAATCAGGAAAGCAATCAACATCATATCTCTTCTTCAGATGGGATGGGAAAAAGGGAGATGACAGGAAGGACTACTCCTTTCCATTTATCTCCAGAAAGCCTTCAACTCGGTCTCCTGGTCTTATCTGTTTAAAATCATGAATTGATGGGGATTTGGTCAGAGATTCATAGGCCTACTGACAGCACTCTATTCCTTCCCGGAAGCTCGAGTACGCCTGCAAGGTTATCTCTCAAAGCCAATTAAAATAACCAAAGGAACCAGACAGGGTTGCCCCTTATCTCTTATAATATTTGCAATAGCAATAAAAAACTCTGGCGATAGCCATTCATAACCACCCAGACATCCAAGGGGGTAACTGTGCTCCACAGACCTATTTGCGGACGACCTCCTATTATTCGTCATGTCACCGACGACCTCTTTTACAAACATATGTAAACTGCTGGAAGACTTCGCTAAAGCCTCCGGGTGCAGGTCAACCTATCCCAATCCCAAATTCTAAACGTGACAATCCCAGAGCAGAAGGCTGAGAATCTTAAAAGATCCTTTCAATTTGAGTGGAGTGACTCGACCATTAGATACCTGAGCATAGATCTTTCTTCAAAGGTTGACAGACTCTACATGGTAAACTTCCCCCCTCTTTATAAAAAAATGGATCTTAAGAAATGGGCGCTTCATGAAATAACCTGAATAGGGAGGATGAATGCGGTTAGGATGACACTGCTCCCCAAACTATTATACCTCTTTAGGGCTCTCCCGATTCCCATTAATAAAGATCATATGCGGATCTTCCAAAGCAAAATTATAAAATTCATCTGGGGCTCCTCTGGAGACCGCCTCTCCAGGCGAATTTTATATAAACCTAGGACACAGGGAGGGTTGGGGGTACCCAACCTACTGTGGTGTTACCAAATGGCACACTTGGCACAATTGTTGACTGTCCATACACATTTAGAGAAACCTGATTGGGTGCATATAGAACAGCAAGCAGTCCCCACACACACATTAGACTTCTTACTCTGGTATCCTCCTAAAGATCGTCCTCCTATAATGTCTCTGACACTGTTCCACTCTATTCCCTTTGGGAAGACCTGAAAAGCCTCCCCGCTCTAACCTTGGAAATGAAACCTTTAGCCCACATCTTTCAAAATCCCAAATTAATTCCAGGAATTAACATTAAAGCCTTCAGGTGGTGGTTAGACAAGGGGTTATACTGCATTGTACACTACCTTAGCCCCCTTGGCCCGCTTTCGCTCAGATACTGTAAAAGCAAATTAGAGATGCCTGACTCTGAGAGGTTTAGATTTATGCAAATATCCCACTTCTTAAATTCTCAATGGAAAAATAAACCAGAACCCACAAAGCTGACAGCGTATGAGCAATGGTGTGGCCAAGTCACAGAGCAGAGGGGGGCATCTCCACAATATACCTGTCACTTGCATCAGACAACTCTAAATTATCTTGCATGATGGCTTGGGAGTGAGAGCTACGGAACAGCTGGGACGTGGAGGTGTGGAATAGAAACTTTCTCAGATCTTACAAAGGTATGCACAACACTGCCATGATTGAAGCAAATCTAAAAGTGTTAACCAGGTGGTACTTGGTTCTGACCAAGTTAGCTAAAATGTTCCCTTCTTCCTCTTCTCAACGCTTTAGGGGCTGTATTCTTTCAAGGTCCATGATTCATATATGGTGAGACTGCCTGAGGATCAGAGGATTCTGGAACAGATTATTTCACGTGATACGCAATGTTACGGGATGTCAGGTCTCCAAAGATCCCTCCATAGCATTACTAAATGCCCCTCCCCCCTAAAACCACCCAGAATATAATTTTCTTTATCCTTTTGGGAGCAAAACTGACCATGGCACGAGCTTGGAAACAACCGAACATCTCGGTGGCAGCAGCCAAACAAAAAATTTCCTGGGTGATGGCACAAGAAAAAATTGTCAGCTCTCTGACAGACTCAGCTGCTAAGTTTGAGGCAACATGGGAACCCTGGGCTTCCTATATAGGTATTTCAAGTTAATATGGAGAATACAGTTAGGGACAAAGGAGAGGGTTCACGGGGGGCTGGCTAATTTCCTTAATATCTTAACTTTCTTTCTTTTTTTTCTTCTTTCAGACTATTCTTCCTTCCTTAAAAATAGAACTTTGCACTATCTCATAGTGCACCATGTTACATATGATTATCTTTATGGGCAAAGATAGGTTATTCAGAGACCTAGGATAGACAGCACCTTGACTGCTTAACAACGTAAGCACAGACTATAACCATAGGGGCCAAATGACGGATTGATATCTATTAAAGCAGAGTTCCATACAAAAATGGAACTTCCGCTTTTCGGAACCCTCCCCCCCTCCGGTGTCACATTTGGCACCTTTCAGGGGGGAGGGGGGTGCAGATACCTGTCTAAGACAGGTATTTGCACCCACCTCCGGCATAGACTCCCATGGGAGTCTATGCCTCTTCCTGTGCCTCCGCGCTGTCTCCTGGGAAACACACAGCTCCCAGGAGAAAGCGGTGACCACTTGGGATGCGCAGCCCGACTCGTGCATGCGCAGTAGGGAACCGGGAAGTGAAGCCGCAACGCTTCACTTCCTGATTCCCTAACCCAGGATGGCGGTGGCAGCTGCCGAGAACCGAGCGGGTTCTCGGCGTCGCCTGCCGACATCGCTGGACCCTGGGACAGGTAAGTGGCCATGTATTAAAAGTCAGCAGCTGCAGTATTTGTAGCTGCTGGCTCTTAATATTTTTTTTTTGGCGGTTTAGGTGGACCCCCGCTTTAAGCGCAGATCAACGCCTTTGCTACACAGCCACCCGTCCGCTATACTCCTGAGGGAATAAGATTAACAGTCTCTTAGTAACAGTTGATTTTTGTGTAACCCAAAGGTTTCTGTAACCTGTATCAGTTTTATGACACATTTGACATTTATTGATCAATGTATTATTTGTGATGTAATGTCGCATGTTATTGACAATAAAAACTTATTGAAAAAAAAACAAAAAAACTGAAGGTCCGCTTTAAAAAATAATTCTACACTCAGTAAAGAGGCTCTAGACCATTTTGTTTATTGAAAGTTTGCAGTGGGACTTACGGGAAGATGAGATGGGAAAATGAGTAACTAGCTCTTTCATATCATAGGCCCACAGATGTCAAAAATTCAACTGGTGAATCAGTTTGCTCATCTCTCCTCTGAAATAATGATTGCCGAACCTGGTTTGGCAATCTGTTGATTGAGAGCTACTAGCAGATTAGCAAAATGTATGAAGCTGATTGCTAGTCAATTAGGTTGTAATAATGAGAAAGTCAATGGTACTGGGGAGTGAAGTATATAACATTACTTCAGGTGACCTATATGCTTTGCTTTTTTGGATGTCTCTTTTTACTGTCCTTTGTCTGGCATCTGGTCTCCAGCTGTACCTACTGAAGTTGATTTAATATATTTTCATCCTTACAAAGTGAATGTTCACTTAGCTTAGGGAATGATGTTGTAGTCTAATTTTATTACAGCAGTAAGCTATGAGTGTCAGTAATATTATTGTAGTAATGGCATTATCATTACTATTAATTATATATTATATTAACACTGTGTAGTGCTTAGATGGGTTATCATCTTATATCACCAAAGTTTATTAGGGCAACTAATAACAAAAAAATTCAAGCCCACAGTATATTATGTTAATATGAAATTAAAACCCTTGGTTGTTTTTTTTTTCAACATCTATTTTTTTTAATCCTTCATAAATTTCCACACAGATAGCTACATGTGATGGTACCTCGAAAAAGCCATAACTTTGAGCAAAAGTGGGTTGTCTCTACTAGATTTTTCTGAATGGCTGCTATTATTTTATCTACAAAAGATTAGTGTGCAGATAGACATTTTCTTCTGAGGTGGAGAACGTTAGATGGAGAATCATGCATGAAGCATAAGGAATGGCCATCTCTGAACAGACCTGAAAAAGGAACTGTAGTTGTGAATTATGTCTAGGCCCTTTCTCTCTCTTACTTTCATTGGTTAGTTCAAAAGGTGTCAGAGAAGGGTGTTTACCATTAGAAAATCTGCCCGCCATCGCCTACTCAGTGATGGGCTGGTCTATAATCTGGTATTAATCACTAGGTGCTGCATCTTCTTTGTAGACTCCGCTTAGTACAGCTCCACTACCCCCGTAAATCCTGCACATTATTGTCACTTGCTGCCGTGCTCCGTCCTCCATTTTCAATCAAATGCTGAGGGGGGCAGCACAGTGCCTTAGAGTTCCATCTGAGGCAGCCAACTGAACTAGCCTCATAGGAGGAACCCCCCCTAAATTTGTTGTAGGTACATGTTGGGGTTCATGCATGGTGGTGAGGGCATGGGGTGCACTATTTTCAGAACATTTATTTTTTTCCTATACCATTTTTTTACCTTTTTTCAATTCACCTAATTGCTATTACATGGGGACTGACAACCCCTTCATGTGATAGCATATTTGGAGTGTCAGGTCCTCTTCACAGAGACATTAGGAGTCTCCTGGACACCTGATGCCTTCTCTACACTCCATCCAAGACAATCGAGTACAGATCAAGCCACACTGGCTGGGATCTGATGACTCTGAATTCAGAAGTGCTCAGAGCTATTCACTTCTGGGTTCATTCCTCCAGGGGAACTAGAGTACCAAATGTTTCTAGTATCCCTCAACTCACCATCCAAACAGCATGGGATTGACATCCTTGGCTCCTGGAAGACAAAGATGAGCCCAGGGCACACATAGGTAAGATGGAGGAGATGGGTACGCACCATTCCTAGCTAATAGAAGTGCTATTAGGAAACTTGATCTACAGAGCCTGGAGCTGATTTTATAATATGCAAACAAATATTCAGAGAAACCTATATTTATTTCACATGCAGTAATTCTACACATTTAAAGAACTAAAAAATGCAACGGGCTCCATTCACAAAACCAAATTGCATGCGATATATAGGTGTCCAGACATATTTTCCCTAAATACCACATGCAATCCTGAAACTGTCAATTTACTATACCGTTCTGTGGTATTTACCGCAAAGCACAAAAAATGCTCGGTAAATACAGCATGAACAGGGGTCAATTCACAGAAGGAAATACATAATTAAATGCAAGCAGAAATTAAATAGTGGTATATAAGGAACGTGTACTGGTGGTTAAGGATGCCGGCGGCTGCCCACTCCTTAACAGTGCAAAATTTACCACTGTTAATAAATATGCCGGCTACCGCATGTTTTCACTACTACAATACCGCATGACTTCATAAAATAACTTATGCAGTATTTTAGTAGTGTTTTTTTTGTGAATACCAAAACATTTTTTGAGAAACGCTGTCAAGTAACTTACCACATACCCGGATGCGGTAAGATACCGCTTTGTAAAAGGAGCCCAATAAATGCAATAAAGAGAAAAATTACAATATACTTTAAAGAATTGATATTGAGCCAGGAAATGCATCAGGTACAACACAGTGCACAAAGAGGAATTTAGGATTAAGTCTAATATTCACTATTTAGCAATAGTTGCATATTTACTGCTAATATGATGTATGTTATTGTTTCTTAGAAAAAAACATGTAAAATAATCCCAAAGGCATATTTAATGATGTTAAATTAAAGGAAGTTTTTATAATAATAAAAATGTCTTTCATACCAGGAAAGTCCCAATATCCTTTGATTTGATTTACTACTTTCACTCTTCATCCACAGCAAATGCTCCCTACTCCTTTATTGAAATGGCTGACTGTCAGAACTGAAGAGAATACAATGGCACAATGCGTTACAGCAGAGAAAACCCTTTTTTTTAGATGACCTTACTAACCAGACTTGGCATACATTTGTAGGTGCAGCGAGAGAGTCATTTCTGTTATTGGAAGTTTACAATCTAATATCACCAGGGTGGGTTCTTCAAAAAGTCGGTATTGAAAGAACTGTAACTTGATTTATTTTTTATTTTTTCCCTTTTGTTTTCCTATTAAACTTCCTTTTACTTTCTGTCAACTTTGCCTTGGGTGCCAAAACACCTCCTCACACCCCTGCCAAAGCCTATTCTCAGCCATTTACAAAGAAATTATTAGTGATTAGTGTCTGGGGTTATAGGAGGCTGAAGACTTGCAGGCATGTTGTGACAGAAGCAGAACTGGAGGTATATATGTGCTATGACAACCAGAGGAAAACTCTTCAGCAAGTGAATTACTCATCTGTTGCAAACCAAAACAATTTTTATAGTCCAAAATGCACTGCACTTTTATGAGAGATATTATGAAGTGAAGACAGATCTTAGTTCTCAAATGTGGTTCACACTTAACTAAAAGGTAACCTGCACTTTGGCTTGGCTGAAGTAGTTTGGTAACCCAAGACAACATGGGTTGAAAAAGCCCTCAACACCAATGTATATACAAAAATCACAAAACACAAGCTATTATTCTATAGCTGGTGTATTTCTGTTGTAGTTTCTAGTAAAGATAGATGATCTCATTTAAAACACAGACAGTCTCAACAAACCACAGAGCGTGGGGCAGGGGGATTTTTGTGTGCCACAATAACATATATGAAAGGTCAAGAATAAATGACAATGCAATTCTATTCACAACACATCATCTACCTTCTAATCTAATAAGAGGGGTACATTAATCTTTCATGATATACAGGAGGACAAGTATATTGACATGTTTTTCCTGTCATTAAGCTTCCACAGGATCCAAATTCTTGTCTCAAATGTGTCACGTGGTAGCTGACAAATAACACATAATGGTACAACACCAATAACTAGACATGTGCAATTTGTTTCATTCCAAATTTGTTTTTCGGCAAAATTTGACAAATTCCTTAATTCGGAAATATTCAAATTAACAAAAACCTGTTTAACAATTTTTTCCTTAAATTCGAAAATTCGGAAATCCAAAAATCCGAAAATCCGAAAATAAGAATGAAAATCCAAAAATTCAAAAGAACGAAAATCTGAAAATAAGAACGAAAATCCGAGAATTTGAAAACCCAAAAATCCGAAATAATAACTAAGTAATAATAACTATTACTAATTAATTTATTAAATTATAGGTATTGGAATTTCCTTTCAAATGTATCCGAAGTTACGAATTATCTGAAATAACGAATGCCGCATCTCAACGAATGGAACGTAATGAATTAATAATAATAAATAAAAATAATATTAATAAAAATGTTTTATTATTATTATTATTATTATTATTATTATTATTATTATTATTATTATTTATTATTATTAATTTGTTCGGATTTACAAATGTATTCAAATGTATTTAAACTTATTTGAAATAACGAACTTCGAACATAAAGAGTGACCTGAAAACGAAAAAAAAACAAAAAAACAAATGAAACTAAAACTAAAACGAATTAATTTTTCAGCAGTGCACATGTTTCCCAATAACATAGTGACCCACAATCATAAAGTGCATATACATCAAATCCAAATAACATAAAATACATTGTAAACCTCAAAGGGAGAGGGAAAACCAAAAAGAGGATGTAGAGGAAAAAAAAAAATCCCACACATCATGGTGATATCTCAGTGTAAGCTGGAGTCAAGCACCAAGGGGGGACCAAAGGCAGGGGTTTTACATTATTTGGATTTTATGTCTATGTACTTTATGAATGATCCCTCTCTCCCTCTCCCCCTCTCTTTCTCTCTTTGGCTCTCCCTTTTCTCTCTCCTCCATCTCTATTCTCCCTCCCTCTATCCTCACTTCCTTTTCCTTCTTTTTTCCAAAGTCTCCTTCATTGGCTCCTCTGAGAAATTTCCTGTGGGGGCTGCAGTGATATGTCTGTAAAGATGGAGGAACATTAACTACGAATTCCAGGTATGGATATTTTTTACATAGTTACATTGGTCCAGTTTGGATCAATGTACCTATGCATATACTACATTTGTCCGAAGCTCCTGGAAACTCGAAATGACTGAAATGGACACCTTTACATGCAGAGAAAGGAATATGAGCCAACTTTGAATTGCCCATATTCTGATTATTTGGTTTGCCATATTTTTTATGGTACACTGAGAAAAATGATTCTGTTGCCTTGTAATTTTAATATAAAAATGTTATAATTTTCAGCATATAAATAAATGTTAATTAATTTACTTTGATATTTTAAATACCTTACTTAATTTTCATTAGTTCTATAAACACACCTTTTACATTTACAAAAACAATGTATAATATTGAGTAATCTAGACAAAATTTTTAAGTTATGTGCATTTCCATATTCTAATTGAGTTACATTTACTTAAAAAAAATATTTTTTCATTTGACTGAAATTGCGGGACACATATGTTTATCAAACATGCAACCACACGAGTTTTGATGCTGTATATTTTAAAGGGTTTGACGTCTTTTGGAACCTTGAAAGCCTGCACAAGACAGTTCCCATACGTTTGAGGCTCATCAGGACAAAAGAGCACCACCAGTGATAAGAATTTTTCCAAGTCACTACAAAGCCATGCAATGCCATTGAAAGGTAAGAGTGAACATTGAACAAATCATCGTTCACATGCTTTAAATGTTGCTTAACGTACCATCCAAAATGTTTATTGTATTTGCTGATTAATATATTTATAAAAAATGGACATCCATTGTATACACCTATTGAGACAACTCACTTGTGCGCATGCAAAGTTTGCCCTTACTGCATGCGGCAGAACGCAACCAAGATGCAGGGTGATGGACCGCCAGCTATTAAGCTTAAAAACTATTTTGTGCCACAAAAAAGAATGTTTCAGACGGTTCGGTTTTTGAGATATTGGAATTTGAATTCAGATTATGTAACATCAAGCCCCACCCACTTTGCACCAAATGTTATTAAAATTTTAAAACAAAGATGCATTCATTTGCACTGCATCTGTGCTGATTTGTGCTGCAAAAATGAACGTATGTGCTGGTTTGGTTTCAGAGATATTGCGCATTATAGTCGATGAAACCTCTCCCACTTTGCACCACATGTTATTACATTTTTAAAACAATTATACAATTTGTTTGTGCTGATTTGTACCACAAAAACAAACTTTCTGTTTTTGAGATATTGGACATTCAACGTTAGAACCTAAAGCCCTGCCCACTTTTCACTATGTTATTATATTTCAAAAACAAATATACCATATTTATGCTCCATTGGCAGGAAAAACAAGCATATTGGTATAGTGTATTTTTTCCTTGTCAAAAGAAGTTTATTGAGTATACAATATTATAAAGATACATAAAGTAAGTTTACAAGGATCTATAAAGTAAGCTCATTGTTTTACAATAGGGTTTATATAGGTAAATATCATGAAATTTCAAATATTAAACCTTGGGTTCACGTAAACCTAAATTAAAGATATATATCATTTCCTTAGTTACTTTTGTAGGTATTTAAATGATTTATATCTACTATACATATTGTTTACAGGTAGAGTGTATATAGGTCAAATAAATTCTGATAATGAGCTTTAATCGTAAGGTGGAGAAAAGGAAAGAGAAAGAAGAAAAAGGGTAGAAAGGCAGAGGTATGGTCCACAAGGTTGTCCCGCTCATCAGTTTATTATTCTTTTTAGTTCTCTTGGAAGCCTTAGAATGGGTGTCTCTGTAAGTCATTTAATCTGTTACCATGGCAACAGGACAGAGTCATTGAAATTTGACAGGAACTGTTGTTTTATCCAAGGATGCCAAAGTTTTTCAAATTTTGGAATTTGATTTTGATCGATGGCTACCATCTTAGCATGGGACATTGTATTATTCATTCTGTGAATTGTTTCTGCTAGTACCAATGTAGGAGATTTCCATGCCTTGGCCACTGTTTGTTTTGCAGCCGTTATTAGTTGGATCATAAGTTTGAATTGAGAGAGTGTTAACCATTCCGGTTTTAGATTAAGTAAAGTTATATATGGATCTGGTTGTATTATTTTTTTAAATATTTTAGATGCAATCACGAAGACTTCCTTCCAGAAGGTTTGGATTACTGGGCACGTCCACCATATGTGTAAATGTGTGCCTATTTCTGGGCATCCTCGAAAACAAAGAGCTGAGGTATTAGGTGAATATTTTGCCACTCTAGCAGGTACAAGGTACCAGCGAGTTAGGACTTTATAATTTGTCTCCAGTGCTAAGATGTTGGGTGCAGATGACTTAGCTGTGAGCCATATGTTAGACCAGTCCGTGTCTTCTAAAGTTCGTCCCAGGTCCTCCTCCCACCTCTGAACGTAAGAGGGTCTATTAAGATTTACTACTCCATATAATTGATTATAAAGTGATGAAATTGTACCTTTAGCAAATGGATCTTTTGTACAGATTGATTCAAAAATGGATAATTAAGATAATGGTGTATCCCCCTTTAGGAATGGTGTATAGAAATTTTTGATTTGGAGATATCTAAATATCATAAAGTTTGGTAGATCATATTTTTCTCTAAGCGATGGGAATGAAAGGAATGATTTAGATGCTATGAAGTCATTTAGTGTCTGAATGCCTGATGTTGTCCAAGCTTTAAAAGAATTTGGGTAGATCCATGCCGGATAAAAGGCCGGATTTCTGATAAAAGAAAGGAGAGGATTGTGTGGAGATTGTAACTGACATTTGGTTTTTAGTTTATCCCAGAGAGATAAGAAGTGTTTAGTTATGGGATTATGAATTTTAAAGCGGTCTTTAGGATCAAGCCATAACAAGTTTGATATTAATAGAGGGTCATTTTCTGAAGCCTCTATAAATACCCATAATGGGATTTCCTGTTTTGCATGGTATTTGGACAGACTGGCCAAATGTGCTGCTCTGTAGTAGTTAGTAAAATTAGGGTATCCCAGGCCTCCTTTATTTTTGGGAAGATGTAGTGCGTGTATAGGTATACGTGGTTTAGAAGAGCCCCATATAAACGAAGTTGCTCTTTTTTGTACTATTCTCAAAAAATAGGAAGGAATTGGAATAGGGAGGACTCTGAATAGATAAAGCAATTTGGGTAGAATAGTCATTTTGATTGCATTAATCTTCCCTATCCAGGATAAAGGAAGTTGCGACCATTGTTTTATTAGATTTGTGATCTCTCTTAATACAGGAGGATAATTGGTTGAGAATAAGTCAGAATGAGATGCTGTTAAATGAATTCCAAGATATGGGATTGATTTTTCTGCCCATGTGAATGGGAGTGCAGCCCTAGCCGGGATCAATTCCATGTTTGTGAGGGAAATATTAAGCACTAGGCATTTCTTAGGATTAATCATAAGGCCGGATAGGGCTGCAAATCCATCAAGAGCTGGTATTAAGTTAGGACCAGAGACCTGTGGTGATGATAGAAAAAGTAATATATCGTCTGCAAATATACATAATTTGTGTGTAATACCTCCTACTTCTATGCCAGTTATAGTTTGGTTTGTTCTGATGTATTGGGCCATGGGTTCGAGTATAAGGGCAAATAATAAGGGAGATAATGGGCAATCCTGTCGGGTACCTCTTTCGATATTAAAGGCATCAGATTTGTATCCAGCATATTTTATATAGGCTTTGGGTTTATTATATAATGCTTTGATCCATGTTAAAAAGTGGGGTCCAAAACCCCATTTTTGTAATGAATATTGCATATATTGCCAGGATACTGTGTCAAATGCCCTCTTAATATCGAGAGATAGAAAACATAAAGGGATTTTCCGTTTTTTAGCAATATGTGCCAATAACACTGCCCTGCGTATATTATCGCCTGCCTGTCTATTTGGCATGAAGCCTACTTGATCTCTATGTATTAATTTTCCTATAATGCTATTGAGGCGTTTTGCTATTATTTTTGCTAATAATTTAATATCAAGGTTTAACAGAGGGATAGGCCGATAATTCACACAGGAAGTATCATCAGAAAGGGGTTTTGGGATCATACAAACAATTGCCATTAGTGTTTCTTGCCGAAAAGAATGTCCTTCTAGAAGTTTGTTAAAAGTTTCAGTGAGAATGGGAGAGAGTATTTCTGAGAATGTTTTATAGTATAAAGCCGAGTAGCCGTCTGGGTCTGGTCTTTTGTTAAGTTTTAGGTCTTTTATGGCGTTAGCAACTTCATCTATAGTTATAGGCTCATCCAAACTGCTTTTTTGATTCTGAGACAACTCAGGTAAGGTTATTTTTGAGAAGAAGGATTCAGCCTCTGTAGGATTAAATTCATTGTTTGTCTTGTATAAAGTTGCGAGATGTGAGTGAAATTTATGGACTATTTTGACTGGATTACAAGTATAAACATTTTTTGATAATTTCAAACGTATTGGTTTGAAAGATTTGTTAGTTGAATTTAATGCCCGAGCCAAATATGTACCTGGGTTGTTTGTATTCATGTAGAAATTGTGTTTGGAGCGTTTGGTGGATTTATCAACTGACTCAGTGAGAAATAGATTATATTCCAATCTAGATTTTTCCAGATGAGATTTTGTACTCTGAGATGGATTATCTTGGAATGATATGTAGGCTGCATTAAAATTGAGTTCTAGTTTTTTTGCTAGATTTTTGCGTTCCCGTTTAAATAGTGCCATTTGTCTTTGTATTGTACCACGCAAGACTGGCTTATGAGCTTCCCACAGTGTTATTGGGGAAATGTCTGTTGTATTATTAATTGATATGTATTCCTTTAAAGCTTGTTCAATGGCCATCTGATGTAGTGGGTGTTTGAGCATTATGTCCGGTAAGTACCACGTTGGGTCATGCGCTTTTGGTATGGCTGAGGCTATAGTAGTGTATACTGCATTATGGTCAGACCACGGAATCGGAATTATATCTGATGCAATAATTTCTGGTATCATTCCTATTGTTAGAAAAATATGATCTATTCTGGTGAAGGTTTGATGAGGGTGCGAGAAATAAGTGAATTTCTTTTTCATTGGGTTACTTTCTCTCCACGAATCTACCAGATTGTATTTGGAAAGAAGTTGAGAAAAAGGTAATCTAGAGGTTATTTTGGATGGTGTAAAAGGTGATTTATCTAGAAATGGGAGGAGGACCTGGTTCGAATCCCCGCACATTATCACTGTTCCTATTTTGTGTGTATTAATCACTTGTAATATATGTGAGAGGAATGGTGTAGGTTGTTTGTTAGGAGCGTAGTAGGAAATCACCGTGATTGCTGTATCCATTATATAACCCATGAGTATCAGGTATCTACCTTCTGGGTCTTTAATTTCTGATGATAAGGTGAATGGTGTGGATCGGTGAAATGCAATTAGAGTACCCCTTTGTTTGGTACAGGCAGAAGCCATGTAAATTTGTTGATAAAAAGGAGAAATATATTTTGGAGTAGAATCTTTGGTGAAGTGTGTTTCTTGGAGGCATACTATGTGAGCCTTCTTGTTATGGAAAGTACGGAAGGCTTTGGTCCTTTTTTGAGGGGCATTTATTCCCTGAACATTCAGGGAAAGTATATTCAGTGGTGCCATGGCAACAGATCAAACAGTTTTGAATTACTTTTTGTTATGCAGAGCTGACTGCGCAGATCAACCTGTGTGGACTGAAGAGATGAAAAGATAGAAAAGAAACCAGTGAATTCTGGAGTAAAGAGTAAACAAAAACATATGAGATTAGATGATACATTGTATAAATTATTTTTTGCAAGTAATCACAATTTACCCGTGAAAGAGAATAAATATCTCTCTCAGGGGAATAAGTGCCTTCGTCACACTCCCACATAATATGGTTGGGAGAATGAGGAGGGCTAATGGGGGTACACGGATCTTCCGCTTACAGGAGAGAAGTGCTATGTCAAAAGACATCAAAATGATGATTCATTAATTGGAGTGCAGAATATAGTTTTTGTTGAAATTATTTATTCCAGGGTGGTTGTATATGGTTAGTCTTGCCCTAGGCTAAATAATTCAGTTATAAAGGTACTGTTAATAACTTTGGTATTGATGAAGATAGTTTGAATTATTTTGGGATTTTAACCCTTTTAGAGTAAACAATTACATATTTTATTCATATGTAACTGTTTAGATATGTTAACTCATAAAATTGAGGTTGTATTGCTTCAGATTAGAATAAACAAAAACATAGTTCTAGGAACTAGTTAGGTAATAATATATTTGTTTTAAGAAAAGAAAGAAAAAGCTTCCATTACTTCTGGATTATTGAACATATTTGTCCTAAAAAGTAATACATCTATTGTTATTACCTGAAAATATATAACTGAACAAGAATTTCCTTATTTCACTTATATATTCTAAAGCTATATGAATCAGAAGTAATAAGAAATATAACTGGAATGTAACATGATCCCACACAGTGTGTGACTATCAGAATGCAGTTACATTCAGTTATAAATACAGGTTTTTTATAGAGAACCATCTCTTAGTATAATAAATGAAGAGATATCAGGAATTAGGATGTCAGTCCATTGAATCTTCTTGGTCCATGGATGATGTGGCATAATGGCCTCTTTTGTGAGAATGATGATTCCCATTGTGCTCTGAAGTTTTCTGGGTGCTGCCTGAAGGTGAAGATGATGCCATTCTTCTATGTGTGGGAGAGTTGCTGCTTGTGGGTTCTGTCAGATTTAATTTTAAAAGGGTTTGTTGTAGTTCATCTGCTGATCTGCTTCTGTAAATTGTACCTTGGTAGTTAAATCTGACTGAAAAGGGGAAGCCCCATTGATACATAATGTTGTGGCATTGCAGTTCCATTAGTTGGGGTTTCATGGATTGTCTTTTAGTAATAGTAAGTTGGGATAGGTCAGCAAAAATTTGATAATTGTGTCCTTGAAAATTAAGTTCCTTTTTTTCTCTTGCAGCAATTAGTATTTGTTCTTTCGTTCTGTAATAATGAAATTTTGTGATTATATCACGTGGGGGTCCATCTTTCTTTTTGGCTGTGAGGGCTCTGTGTACTCTGTCCAGTTCTAAACGTTCAATAGGGATATCTGGCTTTAGTTCTTGTAATAGAGCAGTAATAGTAGATTGCAGGTCTGTCACAGTTTCAGGTATTCCCCTTATGCGCAAGTTTGAACGTCTGGCTCTATTTTCGTAATCTTCGAGCTTAGTCTGAAGTATTAAATTCTCTTCTTTTAACTGTTCCAATTCTGTTATATTTTCTTGTTTGTGAGATGATTTGTTCTGTATCTGACTCAAATGGAAAGTCTTGCTGTGACATTTTATGTCTGTGAGAGCGCCCTGATGCTGTATATTGTGACTGGAGCTGCTTCAGCTGCAGTGAGTGCCTGTGAGCTCTTTGTGAGGTGATTTTTATTTCTGCCACGGCTTCCTCCCAGTACCATATTTCCTGCCCAAACTTTCACAGTTTGTTCCCTGAGGCAAAAAGGTTCAAATGGATACCTTTTGAGCCTGCAGGCTCCGCTTTGTCCTTCTCTTCTCTCCTCAGCGGTGCGGAGCTCTAACAATGCATGTCTGCTCCGCTAGGCTCCGCCCATGCACCCCCAGTATAGTGTATTTTTTAATATAGCACTCACATTTTGTATCAGAAAGAATGATTATGGGACTCATTTATGCTTTTAGCCTGAGCTACCCTGAAAACCTAAAATATACCTTTGATGTTTTTCAGTAGATCTTTTTAGCACTGGATGTGGGAATCTATCTTCAAAAGTTCACACTTTAAAGTGCAAATTACTTTCCTAAGAGGCTTAAAAAAAAAGTTAATACATTCAGTGTTCTATGTTCTTTACAGATATACTGTATGTTACATGTGTGTTTTTCAGGTTGATTTGTTAGCTGAGAAAGAGGCATTTAAAAAAAAAAAAAAAAAGTATATTTACATTTGATGCTGCTTTAATAATATTACATTTGTAACTTTATAAATAATACATGTTTACAAATACAATTTGTTTTGAAAGCCTGTTTCATGAGACTATTCCTTTTTTTTAAACCATATTATTGTATTATTTTTATATAAAAACCTTCAAACATATATCAAATACATTTGGAAAATAAGTTTTACCAACTTAAAAAAATTGAGTAAGTTATAAGTTAATATCACTTAAAACTAAGTAACTAAGTACCATAGGGCAGCACAGTGGTGTAGCGATTAGCACTTTCACCTAGCAGCAAAAGGGTCACTAGTTGAAATCCCAACCGCATCACTACCAGCCTGGAGTTTGCATGTTCTACCCTGTGCCTGTGTAGGTTTCCTCCCACACTCCAAAGACATGCTGGTAGGGTAAATGGCTCTTGTGTAAATTGGATTGTAAGCTCATTAAGGCCAGGGATAGTATATGTAAAGCACTGCATAAATTGACGGTGCTATATAAGTACTTGAAATAAATAATTTAATGTATGAGTTCCTATCTTAAACTTTTCTAGAAACTGGAAAAATTGAGTTGGCTTTACTTAAAACTCCTTCCAGACAAGTTATGGTAAGTATTCCTAACTTATAAGGCTATGGTCTATAAACTGAAAAAAAAATTAGTTGGCTTTACTTAAAATAACAAAGTTGAGAACATGAAAAGTCTAATGAGTTGTGACAAAAATAAGTTTAGTTGATAGTACTTAAAAAGCTGATGCAAATAGTTGCCTCAATTTTTTTTAAGTAGACCCAGCACAATATATTTTTACAGTGTATAATCATGATGATTATTTTTGGATTCTTAAATATGTATACGTTCCTGAATAGATATCTTTAAATAATTGTCTATGCCATTAGTGCCCAATTAACAGGACAGCTGTTAAATTTAAATATAAATATAATGCATGGATATAGACACATACATCTTTCAAAAATATTATTATATTTAACCACTTCCATACAGGGCATTTTCACCCCCTTCCTGCCCAAGCCAGTTTTCAGCTTTCAGCGCTGTCACAATCTGAATAACAATTGCGCGGGCATACAAAACTGTACCCAAATGAAATTTGTATCATTTTTTCCCCACTAATAGAGCTTTCTTTTGGTGGTATTTGATCACCCCTGCGGTTTTTATTTCTTGCGCTATAAACAAAACAAGAGTGACAAGTTTGAAAAAAACGCAATATTGTTTACTTTTTGCTATAATAAATATCCAATTTTTTTTAAAACAAATTTTTTCCTCAGTTTAGGCCAATACATATTCTTCTACATATTTTTGGTAAAAATTTTTGCAATAAGCGTATATTTATTGGTTTGCGCAAAAGTTATAGCGTCTACAAAATAAGGGGATAGATTTATAGCATTTTTATTATTATTTTGTTTTTACTAGCAATGGCGGCGATCTGCGATTTTTATCATGACTGCGATATTGCAGCGGACACATCGGACAATTTTGACACATTTTTGGGACCATTGTCATTAATATAGCGATCCGTGCTATAAAAATGCATTGCTTACTGTATAAATGTGACTGGTAATGAAGGGGTTAACCAGGAGGGGGCGCTGTAGGGTTAAATGTGTTCCTAAGGGGTGATTCTAACTGTGGGGGGAGAGGATTCACAAGGGGAGGAGACCGATCGGTGTTCCTCTGTACAAGGAACACACCATCGGTCTCCTCCCATCTGACACGACGTGGACCTGTGTGTTTACACACACAGATCCACGGTCCTGCTCAGTTACCGGGCAATCGCGGGTGCCCGGCAGACATCGCGGCCGCCGGGCATGCGCACAGGGACCCGAGTGACGCGGCGGGCACGCCCCCTAGGGATCCTGGAAGGCAGCGCCATCATATGACGGCGGCCCAGGATAACAGCTGCACCGTCCCACCGTCATATGACGGTGGGCAGGCAGCAAGTGGTTAAAGATCAAAAGTTAAATATGGACATATGTAGGGAATGATGTGTGTTTGTTTGTTTACTTATTGATCATCATGCATTGTGCATATATTGGATGTTTCAGGGAGGATGCGATAATTCATCCATCAACTTCTATATTTGGTGCATCGGATGCATTTGGTAACTTTAAATAGATACGAGATATGCCAATTATCAAAATAGTCATTTGACCATTTTAAATTAATTTTGGCATACAACAGGAAACGTATGAAAACAAGCTGACGGGGGCATGCAGACTAAATCTGCACCTATATGTGAAAAGTTAAAATCAGTATACAGGCAGGGGGTATAAATGGAATAGTAATAGCGTTCCTACAGGAGTGTCTACAAAAATCGCAAATTTTAGACTGGCCTTTTATTTGTGAACAATATTTGAGAGAAATGCAGTGGGCCTTTTGTGTACATAGAAAAAGTCGAAGATCTTTGTGTTGAGCTCATAATAAATATGGGCAAACACAAAAGTGTTGTGTTTATAATTTTGCTCAGTATATATATATATATATATATATATATATATATATATATATATATATATATATATATATATATATTATTTATTTATTTATTTTTTTTTCTGCCTCATATATATGGGTAATGTTCATCCCTTGTGAGAAGCTGATACCATTTTACATTCCTATGAAACCTCTAGTGGTTCTCTATTTATTTGGAACCTTTACACTATATGTATACATTTTAATATTTTTATATATTTGTAGCAATACATGTCAATTTTTGTAGACACTCCTGTAGGAATGCTATTATGATTCCATTCATACCCCCTGCCTGTATACTGATTTTATCTTTTCACATATCTGTGCAGATTTAGTCTGCATGTCCCTGTCAGCTTGTTTTCATACGTTTCCTGTTTGTGTTTCCCCATGGGATCCTCTCTTTATCTGAGATTTCAAGGATTTTTTCTATTAAATAAGATTATTGACAGACTAAAGCTATGTTATTCCTCCTATAATGTGATTATCACAGTTATATGTACATAGTAGTACCACAATCAGTAAAATATTTTGCATTACAATATCATTGATATATATATATATATATATATATATATATATATATATATATATATATATATATATATATATATATATATAT
This sequence comes from Lithobates septentrionalis, assembly GCA_037952835.1. NCBI lineage: Eukaryota > Metazoa > Chordata > Amphibia > Anura > Ranidae > Lithobates > Lithobates septentrionalis. Next base: position 6,937,931 of record JBBDGP010001277.1, on the reverse strand, counting down.
ATATATATATATATATATATATATATATATATATATAATATATTGATTATATTTCATTTCTTTTTTTCCAGTTACTCTATGCTATTTATAACAAACATAGAACAAACAGGAAAACCAAAAGACAATGTGTTTCAATATTTTATTTTTTTTCCATAAACTCATGTTTTTAAGCTTTTTATTTTTTTCATTCATGTATTTATTCTTTCATTATTCATTTATTTTCTTTTTAATTTTTTTTCACTTTCTTCATCTTTTGTTCACTGATTAATTTGTTCCATTTGTTAAGTATGAATAATTAAATATTATGTTTGTTCATCATGCATTTTTGTGTTGCACTATACATCAGGTATGTCTATCAGGTTATTTTGGGATGTCATGTTTAAGTTCATGCATGACTCCAGGAACGCAGGAATGCTGGTGTATGTGTCCAGGAATTTGGACTGATGTATCCATGTGGGTGGCCTATCAGAAGGATTTCCTGTTTGATTAAACTTTTTCTCATCCCCATATATATGGATGGTCATTCCATCTTCCAACAGCTATGACTAAGCAGCCCATAGTGGTGTGAAACATGTCATTGTACCAGAAGAATTTGTGCCTCTGATGTCTTTGTACCAGAGACATTTTTAAACCGTCTTCAATAAAGGTGTCAACAGAGTGCGGCCGTCCAGTCTTTTCTTCGATTCATTCCTACATGCAGAGCCAGCACCTGTTACCATTAGCAGGTGGGGTGCATTATAAGATTTCTGCTTAGAGCGATGTTCTTTTGTTTTTTTAACAAAGGACACACAGACTCCGCGCTTAGGACTGGAGAAAAAAGAGAGAAAAAGGACAAAGGTATGCAGCCTCCCCTATTAGACCCACAGGGGGGCTAAAGTGTATAAATAAATAAAGAATGGGGTGAATTACGCTCCCTTAAGGGGGGTGTGTAAACTATATGTGAGATACCAGTGCTGGCAAAACCACTGTAATGTTATACTTATAGTGATAGATAAATTGAACCAACCCCCTGTAAGCATATACCTGTGTAAACACTAATCATTCAGTGCAAAATTTCATTAAAACAAACAGTAAATAAATATAGAACCATCAATATAAATGAAGCATAATATCCGCATATATACTGAGGTAATCAACGGTGCTAAGCATATGTGCAAACGTGCCACAAAAAATATATTGGTATAAGAATTCTTCTTTAACCACTTCAGCCCCGGAAGAATTTGCCCCCTTCCTGACCAGAGTACTTTTTGCGATTCGGCACTGCGTCGCTTTAACTGACAATTGCACGGTCGTGCGACGTTGTACCCAAACAAAATTGACATCCTTTTTTCCCCACAGATATAGCTTTCTTTTTGGTGGTATTTAATTGCCTCTGCGGTTTTTATTTTTTGCGCTATAAACAAAAAATTGCGACAATTTTGAAAAAAACGCATTATTTTTTACTTTTTGCTATAATAAATATCCCCAAAAAATATTTAAAAATTATTTTTTTTTCCTCAGTTTAGGCCGATACGTATTCTTCTACATATTTTTGGTAAAAAAAAAATCGCAATAAGCGTTTATTGATTGGTTTGCGCAAAAGTTATAGCGTTTAAAAAATAGGGGATAGTTTTATGGCATTTTTATTATTAATTTTTTTCTACTAGTAATGGCGGCGATCTGCAATTTTAATTGTGACTACGACATTATGGCGGACACATCGGACATTTTTGACACATTTTTGAGACCATTGTTATTTATACAGCAATCAGTGCTATAAAAATGCACTGATTCCTGTGTAAATGACACTGGCAGTGAAGGGGTTAACCACTAGGGGGCGGGGAGGGGTTAAGTATGTCCTGGAGAGTGTTACTAACTGTGGGGGCGTGGCTACGTGTAACACGTCACTGATCTCTGCTCCCGATCACAGGGAGCAGAGATCAGTGACACTGTCACTAGGCAGAACGGGGAGATGCTTATTCACATTAGCATCTCCCCGTTTGCCCTCTCTGTGAGGCGATCGCGGGTATCCCCGCGGCGATCGAGTCCGGAGCTCCTCGGCCGGCATGCACGCAATGGCACAGCGGCAAATTCAAAGGGACGTACGTGTACGCCCATTTGCCCAGCTGTGCCATTCTACCGACGTACATCGGCGTGTGCCGGTCGGGAAGTGGTTAAAGCAGAATGTAGGAATTTTACATAATTACATTGGTCAAGCATCAATAGCAGCAACACAGCAATCTTTGTTTTTACTGAGTCCCCCTGCAACATAGTTTTACTACCTGTTGATCTTGGCAGTAGGTCTTTTTTTTCAATTTCCTTTAACAGACCAAGCTTTTAAGCAAGAGGGAAAGTTAGATGGTTGAGAAAAACCATTTAACACTGACCGGGTTGCTTACAATGGCCACCTTTTATTAATGTATGTAAAACCTTTATCCCAATATGGAGAAAAAAACAGCTTTCACTGCTGATATAGTACTACCTGGAGTTTGACTTAAATGTGTTAGGGCTAGTTTACACTTCCTTCAAAACATGGCTTTGGACACGCTTTGTTAAAGCTCTCTGAACACCAGTCAAAGCTCCTGTCACTAAATACAATGGTTAGTTTACAATCCTGTTTACACCTTGCTTTTGCTTGGTGCTTCGATGGGGGCTTCGATGAGGCTTTGGTTGGGCTTCGATGAGCCTTTGGTGTGGCTTCGCTGTGGCTTCATGGGGCTTCAATGAGGCTTTGGTGGGGGTTCAGTGGGGATTCAAGCTAGCTTTGCCATAGACTTCTATGGAGGCTTTGAAGACGCTTTGAAGCACCACTAAAGCCACATGGGGTATAATTTTTAAAGCAAAGCGAAGCAAAATCAAGGTGTAAACAGGACTGTAAGCTAACCATTTTATTTAGTGATAGGAGCTTTGACTAGTGTGCAGAGAGCTTTAACAAAGCCTGTCTGAAGCCTTGTTTTGAAGCAAGTGTAAACTAGCCGTTAATGTGTGTTGAAGACGAAGCAAGTGTAAATGAGCCCTTAGTCACTCATATAAAGTCCATCTACAGTAAGTGTGCTAGTCTATTTAATACTCTGTCTTTAATACCATCTCCACTGGTTGACAATGCTACTGTTCAAGAGTGGTAAATTGCTCTTTCATAGATACAGTGAAGGAGTGAATGTAGCCACTTCAAGACAGAATGTATGTTACTGACCAGATCACCAGGCTAAATTAGTAGAAAAAGGGCCTAATAATAAAAGAAAATGAATGCAGTCACCACAAAGATTTGGTAAGCTGCACTCATATGACAAAAATAAGCTCTGTCTAGGAATGAGCTCCTGAACTTTGCTTGTTCAGACTTTCGTCTGAATGTCAGTCTTTCAGCCATATTGTCAGGGCTGCAACAGCATACTGTATATAGTAGCATGCTTTTTTCCTGCTACTATATATGGCAGCTTCCTTCTTCTGCTGTCAATGATTATTAAAAAAAAGTTGCAGGTCCCTGCATGCACCATGTATTTTGAAACTAGTGATAGCACCCAGAACTATTCTTTTACTGGCCTTTTACATTGCCAAGACCTTCCCCAGGCCATTCAAAGCCAGAGTGGAGCTATCAGTCAAAGACCTGATCTATCCTCCAATGCCTTTGGGTGGATAAGATCCCTGATTGACAGTTCCAAACTACTTTGCACAGCTTGTGGGAGGGGCCTGGCAACATCACAGGGCATGTGACTCGCTCCAACTTAGCCCCAACCCTCAGCTCAGCCGTAGTGACTGAGAGTTCCTCATCAGTAAGCCATGTGGATACACGGCTTACAACGTACTTTCATTAAAAGAAACGGAGCATGTCCAGTGTGAGGCCAGTGGTCCAGAGACTTTACGAGCCTGCATATTATTGCCACTACCAACAAGGTAGTATAGGAGATTATCTATAGTGTCAAGTACTGTAAATTACTTGACACTATAGAGGCATTAATCACCCAAAGGCAATATAAATTATACATATATACAGTTTTCATACCTAAACAAGGATCACAGAAAGATTATATTAATTATTAACAGTTTCGTTTTTATTTATTTCCATCGGAGAAAAGTTTCAGTACAAACGTAAAATAAAAGTACATTTAGAAATATATATATATATATAAATAATAATAAAAAAAAAAAAAGGGAGAGGATTACACAAAAAAAAAAGAAGGAAAGTGGCAATCTAGAAAAGACAATCTCCAATATTATATCGAAAATCAAGACATTTCAGTTCACACCTTAATCACAAGTGTTTATTCTTCATCACAATTGTATATTGGTAACAATACCCTCTCCTCAAAGAGAAAGGCACATTTTAGTAATAATTTTTGTAGGTATTCTTAATATTTCTTGACCATGCTAGCTATATATGAGCCCAGCGGGCTCTTCCGGGGGAGCCTCCGCATCAGTAGTCATTTATCTAGAAGCCCATGCACCCCATATTTTCTAAAATTTTTGGGACATTTACGGCTCATATACGGTATGTGAGCTTGTAGAGTGGAAGGATCTTGTTAATGAGTGTTTTCCACTGTCCCACCGTTGGGGGGTCTGCCTGTTTCCATTTGAATAGAATGTCTTTCCTTGCATAGAATAGGACGTAGAAAATGAATAGCCTCTTATGGGTGTTTGTGGTAAGGGTATCACAAATCCCCAGGAGAAGGACACGGGGATCCAGTGTAACTGTCAGGTTCCCAATCAAATTGATGTATTGCACCACCTCCCTCCAGAACTGTTGGAGAAGGGGGCACGACCACACCACATGTAAAAAAGTACCTATATCAGTGTTACATTTTGGGCACCTATCAGAGTAAGAGGGATATATTTTAGCAAGCCTTTGAGGTGTATAGTATGCCTGGTGAAGGAATTTTAGCTGTATGTACCTATCCCTGGCAGATATCATCAGAGGAATATATTGTTGAATACCTTCCTCCCAGTCATTATCCGTCAGGGAGGGCACATCCAAATTCCATTTATTGAATAGCCTGGACCCCTGGCTATCAGTTCCCAGGCACACCCGGAGGTACAAAGAGGAAAGGATACGGTCTGCATTTTTAGAAATAAGGAAGCGCTCCACCATATGTGATTGTAGTTGAATTTCTGAAGGGAATTGAGCCTGAATTGCATGTCTCAACTGCAGATAGCGGAAAAACATTTTGTTGGGGAGTTGAAAGGTATTTCGCATTTCGTCAAATGTAAGGAGTTTACCCTCTGGCATAATATGCTGTAAGATCTTGATTTCATATTTAGCCCAGACTGCTGGGTCTGGAATCATTAACAGATGTGGTAATTTAGGGTTGCCCCAGAGTGGCGTATAGGGTGAATAAGTTTGTGGTGGATTAAGCTTAGCTGTCAACTGTTCCCATATCTTGGCGGTTGTGCGCATGGGGATAGTCATCTTATCTTGTGCTTTTGGACCCCTGAATACTAGATTGCTCAATGCTGAATACGACCCCAATATGGCTGCCTCTAAATTAACCGCCGGATTATGTTGTGACTAAACGAACCACCAGCGTACCGTCACCAGCACTGCTGCCCAGTAATACTGTTTGAAGCATGGCAGTGCCAGCCTGCCTGCATATAGGGGAAGTTGTAGACTGGTTTTAGCCACCCTGGGTGTCTGCCCTGCCCAAATGAAAGTATTAATCACCCGGTCTAATAGCTTGAAAAATGATTCAGGGATAGGTACTGGAGTGTTTCTAAACACATATAAAAATTTGGGGAGGAATATCATTTTGAGGAGGTTCGTCCTACCCACCGGTGTCAGGGGAAGGGACTTTCATGTTAAACATCGTCTTATTAGTTGTTGTAAAATGGGGTATACATTATCTGTCAAATAACAAGAGAGATCTTTTTGTATTTCAATGCCCAGATACCAAAATTTAGTGACCGTTTGCAGGGGTATATGGGGGGGAGGGAGTAGGGGTGGCTGGGAGATTGGGAAAAGTATAGATTTGTTCCAATTAATGTGTATTCCAGAGAAGGAGCCAAATAGATTTATGATCCTCAAGGTCTCTTCGAGGGAATAGGAAGCATCTGGGAGATAAAGAAGAGCGTCATCCGCATGAAGGGAGATCTGTTCCCTTAGAGGGCCCACCTCCATCCCCCCTGCAGCCGCAGAAGACCTAATAAGGATAGCGAGAGGTTCGAACAAACCCGGGGATAATGGACATCCCTGTCTTGTGCCCCTGTGTAGTCTGAAGGGGGACGAGAGGGACCCATTGGTTCTGACTCTGGCAGTATGGTTGGCATACATCCGTTTGATCCATGAAATAAATTTAGGCCCAATATTAAATTTTTCTAATACATGCCAGAGATATTCCCATTCCACTGAGTCGAACGCCTTTTCGGCGTCTAGGGAGGCCACCACTCCACGGGAACCCCCTGGAATATATTTGTATACAACTGTCGCAAGTTGATGTCTGTTCCTTTACCTGGCATGAAACCTGTCTGGTCCCCATGGACCAGGGAAAGGATAACTGTGTTGAGCCGATTCGCTAGAATTTTCGTGATGATCTTAACGTCAAAGTTTAATAGCGAAATAGGCCGGTATGACTCACATAGCTCGGGGTCCTTACGGGGTTTAGGTATTACAACAATCACTGCCTCTGACATTGATGGGGGGAGGCATTGGCCTTCCAGCATAGACAGTAAAAGTTCATGAAACTGGGGGGCCAAAGACTCGCTATTAGTTTTATAAAATTCTTCCGGTAGACCGTCTGGGCCTGGGGATTTTGCAGATTGCAATGATGAGATTACCGTCTGCAATTCTTTAAGAGTGATGGGTGCATCTAGTTTGGTTTTATTTTCCTCCGATAGGACCGGAAAGTCTATTTGGCTTAGGAAATGTTGCAGGTTATCTAAAGTGTAGTCAGTTTTTGATGTGTATAGGAGTTCATAAAATTGTGCAAATCTGGCATTGATCATAGCAGGATCCGCCAGAAGATTCCCCATATCATCTTTAATGTTGGCAATGTGTGCTATGGTGGAGCGCTCCTTGGCCAGCCATGCCAGCAATCTCCCTGATCTCTCTCCTTGTTCAAATATCCTCTGCGACTGTGAGAGCAGAAGCTTGCGAGTCGCAGTTGCTCGCAACAACGCTATCTCACGGTGAAGAGCTTGGAGTGTGGTATAAGTCCCCGCGTCTTTGGTGGTCACATAGCTGGATTCTAGGCTCTGAGCCCGTCCCTCTAATGCAAGCTTATTAAGTTTCCTAACTTTATTGATAACCATGCGGTACTGACCCCGTGTGTATTCCTTAAAGGCATCCCACACCATTGCAGGGGGAGCCATTGCTCTGTTTTGTATCCAATATGTATTCATCTCTCCCACAACCTCAGGGGCGACATGCTCATCCGTTATCCAAAAACCCGAGACGCGCCATAAGCCAGTGCCCGTCGGCGAGTCCGTGTTGAGTTGCAGAAGGAGGGGGGCGTGGTCAGAAATGCCACATGGTAGAATCTTAACCTCCTGGACACGGGAGAGAATGGGGCCACTGGCATAAAACAGATCAATTCTTGAAAAAGAGGCATATGTGGCAGAATGACAAGTATATTGCCTATCCCTGGGGTGATGCCATCTCCACACATCATTAAGGCCATATCCCTCCGCCCATCGCATCAGCGGGGAGTCAGAGGCCCTATCATCACCAAGCCTATCCATACTGGGGTCCGGGGGCATATTAAAGTCTCCAGCCAAAAGAATGGCTGCTGCTGGGTATTGAGCCAGTATAGGGGTCAGTTTGTGTAGAATCGTCATAGAGGCTGGGGGTGGAATATATAAGCCCACCACTACCATCTCAATCCTGCATAGCATGCATGACAACATACTTCCCCTCGGGATCTAAATGGAGGTCCAGTAGTGTAAAGGGTAGTGACTTGTGGACCAGGACACTGACTCCCCTGGAGTATGTGGAGTACGTAGAGTGATAATAAGAGCCCACCCAGGGCTTTTTTAGAGCCAATGTCCTGCTCCCCGTTAAGTGTGTCTCCTGCAAAATGCAGATATGGGGGTTGTATCTTTTAATGTAAGTAAAAACCAAGGAGCGTTTTATCTTAGAGTTTAGGCCCTGTATATTCCAGGACATAACATTAAGGAGATTCATTCTGTTGCCCTGGTACATGTGCCACAGGATTGATACAGCATACGCTCCATACAGAGCTCTCACACAATAGCAAAATATACTTAGTGATATATATATATTCGTGATTACGCAGTAAACTGAATAGCCTGCCCTCTCTAGTGGTAGCAGATTAACATTGCATGTCTTTCTTTGAGTAAAATACTGATTGTACAATCTGAAGCGAGTAAAAACCATGTAAATTAAAAGTAAAAGAAAAACTACAAAATTTAAGTCTAATCTGGGGTAGAAACCCCAACTCCAAACTTTCCCTCCCTGCCCCCTCCCCGCACCACCCCCAAACCTCGGGATGCTTGTTCCCCAAAACTAATTGCGACAACTAATTGCGTGAACAGTGAGCCACCAGAGCGACTTAGTCTGTGCACCTAAAGAGCAGTCAGTGAGACATAAATGTCCGGATAAATGATCCCTGCAGATCAAAATGTCTCCCAGAAAGTTCCGGGGGTACTATTCTTAAACTGGAACACGTTGCAAACTGGGGACTCCGGTCCCCTTATCAAATGATTAAACACGATCACAAACATCTCTCCATCTCTTTTTGCGTACATGTTCTCTATCCAGCAGCCATATATACTCACAGTACCGGATCTTAAGAAGATTATAAGAGTGGCTTATTCACCACTGGCTGGATAAGCTGAGGAGAAAAAGTCGTGCTTGTCCTGGAGTCGGCAGACGAAGGTGATCTTTGTTGCAGTAAAACAGGTTATAAGGGGATTTATTAAGATCAATCGAATCAGCCTCGTGGTTTTGTTTTAAGCCACCTGGATGCTTCTTCCGGAGATGTGAAAAACCACACTGATTCTCCATCCTGCACTCTCAGGTGGGCGGAAAATAGCATACTATACTTGATCCTGCGATTACGGAGATCCAGTTTGATCTGATCGAATGATCTTCTTAGCTTTTGTGTGTCAATTGAGAAATCAGGAAAAATCATGAGTTTCGCTCCCTCATGGCGAAGCACCTCGATCTTTCTCGCCTCCCGCAAAACCAGATTTCCATCCCGAAAGTTCAGGAGTTGCAAAATAAATGTGCGTGGAGGAGCTCCCGGGGGCCCCCGGGTAGCAGGCATTCTATGTGCCCTCTCCACCACAAAGTCATCAGAGAACGTGGCATCTGGAAGAAGGGTACTCAAGTGTTCAGTAAATGCCGTGGGGTCTTTACCTTCTGCGCCCTCTGGTAGTCCCACTATCCGGAGGTTGTTCCTGCGATTTCTGTTCTCTGCGTCCTCTGCACGAGCTTCCAGGACTTTCATTTTTGTTTGCAGCATGCGGAGTGAGACTCCCTGATCTTGCAGTGTGTCTTCTACCTCCCCCACTCTCCTTTCAGTATCAGTGAGCCTGGAGCCCGATTTTGGGTCGGATACTGCAGGGATTCGGATGGTATGCTGGTCAGTGCTCAGAGCTCCCTCAGAACACGTCTGGTCCGGTGGCCATCTTAAGATTATATTAATTATAAGGAAGGGTTACCTTTTCTTTTTTTTTTTTCTTTTTTTTTTTTAAGTTTAGTCACCCTTTTTAGGCATTACTAAAATCTCTGCTCCCCGCCGAACAGAATTTTTTTTTTTTTTTTGCTTTGATACGTGTTCACCAGGGCAGTGCCTAGCCCCATGGCATTTCTTAGACAATCTCTTGCCTATTATACTAGAAAATGGTCATTACTACTTTTTAACTTTCAGAATGCATTGACCTTAATAGGGTTCAAATTTTAGTCATGTTCATCTAACCTGCCCCAAAAAAGAATCCAAGTGATCTTAGCTCATGATTTGCTGTGTAATATTTGCTGACCATGCTGAAGCTGTTCATTCATTTGTCTAGTTCTGGAAGGGCGTCTATTGATGTCCTCCAAGAACTGCACCCGGTACATTCTGTGATCGCTGTGTCCTTTGGCAGCCTCATCAGTACACATCAATGAAGGAGAAAAATTACCCGTTTGCAAAATTTTATAACAGAAACTATGAATTTTTGGTCTCTTTTGCTTGTTTAGAAAAAAAAAACAGTGGTGATTAAATACTACCGAAATAAAACTCTATTTGTGTGAAAAAATTGATTAAAAACTTCATATCAGTACAGTGCTGCATGACAGCGCAATAGTAATTCAAAGTGCAACAGCCCTAAAAGCTGAAAATTGTCACAGGCGGGAAGGGGGTAAAAGTGCCCAGTAGGCAAATGGTTGAAAAATAACCATAAATTTACAGATAACCTGAAAATTAAAAAAAAAATACCTATAATTATATAGTTTCATGAGAATACTCTACTCTGCGAAAAACAAATAATAACCAAAATTTGTTCTGTTCTTGCGTTTGGGATAGACCTTATAGTGATAAAGTAGTTAATATGGGTCCTAAAACATTAGTGAGCTCCCATAATTAGACTGTTATGTTCGTTTAGTTTACCAGACCATCCAGACTCATTGATTTTAACATAAAGATTAAGCTTTACCGTCCTTTGCAGGAAGATTCGACTCCGGCTTAACCAAGCCTCGTTACTTTTCTATAATTATCATTCTGATAGTAAATGCTAAAAAACACCATCTCGAAAGTATGCTTTATTAGCTTAGTTGTCAATGAAGCTTTAAATTATCTTTAGCCTGATATAGTGTATTCTTCCAAGTCTGGGTAGCTGCCATCCCAGAAAGTTTTGGCAGTGTGCTTCTCAGGCGTAAAAATGGCATGAGAGGTATTTTCATCTGTGATGTAAAAGAGCATGTGGAAATCAACCATAAATAGAGAGAACATTCTATTCAGCAAATACTAAAAAAGATAAGAGCCTTCAGGCTATTCAGAGATGCTGCACTGCAGCCTGCAACTAAGACGACACTACTGGTCTAGCTCATTGCAATAGCCATGAGAAGGATATGGTTTATAGTTAGAGTTATATATACATAATAAATATATTGCTGACTGAATAAGTTACTATTATATGGCAGTGTGGATAGAATGGAATAGATTTTGATAAGGATATTTTTTTTTCTCTTAAAGTGATTGTAATCAGTCACCTTGTAAAACTACCCATCCTGTTTAACATAAAAATGAAAGGCATAGATTTCTAAAATACCATATAAATACCTTTTCCCTTTTTTATAAGTGATCACATTCCCTCTGTTCTCAGCTGCATAAGAGTTGAGGGGGGGGGAGCAGCAGCACACTGAGCTTCCTAGTGACAGGCTGTGTGTGTGTGTGTGTGGGGGGGGTGTCAGGACAAGTCTGGTCATTGGAGGAGAGCACACTAAGTTCCTGGCATAGCTAGAGCACTGACCACAGTGTGCTCTCCTGCTTAGTGTGGTCAGTTTTTTTTAAAAGGAAAGCAAGGGGACTGACCAGGAACATCAGGGATTTCACATAAAGGAAGCAATACAAAGAGAACATTCTCTTTGTACTTTCTCATACAAGTACATGGTAGAGCAGGCATGTGTCAGGAATATGAAGTGTTAGGGTAACAAATGCTTTAAACTGTTACTAAACAGAGAAGTGTTATTTGCCATAATTCATTCATATAACTCATATATATCATTTATTTATAAAAGAAAAAGAGAAGTGGGACTTTAAATGAAGCACACAGCAGCACAAAAGCAAGTCAAGTGACCAAAATTCATTTATTTAGTATAATCCATGGTAAGTAAAAAACATTTTGGGCATCCAACCTCTAAAATGCTGTGGGCATCAAGCCTCTATATAATAAACCATGGATTAATTATACATAAATTACACAATAAGTCATGATCCATTGTCACACACAGAGAGCAAAGATAACAATCAATATGCATGTGTACATTTGTTACTATAATTGGACCCAAAAAGAGCCATAAAAATAAAGAGAGAAAATTAAAATTATAAAAGAGACTTAATGTCATAACAGATACTTATGGAGCTAAGTGGAATAATTGAAATTTTGATATTCCATGATAAGGGAAGATTGGTAATATTCAAAGCTCTACGCGTTTCGCGGTATAACAACCGCTCATCAGGAGCATACATCATGGAATGATTCTAAAAAAACATTTAAAAAAACAAACAAAAAAACGACTTGACGTTGAGGGTTGGGCCATGATGGAACACCTATACACCTTCCTTTCTGTTCAGCATCACACTCATGTGTATGGAATTGTCCACCCTGTGCACACCAGGTATTGTCTCCTTTTTTCCTCATCTCATCTTTTTCACCAGTCTTTATTGTTTATGTTTTTTCTTGGCTTCATTTCATCCTTTGTTTTTCCACCCTTTTTTCACTCCTTTCCATCACACTCTCTCTTTTTATTTCCCTGTTTTTCACCATATCACTCTTTTTTTTACACTTCCCCACACTCACACATCATCACACATCACTGCGATTTTTTTTTTCCCATCTAGGTTTCCCACATGGAGGTCTGCACCCTACACTCACTGCACCCACCAGCTATGGTTTTGCTTATGGTGGTTGTTCTCATTCCCGCAGATCACCCTGGCATTCGGCGGCCTTGCTTTGCAGCTCTCTGCGATTCTGGATGCAGTTTTACTGGATCGCTGATGCAGACAAGAGTTTGGACGCACCACCTTTAATTAATTCTCTACAACTAAACTATTCTTATAAAAAAAACTTTTTCATCTCCTGCTTATTTATTAAATAAACAATTTTTTTTAAATATTTTTTATAATCATTCAATGATGTATGCTCCCGTGGTTGTTATACCGCAAAACGCGTAGAGCTTTGAATATTACCAATTTTCCCTTATCATGGAATATCAAGATTTCAATGATTCCACTTACCTCCATAAGTATCTGTTATGGCATTAAGTCTCTTTTATTATTTTAATTTTCTGTCTTTATTTTTTATGGCTCTTTTTGGGTCCAATTATAGTAACAAATGTACACATGTATATTGATTGTTATCTTTGCTCTCTGTGTGTGACAACGGATCATGACTTATTGTATAATTAATCCATGGTTTATTATATAGAGGCTTGATGCCTACTGCATTTTAAAGGTTGGATGCCCAAAATGTTTTTTACATACCATGGATTATACTAAATAAATGAATTTTGGTCACTTGACCTGCTTTTGTGCTGCTGTGTGCTTCATTTAAAGTCCCACTTCTCTTTTTCTTTTATAAACCAATGACCGGGATGGAGGCGAGCATTCCTTTGGTGCCAGCCTCATTTAACCACTTGCCGACCGCCTCACGCAGATATACTGTGGCAGAATGGTACGGGCAGGCAAAGTAACGTATGGGTACGTTTCTTGCCTCCCGCGGGCGGGGGGTCCGGTCCGCCCCCCCGGTGCCCGAGGCGGTCGGCTTCTGTCCCTGAGTGATCCGTGCTGAGGGGGAGGCCATCCATTCGTGGCCACCCCCTCGCGATCACTCCCAGCCAATGACAAGCTTCCTCTGCTGCTGTATAGTAAACAGCAGCAGAGGAAGTGATGTCATTGCTCCTTGGCTCGGTATTTTCCGTTCCGGTGCCGAGGAGAGAAGACATCGATGTAAGTGCACAACACACACACATACAGTAAAACACACCAGGCACACATTACACCCCCCATCACCCCCCGATCACCCCCTGATCTCCCCCCGATCACAAGCCCCCCCCCCCCCCACCGTCACAGTGACACCAAGCAGTTTTTTTTTCTGATTACTGCATTGGTGTCAGTTTGTGACAGTTAGTGTGGTAGGGCGGTTAGTGTTAGCCCCCTTTAGGTCTAGGAGACCCCCATAACCCCCCTAATAAAGTTTTAACCCCTTGATCACCCCCCGTCACCAGTGTCACTAAGCGATCGTTTTTCTAATCGCTGTATTAATGTCACTGGTGACGCTAGTTAGGGAGGTAAATATATAGGTTCGCCGTCAGCATTTTATTGCGTCAGGGACCCCCATATACTACCTAATAAAGGTTTTAACCCCTTGATTGCCCCCTAGTTAACCCTTTCATCAGTGATCACCGTATAACTGTTACGGGTGACGCTGGTTAGTTAGTTTATTTTTTATAGTGTCAGGGCACCCGCCGTTTATTACCTAATAAAAGTTTAGCCCCCTGATTGCCCGACAGTGATATAACTTAGGTTTTAGGGTCAGATAGGGTCTGCATCGCCCCAGGCAGCGTCAGGTTAGCGCCAGTAGCGCTAACAGCCACGCACGTAGCATACACCTCCTTTAGTGGTATAGTATCTGAAGAGATCAATATCTTATCTGATCAGATCTATACTAGCGTCCCCAGCAGTTTAGGGTTCCCAAAAACGCAGTGTTAGCGGGATCAGCCCAGATACCTGCTAGCACCTGCGTTTTGCCCCTCCGCACAGCCCAGCCCAGCCCACCCAAGTGCAGTATCGATCGATCACTGTCACTTACAAAACACTAAGTCCATAACTGCAGCATTTGCAGAGTCAGGCCTGATCCCTGCGATCGCTAACAGTTTTTTTGGTAGCGTTTTGGTGAACTGGCAAGCACCAGTGGCCTAGTAAACCCTGGTCGTAGTCAAACCAGCACTGCAGTAACACTTGATGACGTGACGAGTCCCATAAGTGCAGTTCAAGCTCATGAGGTGGCAAGCACAAGTAGTGTCCCGCTGCCACCAAGAAGAAGACAAACACAGGCCCGTCATGCCCATAATGCCCTTCCTGCTGCATTCGCCAATCCTAATTGGGAACCCACCACTTCTGCAGCACCCGTACTTCCCCCATTCACATCCCCAACCAAATGCAGTCGGCTGCATGAGAGGCATTTTCTTTATGTCCTTCAGAGTACCCCTACCCAACGAATCCCCCCAAAAAAGATGTTGTGTCTGCAGCAAGCACGGATATAGGCGTGACACCCGCTATTATTGTCCCTCCTGTCCTGACAATCCTGGTCTTTGCATTTGGTGAATGTTTTGAACGCTATCATACACTAGTTGAGTATTAGCGTAGGGTACAGCATTGCACAGACTAGGCACACTTTCACAGGGTCTCCCACGATGCCATTGCATTTTGAGAGACCCGAACCTGGAACTGGTTACAGTTATAAAAGTTACAGTTACAAAAAAAGTGTAAAAAAAAAAACACAAAAAAATATATAAAAAAAAAAATAATAGTTGTCGTTTTATTGTTCTCTCTCTCTCTATTCTCTCTCTATTGTTCTGCTCTTTTTTACTGTATTCTATTATGCAATGTTTTATTGTTATTATGTTTTATCATGTTTGCTTTTCAGGTATGCAATTTTTTATACTTTACTGTTTACTGTGTTTTATTGTTAACCATTTTTTTGTCTTCAGGTACGCCATTCAGCTGCAGCGCGGATTTATTTGTCTTGACAGCAACAGCGTTTGCTCCCACGATATATAAAGCCGTGACTCCAGCGGAGGTGATATATGTCGAAGCATGGGGGCAGCAGGGGCGGAGGAGCGATGTGCTCCTAACTTTTGGGGCGGATGCCCCCATGCTTCGGCATATATAAATGGTGCATGTATGCCCATCATTAGAAGTGGGTGGATGAAGGGAGGTATTCTAATGGTGGGCATACCCACCGATCAATCTCTTTTTTTCTTTCAGCCCACAGGCTGCATGAAAAAAAAAGATTACAATATATGCCCAACAAGGACCAGCAACGTACTGGTATGTTGCTGGACTTTGAGTGGTTATACCAGAATGATGCCTGCAGGTTTAGGTATCATCTTGGTATCATTCTTTTCAGCCAGCGGTCGGCTTTCATGTAAAAGCAAACCTAGTGGCTAATTAGCCTCTAGACTGCTTTTACAAGCAGTGGGAGGGAATGCCCCCCCACCATCTTCCATGTTTTTCTCTGACACTCCTGTCCCAACAGGGAACCTGAGAATGCAGCCGGTGATTCAGCCAGCTGACCATAGAGCTGATCAGAGACCAGAGTGGCTCCAAACATCTCTATGGCCTAAGAAACCGGAAGCTACGAGCATTTCGCCGGATGTAAACAGCGCCATTGGGAAATTGGGAAAGCATTTTATCACACCGATCTTGGTGTGGTCAGATGCTTTGAGGGCAGAGGAGAGATCTAGGGTCTAATAGACCCCATTTTTTTCAAAAAAGAGTATTAAAAAAAAAATGAAAGGAACAGTTTAAAAATAAGACAAAAAAGGGGAAAAAATAATAAAGAAAAAAAAAAAGGCACCCCTCCCCCCCCTGCTCTCGCGCAAAGGTGAACGCAAGCGTCGGTCTGGCGTCAAATGTAAACAGCAATTGCACCATGCATGTGAGGTATCACCGCGAAGGTCAGATCGAGGGCAGTAATTTTAGCAGTAGACCTCCTCTGTAAATCTAAAGTGGTAACCTGTAAAGGCTTTTAAAAATGTATTTAGTTTGTCGCCACTGCACGTTTGTGCGCAAATTTAAAGCTTGTCACGTTTGGTATCCATGTACTCGGCCTAAGATCATCTTTTTTATCTTATCAAACATTTGGGCAATATAGTGTGTTTTAGTGCATTAAAATTTTAAAAAGTGTGTTTTTTCCCAAAAAATGCGTTTGAAAAATCGCTGCGCAAATACTGTGTGAAAAAAAAAAAAAAATGAAACACCCACCATTTTAATCTGTAGGGCATTTGCTTTAAAAAAATATATAATGTTTGGGGGTTCAAAGTAATTTTCTTGCAAAAAAAAAATTTTTTCCATGTAAACAAAAAGTGTCAGAAAGTGTCAGAAAGGGCTTTGTCTTCAAGTGGTTAGAAGAGTGGGTTATGTGTGACATAAGCTTCTAAATGTTGTGCATAAAATGCCAGGACAGTTCAAACCCCCCCCCCAAATGACCCCATTTTGGAAAGTAGACACCCCAAGCTATTTGCTGAGAGGCATGTCGAGTCCATGGAATATTTTATATTGTGACACAAGTTGTGGGAAAAAGACAATTGGTTTTTTTTTTGCACAAAGTTGTCACTAAATGATATATTGCTCAAACTTGCCATGAGAATATGTGAAATTACACCCCAAAATACATTCTGTTGCTTCTCCTGAGTACGGGGATACCACACGTGTGAGACTTTTTGGGAGCCTAGCCGTGTACGGGACCCCGAAAACCAAGCACCGCCTTCAGGCTTTCTAAGGGCGTAAATTTTTGATTTCACTCTTCACTGCCTATCACAGTTTCGGAGGCCATGGAATGCCCAGGTGGCACAAACCCCCCCCCCAAATGACCCTATTTTGGAAAGTAGACACCCCAAGCTATTTTCTGAGAGGTATAGTGAGTATTTTGCAGACCTCACTTTTTGTCACAAAGTTTTGAAAATTGAAAAAAGAAAAAAAATATATTTTCTTGTCTTTCTTCATTTTCAAAAACAAATGAGAGCTGCAAAATTCTCACCATGCCTCTCAGCAAATAGCTTGGGGTGTCTACTTTCCAAAATGGGGTCATTTGGGGGGGGTTTTGTGCCATCTTGGCATTTTATGGCCTTCAAAACTGTGATAGGTAGTGAGGAGGGAAATCAAAAATTTACGCCCTTAGAAATCCTGAAGGCAGTGATTGATTTTCGGGGCCCCGTACACGGTTAGGCTCCCAAAAAGTCCCACACATGTGGTATCCATATACTCAGGAGAAGCAGCTAAATGTATTTTGGGGTGCAATTCCACATATGCCCATGGCCTGTGTGAGCAATATATCATTTAGTGACAACTTTTTGTAAATTTTTTTTTTGTCATTATTCAATCACTTGGGACAAAAAAAATTAATATTCAATGGGCTCAACCTGCATCTCAGCAATTTCCTTGGGATGTCTACTTTCCAAAATAGGGTCATTTGGGGGGGGGGGGGGGTTGTACTGCCCTGCCATTTTAGCACCTCAAGAAATGACATAGGCAGTCATAAACTAAAAGCTGTGTAAATTCCAGAAAATGTACCCTAGTTTGTAGACGCTATAACTTTTGCGCAAACCAATAAATATACGCTTATTGACATTTTTTTTAACAAAGACATGTGGCCAAATACATTTTGGCCTGAATGTACGACTAAAATTGAGTTTATTGGATTTTTTTTATAACAAAAAGTAGAAAATATCATTTTTTTTTCAAAATTTTCGGTCTTTTTCTGTTTATAGCGCAAAAAATAAAAACCACAGAGGTGATCAAATACCATTAAAAGAAAGCTCTATTTGTGGGAAGAAAAGGACGCAAATGTTGTTTGGATACAGCATTGCATGACTGAGCAATTAGCAGTTAAAGCGACGCAGTGCCAAATTGTAAAAAGTGCTCTGGTCAGGAAGGGGGTAAATCCTTTCGGGGCTGAAGTGGTTAAAGTCCCAAATTTACTTTTCCTTTTTTGATCATATATATCATGTCACTTCTCAGGAATACTACCGGTACATCGAGCCACACCAGAAAGGCAGAGGGAGATTAGGGAAGTAAACAAGTGGCTGAAGAGCTGGTGTAGTAAGGAGGGGTTTGGGTTCCTGGAGGACTGGGCCGACTTCTCAGTCGGTAACCGGTACTATAGAAGGGACGGACTGCACCTAAATGAGGAGGGTGCAGATCTGCTGGGAATGAAGATGGCCAAAAAGTTAGAGGGGTTTTTAAACTAGGCGATGGGGGGGAGGGTCCAGAGACAGTGATAGCCAGCGCGGATGATATTCCAGAGGGTAGTGTTGGGGGCATTAGTGGTAGCTTAACCAAAGCACAAAAACACAAGGTGAGTATAGTAGCAAGTCCTAGTTGCAATTTTGAAACACCCAATACGAGGACAATATGCGACCGGTCTAAACTATGTGGCATGTTCACCAATGCCAGGAGCATGGCAGACAAGATGGGTGAACTAGAGATACTGTTGTACAAGGAGGATTTGGATTTTGTGGGAATTTCAGAGACCTGGTTCGGTTCAACAGCTCTCATGATTGGCTGGCAAACATTCAAGGGTATACCCTATACCGCAAGGATAGAGAGGGTAAAAAAGGGGGAGGGGTATGCCTATATATCAAGAATAATGCACAAGCAAATGTGAGAGATGACATCACTGAGGGAGCTAGAGAGGAGGTGGAATCCTTATGGGTAGAGCTCCAAAGGGATGAAGCTAAGGGGAAAATAATACTGGGAGTATGCTATAGGCCCCTAACCTGAAGGAGGAAGTGGAGACGGATCTCCTATCACAAATTGGATTAGCAGCAAGGATGGGAAGTGTTATCATAATGGGGGATTTTAATTATCCAGACATAGACTGGGCGGAGGGAACCGCGCATTCATTTAAGGCTCGCCAGTTCCTTAATGTCTTGCAGGACAATTTTATGGGTCAGATGGTAGACGCACCAACTAGAAATAAAACAATACTGGATCTACTGATTACCAACAATACGGACCTGATCACAGATGTGGAAATACGGGGCAATTTAGGTAACAGCGATCACAGGTCAATTAGTTTCAGTATAAATCACACAAATAGGAAACATAAAGGGAATACAAAGACACTGAATTTCAAAAGAGCCAACTTCCCTAAACTACAAACCTTGCTAAAAGGCATAAATTGGGATAAAATATTAGGAACAAAGAATACGGGGGAGAGATGGGTTTGCTTTAAGAGCATATTAAATAAGGGCATTAGCCAATGTATCCCATTGGGTAATAAATTTAAAAGAGCGAACAAAAATCCTGGATGGCTTAACTCCAATGTAAAAATGCATATAAAAGCAAAGGAGAAGGCCTTCAAAAAATACAAGGTTAAGGGATCATCCTCAGCATTCAGACTTTATAAAGAATGCAATAAGAAATGTAAGGGTGCAATTAGGACGGCTAAAATAGAACATGAAAGACACATAGCGGAGGAGAGCAAAAAAAATCCCAAGAAATTCTTTAAGTATGTAAACATTAACCGCTTCCCGACCGCCCACTGTATATTGACGTCCTGTTTTTTAAAGATGGATATCTCGGTAACGGCAGCAGCTGCTGCCACAACCGAGGTATCCATCTTTAGGGCCGGCGATTCTGCACACGATAATGGTGGTCTATGCGGCGGGTTCGCCGCGAGATCACCGTTATCGGCGGCGGGAGAGGTGCCACCCCCCCTCCCGCCGCTCTCCCGCACCCTCCGCCGCTTACCGGAGCCGTCGGTAACGGCGGAGGCGATCGGGTCCTTTCACTGCTGAGGTACTGAGACGAGTGAGGCCAAGATGGCCCCCACCCGTCTCTATACCATGTGACGGCCGGAGCGACGTCATTACGACGGCTCCGCCCACTTCTCTTAAAGGCACAATTTATTTTGTGTCATTTTTTTAAACGACTTTTTTTTTTTTTTTTGCATTATAGTCTAAATATGAGATCTGAGGACTTTTTGACCCCAGATCTCATATTTAAGAGGACCTGTCATGCTTTTTTCTATTACAAGGGATGTTTACATTCCTTGTAATAGGAATAAAAGTGATCCAAATTTTTTTTTTTAAAAAACAGTGAAAAAATAAATAAAATAAAGTAAAATAAATAATTAAAAAAAAAAAAAAAATTTTTTAAAGCGCCCTGTCCCGACGAGCTCGCGCGCAGAAGCGAACGCATACGTGAGTAGCGCCCGCATATGAAAACGGTGGTCAAACCACACATGTGAGGTATCGCCGCGACCGGTAGAGTGAGAGCAATAATTCTAGCTCTAGACCTCCTCTGTAACACGAAACATGCAATCTGTAGAATTTTTTAAACGTCGCCTATGGAGATTTTTAAGGGTAAAAGTTTGACGCCATTCCACGAGCGGGCACAATTTTAAAGCGTGACATGATGGGTATCAATTTACTTGGCGTAACATTATATTTCACAATATAAAAAATAATTGGGCTAACTTTACTGTTGTCTTATTTTTTTTTTCAAAAAAGTGAATTTTTTCCAAAAAAAGTGCGCTTAGAAGACCGCTGCGCAAATACGATGCAAAAAAAAGTATTGCAATGACCGCCATTTTATTCTCTAGGGTGTTAGAAAAAAAACAATATATAATGTTTGGGGGTTCTAAGTAATTTTCTAGCAAAAAAACCTGTTTTAAACTCTTAAACACCTAAAATCCAAAACGAGGCTGGATGTCATCTTCCGGCTCTCTTTCTCCCCAGTCGACTCGTACTCACCTCTTCTATCGTATATCTCTTCTTTCTTTTTCCTCCCTCTTCTTTCCTCTTGTATTCCTTCCTATCCCCTACCTCTTTAGGTCAGTCTTGGACTTCAACCACTGACTGATTGGTTGTGACCGAGGCCAGGGTCTAGACTCGCCCTGCTCCCGATCCCGACTTCGACTACAACCTAGATTCTTACGGTCATGTCGCTGTTCTAATTCCCTGTGATATATACCATGTGTTCCCATGCGTGTGTCCTTGTTTGTATTTTACTGAGCAGTCTTTCCTTCACAGGACTCGAAGTTATTCCTTTATCCAGAAAATGTTGGACTAGTTCATACACTTACTGTTCTACGAATTGTTTTAATAACCCTCTACATTTTCTTTTTCTTTACACAAGATTAATCAATAGTTTTATTGTCTATGATGGGAGGATGCTGGGGGGGTGAGAAGCGCCGCCACAGCTTGTGCCCAGTTGGGGTGGCGGGGGTTTCTCCCCTTCTGCACCTCTCATCGGATAAAGCTCCTGGGAACATGTTTGACACCCGGGGACTCTGATCAAAACACTTGACAGGTTATGTTTGTTTTATGCAGATATGTTTTGTAATAATTTCATTGATTAATATGTCTTCCACACGACCGTGTTTGTCACCCCAAGACAAATGTCTCACATTGTATCTATAACTTGTGATGTATTATTGTCATCCACTTTTGACAAAATAAAAATATATTGAAACATAAAAAAAAAAAAAAAAAAATCCAAAACGAGGCTGGTTTTGAAGTGGTTAAAAAAGGGAGGACAGACCATATTGGCCCCATAAAGAATGAGGAAGGACATCTGGTTACAAAGGAAGGGGAGATGGCAAAGGTATTGAATTTATTCTTCTCCTCAGTCATCACGAGTGAATCGGGGGGCTTCAGTAACCAAAACTGCAGTGTTTATCCTCATGACACAACACAGGAAGCACCTCCATGGTTAACAGAGGACGGAATTAAAATTAGACTTGAGAAACTTAACATTAATAAATCACCGGGACCAGATGGCTTGCATCCGAGGGTACTTAGGGAACTCAGTCAGGTGATTGCCAGACCGTTGTTCCTAATTTTTACAGACAGTCTATTGACTGGAATGGTACCAGCTGATTGGAGAAAAGCCAATGTAGCACCAATATTTAAAAAGGGCCCAAAAAACATCCCTGGGAATTACAGACCAGTTAGCCTAACATCAATAGTATGTAAAATCTTGGAGGGGATGATAAGGGACTATATACAAGATTTTAGTAATAAGAACGATATCATTAGCAGTAATCAGCATGGATTCATGAAGAATCGTTCTTGCCAAACCAATCTATTAACCTTCTATGAGGAGGTGAGTTGCCATCTAGATAAAGGAAGGCCCGTAGACGTGGTGTATCTGGATTTTGCAAAAGCATTTGACACAGTTCCCCATAAATGTTTACTGTACAAAATAAGGTGCGTTGGCATGGACCATAGGGTGAGTACCTGGATTGAAAACTGGCTACAAGGGCGTGTTCAGAGGGTGGTGATAAATGGGGAGTACTCAGAATGGTCAGGGGTGGGTAGTGGGGTTCCCCAGGGTTCTGTGCTGGGACCAATCCTATTTAATTTGTTTATAAACGATCTGGAGGATGGGATAAACAGTTCAATCTCTGTATTTGCAGACGATACTAAGCTAAGCAGGGCAATAACTTCTCCGCAGGATGTGGAAACCTTGCAAAAAGACCTGAACAAATTAATGGGGTGGGCGACTACATGGCAAATGAGGTTCAATGTAGAAAAATGTAAAATAATGCATTTGGGTGGCAAAAATATGAATGCAATCTATACACTGGGGGGAGAACCTCTGGGGGAATCTAGGATGGAAAAGGACCTGGGGGTCCTAGTAGATGATAGGCTCAGCAATGGCATGCAATGCCAAGCTGCTGCTAATAAGGCAAACAGAATATTGGCATGTATTAAAAGGGGGATCAACTCCAGAGATAAAACGATAATTCTCCCGCTCTACAAGACTCTGGTCCGGCCGCACCTGGAGTATGCTGTCCAGTTCTGGGCACCAGTCCTCAGGAAGGATGTACTGGAAATGGAGCGAGTACAAAGAAGGGCAACAAAGCTAATAAAGGGTCTGGAGGATCTTAGTTATGAGGAAAGGTTGCGAGCGTTGAACTTATTCTCTCTGGAGAAGAGACGCTTGAGAGGGGATATGATTTCAATTTACAAATACTGTACTGGTGACCCCACAATAGGGATACAACTTTTTCGCAGAAGAGAGTTTAATAAGACTCGGGGCCACTCATTACAATTAGAAGAAAAGAGGTTTAACCTTAAACTACGTAGAGGGTTCTTTACTGTAAGAGCGGTAAGGATGTGGAATTCCCTTCCACAGGCGGTGGCCTCAGCGGGGAGCATTGATAGCTTCAAGAAACTATTAGATAAGCACCTGAACGACCGCAACATACAGGGATATGTAAGGTAATACTGACACATAATCACACACATAGGTTGGACTTGATGGACTTGTGTCTTTTTTCAACCTCACCTACTATGTAACTATGTAACTATGTAACTGTATTTTTTTTTTTTTAATTCTCAAAGTACTTTATTCCTGCAGAGCTGTTTTGCGGTCACATGGTTTTCCCTGTTCTTTGGCATCAGCAGGGAAAGATTTTTGGAAGGGCTTTCAATTACTCTGCTGATGTATCCCCTCTACAGTGTGAGTCTGTGTCTGGCCAGCCCTGATTGATGCTGTGCCAGTCACATGACTAAAAAAAACATTTCATAAGAGCAATTCAAATTAAATTATAAATATCAAATAACTGTTTTACAGCTCACAATAAATCTTTATTGAATATCAAATGTGTATTTTTTGTGCATTAATATGGTGTAGGCAGAATCATAGATGATTGACACTAGCTTTCATTTTGTTCAGACTGTATCTGCATTCAAGGCTCTTTATACTTTATAGGTATTAGCAATTACATTGAATATAATTGATACTGAATTTCTCAGTGAATGTAATCAAACAACATACTATATACTGCCCCATAGTGTGTAGCAATAGGAGGACATGGAGGAGGAAGAGAGAGGGAGGGAGGGGAGTGTAAAAGTTTAGAAGGGAACTGAAATTGGACCATGCTCCGTAGAGGACACCAGCTGGTCTAAACAATCTCAACCTGCAGTGGGGACACATGGAAGATGGGAGGGACAGCTAAAGGCAGGGTCAACTAGGTCAATTTCACTTTACACATAACAAATGCTTTAGTGGCTTTCTGAGTATGAACATTCTGTTATATACCATGCAATGAGAGTTTTTCTAGGTTTAACCACACTTTAACATCATACTGCGGCAGGTCAGCTCTCCTGCGCAAACTACCGTAGGTGTACGTCAGTTTGTGCAGGGAGGCTAGCGGGCGCGCGCAATGTGGGAGCATGCTCTGGGTCCAGCGGACTCTATGTCCGCCGGCAACCCACGATTGCGGTGTACAGAGAAAGAACCGGGTACTGCCTAGTGACATGTCAGAGATCTTCTGTTCAAAGTCATCGGGAACGGAAGATCTCTGTCATGTCCTAGGTAGCTCTTCCCCCCTACAGTTAGAACACACCCAGAGAACACAGTTAACGCCTTGATCGCCCCCTAGTATTAATCCCTTCCCTGCCAGTGACATTTATACAGTAATCAGTGGCTATTTTTAGCTCTGATTGCTGTATAAATGTAACTGGTCCCAAAAAAGTGTCACAAATGTCTGATCTATCTGCCGCAATGTTGCAGTCCCTCTAAAAATCACAGATCGCATTACTAGTAAAAAAAAATAATAATAAAAACGCCATAAATCTATTCACTATTTTGTAGATGATAACTTTTGTGCATACCAATCAATATACGCTTATTGCAAGAATACATATTGGCCTAAACTGATGAAGAAATTTTTTTTTTTTTAATTTTGTGATATTTATTATAGCAAAAATTAAAAAATATAGTTTTTTTTTCAAAATTGACGATATTTTTTTGTTTATCGCGCAAAAAATAAAAATCGCAAAGGTGATCAATTACCACCAAAAGAAAACTCTATTTGTGGGAAAAAAAGAACATAAATTTTGTTTGGGTACAGCATCACACGACCGTGCAATTGTCAGTTAAAGTGATGCAGTGCCGTATCGCAAAAAAAGGCCTGGTCATTAAGGGGGCAAATCCTTCCCGGGGCTGAAGTGGTCCACATATGCTTCAGACATTTTTATATGGACAGGGGTATTTTACATTTATTAATAAAAAATGTTACTTTTCTGTGTTGGGTAGAGCATGGAAAGGTTAAACCCTCTATCAAGATTTTATTGCAATTTATGTCTCTGTTGGGGAGATTTCCCCTTATTTCCTGTGAGGACAGAAACTAATGTTTATTCCCTCCAATGGGCACCAAAATACATTTTTAGTAAAGTATGGGAAGGGTTAGTATTTTTGACCGTTTTTATTGTTTTCTGTGCCTTCCTGTCCTAGCGACAACCAGAAAAATCTCCCTATATCCACAATATAGAAATATGAAATGTCACCTCTTTTTAACCCAAAAAAGGTAAACAAAAATTCTTATGCTATGACTATTTGCTAAGAAGCATTTGATTGCTATTGCTTATTATGCCCGTTGTTTTTAAGGGTAGGGTTGAAATTAAAAAAAATTAATAAAAAAAAAAAAAAAAAAAAGTAAAATAGTAAGACATAAACCGATAACAAGCATGCCATTATTGAACCCCCTTTCTAGTCTCATATATTTATATGTGAGAAGATGTACAGTATCTATCTCTCAGAACAGTATCTATCTTTCCACTATCTGTGATTCAACATGTAATAGCTTTGCTGTCCCAATTTCTGTCCACAAAAACCCATTATGCTAATTGCTTGCTCAAAAAACGTTTTTGTGTTCCCCAGCATAACAAAGGCTAAAAACATTCTCCAAAACTGAGGTAGTGCCTTTTTCCTTGGACTGCTGCATTACAGAGAAAACATACTAATGCTGTATTCTTCTTATGCACTTAGAAGACTTGAAGTGTGTTTGTACTTTTGGAGCCAAATTGGGATAATAACTACTTTATATTTGTTACCTTATCCCCTTTCACATACTGTGGCATACATTAAAAAAAATAAAATAACAATTGCTGCTTACCATTTTATTTGCCTTTTTTATTTTATCTAGTTTCCCCCTTCTTTCTAATGGTAAAGCAGAACCACACTGCATCTGAACATCACAAACCAAAAACTCATCCATCCATGTCTCCATGCTTTTATTTGCTGAGAAATAACTGAAAAACAGCCCCTAACATTTCTGGCCATGGACATCTTGAGTAAGGGCAGATGATTCATGCAGGATTTACTTCCAGGAATCCATCTATCCTTAGCTCAGGCATACAGGCTTGAAGGTGTTCTTAGCTGAGAAAACCATTCCTCTCTTTCTGAAGACTCCTGGGATGGATGACATCATTTGCCTAGACCTGGATACCAGGAAGTAACTAAAAAAAAAGTAAAAAAAAAGCTTAAAACAAGTAAATATAATATACTTTCCAATCTATTACTAATGGTAGCAGCTTAAGGATCAAAATACTCAATGCTGGCTAAGAGAGTGAAGCCTGTACTGGGATAGCAGATCTTCATTATCAGTTGTAAACTAGACATTCACACTGTTTGTCCTAACTAAGGGTTACCTTAATACAGCTGTCCTTTAATTTCTCACCCTTCTAAATGCACCGCACCTAGTCGAATACTTAGCTTTCTCCCAGTTTCAGTAATCTTCACTCTTCTGTTCTGCCCGGCACTGCTCAGCCTTTCAACCGAAAACGTACCCGCCAGATCCTCTTCTTAAAGTGGAACTTTATGTAAAACATAAAAATAGGCAAACTGATTATTTTTAATGCAGAAGAGACATGCTTTGTCTCCTCTGCATTAAACGTACCTACCTGTGTGTCCGCCTCTGTACATTAAGCTGTGTAGGTGCAGCTCACTGTAGAGATTTGGCAATGCCGAAGCTGACTGAACTCGACTAGTGCTTGATACTCAGAAGCTGGCTGCTTGAAGATATCAGCAGCTGGTGGAAAGCTCCAGGACTTCATATAGCTGGAGCCAAGGTGAGTATATATACGCTTGATGAAGTCACGTCATCAGGGATGCAACACGTCGGGAGGAGCTGGGTGACGTTACTTCCAACAACTACGTTGTTGCAGCCAAGACCGGAAGTCTCATTGTTTGCTAAGCTGAACAGCGCTTTTTTAACTGTAAGTTACTGCTTTGTTGAATAAACCTTTTACTTGAATACTACACCATGGAGACCTCTCTTTGTTGCATGTAAACTACATATGATGGGAAGGAAGGATCTGTAAAGAGAGATCACCACACTAGTCCCACTATCTTCAATGCGTTTCAAACTTAGACAATTCTTGATCAGGAGGAGGCTTCATGACAGAGAACTGTCTAAGTTTGAAATACATTGGCATATATATCTAGGGAAACCTCGTCAATGATGTCACTGACAAACAGTGACCAGACAAAGTCTTTAACTCTATTTAAAGCTTACAAAAGATTTTGCTAGAATTGCGCTTTAAATTTTACCTGTGATCAGACCCTTGTTGGGGAGGAATCATATCAAACAATAGAAATGACTGACATACAAAAAACACTTTTTAAAGCTATAATAAAGTGGATCCATATTATATTTTATTAGACTTTTTTCTAATTTAATAAATCAACAGCTGACATATGTTTTGCTCCAAACAAGTCATGTAAGGGCCAGACGATGGAACTTTTATAATAAAGCTTTATAATAAAACAGAGTGACTTGTCCATAAGCAAGGTTAACATCCTTTACGGAGGGTGTTTATGATTGCCGTTGTGTAAATCTGTCACAGAACAATAGGTGACTTAGACAAAAGATTTATACAGCACTTTTAAGGTTTATTTTACCTCCAGGGCAAAGAATGTGATTATACATATACACTTTTTTGGTTTATTCAATCAGAAAGAATAAATAAACAAAAATATATCTCTTGGCTAAGCCCTCTGGGGAATTTATTAGAAGGTTCTGAATGTGTTACTTACTTTAGGAGCTCTGTTCTGCGGTAATTGTAGCACATTCGTAGGTAAAGCTTTAGTGAATAAATACATGAGCTTACTGAGATGACACCCAATATTCACTGTGAGACTATGAAAGCAGAAACAACAGATGCCCAACTTTAATATTCATTGTCCGTAATTTGATGGGAAGGAACAAAATAGTCAAATATGCCATATTCTGAAACTGCTAAGATCTCATTAACACTTTCACTACTAGAGCCATTTTGCATTTTTGCATACATATTGAAATGCACATAAAGGTCAGTTGGAACTCCAAAATGTTACACAATTTATGAAAGCAGAGGCCCTGGTGAATTAAGTGGTGGTAGTTGCACTTTTTAAGTAAAAATAAAGTAAAGGTAATTTTAGTGCATACATAAGAAGCATATTACCTACTTTTTTAGTAAAATATAAAATATAGGGTTACATCAAGTAAATAGATACCAAACATATGAAGCCTGAAAACTACATGCACCCATGAATAGACAATTTACTTCAGTACCCTAAATTGTCCATAGGTGATACTTTAACCACTTGCCGCCCGCCATATAGCTGAATGACAGTGGCAAAGTGGTTTCAATACGCTGACTGAGCGTCATATGACGTCTTCAGGATATTAAGCCGTTGCGCGCCCCCGGGGTTGCGCATCACGGCGATCGTTGTTGCGGTGTGTCAGTCTGACACACCGCAACCCTGATCTAGGTAAAGCTTCTCTGTCGGAGACTCTTTACCATGTGATCAGCCATGTCCAATCACGGCTGATCACAATGTAAATAGGAAGAGCCGGTGAGTAGAGGAGAGATAATTGTCGGCTCTCCTGACAGGGGGAGTCTGTGCTGATTGTTTATCAGCACAGCCCCCCTCGGATCCCGCCCAGGACCACCATCATGCCGCCCAGGACCGCCAGGATGGCCATCCACACTAGACCACCAGGTATGCCCCCCCTAGACCCCCAGGGAAATACCAATCTGTGCCCAGGCAGCTGCCAATCAATGCTCAGGCAGCTGCCAATCAGTGCCCACTCACAATGCCTACCACTGCCAGTGCCACCAGGGATGCCTATCAGTGCCTCATATCAGTCCCCAGCAGTGCCACATATCAATGCCCATCAGTGCCGCCTATCAGTGCCCATCAGTGCCCAGCAGTGCCGCCTATCAGTGCCCATAAGTGCCCAGCAGTGCCGCCTATCAGTGCCACCCATAAGAACACATCTTTGCAGCCTTTAAGTGCCCATCAGTGTCGCCTATCAGTGCCCATTGGTGCCCACCAGTGCCACCCAGTGCCACCCATGAGTGCCCATCAGTGCCACCTCTCAATGCCCATCAGTGCTGCATATCAGTGCCACCCATCAGTGCCGCCTACCAGTGCCCATCAGTGCCCATCGTCAGTGCCCGTCAGTGCCCGCTCATTGGTGCCACCTCATCGGTGCCACCTTATCAGTGCCTGTCAGTGCCGCCTTATCAGTGCCCATCAGTAAAAGAGAAAACATACTTTTTTACAAATTTTTATAACAGAAACAAAAGCAAAACTTTTATTTTTTTCAAAATTTTCAGTCTTTTTTTATTTGTTTAGCAAAAAATAAAAACCGCAGAGGTGATCAAATACCACCAAAAGAAAGCCCTATTTGTGGGAACAAAATGATAAAAATTTTGTTTGGGTACAGTGATGGATGACCGCGCAATTGTCAATCAAACTGCGACAGCGCTGAAAGCTGAAAATTGGTCTAGGCAGGAAGGTGTATAAGTGCCCCGTATTGAAGTGGTTAAAAGCCCTTACAGGCCATCAGTTTGGAGTTAGCTATGGATTATGACCCTAGAATTATTCCTTTCACTCAGGCATGCATGGCAATACCTAGCTTTTTCAATCATCTTCAATCATCGTTTTCAAACAAAGGTGCACACAGGGCTTGTATTTTACATTTTTTATTTACCTTATTGATATCATGTAGGAGGCTGAGAAGCCTTAAAGTGGTTGTAAACCCTTTTCATGAAATTTGACCTATGCACATATATCTATAGTGTTTACTTATCTCTCTCCAAAGCTATAAGTGCCGTTTCTTTCTGCTGCTCCGTTCCTCTGTTATCAGCATGAGTCACTTCTGACAAGTTCTCCAACACATGAAATAACAGCAGCTGAAAATTTGTGTCAGAGGGGGGCTTAGAGGTAGATAAGCAGAGAACTTGTCTATTCAGAGTACAGCTCTGCATGTTCCTTTGTTCTTCTGCCTATGTGGAGGAGGGGTGTGTCCCTTCCTCCAATCAGCTCTCACACAGTGTAAACCCAGACTCCCCACCCACTGCTGAAAGAGAAAACACGATTTCTAACACTATCTGAACTTTCCAAAGAATGTATAAATGGAAAGACAGCAGATATTTATGTAAAACGTATGTAGGGAAATTTGTTTCTCTCTGTGTATCATCTGAGGCTATTCACTTCAATGGGTATAGGAGAGGATTTACAACCACTTTAATGTCAACTCTGCACTTTACCACACCTAATCAAGCACATATTATGCTTGATCAGCTGCAACCCAGACCACTGCAGCAGGGGAATGGCAGCACTGGAATTAGAAGTGACTAAATTGTCCTGCTTCTGGATTAGTTCACCAGTGGGAGGATCAGCTAATGGATGTTGACTGAGCTCCCTCTGCTCTACCCGCTGCCTCCTTCCATGCCTGTCCAAGCCTTGCAGGTGGGACAGCTCAGCCCAAGATACATTGCATTGGGGGGTCACTTGGAGATGGGAGGGGCACATTGTGATTGTGGTTGTCCTGACACACCTTTCCTTCCTCGGCATTCCTCTTGCTGGTGCTTACCTAGGACAAATGCAAGAAGCCAGAGACAAGCATTCAAGTTGTCAAGTTGCTAGCTGCGATGTTAAGTGGCCGTGCTCCAAGGGGGAGTGTGCCTTGTCTGACATCACAGCTAGCATTACAGGAAACCTAGGAAAACAGGACAAAGAATTACATGTACTTTGTCACATTGGGAAGTGACTACTGTAATAGAAATGTGACCTTATAGCAGCTGTTTCTTCTAAAGTTTTGCAAGCCCGGTGATGATGTCACAGAGAGTAATAAAATACATTTTCCACTACATAATCAAGGTAAACAAAAAAAAAATATGCTGGGACACGATCTGAAGGGGGAGTTAGCAGTAATTTAAGTAATGCCTGCACATTAGGGACGAGCCGAACACCCCCAGATTCGGTTCGCATCCAGAACATGCGAACAGGCAAAAAATTAGTTTGAACATGCGAACACCGTTAAAATCTATGGGACATGAACATGAATAATAGAAAGTGCTCATTTTAAAGGCTTTTATGCAAGTTATTGTCATAAAAAGTGTTTGGGGACCTGGGTCCTGTCCTAGGGGACATGTATCAATGCAAAAAGAAGTTTTAAAAACTGACATTTTTTTGGGAGCAGTGATTTTAATAAGGCTTAATGTGAAACAATAAAAGTGTAATATTCCGTTAAATTTCGTACCTGGGGGTGTCTATAGTATGCCTGTAAAGGGGCACATGTTTCCCATGTTTAGAACAGTCTGACAGCAAAATTACATTTCTAAAGGAAAAAAAGTCATGTAAAACTACTATCGCTAGCGCCGGCTATAATGAATTGTCGGTCCGGCAATACACATAAAATTTCATTGATAAAAACAGCATGGAATTTAAAAAAAAAATGTGTGGGGGTCCCCTAAATTCCATACCAGGCGCTTCATGTCTGGTATGGATATTAAGGGGAACCCCGCACCAAAATAAAAAAAATGGTGTGGGGGTCCCCCTCAAAATCCATACCAGACGCTTCAGGTCTGGTATGGATTTTAAGGGGAACCCCGTGCCAAAATGAAAAAAAAATGGTGTGGGGTCCCCCCAAAAATCCATACCAGACCCTTATCTGAGCATGCAACCTGGCAGGCCACAGGAAATGAGGGGGGATGAGAGAGCGCCCCCCTCCTGAACCATACCAGGCCACATGCCCTCAACATTGGGAGGGTGCTTTGGGGTAGCCCCCAAAACACCTTGTCCCCATGTTGATGGGGAGAAGGGCCTCATCCCCACAACCCTTGCCCGGTGGTTGTGGGGATCTGCGGGCAGGGGGCTTATCAGAATCTGGACCGCCAGATCCCCCCCTGTGTGAATTGGCAATGGGGTACATTACCCCTACCATTTCACAAAAAAAGTGTCAAAAAGGTTAAAAAACACAAGAGACGGTTTTTGACAAGTCCTTTATTAATTTTTTCTTCTTTCCACTTTTTTTTCCATCTTCTTTCTTCTGGTCTTCCTTCGGTGTTCTTCTTCCTCCATCTTCTTCTTCTCCATCTTCTTCTTCTCCATCTTCTTCTTCCTCCGCTCTTCTCGTCCCGCATTTTCCTCCGGCTTCTTCTCCGCCCTGTCCATACGATCCGCCTCAGTGGGAGTCTTCCGCCGTGTGACGCTTCGGTTCTTCTGACACTTCTTACATAACGAAGGGCGGGGCCACCCAGTGACCCCGTCCTCCTCTGACGTACGGGGACTTCGCGGGGACTTTATGGGGACTTCCCTATGTCTTTCCCCGTGTTGTCAGAGAGGGCAGGGTCACCTGGTTACGTAAATGGAAGAAGAAAGAAGATGGAAAAAGAAGCGGAAAGAAGAAGAAATGAATAAAGAACTTGTCAAAAACTCTCTTGTGTTTTTTAACCTTTTTGACACTTTTTTTGTGAAATGGTAGGGGTACATTTCTACCCCATTACCAATTCACACAGAGGGGGCCAGGATCTGGGGGTCCCCTAGTTAAAGGGGGCTTCCAGATTCCGATAAGCCCCCGTCCGCAGACCCCCACAAACACCAGGCAAGGGTTGTGCGGATGAGGTCCCTCTCCCCATCAACATGGGGACAAGGTGCTTTGGGGGGCTTCCCCAAAGCACCCTCCCAATGTTGAGGACATGTGGCCTGGTATGGTTCAGGAGGGTGGGCGCTCTCTTGTCCCCCCTCTTTTCCTGCGGCCTGCCATGTTGCGTGCTCGGATAAGGGTCTGGTATGGATTTTTTGGGTGACCCCACGCCATTTTTTTTAAAATTTTGGCACGGGGTTCCCCTTAAAATCCATACCTTCAGGTCTTGGCGCAGGGGGTTCCCCTGTGGGGAAATTCCATGCCGTTTTTATCAATGAACTTTTATGTGTATTGCCGGGCTGACAATTCATTATAGCCAACGCTAGCGATAGTAGTTTTACATGACTTTTTTTCCTTTAGAAATGTCATTTTGCTGTCAGACTGTTCTAAACACGGGAAACATGCGCCCTTTTACAGGCATACTATAGACAACCCCCAGGTATGAAATTTAAAGGAATATTACAATTTTATTGTTTCACTTTAAGCATTATTAAAATCACTGCTCCCGAAAAAATTGACGTTTTTAAAACTTTTTTTTGCATTGATACATGTCCCCTGGGGCCAGGTCCCCAAACACTTTTTATGACAATACTATGCATATAAGCCATTAAAATTAGCACTTTTGATTTCTCCCACAGACTTTTAAAGGGTGTTCTGCGGCTTTCGAATTTGCAGCGAACACCCCAAATTGTTCAGTGTTCGGCGAACGGGTGAACAGCCAATGTTCGAGTCGAACTCATGTTCAACCCGAACATAAAGCCCATCCCTACTGCACATATTTTATTATTACCTTGAGCTGGCTGTCTAGCCTGACAGCCGCTCAAAGAACATTTGCAGCTCACTGTTTCATCTCACTTGTTCCTGCAATTTCTGTTTAAGCTTTTTTTTGGTTTCTTTTAATAAATGTGTTAATACATTATAAATGTGATTTATCCTGTGTGTTTAATGCTGCAGAATATTCTATATACAGTTGCCTTCCAATATTGCATGCCTCAAATCAAACTTAATTAAACACGCTATAGAATATTATATTATTGTAATAATTAAGTTTAAATTAAAGTTTTGTTAATACATAAAATAATTGGCAATTTATCATTAACACGTTCATAATTTATTATTAATGCAGTAGCATTGTGGCTATGTTCACAGCGATGTGATGCTGGTGCTGTGCTCATTAAAAAAATGTATTTTAATCCTTTTTTACTAAAACAATTCAGATTGACAATTAACTACAGACATAGTAACCTAAGATTTTCTGCAATAATTGCACTTAGGCTTGTTGGACAATTGAAACAGCATTAGAAAAATATGTTTCAGTACGGAAAAATATGCTTTAGGAAATGAAGGACACAAAAATTCAAAAGATAGTAGGACAGACCCCAACATTTTTCAAATATATTAATGGTAAAAAGGTCAGGTCTGAGCATGTAAGCCCTTTACAAAATAATCTAGAGTAGGTTACTGGGGACAAAGAGAAGGCAAATTTATTAAATACATTCTTCAGCTCTGTGTATATACAGGAGCATGGGGGTGCTCATGTCCATAATGGGGATGGTATTGACACAGCCCCAAATCATCCTCAATGGCTTAAAATTGATATGGTCCAGAAATATTTAGACAGAATGAAGATGAATAAAGAACCTAGACCAAATAGCATACACCCAAAGATCCTAAAAAGATTGAGCTCTTTCATTTCAAAGCCATTGTTTCTAATTTTTAGGGACTCTTTAATGACTGAAATGGTACCACTGGATTGGTACAAGGCCAATGTGGTGCCTATATTTTAAAAGGGGTCAAAGTCTAACTATAGACTAACTATAGTAACTATTATTTTACCTTCTATAGCCGGGATGATACTTGAAGAATTTAACATAAGACCACATAGATGAGTTCTCGCTGGAAAAAAATATTTGAAACAACAGACAGCATGGATTCATGAAAGACAGAAGTTGTCAAACAAATCAGATTTCTTCTTATGAGAAGGTAAGTAAAACCTGGGACAGAGGGGTGGCTGTGGTGTGGTATACTTATATTTTGCAAAAGCGTTCGATGCAGTTCCCCACACATGGCTAATGTGTAAGGTAAAGGCTTGGAAAGATCAGTTTGTAAATGGATAGAAAACTGACTAAAAACCGTGTTCAGAGAGTAGTGGTCATTGATTCTTACTCTGAATGGTCTAAGGTTATCAGTGGTGTACCCCAAGATTCAGTGTTGAGACCCTTACGTTTTAATATCTTTATAAATGATATTGGGTCTGGGATTAAAAGTACCATTTCAGTCTTTGCAGATGACACCAAGCTATGCAGTGAAATAACGTCCTTACAGTATGTCTCCAACTTGCAATCCAACCTCAATGCACTGTTTAATTGGACAACTATGTGGCAAATGAGGTTTAATGTTGATAGATGTAAAGGTATGCACTTGGGGGCTAAGAATATGTATACATCATACATACTAGGGGGAGTACAACTGGGGGAATCAATGATGGAGAAGGATCTGGGTGTTTTGGTAGATCATAAGCTTAGTAGTAGCATGCAATGCCAAGCTGCGGTTTTCAAAGCAAGCAAAATGCTTTCTTGTATTAAGAGAGGTATGGACTCCAGAAAGAGAGATATATCATTTTGCCCCTGTACAAATCATTAGTAAGACCTCATCTGCAATATGCAGTTCAGTTTTGGGCAACAGTTCAAAAAAAAGGATATCAAAGAAACTGGAGAAAGTAGAGAAGGGCAACCAAACTGATAAGAGGCCTTGAGGTGCTCAGTTATGAGGAAAGATTAGAGGAACTGAATTTATTCTCTCTTGAGAAGAGGAGATTAAGGGGGGATAAGATCAACATGTACAAATACATAAGTGGTCCATATAGTGAACTTGGTGTTGAGTTATTCACTTTAAGGTCATCACAGAGGTCAAGGGGCACTCTTTACGTCTGGAGGAAAAGAGATTTAATCTCCAAATACGGAAACTGTTTTTTCACAGTAAGAGCTGTGAAATTGTGGAATAGACTCCCTCGAGAGCTGGTTCTGGCCAGCTCAGTAGATTGCTTTAAAAAAAGACCTAGATTCTTTCCTAAATGTAAATAATATAACTGGGTACTAACATTTATAGGTAAAGTTGATCCAGGGAATATCCAATTGTCTCTCGGGGGATCAGGAAGGAATTTTTTTCCCCTGCTGGAGCACATTGGTTCATGCTTTGCTGTTTTTTTGCCTTCCCCTGGATCAACTGTGGGTATAGGATTGTGTATATATGATTGTATGATTATTTTAGTTTTTAGGATATTTTTTTTTTACATTTTATTGGTTGAACTAGGTGGACTTGTGTCTTTTTTCATCCAGACTATTTAACTAATAAAAAAAATGGTAATTCTGGGACCAGACTGGGTAGTTTAATATACTGTTGGCTGAAAAAATATGGCTTTATCAGCGATTGCAGGCCTGTATGGGTTGCCATTGATTGCAAAGGCATCTAAGAGCAAAATGGTTTTGACCCCTTTGTAGTGCCAATCACTGTCACCCACCATGCACCTAGAGTATCTGTTATTAAAGTTACTCCAACTATAGGAGTATTGTTCATACAGTCTGTTTTGTGCTTACTAGGGATCAATTTTGTATCAGCAAAGTCTTCCTGGGAATTAAAAAAAAAAAAAAAACAACCAAAAATTTTCCTGTACGTACTACTATATGATCCTAACTCAGGGGTCTTCAAACTATGGCCCTCCAGTTGTTCCCATTATGCCTAGTCATGTCTGTGAATGTCAGAGTTTTACAATGCCTCATGGGACGTGTAGTTCTGCAACAGCTGGAGGGCTGTAGTTTGAAGATCCCTGTCCTAATTAATCAGGAAGCCAGCACTTAACTATGGTTCCCACATTCATATAAAACAGTAATAATAAAAAATTCAGCACTATAAACATATGCACTTTATATAATCCTCTCCTAATTATACACATTAATCATGCAGGCAGTGCAAATACTATATGACTGTGATATGCTGAACACAACAAATATGTGCAAAAAATCTTTGTCACAAATCCATAAGTGGAAAAAAGGGAATAATATAAACAAAAATACGGTGTCCAAACCTACTGCAGTTTTCTCTACATGGAATCCCCAGTGTTGTTCCACACTCCTTAAACAGAAAATCTTCACACACTTAGAAAAAGATGTGTACTAAACTCTTTGGTTGGACCTCTACATTACATGAGGTCAGAGGATAATACTTCATGTGCATCAGACACCACTACACTCTACCCAAGCTTTAGGCTGATTTCCACTTCTAGAGAGTCCACTCCAGTCCTGCATCACAGGATCACTATATAATCCAATTGTGTTTGCACTGGAGACAATGAAGGGACCAGTGCTGAGGATTCCAGATCCCTGACTCTACAGGGGTGTCACTTTGGCTTTTACACTTTCCTGCTTAAACAGATGCATATCATGGTTGATCTTGGCTTGGCTCTTTAACTCATCCATAGAGCATGAAAAAAAACTATTTTGGGGTTATTTAGGTTATAATATGTTGATTTTTATGCATCCCAAAAAAAAAAAAAATGTGCTTGCTTAATATGATCAGCAGATCATTAAAGTTGAAAGTTTACATTATTTTGTAGAATTGGTGAAGTTTTAAACATGTTTTCCAGCCCAGAAGCATTCAATTATATTGGATCATTCAACCGTGGTCAAGAAATGTCTATGCTAAGTGATTATCATTTATCTTACAGCACAACCTTTTATTGTTATGGATGGCATGTGGAAGTATTGTGGGCCAAAGACTGCATGGCTAAATATTAGCCTGTTCATAAATAGTCTTTCTTTTAATAATTTCTGAAATAGTGAGGGTTTAGTAAGGGTGGTCCCAACTGTTATAAATTGTAGATGGCATAGAAGGTTTTGGGAGCCAAAGACTGCATTGCTAAATATTAGCTTCTTCATAAATAGTGTTTTTTAATCATTTCTGAAATTATGACATTTTACTAAGGATGATCGCAACTATTATAAATTGTAGCATCAGAAACATTGATCTGTTGAATTTAATAGAGGTTTTCATTAGTTTTCTGCACTCAAAAAAGTGTTCACCTGAAGATATTTTCTTGTCTTTTTGGCATTTATAACCAGTACAATAAACAAACAATATGTTCCCTATTTTATAGTAAACTATCTGCTAAATGGGATGTTCAAGTAGGAATGTTATGTAAATAATTCTTCCTTTACTGTGATAACAAAATTGCAGCGGGTAAAAAATGCATCCCCTTAAATGTATAAAAAAACAAATCCCCAAAGTACAGAAAATGTAAGAGCTTTCCAGAGATGCTAAGTTCCATGGGACAGATTGCCTCTAATTTAAGTTTAAACACTGTGCAAACTTTTGTGATAGACAGTAGGGATGAGCCGAACACCCCCCTGTTCGGTTCGCACCAGAACATGCGAACAGGAAAAAAGTTCGTTCGAACACGCAAACACCGTTAAAGTCTATGGGACACGAACATGAATAATCAAAAGTGCTAATTTTAAAGGCTTATATGCAAGTTATTGTCATAAAAAGTCTTTGGGGACCTGGGTCCTGCCCCAGGGGACATGGATCAATGCAAAAAAAAGTTTTAAAAACGGCCGTTTTTTCAGGAGCAGTGATTTTAATAATGCTTAAAGTCAAACAATAAAAGTGTAATATCCCTTTAAATTTTGTAGCTGGGGGGTGTCTATAGTATGCCTGTAAAGGGGCGCATGTTTCCTGTGTTTAGAACAGTCTGACAGCAAAATGACATTTCGAAGGAAAAAACCCATTTAAAACTACTCGCGGCTATTGCATTGCCGGTCCAACAATACACATAGAAGTTCATTGATAAAAACAGCATGCAAATTCCCCACAGGGGAACCCCGAACCAAAATAAAAAAATAAATGATGTGGGGGTCCCCCTAAATTCCATACCAGGCCCTTCAGGTCTGGTATGGATATTAAGGGGAACCCCGGCCAAAATGTAAAAAAAAATGACGTGGGGGTGCCCCTAAATTCCATACCAGACCCTTATCTGAGCATGCAACCTGGCAGGCCGCAGGAAAAGAGGGGGGGACGAGAGAGCGCCCCCCTCCTGAACCATACCAGGCCACATGCCCTCAACATTGGGAGGGTGCTTTGGGGTAGCCCCCCAAAACACCTTGTCCCCATGTTGATGAGGACAAGGGCCTCATCCCCACAACCCTGGCCGGTGGTTGTGGGGGTCTGCGGGCAGGGGGCTTATCGGAATCTGGAAGCCCCCTTTAACAAGGGGACCCCCAGATCCCGACCCTTCCCCCTGTGTGAAATGGTAAGGCTTTACTTACCCCTACCATTTCACTAAAAAACTGTCAAAAATGTTAAAAATGACAAGAGACAGTTTTTGACAATTCCTTTATTTAAATGCTTCTTCTTTCTTCTATCTTCCTTCATCTTCTTCTTCTGGTTCTTCCATCGGCGTTCTCGTCCAGCATCTCCTCTGCGGCGTCTTCTATCATCTTCTCCTCGGGCCGCTCCGCACCCATGGCATGGGGGGAGGCTCCCGCTCTTCTCTTCATCTTCTTCATCTTCTTCTCTTCTTCTTTTCTTCTCTTCTTCTCTTCTTCATTTTCTTCTCCGGGCCGCTCAGCATCCATGCTGGCATGGAGGGAGGCTCCCGCTGTGTGACGGCGTCTCCTCGTCTGACGGTTCTTAAATAAAGGGGGCGGGGCCACCCGGTGACTCCGCCCCCTCTGACGCACGGTGACTTGACGGGACTTCCCTGTGATGTCACGGGGAATGCCACAGGGAAGTCCCGTCATGTCCCGTGCGCCAGAGTGGGGCGGGGTCACCGGGTGGCCCTGCCCCCCATTATTTAAGAACCGTCAGACGGATAAGGATAAGGGTCTGGTATGGATTTTTGGGGGGACCCCATGCCATTTTTTTTTTGGCGCAGGGTTCCCCTTAAAATCCATACCAGACCTGAAGGGTCTGGTATGGAATTTAGGGGGACCCCCACGTCATTTTTTTTTTTAAATTTTGGCCGGGGTTCCCCTTAATATCTATACCAGACCTGAAGGGCCTGGTATGGAATTTAGGGGGACCCCCACGTCATTTTTTTTTTTTTTTAATTTTGGTTCGGGGTTCCCCTGTGGGGAATTCCCATGCCGTTTTTATCAATGAACTTCTATGTGTATTGTCGGACATGCAATAGCCGCGAGTAGTTTTAAATGGGTTTTTTCCTTCGAAATGTCATTTTGCTGTCAGACTGTTCTAAACACGGGAAACATGCGCCCCTTTACAGGCATACTATAGACACCCCCCAGCTACGAAATTTAAAGGGATATTACACTTTTATTGTTTGATTTAAGCATTATTAAAATCACTGCTCCTGAAAAAACGGCAGTTTTTAAAACTTTTTTTTGCATTGATCCATGTCCCCTGGGGCAGGACCCAGGTCCCAAAACACTTTTTATGACAATAACTTGCATATAAGCCTTTAAAATTAGCACTTTTGATTTCTCCCATAGACTTTTAAAGGGTGTTCCGCGGCTTTCGAATTTGCCGCAAACACCCCAAATTGTTCTGGCGAACAGCCAATGTTCGAGTCAAGCATGAGTTTGACTCGAACTCGAAGCTCATCCCTAGTGTGCATCAGTTGAATTATATGGGTTAGAATAGATTAGGAAAACAATCATCTAGTTCTTCATGGAATTAGGAGGTGGGTACTTAATACTTGTCAGACTTTCCCATATGGATGTTTAGCATTGGTGTTTGGTTTGACCTTGGAAGATAATTTGAAGACTTCATCTTAAGGTGCACTAAACCATATCTGAGTTTGTTTAGTAGTGTTTATGTGGATATTATCATCCTGGAATATAGGACATCATAGGGTTTACCTGGGACTATCAAATGACCTTGCATGGCTAGGTCTTTATTATATCTTGCCTCCTTTACTTTCCTAATATTATCTTGCCTAGAGTCAGATGTGTAGTAAGCAGCATTGTTAGAGAAAATAACAGAAGCTTTGGAATCAAGTGTTCTAAGTTAAGTGAGCCACCCCCACCACCACCAACAGAAAAAAAACTTTACTTTTTATGCTTAGAAGAGCATCCCTCTTCTAAGCCTCATCACATTTAAGCATTTAGAACTTCCCAAAAACGTGTCTTCTTCATTAGCAACGATAACCTAGTTCGTATAATGCAAGTTTTAACTCAATGTTGGTGAAGTCCAAACAAATAGAAACTGTACTTCAATACTCATAGAGTGCACAGTATGTTAGCATGTCCAGTCACCCAGTAGGATCCAATTGGATCAACGGTCACTGCAGAATGGAAATCAGTTGTTTTTTCTTGTATCACAATAACAAAGCATAAAGTTTGGGGATTGGAATACTTCCCTTTTAGAAGCTCTCCTAATAAGAAATATATTACTTTATTAGGACAGTAATATCACACAGGGGGTTTCTCATTCTATAACCCCCTTGTTGCATTTAAAGTGGCTCCTGCCAGTTAACAATAGGTGATTTAGAAAGTGGGTGCATATACTTTTAATAAGCATGTGGGATGCTCTGTGCATTTATCCAGTGCTAAACTGGCAAGTAGTCCTAAGAAATACCTTTTTTCTAATATGCAGGGCGAAATTTTGTTTGCCCTTTTTTCCCATTTCTTTACATTCCATTCCATTTTTCTCTTACTTGCTAATCTCTACTCAGTTTCCTCCACCAGCTATCAGTTGGAACAGAAACACTAACACGAATGCCCCATACACACGGTCAGAATTTCCGACAGAAAAAGTCTGATGGGAGCTTTTGGTCAGATATTCTGACCATGTGTATGCCCCATCAGACTTTTTCTGTCAGCATTTCCGACGGACTTAGATAGAGAACATGTTCTAAATTTTTCTGTCGGAAATGCCGACAGAGGTTATCCCGTTGGCAAGTCCGACCGTGTGTACATGGCATAAGGACGAAGCTTAAACATATAATATTGTATTTAGAGAAATTTTTGTTGGATCAGGGAGAGATGGATCGACTGCTACCTTAGATCAAAGATAAAAAGTGAATTGTATCATCTTGAATACATTTTGAAGGCAAAATATATTCAGCCAACAATATGATATGCTTGAAAAAACGAAGGAAACTATTTGCAAGCTGATAGCATCACAGTCAATATACAGTCCCCCCCTTTGGGACCTCCACTCTGACATATTTAACCCAAAAGTTCTTACTCATGGATCTCTATGAGTAAGCTCTTTTGGGTCAAACAAATCAGAGGGGAGGTGCCAGATGCGGAGACTGTATAGTGATTGCTTAATTAAATTGGGATCCATGTGATGCTATGAGATTGTGGAGAGTTCCTTCTCTTTGTTCATGTGTTGGAGCACGGACAGCTCCCTTATTCACCTGTACCTGGTGCAGAGACTAGAGCAGGTGCAAATAGGCTTTGAGTGGAGGACATTTTTTTGGCGGAACACAGTTCCGCCACCTCAGGCAGCCCTCTCCTCTGCAGTCTGTCACATAGAACAGAAGCCGATAGAGGAAGTTTTCTATACCATTCACTTCCTCCACCAGCTTCTGTATGCTAAGCATCCAGGGAGTGTGCTCCACAGCTGACTGATTGGATTTCAGAGGCAGCTCTCCCCGCCTGCTGTCTGTCAGATCAGTGTAGCACGGAGCCTGAGCTCTCTGAAACTCCTCCTCGGTTCTGTGCTACACTGATCTACTGACAGGCGGAGCTGCACGGAGGAGACTGCACAATGAGCTGGGAGGGGGGAAGCCTGATTTGACAGAACGGAAGTCTGCTCAGCCCGGCTCTAATAAAGGTGAGCTAGCTGTGCAGGGAAAGGGGGAGGAAGGGGGGCTGGTTGTGCAGAGAGTAGAGACTGAAGTTGTGGATGTTCTGCAGAGGTCAGAGCTGGGGGGGGGGGGGTTAGTGAGATTTGTGAGCAGGGAAATATATACGGGGTATAGTGCTGGGGGGGGGGGGCTTGGGATGCAGAGGTGGAAGATGGGGGGTTGTAGAGAGTTAGAGCTGTAGATGGGGGCACAGAAGTGAAATGTGGAGGGGGGAAGATAGGCTGTGGATGGGAGTGCAGAGGTGATTGTGGACTGGGGGTGTAAGCAGTGGATGGGGGTGTGCAGAGGTGATGTGTTGACAGAGATTAAAAGGGGAATTGTGGATGGGGGGAGGGAACTGGCATGGTAATGTGAATTGTGAAATGTGGGGGTGGAGGGGGCGAGCTGGCTGTGGATGGAGGGGGGGTGAACTGTGGAGAGGGGGAGAGGGTGAGGTGTGGGGAGGTGAACTGTGGAGAGAGTGAGATGTGAGGGGGGAGGTGAACTGTGGAGAGGGTGAGATGTGGGGGGGAGGGGTGAACTGTGGAGAGGGGGTGAGAGGGGGAGCTGTGGGGGGGAGGTGAACTGTGGAGAGGGTGAGATGTGGGGGGGAGGAGAACTGTGGGGGGAGGTGAACTGTGGAGAGGGTGAGCTGTGGGTGGGGTGAACTGTGGAGAGGGTGAGCTGTTGGGGGGGTGAACTGTGGAGAGGGTGAGATGTGGGGGGGTGAACTGTGGAGAGGGTGAGATGTGGGGGGAGGTGAACTGTGGAGAGGGTGAGCTGTGGGGGGGGGGTGAACTGTGGAGAGGGTGAGATGTGGGGGGAGGTGAACTGTGGGGGGAGGTGAACTGTGGAGAGGGTGAGCTGTGGGGGGTGAACTGTGGAGAGGGTGAGCTGTGGGGGGGTGAACTGTGGAGAAGGTGAGATGTGGGGGGGGTGAACTGTGGAAAGGGTGAGCTGTGGGGGGAGGTGAACTGTGGAGAGGGTGAGCTGTGGAGCAGGTGAACTGTGGAGAGGAAGGGGGAGAGGGTGAGCTATGAGGGATTAACTGTGGAGAAGGGAGAGAACTGTGGAGAGGGGGAGAGGGTGAGCTGTGGGGGGTTAACATTGGAGAAGGGGGAGAACTGTGGAGAGGGGGGAGAGGGTGAGCTCCTGGGGGAGGTGAACTGTGGAGATAACGGGGAAGAGGGTGAGCTGTGGGGGGAGGTGAACTGTGGAGAGGAAGGGGGAGAGGGTGAGCTGTGGGAGGAGGTGAACTGTGGAGAGGAAGGGGGAGAGGGTGAGCTGTGGGGGGGAGGTGAACTGTGGAGAGGAAGGGGGAGAGGGTGAGCTGTGGGGGGAGGTGAACTGTGGAGAGGAAGGGGGAGAGGGGGAGCTGTGGTGGGAGGTGAACTGTGGAGAG
Organism: Lithobates septentrionalis; assembly: GCA_037952835.1. NCBI lineage: Eukaryota > Metazoa > Chordata > Amphibia > Anura > Ranidae > Lithobates > Lithobates septentrionalis. The sequence goes on along the minus strand of JBBDGP010001277.1, from coordinate 6,893,652 downwards.
GAAGGGGGAGAGGGTGAGCTGTGGGGGGGGGGGTGAACTGTGGAGATGGTGAGCTGTGGGGGGGAGGGAGGTGAGCTGTGGTTGAGTTAACTGTGGACGAGAGAAGAGAAGGTAACCAGAGGGAGGAGGGGGTGAGCTGTGGAGAGGGGAGGGGGTAAACTGAGAAGAGAAGGTAAGCTGTGCATGGAGGGAAAGGTAACGTGTGTGTGTGTGTGGGGGGGGGTGAGCTGTGGACGAGAGAAGAGAAGGTGACCTGTGGATGGGGAGGTGAGCTGTGGACAGGGAGGGAGAAGGTAAAGAACACTTTACTTCTCTTTCCCAAGGAATGGCGGTATTGGGGGCGGGAATAAGGGTGGAGTTGGGGGGGTGAGGGGGCGGAGAGTTGACTGGGGAGGGTGGGTTCCTGCACCTATTCTCTGAGAAAAAAAGCCCTGTATATACCTGTTTAATATGAGATGCTTGTTAGGATAATTTAGTTGCTGGTATTTTGATAAATTTGTGAACAGCTGAACTTTCTTGCTGCTACCACCACCTTCTCTACTACCCCTGACTTTTTCGTTGAAGTCAGAGTTGATGCTGGAAATACGTTTTTCAGTCTCACGCCCACTACGACATGTAACCCTATATGAGCATGACATTTTTTTAAATAACTGATTGCTTCCTCAATGTTTTATTTTACTTCATAGTGTGTCTAATTGTCTGACACACTTGCTGCCTAAACGGGAACATCAGAAAATTATTTTATCACTGTGACCTGAAAGACTTACAATATACTGAATGTGTACAATGAAATACTTTTGCATGGGCTCAAACATGCTTGGGATATTGAAAAAATAAAATCTACACAACGTGGTTGTATTTTGAACAGTCGTAAACTGATAACGTGCGTATGTTTATATAAAATAATGACTACGTTCAGGATTGGTCGAAATGTGCCAACAGGGAAGACTTTTTTCAGTTTGACATTTCAAAAATGTACCTGTAAAATATTACCTGTATTTGCATGGTGTGCTTGCTCTTTGAATATTCGTGTGCACTTTGCTGCAATTTGGGACGGGTGCTCCTGAATATATTGATAAGACAGAATGAGTCCAGAAACTGGCAGCAAAAAATAGTAAAAGGTCTGGTTGATAAAACTCATCCCATATTGACTTCAGAAACTTAATATGTACAGTCTGGAGGAAAGAAGAGAAAGGGAGGACAGGGTCAAAACGGAGGTGAATAAGGTTCAGTAGGGCAGTAATTTCAACATGAATTTAGGATCAAGGCCACGGGTACATGACCTCAAACTAGCGGAGGAAAGTTCAAAACTAATCTAAGAAAGAAGTAATATTTGATTGAAAGAATAGTTGAGCTTGGAACAGCCTTCCATCAGAAGTAGTGTCAGTCAACAATAAGTGGATTCAGACATGCTTGGCATAAACATAGATCTATACTCAAACAAAAAAGTTAAAATAAAAATTATAAATAATTATTGCACATGTTTAACAATCATAATCATATTTATCATAAGACAAACTGCCATAACAGGAAAGTGGGTGTTATGCCGCGTACACACGGTCGGACTTTTCATCTACAAAAGTCCGACGGACGCCGATGGACTAAAGCTGGCTGACAATCCGATCGTGTGTGGGCTTCCCCGGACTTTCAGCAGACTTTTCCAGCCGCAAATCTGACGGACTTTAGATTTGAAACATGCTTCAAATCTTTACGTCGTAACTACGCCGGACCCAGAAATCCGCTCGTCTGTATGCTAGTCCGACGGACAAAAAAACGATGCATGCTCATAAGCAAAAACTAAACGGAAGCACTCGGTCAAGTAAAACTAGTGTTCGTATTGTAGGTAGCACATTCCTCACGCTGCAAATTCTGTGATCGTTGAATGCAGCGCATTAATGTCTTCTTTAATAATGCTATAAGAACGAAGATGTTTTGCTGTTCATATTCAGACACAGTTCTCCCAAACTGATTTCTGGATTCTTTTTCTCTTTGATCTCATGAATGATATAGTATTATTTTTAAAAACAATGTCTCCATACTAATAATAATTTTTACACTTGTTTTTTTTGGGGGAGTCATCTTTTATTTTAGATTTTCTCCAGATGTTTATTTTATGATTGTTGTCGAACTTATTTTATCTTTATCTACCTTTTTTTTTTTTGGGGGGGGTTTGTAAAGTTACCACAAAGAACCATTTTATTTTATTTTATTTTTTGGGGGTTTGTAAAGTTACCACAAAGAACCATTTTATTTATTTATTTATTTTTTGGGGGGTTGTAAAGTTACCACAAAGAACCATTTTATTTCTATTTATTTATTTATTTATTTTTAGTTTTGTATTTCTTAAATTGAACACAAATACATTTTTCTTTCATTTTTGTTTGTTTTTAATGTTGTTTGTTTTAACTTACCACAAAGAACCATTTTTTTGTTTATTGTGATTTTTTCTTTTGTATATAAAGTTAACAGAAAGAACCGTTTTTGGTTATGTATAAATTTTTTTTTAAGTTACCACTAGAACATTATTAATTTTTTTTTTTGTGTGTTTTTGCAACCTCAAGGAGATTGTTGTCCCTTGTTAATTTGACATTGTGTCTAAATCAATGATTTAAATTAAAACACATAAAGTCTTTTCATAAACTCAAATATCCATTTATTCATGGTCTAAAGAAAATAAAGAGAAAGTCAACGCTGGAAAAAGTCTGTGGACAAGAAAATTGGGATCTTGAGGAGTCCATATAAGAGGGAGCACAATCTGGTCCATGAATCCCAGAGATCAACAGCAGCAGCAGATGATATAGATGTCCCCAGACTGTGGTACTACAACAGCCTGCATCTTCTGTCAGACCAGACTGAACCCAGGTCATCACTTTCTTCTCTTCCCTGCAGCCTTTCCTCCACGCTGCCCTGCACCCTTCCCTGCAGCCTTCCCTGCAGCCTTCTTTGGAGGCTGTGGCTCTGGTGTTTGAGTTGTGGCAGGAGGAGAAGGAGGAGGAGGAGGAGGAGCAGGAGGGGGGCTGCCTCATGTAATTGTGTGTTGCTGGTTAGCACGCCCTGCAGCCCCTTGTGTATTGTTTCCCCAAACAGTCTCTCACAAATGAGGCGTTGGCCCCACTCCATTTTAAGCAGCCTGCTGGCTAAGTAGCACCCATAGGCCTCTTCAGCTTCGGGGGGGCTCCTTAAAAAATTGGTGGCCTCTCGCATGAGGCTCAGGGATGCCTCCTGTGTCACCGTCCCCTTCCTGGCCCTTTTTTTTGGAAGGCAGAGGGGAGGCACTTGTGATTGTGTCAGGCTCCTACTGGGCCCAGCCACCTCCTGCCTGACACTGGGTCCGGCCTCCTCCTGCCTGACACTGGGTCCGGCCTCCTCCAGGATGACACCGGGTCCAGCCTCCTCCAGGATGATGCTGTATCCGGCCTCCTCCAGGCTGTCCATGGGCCCGGTCTCCTCCTGCCTGCCACTTTCCCCACATTCCTCCTGGCTGCCCTCATCCTGTGTATAAAAAAGGGACATCGTTTTAGTTTTTTTTTGGGGGGTTCATCAATGACACACAATTTGCTTCTCATGACTTGCAAATTCAATGTGAATATATCTCTTAATAAAAGAGTCTAGAAATCAGACACCCTAATTTTTTGAAGCAGGTGACAAACAT